>CM055118.1:863466577-864666577 GCA_029206835.1 Rana muscosa
TCATAAAAGGTAATGTTTACAAGCATTTAATTTTATTACATTTTTTTTTTTTTTTTATAGGGCTGTGCCCGTGTTGGCCTTAGTGCAGGCACTGGAATTGGTGTGTCTTCTGCCTTGGTAAGCAATCAGAACTCCAACAATGAGAATGACAACAATAACAATCATCAAAATAACAACAACAACCTACAGCATAATAACCAACAGCCACCTCACATACCGCCTCCTCCTCCACCACCTCCTCCTCCTCCTCCACCACCACCACCACCTCCTCCCCCACAGCAAGAAGAAGGAAATGAAGAAGCAGACCTCAGGCCAGAAAACAATGTGGAAGAAAAGCATATTGCTGCTGAGGGTGAGCTTTACATCTAATCTATTGGTAGACCAAGGTGTATCCTATAAGTAAACGTATCATAGCATAGCAATTGGACAACTTCTGTCGTATTTCTAGGGCAGGTTAGATGAAATGAAGCAAAAAAAAAAGACTAATTACTTTGGGAAGTTCATTTCTTTACAAAGTGAACCTGTGCTTTTTCTTGTGTGGTCAGTTTTGATGCTGGCATTTATTTTGACTTGTATTTATCTTCCATTTGCTCCCATTCAATTTGGCAGATGAGGGCAAACCAACCTACCTTTTCTGTCTTGTGCGGTACTTCCTTTTTTTTATTTTTTTGCAACTGGTTGCCCATGCACAAGGGGTTCTGCTCAGCCCTGCATAAGCTGTAGAATCAATCACTTCACTACTGGTGGTAAATGAAGCGGCAAGGAGGTTTTTTTAAGCTGCCATGGGATTGGCTGTAGTGTTTTTAAAGTATACCTAAAAAGCAAAACACTTTGTTTTGGACAGACAGTATATGGACACCTGTCAGGTTGTCATTGCTGTCAGTGTCCAGTTGGGTAGATTTACCCTCTCTATTTGTCCTGTTTCCCTTTTGTCAAAAGTGGAAGTACAACATTGTAAAACAATCATTAATTTGGGGTTGTCCTCAGAAAAGTAAGGTCTCGTGTACACTGAGGCTCTTCCTAACACTGTTTTTCTTCTGGCAGGAGACTAGCCGCAGGAAAAACACTTCTAAGCTGCGTTTAGACACTTCAAGCACTTGGGTGTTTATTAATTTCATTAGAATATTTATTCTGCCCATTTTAAAATGAAAAGCGCTAAGAGCACCTAGCGTTGATGCACATTTAGGACTTTTTTTTTTTTTTCCTCAAAAGCGCCCTTCCTGAAAGTGATTTATTTTGTTTTTTTCTGCCTCTAAACTCCTGTAAACGACTGTAGTGGGCCTGGAAACATGGATTAGTATGGAGTAGGGATGAGCTTCGAGTCGAACTCATGTTCGACTCGAACATTGCCTGTTCGCCCGTTCGCCCAGCAACAAACAATTTGGGGTGTTCACGGCAAATTCGAAAAGTCTATGGGAGAAATCTAAAGTGCTAATTATAAAGGCTTATATGCAAGTTATTGTCCTAAAAAGTGTTTGGGGACCCGGGTCCTGCCCCAGGGGACATGTATCAATGCAAAAAAGTTTTAAAAACGGCTGTTTTTTTAGGAGCAGTGATTTTAATAATGCTTAAAATGAAACAATAAAAGTGAAATATTCCTTTAAATTTTGTACCTGGGGGGTGTGTACGATATGCATGTAAAGTTGCGCATGTTTCCCGTGCTTAGAACTGTCCCTGCACAAAGTGTAATTTTTGAAGGGAAAAAAAGTCATTTAAAACTCACTCGCGGCTATTAATGAATTGTCGGCTTTTATCAATACATAGAAAAGTCATTGATGAAAAAAAAAAGCGTGGGGGTTCCCCCAAATTCAATTACCAGGCCCTTTAGGTCTGGAATGGATAGTAAGGGGAACTCCACCCCAAATTTTAAAAAAAATGGCGTGGAGTCCCCCCAAAAATCCATACCAGACACTTATCCGAGCACGCAACCTGGCCGGCCGCAGGGGAAGAGGGGGGGACGAGAGAGCGGCCCCCCCTCCCTCCTGAACTGTACCAGGCCACATGCCCTCAACATGGGGAGGATGTCCCCATGTTGATGGGGACAAGGGCCTCATCCCCACAACCCTTGCCCGGTGGTTGTGGGGGTCTGCGGGCGGGGGGCTTATCGGAATCTGGAAGACCCCTTTAACAAAGGGGACCCCCAGATCCCGGCCCCCCCTATGTGAATTGGTAAGGGGTACATTGTACCCCTACCATTTCATGAAGAAAGTGTAAAAAAAATGTCAATAAAAACACACACACACACCTTGGAAAAGTCATTTTTATAAAAAAAAACCAAAAAAACATTCCAGCGATGAAATCCAGTGTCCCGCGGCAATCCCGATGTCCAGCGCTGTCCGTCATTGGTTGTGCCTGTGCGGACCTGATGGGGAACTTCCTCCGCTGTGTTTTTAAATGTATAGACCCGCCCCTTCTAAAGTTCCCCATCAGGTCCGCTCAGCGGACCAGATGCGGAACGAGAGAAGGGGCGGGTCTATACATGTATTACACAGCGAACGAAGTTCCCCATCAGGTCCGCCCCCTCGGTATGTCCGACCCCGCCTACGTCATTGGCCTGAGCAGGAAACTTCCTTCACTGTGTAAATTTAAATTACACAGTGAAGGAAGTTCCCCGCTCAGGCCAATGACGTAGGCGGGGTCGGACATACCGAGGGGGCGGACCTGATCAGGAACTTCGTTCGCTGTGTAATACATGTATAGACCCGCCCCTTCTCATGTTTCGCATCTGGTCCGCTGAGCGGACCTGATGGGGAACTTTAGAAGGGGCGGGTCTATACATTTAAAACACAGCAGAGGAAGTTCCCCATCAGGTCCGCACAGGCACAACCAATGACGGACAGCGCTGGACATCGGGATCGCCGCGGGACACTGGATTTCATTGCTGGAATGTTTTTTTTTTTTTTATTATTATTTTTTTCTTTATTAAAAAAAGGACTTTTCCAAGGTGTGTGTGTGTGTGTGTGTGTTGTTTTTATTTACATTTTTTGACACTTTCTTCGTGAAATGGTAGGGGTACAATGTACCCCTTACCAATTCACATATGGGGGGGGGTGGGATCTGGGGGTCCCCTTTGTTAAAGGGGTCTTCCAGATTCCGATAAGCCCCCTGCCCGCAGACCCCCCCAACCAACGGGCAAAGGTTGTGGGGATGAGGCCCTTGTCCCCATCAACATGGGGACATCCTCCCCATGTTGAGGGCATGTGGCCTGGTACGGTTCAGGAGGGAGGGGGGGCCGCTCTCTCGTCCCCCCCTCTTCCCCTGCGGCCGGCCAGGTTGCGTGCTCGGATAAGGGTCTGGTATGGATTTTTAGGGGGACTCCACGCCATTTTTTTTTTTAAATTTGGGGTGGAGTTCCCCTTAATATCCATTCCAGACCTAAAGGGCCTGGTAATTGAATTTGGGGGAACCCCACGCTTTTTTTTTTAATCAATGACTTTTCTATGTATTGATAAAAGCCGACAATTCATTAATAGCCGCGAGTGAGTTTTAAATGACTTTTTTTTCTTCAAAAATGACACTTTGTGCAGGGACAGTTCTAAGCACGGGAAACATGCGCAACTTTACATGCATATCGTACACACCCCCCAGGTACGAAATTTAAAGGAATATTTCACTTTTATTGTTTCATTTTAAGCATTATTAAAATCACTGCTCCCGTAAAAACGTCTATTTTTTAAACCTTTTTTTGCATTGATACATGTCCCCTGGGGCAGGACCCGGGTCCCCAAACACTTTTTAGGACAATAAATTGCATATTAGCCTTTATAATTAGCACTTTAGATTTCGAACGTTCGAGTCCATTGTATTTAATAGGGTTCTAAAGTTCACACGAACATTCTGTCTGTTCGCAGGTTCTGGTGCGAACCGAACAGGGGGGTGTTCGGCTCATCCCTGGTATGGAGGGAAGTTTTTAGAGGGGGGGGTCTCAAACGCTGGTAAATGCAGCATTTTTTAACTCAATTGTGCTTGAGACCTAATATAGAGGGTATATCTTCCAATGGGGAAACTAGTTCCCGGTGATCTGGAGGGCCCCAAGGGATTCCCTTTAATTTTTTTTTATATATATATATATATATAATATCCACACCTCCCAAAATATAAGGTCCATTTTGTAGCAGTTTTTAACCCTTTGTCTATCAAGGTACATTTATAAACTTCCTGTTATTAAAGGGATTAAAACAAGCTCATGGTTGTGGCTGCAACTATAAACTTATTGATTTTTACAGCTGACTCTTGTCTTTCAGGTAAAAGTGATCCCTTTTACAGGGCTCCAAAGGTGCTGCCGCCTCTGTCGGTTCCTGGGATCACCCATTCCTCCGGGGAGCCCAGGACGGCGGTAAACGAGTGTAAAATTTAGATTGGAAGGAGATCTGGGAACATTTGTTCACGATCTCCCCTGAGAGCCCGGAAGCAATGTCTGTTGGGCCACTTTCGGGTTCAGAGCTGTCCTTCCTGGCTACTGTAGCCTGGGAAGCTGCAAACCGAGCACAATTGTGTGCTTGATTAAGAGCATTGGAAGACATGGGGGACATTGGGTTTCCTTGATGTCTCCATAAAGAAGACCTGCCTATGCCCCCTTGTTATAGCAATATAGTTAAATGGAAAAAAAAAGTAATACAACAATAATTTTTTTTAGAACCCCACACTTGCTCTTGAAAAGTCAAATGCATGCATAGGGCATGTAAACATAATTTGTGCCACCCGTTTGAGGTTTCACCGCAATCCCCAGGGTACAAAAATCTTAATTCAGGGTTAACACTGAACCAATAACCTGTAAAGACTTTTAAAGTGTGGTCTTTGGAGAGTTTTTGGTACCATACAGGTAGTTTTTTTGCAATTTTGAGGTTTGACATGTTTGGTATCGGTTTACATTACACAACCCATTTTAAATTTTTACCAAATATTCGATTATTGTGTTTTTGTTTGCTCTAAATTCATTCAGTTGCGCAAATGTCATGCAACTGCCATAATTTTAATCTGTGACCTCCTGCTTTTTTGAAAATGTATAATTGTTTGGGGGTTTAAAGTAATTTCCAGTACAAAATGTAGATTTTGCAAAACATTTTTTTAAACTTGTCGGTTGCCAAGTGGTAAAAGTAGAACTGAAGACAAAACTTTCATTTTGGATAGATTTTTATTTTTTATTTATTTTTTTAATTCTATTCCTGTTGTGACCATCGCTTTCAGTAGTAACGGTCTCCAGAATAAATGGAGAGGGAGAAAGTCGGTGTAACCGGGATAGATGAGGAAAAGTGGAAAAATAAACCCCATGGGTTTATCTTAGAAGTATTGCTATTTTAAAATAATATGGTTCCTGGGCAGACGGTTTCTACACTGCAGAGGTTTGCCACTGTCTCCTTGGCTTGTAGCTTAATGCAACAAAAAGAGGTCCAGATTCAACCCTATTCCAATAAAGGTCACGGGACAATCCAAAGAGTCGCCAACGTGTTTCTTGGTCCACAGGCCTTATCAGGGGTTCACAGGCTTTGTCCGCCGCTGGCTTGACAGCACACCAGCTGCTGACAAGGCTTGTGCTTGTAATCAAACTGGAAGAAATGACATTAAAGTCTAGTCCTTTCCCATTGTGTTCAATCTAGCCTTAATGGGGGGGGGGGGGGTGTATCTTTGGACTCCAAAACATGTTTGCTACTCTTTTTGGATTTTCCCTCAGACTTTAGTGGAATAAAGTTGTATCTGGGCCTCTTGGCAAAAAATGTTTTTGCCTTCATTTATACTTTCAATATTGGCTTTCAGTAACTACTTAGTGTTTGTGTGTGATGCTTTTTTGTTTGTTTTGTTTTTTCTCCTTCCCCTTCACCTTTTATGTGCATTTGCTTCAAATTGACAGCTCTAAATGACATGGAAGATGTGACTCAAGATGAATTAAAACTTCCAGAGCAAGAAAATGAAGTTGCAAATGTAGCTGTGATACCAATGGAAATGGATGAGGAACGAGCAGGTCTGCCTTCAGTGTTTTTTATTTTCTTTATGTATTTTCTATTTACAAAGAGCATCCTGTCGCAATTGGACACTTGTAGTTTTGTGTGTGTTCTGGGCAATTTAACAAAAACAAATGTGTGTGTGTGTGTGTATGTATATATGTGTGTGTGTGTGTGTGTGTATATGTATATGTATGTGTATATGTGTGTGTGTGTATATGTATATGTATATATATATATATATATATATATATATATATATATATATATATATATATATATATATATTATTCACACACAGTCATGGCCGAAATTGTTGGCACCCCTTAAATTTTTTCCAGGAAAAAAGTATTTCTCACAGAAAAGTATTACAGTAACACATGTTTTGCTGTACACATGTTTATTCCCTTTGTGTGTATTGAAACAAAACAGAAAAAGGGAGAAAAAAAAAAGCAAATTGGACATAATGTCACACACAACTCCAAAAATGGGCTGGTCAAAATTGTGGATAAATAAGATTGTTTCAAGCATGTGATGCTCCTTTAAACTCACCTGGGGCAAGTAACAGGTGTGGGCAATATAAAAATCACACCTGAAAGCAGATAAAAAGGAGAGAAGTTGACTGTCTTTGCATTGTGTGTCTGTGTGTGCCACACTAAGCATGGACAACAGAAAGAGGAGAAGAGAACTGTCTGAGGACTTGAGAACCAAAATTGTGGAAAAATATCAACAATCTCAAGGTTACAAGTCCATCTCCATTGATCTAGATTTGCCTTTGTCCACATTATCAAGAAGTTTGCAACCCATGGCACTGTAGCCAATCTCTCTGGGCGTGGACGGAAGAGAAAAATTGATGAAAGGTTGCAACGTAGGATAGTCCAGATGGTGGCTAAGCAGCCCCAAACAAGTTCCAAAGAAATAAATTCAAGCTGTCCTGCAGGCTCAGGGAGCATCAGTGTCAGCGCAAACTATCTGTCGACATTTCGATGAAATGAAACGCTATGGCAGGAGACCCAGGAGGACCCCACTGCTGACAGAGACATAAAGAAGCAAGACTACGGTTTGACAAAATGTACTTGAGTAAGCCAAAATCCTTCTGGGAAAACGTCTTGTGGACAGATGAGACCAAGATAGAGCTTTTTGGTAAAGCACATCATTCTACTGTTTACCGAAAATGGAATGAGGCCTACAAAGAAAAGAACACAGTACCTACGGTGAAATATGGTGGAGGTTTAATTATGTTTTGGGGTTGTTTTGCTGCCTCTGGCACTGGGTGCCTTGAATGTGTGCGAGGCATCATGAAATCTGAGGATAACCAAAGGATTTTGGGTCGCACTGTAGAGCCCAGTGTCAGAAAGCTGGGTTTGCGTCCGAGATCTTGGGTCTTCCAGCAGGACAATGACCCCAAACATACATAAAAAAGCACCCAGAAATGGATGGCAACATAGCGCTGGAGAGTTCTAAAGTGGCCAGCAATGAGTCCAGATCTAAATCCCATTGAACACCTGTGGAGAGATCTTACAATTGCTGTTGGGAAAAGGCGTCCTTCCAATAAGAGACCTGGAGCAGTTTGCAAAGGAAGAGTGGTCCAAAATTCCAGGTGAGAGGTGTAAGAAGCTTATTGATGGTTATAGGAAGCGACTAATTTCAGTTATTTATTCCAAAGGGTGTGCAACCAAATATTAGGTTAAGGGTGCCAAGAATTTTGACCAGCCCATTTTTGGAGTTTTGTGTGACATTATGTCCAAAGGGAATAAACGTGTATAGCAAAACATGTGTTACTGCAATACTTTTCTGTGAGAAATGCTTGATTTTCTGGAAAAATTTCTAGGGTGCCATTTCTTTCTCGTACATCACGGGACACAGAGCGGCATAGTCATTACTATGTGGGTTATATAGTTTACCTTCAGGTGCTGGCACTGGCAACTTCCAAACCGGAAGTACCCTCCCCTATATAAGCCCCTCCCATCCGGGAGCACCTCAGTTTTTTTGCCAGTGTCTAAGGCGTTGGCCAAGAAGTAACATGTGTTTTTCACTTAGCTTGCGTACAGGTTCTTTTGGGCCTCAGTAAGCTATTCCGGATCCAACCAAAAAAGCTTCATAGCTAAACGGTCGGTACCCGGGCCTTGCAGAGAAGAGCAAGGTTTTGCCTGTAATGCTTCTCTTAGGAGAGCTGGACCCTGGGATCCAGAGCTCTGGTCATACCCACGACTAAGATGCTTTCTGTGCAGGGTGCTATACAAGTCCAGGGGAGTGGAATCCTTGGGAACCCGGTCCCTGAAGGTTTAATTACAATGCCTGCCGTGAGAGGTGAAGTTTGGGCTTCTGTGGACCAAACAGAGTCCTGCGGCGGGGAAAAGGTAAGTGGGGGCCCCCCAGGAACTTGGTTCTATTTGGGGACCCCCAAGCCTAATATGTCTTTCTGCCTGTTACCTAACGGTATTCCCGGTAAATATCTGTGCATGCCTGTAACTACTAAAAAAATTAAATAATTTTAATAGTGGTCAAGAAAAAAAAAAAAAATAGACAGACCGCGGTACCTGTGTTAATCCACTAGAGGCCGCTGTGGAACGTTTCTTGTCATGTGGACTTTTTCTTTTCATCAGAGTCAAGTCCAGGCAGATGGTGAGTTCTCTTGTGGGAAACTGCTTCCTCTGCCATGTTGCAATGCTCGTCCATCCCCCGGCCTGCGGCAAAAGGGCCCTGTCTCCTGTCCCTAGTTTCCTTTTTCAAAAAAGAGCGCCGAAGGCGCACGTGCCGTGCGCGTGCACGCGCCTCTATATATAGAGGTGAGCTGGAAAAGGGGGCGGAGCTTGGGGGATGACGCTCTGTGCGCGCCGCAGCGCTTCTGCGCATGTGCGGGCGTCCCAGCATGTTAAAAGGCACAATTATGTGTTGTGAGCTGGCTATGGAGTGCAGAGACAGAGCTGGCAACATTTAAAAAAGGCATACAGCAAGCGGTTGATGCAGGCATCCCCATAGAAAGGCACATTAGTAGACACCAACTGTTTTTATAGCAGCAATTGTGCTAGACTATTGTCAGTAAGTGGTGTATTTCGGCTGGAATACCTCAGCTTTGGGCTTAGGAATATGCCGTCTAAAAACTCCGGGACTAAAAATCCCAGGAAGCATAGGGGGTCTCCATCAGGCTCTGAGGATCTTGGGCATGCTTCGGCTGCACCAATCTCCCCTGAAGTATCAGAGGTTAGTGACCGTAGAGCACCCTCAGGAGTACCTGGTACTGTGGCTGTCCTCGGTTCACCTGCTCCTGTGTATGTAACAGAGGAGGTTTTTTCCTCAGCTCTGGGAGGGCTGGAAGAGAGATTGTCAACATTGATTGCTGCTTCCCTGTCAGAGGGAAAGCGCGCCCGATCTCCGTCTCCTCCCTCAGAGTACCTGTTAGCAGAGCAACAGTCCCATACAGGGATCGACCTACCTGAAGGGGATCAGGATGAGGTTGATTCTGTTGTAGAGGAATCAACAGTGGAAGAGCCATTCTCAGCATCACATGCTGAAAGATTATGGGTTCAGTCCCTGACTAACATGGTCCGATCAGCATTTAAAATGCCCCTTGCGGAGCCATCATCCACTTCTGTCTCCTCGTTGGGGTCGCTAAAAGCTCCCCAGACTGTTTGTTCCTTTCCAATCCATCCTTTACTGGAAGGGCTCATTTACCAGGATTGGGAACAGCCTGATAAAATATTTACTCCTCCCAAGAGATTTCAGGTGGTCTATCCCATGGAGGATAAGTTCATCAAAAAATGGAGGGTCCCTACAGTGGACGCAGCCATCTCTTGTGTGAATAAATCACTGACATGTCCAGTGGATAATGTCCAAATGTTCAAGGACCCAATAGATAAAAAATTGGAGTCCTTATTAAAATCTGCTTTTGCTACAGCAGGCTTGGTGATACAACCAGCAGTGGCAGCTATTGGGGTCTGCCAAGCAGTGAAGGATCAGTTGAAACAGGTCTTAAGGGACTTGCCAGATCAGCAGGCCCTTGCCCTAGCTGATCTACCTAGAGCCTTATGCTTTGCGGTTGACGCCATAAAGGATTCAATCCATCAGGCCTTACGCTGTCTGTAGTACATATGCGCAGGCTTCTATGGCTCAAAAACTGGTCTGCTGAAGCCCCCTGTAAAAAACTGCTGGTCAGCTTCCCATTTCATGGTGAACGCTTATTCGGGGAAGACCTGGACAAATATATCCAGAAAATTTCCAGCGGTAAAAGTACACTCTTGCCGGTTAAAAACAGAGTTAGAGGTCCCTCTTTTAAGAGGCCTGCTTCTCCAGTCCCTAGGACATCGGCTGTGAAACAGTTCCGACGGCCTCCTCGGTCAAATCCCGGGGGTAAAAATCAGGGACAATCGCAGGGTAACAAGAAGCCCTGGGTCAGGAGAGGTACAAAACCTCCCCCCAAAGTCCAAATGCATGAAGGGTTGCCCCCACTCAATCGGGTGGGGGGAAGACTTCAGTTGTTCGCAGAGACCTGGCGGGACACAATCGGAGACAGATGGGTGCTCTCCGCAGTAAGTCTGGGATACAAATTGGAGTTAAAAGACTCCCCTCCTTCCCATTTTATAAGGTCGAACGTGCCAAGGGATCCCCGGAAGAAAGGATCCCTCCTGTTGGCACTAGAACAACTATTGCTCCAAGCAGTAATTATGGAGGTCCCCCTAGAAGAATGGGGGTTCGGGTTTTACTCAAACCTCTTTACAGTCCCGAAGCCAAACGGGGACGTGAGGCCCATATTAAATCTAAAAGGGCTAAACAAATTCCTACATATCAGAACTTTCCGGATGGAGTCGATCCGATCGGTGGCCACTGCCCTACAAGGGGAGGAATGGTTAGCCTCGATCGACATCAAAGATGCTTATTTGCACATTCCCATCTTTCCAGTCCACCAAAAATTTCTACGCTTTGCAGTAGAAGGGCGCCATTTTCAGTTCAGAGCCTTACCCTTCGGTCTGGCCACAGCACCACGCGTGTTCACAAAAATTCTGGCCCCATCATTGGCCAATTTTAAGAACACGAGGTGTAACGATAATGGCATATCTAGACGACTTGTTGCTGATAGACCACTCGGTGAAAAAACTAGAAGTGGTCGTTCACAAGACAATCAAGTATCTGGAATCTCACGGTTGGATTATCAACCGAGACAAGTCAGCCCTAAAACCAGTCAAAAGTCTGGAATACTTGGAGCTAAGGCTGGATTCAGACCAGAGAAAAATTTTCTTGCCTCAAGAAAAGGTGTCGTCTTTGAGAGATTTGATCCACCTAGTGGGTACAAAAAGACAGCCATCCATACGCCTGTGCATGAGGCTGCTGGGGAAAAATGGTGGCATCATTCGAAGCAGTACCCTACGGTCAATTCCATTCAAGGAATTTGCAAAGGGCTATACTGTCAGCCTGGAACAAAAAAGTTCAGGCCCTAGACTTACCAATGTCCTTGTCCCCTTCCGTTCGCAAGAGCCTCCGTTGGTGGTTGGTTCCCCAGAATCTGGAAAAAGGGAAATCCTTCAGTCCGATTTCTTGGAAGATGGTCACTACAGATGCCAGCCTTATAGGCTGGGGAGCAGTACTGGAGCAATGGTCTCTCCAGGGCAGATGGTCAGATGCGGAAAAGGCCCTGCCCATCAATCTCTTAGAGATACGAGCAGCCCGGTATGCCCTAGTAGCATGGACATCCAAACTCCAAGGGTCCCCTGTCAGAATTCAATCGGACAATGCCACGGCAGTGGCATATATCAATCATCAGGGTGGCACCAGGAGTCGTGCAGCCCAAAGGGAAGTAAATTGCATCCTGAAATGGGCAGAAAGATATGTCCCAGCCATATCCGCGGTATTCATTCCAGGAGTGGAGAATTGGAAGGCGGACTTTCTAAGTCGCCAACAATTATGCCCAGGGGAATGGTCCCTTCACTCCGAGGTTTTCCGGACAATATGTCAGCGGTGGGGAACACCGGATGTAGATCTGCTAGCATCCAGATTCAACGCAAAGGTGGACAGGTTTGTCTCTTGGACAAGGGATCCCCTAGCTTGCGGCTCGGATGCCCTAGTGTTCCCTTGGGATCAGTTCAAGCTGATATATGCATTCCCACCGCCACAATTGTTACCTCGATTACTCCGCAGAATCAGGGTAGAAAAGAAACCAGTGATTCTGGTGGCCCCGAAGAGCATGGTACGCGGAGATTGTAAAAATGTCTGTGGGGAGTCCTTGGACCCTCCCACATCGTCCGGACCTGCTTTCGCAAGGACCGATATACCACCCTTCCTTACCAGCCCTAGGTTTGACGGCCTGGCTATTGAAGCCCACATTCTAAAAAAGAGAGGTCTCTCTAATCCTGTGGTATCTATCTACCATGATCAATGCCAGGAAGCCGGTATCCAGGCAGATCTACTATAGAATCTGGAAGGCGTACATCGCCTGGTGTGAGGCCAAGAAATGGCATCCACGTAAGTACGTAATAGGTAGGATTATGGACTTCCTACAGTGGGCTGTAGATAGGAAGCTTGCCTTGAGTACTATCAAGGGTCAGATTTCGGCCTTGTCAATATTTTTTCAGAGGCCCTTGGCTTCGCATTCACTAGTCAAAGCCTTTATACAAGGAGTGATGCATATTAGCCCTCCGGTTAATATTCCCATATGTCCATGGGACTTAAACCTGGTTCTGTCGGTTCTACAGAAACAACCATTTGAACCATTACAGCATATTTCCCTGGTTCTTCTCACCAGGAAATTGATTTTTCTAGTAGCCATTTGTTCGGCTAAAAGATTGTTGGAATTAGCCGCTATGTCCTGTAGGGAACCATATCTGGTTATCCATAAGGACAGAGTAGTGTTACGTCCTCATCCAGCCTTTCTTCCTAAGGTGGTATCGAGGTTTCATTTGAACCAAGATGTGGTTCTTCCTTCTTTTTTCCCCAAACCTAGTTCAGTAGAGGAAAAATTATTCCATTCTTTGGATGTAGTAAGAGCAGTTAAAGCTTATCTAAAAGCCACTGCTCAGATTCGCAGAACGGATACTTTGTTTATTCTGCCGGAAGGCCCCAGAAAGGGTCAGGCAGCGTCAAAATCTACTTTAGCCAAGTGGATTCGACAGGACATTATGCAAGCCTATGGCTTGAGAAGGAGACCGCCTCCGTTCAAAGTTAGGGCGCACTCCACGAGAGCAGTTGGAACTTCATGGGCAGTGCATCACCAGGCCTCCCTGGCTCAAATCTGTAAGGCCGCAACATGGTCTTCAGTACACACGTTTACTAGGTTCTACCAGGTGGACGTTAGAAGTCAGGAGGATGTCGCCTTTGGGCGCAGTGTGTTGCAGGCCGCAAAAGATCCTCATGTCTGATAGCGCTCAGCTTATGTATGGTGTATCCCCCCCCTCATTGGGCATTGCTTTAGGACATCCCACATAGTAATGACTATGCCGCTCTGTGTCCCGTGATGTACGAGAAAGAAAATAGGATTTTTATAACAGCTTACCTGTAAAATCCTTTTCTTGGAGTACATCACGGGACACAGAGCTCCCACCCCTCTTTTGGGGACACTTATTGCTTTGCTACAAAACTGAGGTGCTCCCGGATGGGAGGGGCTTATATAGGGGAGGGTACTTCCGGTTTGGAAGTTGCCAGTGCCAGCACCTGAAGGTAAACTATATAACCCACATAGTAATGACTATGCCGCTCTGTGTCCCGTGATGTACTCCAAGAAAAGGATTTTACAGGTAAGCTGTTATAAAAATCCTATTATATTCTCTCTCGCGCTTTTTTTTTTTTTCTCCCAGCAACAAAACTGTCAGTGTTAATGTAATGGCAAAGCTTGAACAGAGATATATGCACTCAGAGGACAATCCCCCCTCCCCTTTGCATAATGACACAGGGCGGGCGGGGTAGAGTTTGCCTCCACCAGTAGCATCACACGGGTGTATTCAAACTTCTCATCAGACTGTTTTATCAGCAGAGAGCTGTTGGAGGAATTCCCCCCCTCCCACTTCACAGCTGATACACATATACATCTCATAGGTTGCTCCCAAGGCAGACACAAACAATAGAACAATGGGATACAGCCACACCTCAAACGATCTAGTAAAGAGTCTACAACAGAATATGAAACAAAAAAAATTGCTAGCCTGTATTTATAGGAGGAGTCTGAGGGCTATTTATCCCTCCTCCTCTGGCTGTTCCTGCGTCGGCTCGTTTTCTGCAGCCGACGCACGTTACTTCAGATTTTCTTGCAGAGCTGCAGGAGTCTCGTGGCGGTTCTTATCCCCCCACGGGATATGGCTGCCAGAGGGGTGGTGTTGTCACACGGGGGGTTCCGCCGGGCTTATGGTGGGGGGGGGGGCGACCGCTGCCCACCCACCCATTTTTTGCTCTCCTGAGGATCCTCCCCAGGAAGAACAGTCTGTGTGCCTGGGAGTCGGTGGTGCCGTATGCCCCCCCCATCCTCCTCCCCCCGCTGAGCGCCACTCGCTCCCCCTCGGGTTGGTTAATTTCTGAAGTCGGACAGGTACACATCAGTCGGTTCCCTGCGCTAACTCCGAAGACTCGGTTTGGATCCTTGAGAAGGGAAGGCCGCTCACCCGCTCATCCGTCCATCCATACTGCTGTAACCATGCAGGCAGCATAGAGAGGTTGCCCGCTGTCCACGTGTTTTCCCCGGTACTCATCCGACGGCCATTCACTCTCTTCTCCTCCCATGCTCTCGCCGGCATCTTCTTGGTAGGGCCACCCGCTCCTCCTCCCGGGCTCACGCCGAGGGGGGGCATCGGTTCACTCTCCCACTCCTCTGGGCACATGCTGAGAGGGGGGGTGCGGCGTCCTCCCACTCCTCCCGGGCTCACGCAGATTGGAGGGGCTGTCAGTCCACCCTCCCTCTCCTCCGGGCATGCGGTCTTCATGGCGGTCAATCAGGAGACTGGCGACACAAACACCTCGTTTGCTAGTCTGAGAGCCACATCAGGGGCATGGTACGCCAGACATCAGAGGGGGGTGCAGCGGTTTGTCCAAGAATAGTTGGGCGGGGGGGGTGTTGCATCACAGCAGGGCATGCCGGTATTCTCAGTATCTAGTGTTTAACATGTTTGCTCTATGTGTCCTGCCATGGCTCTGTGAGCCAGGGGTGCAAGTCAGCCGAGACTTGCTTGTCAGATGCAGTCTACCTTGGGGTCACAGAGCCAGGGGAGGGGGATGCTGTCCAGCAGATGGGGAGCCAATTGGTGGGGTAGCTCCACTTCCATGGTCTTTCATGTTTCATGCCTCGCATAGTTTCTGTCATAGCGGTTCTGTCAGCAGCGTGTTGTGTTCAGCGGCCTGTCATAGCGTGTTACTGTCATAGCAGCTCAGTCTTTAGCATGTTCTGCCATGGCGTTTCTGCCATCGCGGCTCCGTCATTTAGTATTTGGCGTTTTTCCTGTCATAGCACTTCGGTGCCAGGCAGGTTCAGCATACACCGGTAGCCGTTTCATTTTCGTTTGTTTCCATGTCTCATCTTGCTTTTCATAGGTTCTTTGCAGTCCTGGTTCAGTTGGCTAGGGATCACACCTCGAAATCTGTCACATCTACAGATCCATATGGGCTGAGGATCCTTTTTTTAAATGATTGTTGTCCACAATCTTCTCGCTTGTTAAATTACGTCTTACGATGCATTCATTTCATTACACCTGCAGGACTACCCACCATGGTCTGTGGGTACTCAGGTCCTGAGTATTCAGTTTCTACGATCTGTCGTTGCGCAGTAGGTTACTTGCGCTCACTCACATCATACACCAGGGGGGGTCGTCATCAGGTTCATTCACATGCTGTGGTCCCACCATCACTGCTCATGTCTTCACACTTGGGTAGGCGCAGAGGGGATTATGTTTTCTGTTATAGCATGTTTTACTCCAGCGTGTTTCAGGCATAGCATGTCTCAGTCAGTCGTAGCATGTTCTGTCGTTGCTTGTCGGTGCTACGCAGTCACGGCACACACATACAGCCGTTGCATCTTTGTTTGTTCCTTGTCTCGTCATACCTTTCCTTTTAGGTTCTTGCATACCTGGGTTTAGTTGGCCAGGCTGATTTCACAGAGACTTGAAGCTTTCATCAGACCTGCCCGCTGCCAGGGCAGATTAGCAGCGTTGGAGTCGTGTCACTGCTGGGTCACTGCTGGGTCAAAGTAAGGACACAAACGTCCCTTTGTCGGCCCACAATGGTAGGTTCGGGCCGATATCATCTTTTGGTGCTAATCTCTTGCTTGCAAGGTTTCCGGGTCCACTGGGCAGGTACGACCGACCTCTCATCTTTTGTCCGATCCCCAGCTTGTTCCAAAGGGGGCTTACAGACACTCGGGCATGCTGTATCATGCCATGATATTTATTCCTCAGGGTGGAGTCTGGCCTCCTTCCCCTTTTTCAGGACTCTGATGCGATTGTCAGGTTGTAGGCAGAGGTACGACCCGATTTTGAATCATGCGGGTCTGGTTTCTGTGTGTTATCAATGCATATCACGACAGCGTGTTGGCCTCATCCATCAACACCAGCAAACTCTTCTTTCTGGTATCCAGCACTTAGACCCCTTCACTCCTGTCAGTTCATCCATTTTTGACAGCTCTCCCTCTCAAACCTCCCCATACCATGTATGGTCAGTTATGCCAGGGGTTGTGGATATTTCAGAGCTACTTGTCAACGTCCGGTTTTCAAGTGTTCAACCTTTGCTATTATGTCACAGGGTTCCTTGGGTCAGCCCTTGTTCCTTTTCCCCCACGTATCCTCCCGCCGCAAGCAGTTCGTTCCCATGCCCGTGTTTTCTCGTAAGTAGGCTTAATCCAATCGGACACGGGACATTCATTTTGTTTCTGGGCAATTTCGCAGGTTCCAAACGGGTGGGGGTCCCTTCTTATCGTCAGTTCATAGGACATTGGTTTCCTGCTGTCCATAGCTGTTTCATACCGGATTCATACACTGAGGCCACCCGGGCGTGCGCCACTCTACCAGACGGATTGTTCCCTGCCCTTCAAGCTTTCCTTTCACACCTACTTCCCTGTCTTTTTGCCCTCTTTTAGGCATACTGACCAGCTAGGCCAAGGCACACCTCAGGCCTTGGTAGTTAGGGTATCGCATTTCCAAGTGAAGACGTTGACTACAAGTTTGAAGGCTGGCCGCAGGCTAGCCTGTATTTGTAGGAGGAGTCTGAGGGCTATTTATCCCTCCACCTCTGGCTGTTCCTGCGTCGGCTTGTTTTCTGGGTTCCCACCCACCCGTTTCCCCCTATGTCACATATTTATTCACATCACACATTTCTTCCTAGTCATACATTCAGGGTAAGCCCTCTTCTAGGCATACTGACCAGCTAGGCCAAGACACACCTCAGGCCTTGGTAGTTGGGGTATCGCATTTCCTAGTGAAAAGTGTGTGTGTGTGTGTGTGTGTGTGTGTGTGTGTGTGTGTGTGTGTGTGTGTGTGTGTGTGTGTGTATAGATAATCTCACACACACATATATAATATATTGTATGTATGTACATACATACATACTTTTATATTATTCCAGTGTGGTTGAACAGTGAGTCTGATTAGTGGAGATCAGACTGGGGTTCTCGGTCACCCTGTGCCCCGAGTAGACACAAGGTCACTTACACATAGGAGGGGCCGGGGGAGCTGGACAAGGAGATTCCAGTGCTCTCCAAGGTAAGCTGGGTTCCACAAGCCCCCCACCCAAAGTGACTACCCTTTCGACAGAAGACTAACACAGAAGGAAACCCCAAATGGGTTGACTTTGAAGTTAGTCCGTAGTTCCAGTCCCCCAATACCCATACCCACACAGTAACCCAAACGCAGCGTTACTCACCCTGCCTCTCTCGTAGAACATTCCCGCTGCTGGAGAGAAGACAGGGTCGCTGGGCTCACTCCATCATGCTGTTTGGGATCTGGGCCAACTTCCCAGCATCCCTGGGGTATACAGGTGGAGACTGGAGTCCCATCCACTTTTGCTAGATGAAAATCCCCCAGTGCTTGCAGAGCATGGCTGATCTCTTCCTCTCCCAGTGCCTGACTATAATCTGGGGTTGTATCCAGTGGAGACCGCAGGCCCATCCACCGATATGGGCTCCAAGCTGCAGTTGTGAGGTGCCGATTGCATTCTCTCCCTGAAACTCCTGCGGAATTGATTGTTGTGTGCAGAGGCCAGTAGCATTCTGCCCTGTTGGTGCTTCAGTGCTCAAATCGTCCACTCCGGCTAACTGTTGGGGAGGGAAGACGACAACCTCCTCTCCCTTTTTCCCCCTGGATCCTGATCTGCTCGGGAGTGACCGCCACCTCCTCACGCTGGGCATCCAGAGCTGCCGCAGCTGTGGGGCAGAGGTCTTGGGCCCTCTGTTCAGTTGCCAACACTTCAGCGGGCTTGGTGTCGTCATTCGGGGGCACTGTCTGCTGCTGGGACGCCCTTTCTCTGGTACTGTCTCCCAGGTGCACAAATCCTTGGAAGGGAGGATGGCTGCCTCCCCCTCTGCATCTATGAACTCCACTGGGGAAGAACCACCTTCTGACCTCGGGCCTCCAAAACTGCCACGGGTGTGAAGCAGAGATCTGCAGTACTCTGTCCTGCTGCCAGCACTTCTGCTGGGGGTTCGCTAGGTGGTTCCTCCTTTACAGAAAAGTCTGTTAAATCCCTGTTAAGTCTCTGGAATTGCTTAAAGTCCAGGACATGGGCTGGTGGCCCTTGGGCCCAGTGCCAACACTTTGGCATTTGACTCCTCATCCATAACATCCTCTGATGAAAAGTCCATTAAATCCATACATTCTGTAATCTGTGGCTGAGGAATGAGACTGTCTTCCTCTTCTCCTGAGCCCTGGAACTGCAAATGGGAAGTTGAGCCGGCTGCTAAAACTCCATTACCTTTACCCCCGCCCAAAGTAACTCCCGTCAGTTAAAATCTAGCCAGTCACTGAGCTGGATCAAGCTTGCAGAGTAGTAGGTCAGAGACTCACTGGCTACTTGCTTTATGCAGATTAATGCATGATTAAAGTGTTACCAAACCCAGGAACTAAGTTCCAAAGTGTGTATAACAAGCATGCTTTCCTGCATATACAGACTGATTTTACTGTTGTGGGTTTAGTATAACTTTATTGATTCGGTAGATAGTGAAGCCAGGATCAGGATCCCAACCCCAGAGTCTGCATCTTTAAACAATCTAGCAACAGTAAATGCATGTCAACTTTAATCACCTTTTTGTTTAGAAATGCTCACCCATAAGCATCACTCCAATACATGGCTCCAACTGGAGTTTCCTGAAAACACTCTACCCAGTGACTTCACACAATTGCAGAGTAACTTGTTAAAATGTGCTACCATACCATGGCAGTTTTTTGTTCTTTGCTTTTTTTGGGGGGTTTTTAATGGCTTTTTTTTTTTTTTTTTTCTTCTTCTTCTTCTTCTTCTTCTTTTTCTTTAGGACCCAGTGGGTTACAGCCAGTTGTGAAAGCTGCACCAATCACAGTCCATGACTCAGACAGCGAAGATGATGATGACCTTGTTGGTAGTCACGGTGAGTGTGGCACCCCCGTTGACTACACTCCTGAGGACAACAAAGGTGAACAGTTGGCAGAATCCCAGGACAGCACAATAAGTGAGTGAATGGGCTTATGCATTGCTTGTAAACTTAGTCTAGTTGGTGGTATACTTCAGGTCTATCAGAGCAACTGCATTGGAATTGTATGCCCTGTTGTAGAACACAATTTTGTCTCTTTCTGTATTTAAAGTCCAAGCCCCTGCAGTACAAGGGTTAAATATGCATTTAGGACTAGTGGACAAGAAAAGCAGTTTTACTTGCCTGATTCCCTGGCAGCCAGCACTCCCCTATGCTCTAGGGGCCGACTGTTCTTGGCATCCTCATGTTTAAGGCAGACCTAATGACTCTGCATTGGTCTTAATGACATCAGAGGACCTGCAACTGCTAAAGCATAGGAAAGAGGCTGTAAGGGCCAGTCTTAAGCCTCATACACACAATCAGATTATCCAACGGGAATTGTGTGAAGACGGGCTGTTTTCGGAAAATCCGACCATTTTGTATGCTCCATCGGACAATTGTCAGATTTTCCGCCAACAAACGTGGGCTAGCATGCTTTAAAATTGTCCGCCAACAAATGCGTGTTGTCGGATTATCCGATCGTGTGTACACAAGTCTGTCGGACAAAACTCCAAAGTATAAACACACATGCTCAGAAGCAATGCTAACCATAAAAAAACATTAGCAGAAGCTGCCCAAAGGGTGGCGCTAAAGAGCTGAAAAAACATGTAGTTTCGTGTTTGTTGGCCGACAATTCTTTGCCGTTTTGTATGCAATATAAGTTCCTGGCCAACACCCTTCGGACAAAAGTCCTACGATTTGTCCGATTTAAAAATCTGATCATGTGCATGAGGCTTTACAGTACAGAAAAACCTGTGGGAGCAAATGATCAGGTAAGTAAATGCTTTTCTTGTTCCTTTAGGCCTAAACAAGCTTCTAAGCCTTGCTTAGAAGCTTGTTCAGCCACACAAGGGAGCAGGGATGCAGTATGAAACTGTAATCAGCAACCTATATATTCCAAATAGAAAGTGTAGGTGCAGAATCCACTATTGTAGTGGGCAGACTAGCCCTATAGAAGAGGTCTAAAACCTTAACCACTTAACGACCGCTCACTGTATATATACGTCGGCAGAATGGCAAGGACAGGCACAATCGCGTACCTGTACGTGCCTGCCTTCGTATAGTTGGGGGGGTCCTATCGGACCCCCCTTCTATGCAGTGAGCGGTCGGCATCGTTGCGGGAGCGATCCGTGATGAGGGGACTGCCATTCTTTTCCGGCCACCCCCTCACGATCGCTCCCGGCGAATGAAAAGCTTCCTCTGCCTGTGGAATGTTTACACAGGCAGGAGGAAGTGATGTCATCTCTCATGCGGCGCTCACATATACTAAGCGCCGCATGAGAGAAGACACAGAGGTTAATGCACTAAACAGCACACTGACACCACACACATAGGCACACGATCGCCCCGCCAGACACCCCTAGATCACCCTCCAGCCCCCAGTCACAGTGTCACTGATTGCAGTGACCATTTATTTACTGATCACTGCAACAAGTGACATTTGTGACTGTAAAAGTGTCAGGGCAGAGTGTTTTAGGTCCAGTGTAGCCCCCTAAGGCCCCCCCCCCCAATAAAGGTTTAACCCCTTGATCGCCCCCCAGGTAACCCTTTCACCCCCTTTTGCCAGTGTCACTAAGCGATCGTTTTTCTGATCGCTGTCTTAGTGTCGGTGATGCCGATAGGTAGTCAGTTATTTTTTTTTAGGTTCGCCGCAGGTTTTTATAGCGTCGGGTACCCCCATATATTACCTAATAAAGGTTTTAACCCCCTAATTGCCCCTAGTTAACCCTTTCACCAGTGATCACCGTATAAGTGTTACTGGTGACACTGGTTAGCCAGTTAGTTATTTTGTTATTTAGGTTCCCCGTCAGGTTTTTATATAGCGTCAGGTACCCCCATATATTACCTAATAAAAGTTTAACGCCCTGATTGCCCCTTTCACCAGTGGTCACCATATAAGTGTTACGGGTGACGCTGGTTAGTTTGCTTTTTATAGTGTCAGGGCACCCGCCGTATATAACCCAATAAAGGTTTAACCCCCTGATCGCCCGGCGGGTGATATCAATTAGGTTTTAGCGTCAGAGAGGGTCTGCGTCACACCCCAGGCAGCGTCAGGTTAGTGCCAGTAACGCTAACACCCACGCGTGAAGCATACACCTCCCTTAGTGGTATAGTATCTGAACAGATCAATATCTGATCTGATCAGATCTATACTAGGGTTCCCAAAAACGCAGTGTTAGCGGGATCAGCCCAGAAACCTGCTAGCACCTGCGTTTTGCCCCTCCGTCCAGCCCAGGCCACCCAAGTGCAGTATCGATGGATCACTGTCACTTACAAAACACAACACATAACTGCAGCGTTCGCAGAGACAGGCCTGATCCCTGCGACTCCAGTGCTGTAGGAGGTGATTTCACCACCACAGTTAAAAAAAAAAAAAAAAAGCATTTATGCCGAAGCATGGGGGCAGCAGGGGCGGAGGAGCGAATTTGCTCCTAATGCCGCGTACATACGGTCAAAATTCCAACGGAGGCTTGCCCGTGGAAAAGTCCGACCATGTGTGTGCGGCATAACTTTTGCGGGAGGATGCCCCCATGCTTCGGCATATATAAATGGTGCATGTATGCCCATCATTAGAAGTGGGTGGATGAAGGGAGGTATTCTAATGGTGGACATACCCACCGATCAATCTCTTTTTTCGTTCAGCCAACAGGCTGCATGAAAAAAAAGATTACAATACATGTCCAACAAGGACCAGCAACGTACTGGTATGTTGCTGGACTTTGAATGGTTATACCAGGATGATGCCTGCGGGTTTAGGTATCATCTTGGTATCATTCTTTTCAGCCAGCGGCCGACTTTGATGAAAAAGCAATCCTAGCGGCTAATTGGCCTCTGGACTGCTTTTACAAGCAGTGGGAGGGGATATAAAAAGCGCCATTGGGAAAGCATTTTATCACACCGATCTTGGTGTGGTCAGATGCTTTGAGGGCAGAGGAAAGATCTAGGGTCCAATAGACCCCAGTTTTTTTCAAAAAAAGAGTACCTGTCACTACCTATTGCTATTATAAGGGATATTTACATTCCCTGAGATAACAATAAAAATGATATAAAAATATGGAAGGAACAGTTTAAAAATAAAATAAAAAAGCAAAATTAATAATAAAACAAAAAAAAGCACCCCTGTCCCGCCCTGCTCTTGCGCTATTTCATGAATGCAAGCGTCGGTCTGGCATCAGATGTAAACAGCAATTGCATTATGCATGTGAGGCATCACCGCGAAGGTCAGATCGAGGGCAGTCATTTTAGCAGTAGACCTCCTCTGTAAATCTAACGTGGCAACCTGTAAAGGCTTTTAAAAATTTATGTAGTTTGTCGCCACTGCGCGTTTGTGCGAAATTTTAAAGCATGTCGTGTTTGGTATCTATGTACTCGGCCTAAGATCATCTTTTTTTTATTTCATCAAACATTTGGGCAATATAGTGTGTTTTAGTTTATTAAAATTTTAAAAAGTGTATTTTTCCCCCAAAAAATGCGTTTGAAAAATCGCTGCGCAAATACTGTGTGGGAAAAAAAAATGCAACACCCACTATTTTAATCTGTAGGGCCTTTGCTTTAAAAAAATATGTAATGTTTGGGGGTTCAACATAATTTTCTTGCAAAAAAAAAAATATGTTTTCATGTAAACATAAAGTGTCAGAAAGGGCTTTGTCTTCAAGTGGTTAGAGTGGATGTAAGCTTCCTAATGTTGTGTATAAAATGCCAGGACAGTTCAAAACCCCCCCAAATTACCCCATTTTGGAAAGTAGACACCCCAAGCTATATACTGAGAGGCATGTCGAGTCCATGGAATATTTTATATGTTGACACAAGTTGCGGAAAAAATAGTATTTTTTATTTTTATTTTTTTCCACAAAGTTGTCACTAAATGATATATTGCTCAAACCTGCCATGGGCATATGTGGAATTGCACCCCAAAATACATTCTGTTGCTTCTCCTGAGTACGGGGATACAACATGTGTGGGACTTTTTGGGAGCCTAGCCGCGTGCGGGACCCCAAAAACCAAGCACCGCCTTCAGGCTTTCTAAGGGTATAAATTTTTGATTTCACTCCTCACTGCCTATCACAGTTTCGGAGGCCATGGAATGCCCAGATGGCACAAACCCCCCCAAATGACCCCATTTTGGAAAGACACCCCAAGCTATTTGCTGAGAGGTATGGTAAGTATTTTGCAGATCTCACTTTTTGTCAAAAAGTTTTTAAAAAAAAATAATTATTTTCTTTCTTTCTTTTTCAAAAACAAATGAGAGCTGTAAAATACTCACCATGCCTCTCAGCAAATAGCTTGGGGTGTCTACTTTCCAAAATGGGGTCATTTGGGGGGGGGGTTTTGTGCTATTTTGGCATTTTATGGCCTTCGAAACTGTGATAGGTAGTGAGGAGTGAAATCAAAAATTTGCGCCCTTAGAAATCCTGAAGGCGGTGCTTGGTTTTCGGGGGCCCGTACGCGGCTCCTAAAAAAGTCCCTCACATGTGGTATCCCCGTACTCAGGAGAAGCAGCAAAATGTATTTTGGGGTGCAATTCCACATATAACCATGGCATGTGTGAGCAATATATCATTTAGTGACAACTTTTTGTATTTTTATTTTTTATTTTTTTGTCATGATTCAATCACTTGAGACAAAAAAAAAATATTCAATGGGCTCAACATGCCTCTCAGCAATTTCCTTGGGATGTCTTCTTTCAAAAATTGGGTCATTTGGGGGGGGTTTTTACTGCCCTGCCATTTTAGCACCTCAAGAAATGAGATGGGCAGTCTTAAATTAAAAGCTGTGTAAATTTCAGAAAATGTACCCTAGTTTGTAGACGTTATGACTTTTGCGCAAACCAATAAATATACGCTTATTGACTTTTTTTTACTAAAGACATGTGGCTGAATACATTTTGGCCTAAATGTATGACTAAAATTGAATTTATTCGATTTTTCTTATAACAAAAAGTAGAAAATATCATTTATTTTTTTCAAAATTTTCAGTCTTTTTCCGTTTATATCGCAAAAAAATAAAAAAATCGCAGAGGCGATCAAATACCATTAAAAGAAAGCTCTATTTGTGGGAAGAAAAGGACGCAAATTTCGTTTGGGTACAACATTGCATGTCCGCACAATTTCCAGTTAAAGCAGCGCAGTGCCAAATTCTGAAAACACCTCTGGTCCTTAACCACTTAAGCCCCGGACCATTTGGTAGCTAAAGGACCAGAGGTGAATTCAGAATTTTGCACTGCGCTGCTTTAACTGTAAATTGTGCGGACATGCAATGTTGAACCCAAACAAAATTTGCGTCCTTTTCTTCCCACAAATAGAGCTTTCTTTTAATGGTATTTGATTGCCTCTGCGATTTTTATTTTTTGTGATATTAACGGAAAAAGACCGAAAATTTTGAAAAAAAATGATATTTTCTACTTTTTGTTATAAGAAAAATCGAATAAACTCAATTTTAGTCATACATTTAGGCCAAAATGTATTCAGCCACATGTCTTTAGTAAAAAAAAATGTCAACAAGCGTATATTTATTGGTTTGCGCAAAAGTTATAGCGTTTACAAACTAGGGTACATTTTCTGGAATTTACACAGCTTTAAATTTATGACTGCCTATCTCATTTCTTGAGGTGCTAAAATGGCAGGGCAGTACAAAACCCCCCCAAATGACCCCATTTTAGAAAGTAGACACCCCAAGGAAATTGCTGAGAGGCATGTTGAGCCCATTGAATATTTTTTTTTTTTTGTCCCAAGTGATTGAATAATGACAAAAAAAAAAAAAAAAATACAAAAAGTTGTCACTAAATGATATATTGCTCACACATGCCATGGTTATATGTGGAATTGCACCCCAAAATAAATTTTGCTGCTTCTCCTGAGTACGGGGATACCACATGTGTGGGACTTTTTAGGAGCCTAGCCGCGTACGGGACCCCGAAAACCAATCACCGCCTTCAGGATTTCTAGGCACAAATTTTTGATTTGACTCCTCACTACCTATCACAGTTTCGAAGGCCATAAAATGCCAAAATAGCACAAAACCCCCCCAAATGACCCCATTTTGGAAAGTAGACACCCCAAGCTGTTTGCTGAGAGGCATGGTGAGTATTTTACAGCTCTCATTTGTTTTTGAAAATGAAGAAAGAACATTTTTTTTTTTTTTTTCTTTCTTTTTTTTTTTTTTCAATTTTCAAAACTTTGTGACAAAAAGCGAGATCTGCAAAATACTCACAATACCTCTCAGCAAATAGCTTGGGGTGTCTACTTTCCAAAATGGGGTAATTTGGGGGGGTTTTGTGCCATCTGGGCATTCCATGGCCTCCGAAACTGTGATAGGCAGTGAGAAGTGAAATCAAAAATTTACACCCTTAGAAAGCCTGAAGGCGGTGCTTGGTTTTTGGGGTCCCGTACGCGGCTAGGCTCCCAAAAAGTCTCACACATGTGGTATCCCCGTACTCAGGAGAAGCAACAGAATGTATTTTGGGGTGTAATTCCACATATGCCCATGGCATGTTTGAGCAATATATCATTTAGTGGCAACTTTGTGCAAAAAAATTTAATAAATAAATAAATTGTCTTTTTTCCGCAACTTGTGTCAACATATAAAATATTCCATGGACTCGACATGCCTCTCAGTATATAGCTTGGGGTGTCTACTTTCCAAAATGGGGTCATTTGGGGGGGTTTTGAACTGTTCTGGCATTTTATACACAACATTAGGAAGCTTACATCCACTCTTCTAACCACTTGAAGACGAAGCCCTTTTTGACATTTTTTGTTTACATGAAAACATATTTTTTTTTGCAAGAAAATTATGTTGAACCCCCAAACATTATATATATATTTAAAGCAAAGGCCCTACAAAATAAAATGGTGGGTGTTGCATTTTTTTTTTTCTACACAGTATTTGCGCAGCGATTTTTCAAACGCATTTTTTGGGTTAAAAAATACACTTTTTTAAATTTTAATGCACTAAAACACACTATATTGCCCAAATGTTTGATGAAATAAAAAAGATGATCTTAGGCCGAGTACATAGATACCAAACACGACATGCTTTAAAATTTCGCACAAACGCGCATTGGCGACAAACTACATACATTTTTAAAATCCTTTACAGGTTACCCCGTTAGATTTACAGAGGAGGTCTACTGCTAAAATTACTGCCCTCGATCTGACCTTCGCGGTGATACCTCACATGCATGGTGCAATTGCTGTTTACATATGACGCCAGACCGACGCTTGCGTTCGCCATTGGGCAAGAGCAGGGCAGGACAGGGGTGCTTTTTTTTTTTTTTCTTTTTATTATTAATTTTGCTTTTTTATTTTATTTTTAAACTGTTGCTTCCATATTTTTTATTTTTATCATTTTTATTGTTATCTCAGGGAATGTAAATAATATCCCCTATGATAGCAATAGGTAATGACAGGTACTCTTTTTTTGAAAAAACTGGGGTCTATTGGACCCTAGATCTTTCCTCTGCCCTCAAAGCATCTGACTACACCAAGATCGGTGTGATAAAATGCTTTCCCAATTTCCCAATGGCGCTTTTTATATCGGGGGGGGGGGGGACATTCCCTCCCACTGCTTGTAAAAGCAGTCCAGAGGCTAATTGGCCACTAGGATTGCTTTTACATGAAAGCCGGCCGCTGGCTGAAAAGAATGATACCAAGATGATACCTAAACCCGCAGGCATCATTCTGGTATAAACATTCAAAGTCCAGCAACATACCAGTACGTTGCTGGTCCTTGTTGGACATGTATTGTAATCTTTTTTTTCATGCAGCCTGTTGGCTGAACGAAAAAAAAAAATTGATCGGTGGGTATGCCCACCATTAGAATACCGCCCTTCATCCACCCACTTCTAATGATGGGCATACATGCACCATTTATATATGCCGAAGCATGGGGGCATCTTCCCGCAAAAGTTATGCCGCGTACACATGGTCAGACTTTTCCACGAGCAAGCCTCCGTCGGAATTTCGACCGTATGTACGCGGCATTAGGAGCAAAATCGCTCCTCCGCCCCTGCTGCCCCAATGCTTCGGCATATATGCTTTTTTTTTTTTTTTTAACTGTGGTGGTGAAATCACCTCCTACAGCACTGGAGTCGCAGGGATCAGGCCTGTCTCTGCGAACGCTGCAGTTATGTGTGTTGTGTTTTGCAAGTGACAGTGATCGATCGATACTGCACTTGGGTGGCCTGGGCTGGACGGAGGGGCAAAACGCAGGTGCTAGCAGGTTTCTGGGCTGATCCCACTAACTCTGCGTTTTTGGGAACCCTAAACTGCTGGGGACGCTAGTATAGATCTGATCAGATCAAATATTGATCTGTTCAGATACTATACCACTAAGGGGGGTGTATGCTTAACGCGTGGGTGTTAGCGCTACTGGCACTAACCTGACGCTGCCTGGGGTGTGACGCAGACCCTCTCTGACGCTAAAACCTAATTGATATCACCCGCCGGGCGATCAGGGGGTTAAACCTTTATTGGGTTATATACGGCGGGTGCCCTGACACTATAAAAAGCAAACTAACTAACCAGCGTCACCCGTAACACTTATATGATGATCACTGGTGAAAGGGTTAACTAGGGGCAATTAGGGGGTTAAAACCTTTATTAGGTAATATATGGGGGTACCTGACGCTATATAAAAACCTGACGGCGAACCTAAAAAAAAAATGACTGGCTACCTATCGGCATCACCGACACTAAGACAACGATCAGAAAAATTATCGCTTAGTGACAGTGGTGATAGGGGTGAAAGGGTTACCTGGGGGGCGATCAAGGGGGTTAAACCTTTATTAGGTAATATATGGGGGTACCCGACGCTATAAAAACCTGCGGCGAACCTAAAAAAAATTACTGGCTACCGATCAGCATCACCGACGCTAAGACATCGATCAGAAAAATGATCGCTTAGCGACGGCGGTGCTAGGGGGTGAAAGGGTTATCTGGGGGGTGATCAGGGGGTTAAACCTTTATTAGGGGGGGTTAGGGGGCTACACTGGACCTAAAACTAAATGTACTGACACTTTTACAGTCACAAATGTCACTGATTGCAGTGATCACTAAATAAATGGTCACTGCAATCAGTGACACTGTGACACTGTGACTGGGGGCTGGGGGGTGATCTGGGGGGCGATTTATGTGCCTATGTGTCCTGGTGTCAGTGTGCTGTTTTGTGCACTAACCTGCATCTTCTCCTGTACGGCGCTCGGTATATGTGAGCGCCGCAGGAGAGATGACATCACTTCCTCCTGCCTGTGTAAACAGTACACAGGCAGGGGAAGCTCTCTCATTCGCCGGGAGCGATCGCGAGGGGGGGGGCCGGAATCGAACGGCCGTCCCCTCATGCCGGATCGCTCCCGAAGGTAAAACGACCACCCACTGTAAAGAAGGGGGGTCCGATCGGACCCCCCAACTATACAAAGGCAATCACGTATATGTACGTGATTCTGCCTGTCGGTGCCATTCTGCCGACGTATATTTACAGTGGGCGGTCGTTAAGTGGTTAACCTGCATAATGGTCCGGGGCTTAAGTGGTTAAAAATCCCATTTGATCCCAATTGAGACTGATATCCTCTAAGAAAAGTAAAGTTAATTTTCCAAACTACACTCCAATATGTTTGCAATTAAAGTAGCATATCAAAAAGTAAAAAATGCAACAACTAGTGTACAAATATGGTATATCTAATCCAGGCATCTACTGACAACAATAGCATAGATATTGCTTAAAAAATTACTTCTTATTTAAAGGTACCCTATGTTCGTCAAAGTTTTATCCATTTGTTCTTTTAATGCCTTCAGATATAAAAAAATTATCATTAATGTTTATTATTTTGGGGCTTTTAACTGATCAAGAGAGCCACTTCAGACAATTAATTTCTTAATGATATTACCTTAATGTCACTCGGCATGATGTTAGTATATAGGCTGTTGTTCTTTTGAATGGCTCAGCTGTCTTAGAATTTTGTCACTAGTTGCTGCAACAAAATGGTGCATAAAATGCCTTTTTAATGAAACAAAAGCCAAAAACAGGAAAGAAAAACTTTAGATTTGTAAATTCCTAGAAACCTATTGAGTTCAAGTGGGCATGTCAATAAATCGTGTCTAGCAATGTAACCATGAGCGTAATGGACATTGTCCCTACCATGTATATTTGAAATTATACTTGACAAATGATAAAGCATTTACTTGTAAAGGAGGTCACTGCATTGTATTACTTTTCTGTTTTTGGTTTGGTTTTAATATTTTTAAACAGTTTTTTTATTAAAAAAAAAAAAACATTTTAAATAAATTGGTCAATATGTAGTGCCTCAAAAGCCCAGCCATCTGTTTCAGCTGTTTTTGCTTTACGTTTTTAATTCTGGATCTAGCACAGGTATTAGAGCCCTCCCCTATTTGGAAAAATCCTTTTAAAAATGATCTTGCAACTGCTGCAGTTGATCCATTGATTTTAGAACGTGTAAAGAAAATGGCTGTAGCTTTTAATTTCAGTTTTGAGGTTCAGAAGATCTGCTGAAAATGTCCTGGCTTCTCTCACATGAGTTTCCTGGGTACATAGGGTAATTTGTTTAAGTACTGGATTGTGAAAACCTTGTGTGAGAAATGTTTGATCCGCATTGCCTTCGAGGAACATGGTTCCTTCAAATTGACTGACACTATTATCAGTGATGCTATTGGTGGCAGTATCACCCTTCTGATGGTGGAAGAAACCTTACAGCGAAGCCCCACCCAAAAGGGAAGTCCTGCCGGCTTTAAGCCCGTACTTAACACTTTTTTGGGGGGGGCAGGTGCCTGGTTTTGACAGATACCCACCTAGACGATCCGAGCGGAAGTTCTCTGTCCCCCCCCCTTTCCTCCATCCCCACAATTGTCTGTGGCACGTCACAGATCCCAGAACATTGGGGGATCATTCACAAAGCACAGCTCTCAGTGGGCAATCATCTGTCGCAGCCGGGTGCCTGCAGTTGAGATGCCGGGACAGAACACTGATGGAAAGATTGGATCAGGTGAACACATCGCTGCATTCTGGGACAGGTGATTGTCAATAGTCAGCAACTACTGTTTTTGACTTTTAAGAAGTACAAATATGACTTGGGCTCCCCTTTAAAGAGCAGACTGTGTCTAAGTCTTTCACCTCCCCTAATGTAATGAAAGGTACCCTTCATTTCTCCACTCTCGATCTTTATCAAGACAACCCCCCCCCCCTCTCTATTCAGTTATTCACTTTCAGCATTCCTGTGTCCCCTTGCAGATTAGCAGTTCTCCTTTCGAGCCCTGTTAGGTATTCTGGACCAAGTTGGTATTGTTCCAGTTCTGTGGCAGCAATATGTCAAGAACTTTACTCCAACCGGTATCCCAAACCCAAGGGGGGGGGGGGGCATCTGGCCCATTTTGAATCTCAAAGTTCTGAATATCTTGTGCGAGTCCAAAAGAATTCTGCATGGAATACACCAGGCCTGTTATCACTTCCCTTCACAAGGGAGACTTTTTGTCTTCTGTTATCTCAAGAATGCATATCTCCATGTCCCCTGCACATAAACATTTTCTTTGTTTTGTTGCTTGCCCTTACTCTACCAGTTTGTGGATCTGTCCTTTGCATTCTCACCTGCATGTTCACCAGGGTTCTGACCCCAGTATTCACTCTGCTACGCTCTTTGTGGGATTCTTGGATGACCTTCTCCTGTTAAAGAAACGGTCAAAGCAGGTCTGTCAGACAACTAGGCTTTGACTGTCCAGATATTAGTGATTTGGGTGAACCCTGGACATAGCGCAAGCCAGGCTGTTTATTTAGTAGGAGAAACTTTAGACTCGTCCATCTCTGATTCAAACTCTCCAGTCCAGGAGTTTTCCAAATCCCAGCTTTGCAAAACTCTTGGGCCTGATGACCTCCTTTTGAGGCAGTCCCATTTTTCCCAGTTTCATTTCAGACATTCATTCTACAGTGAAGCATTCGGTTATGGGACACGTAAGTTACGTCTCTGAACTGAATGATTCCTTTGACACAGAGGACCAGGTTATTATTGGCTCTGTTGCTCAGGAATCCGTCTCTGGATTCAAAAGCATTACCTACCTGTCTTTTGAGGGATCCTCATGATGGATCAATATCCTGGTGTCTTGACTGTATCTGTAATATTGGACCATCTTTGTAGAAGGTCATCCAATCTGGATTCGGTCAGTGCCACGACCGTTGTGCACATCAACCATGGGAAGAACCAGAAGTTGTGCGGTATAACCGATTAGATTGAATTTTGTCCCAAGCAGACTTTTACGTTCCAGCCTTGTCTACCATGTAAATCCCAGGCATAGACAATTGCCAGTATCCAGAGGTGTTCCAGGACCTGTGCTGTAGGGGGAAAATGCTAAATGCGCACCTCCTGGCCTCCAGGTTCAACAAAAGTTTAGACAGGCTCGGGTATAGGGATCCTCTGTGGAAGCAGTAGATTCTTGTCTTCATGGGATCAATGCCCTAATCTTTGTCTTTTTAAGCTTCTTCCTCCTCTGCTTTGCAGTATCTAGATGGAGGGGGTGTTCCAGTGATCCTCATTGTTCCGGACTGGTCCGGGCAAATGTGGTTCGCTGACCTGGTAAGACTCCGGGCATACACTCTCTGGACTCTGCTAGATCATCAGGATATTCTTTCTCATCCAACTTCATGGTCACTAGCTTTAACTGTCACTCCCACAAAATCTCTAAGTGGTTCTTGGAGTTTTTGGCATCAAGCAACTGTTTCCCAGAACTGCAAGGCTGCCACCTGGTCTTTTGTTCACATGTCCTCTATGTTCTACCAGATAGACATTTCAGCCTCATCTAATGTGAATCTTTGAGCTGCAGGCACACCCCACAGGTCTGTTGCTCTTCCTTGGGCCTGTTGGGGTTTGTTTGCTGTGGTATTTACACCTTTTCTTAGACTGGTTTTAGACACCTCAAAGGTTAAGACTTTCTGCATCCCTAAGTGAACAAAGAAAATACGATTTTTATACTCTGTGCAAAATCCTTTTCTTCGAGTTTGAGGGACATAGTTCCCACCCTTCTGTGGTTTTATAATTTTATTTTTTCCTCCTTTTTGTTTGCCAGTGTTCAGTTCAACTAGAGATGGCAGTAAAATCAGAAGGTTGATGATCTGTGTCCCTCAATAGACTCCAAGTAAAGGGGTTTAGAACAGAATTTCTAATATAGGAGATATCAAACGTTTCTTTGGCCCCATCCCACATTTTGTTTTTTTCTTTTACAGAAAACCAGCACCTAGAGAAATGCAGAAGCCCCAATATCTGACATTAATCTGTAAATAGTTGCTTGCTCTGTCTGACTTCCATATTTTTCTAAGTCACTGATTAGAAGTAAGCATTGCAGCACCCACGCTGCATACTTGCTCAGGTCACTAACTCATAAGGCATTGAAGCCAGAGCAATTTTGTTGACAGCCAGGCTAAGGTGGCAGCTGTCTTGTAGAATTGATTCTGGCTGTGAAGCTGCCGGATCAATTTTACATATACACAGTCTATGCTCGATTAGCAGAGTGCTGGGGGTATTCTTGGGGATCTAATAGGTTCTCATTCAGCAGACATCATGAGACCATCACATACATTGTACTATTACATAGCATTATGTAATTTAGTTTTTTTGAAAGTTTTTTTAATTCTTTAAAAAAAAAAAATTATAAAAGCCCCCACATTTTGGTACATTCGCACATACAAATTAAAATGAGTCAGGTGTGCACATGTATGAAAATGACGATTGCACCATACATATTAGGTATCCCTGCACATGCCAGAGTGAGAGAAGTAGTGTTAGGGCCATCATTCATTGTTGTCTCTAGAGTGATGAGCTGTAGTGGCTTTAAAACTGCCGCCTAGGGCGTGTACAATTTTGAGGCTTGACGTATTTTGTATTTATTAACGCAGCACAACCTTGTTTATTACCTACATTTTTGGGCAAATTATAAGCTTGTGTTTTCTGTGCTCTAAAATGTAAAGTCAGTTTTTTTGTTTTGTTTTTTACCTTCATGCATTCTATGCCCCCCCCCCTTCCCCAATACTTACCTGTGACTGCTCTTCCTCCAGTGGCTCGGCTCTCCGGGGACTCCCCCTTAGCATTGGCTGCTGCTGTTGTCAATCGCAGCCAATGAGGAGACAGCTGGGCGGGGCCAAGCTGCAGCTGTGTGTGTGAATGGACACGCAGAGCAGCATTCTTGAGAGCGAGCCTGCCTGCCTGGGTGCCCCCACAGCAAGATGCATGCTCTGGGGGCGATTGACAGGTGGGAGCGACCAGGAGCGCCGGCAGGGGACCCGACGAGGTGGATCAGGGCTGCTATGTGCAAAACCATTGCACAGAGCAGGAAAGTATGACAGGTTTGTTATTTTAATGAAAAAAAAAAAAAATTGGAAGCTTTAATCTCACTTTAAATCAACCTGAAAACAGAAGGTCAGCAATGGCAGCCTAGCACGTTTTCTTTTAACGTGCATCTTTTGCCGATTTTTTTTTTTTTTTTTTTTTTTTTGAATAGTGAGGAAGGGTTAGACCATGTTTTTTTACTAGTTCTCCCATCAGGGAGATTCACCCCTCCTGTACTGGTAACCCTTGCTACAGAAATGGAAAGTGAGTGGGATATCCAAAATGTTTCCTGGACAACTCTGTAAGAAGAAAATTCACTCGCGTAGCATTCCGGTTGCATCTGTGGGAAACAAAGTGAAGGAAAATGTCCCCAATGGCTCACAGGCAGGAAAAAAATAACTGACCGGTATTTTAATCTTTCCCTATTCTATCTAAAAATTTAATGTTTTGGCTAAACACAAAACTTCAAAGCACCTCTATAGTGTGGCTATGACAGTGTAAATAAATATTTGTTGCAGCTTTACTGTACTTTTCAATGTGTACCTAAATTCTTTACAGCTGTAAGCGGGAAAGGCAAAGCACCTTTGCGTAAGAAGTGCAGTGTTACAGCCAAGAGTCCACCAGAGCAGGCCACACCAAGTGAAGAAAGTAGCTGTGAAAAAGGGTGCCAGGTAACTAGTGAACAAATCAAGGCAGATATGAAAGCAGCCAGCGATCCATCTGAGAGGAACAAAGGCAAAGATGGTTGTGGTGAGGTGGGCACAGCAGGTGGAGTTATAAATGCTTGTGAATCTGCTCCGCAACATATGGACAGTGATCACTCTTTGAATGAAAGTTCTGACCTTACTGAAGAATCAGATTTTTGTACATGCAATAGGACCGGAGAACCCAGTGCTGCTCCAGAACAAGCATCTAGCACACGGTGCCCCCAATGTTCCAGAAATATGAACCTGGAGCTGACAATGCAAAGAGGAAATGGTGGGGGTGGCGAAGGGCCTCAGCCCTCAACTAGTCGGTCCTTTCCAGGAAATGGCCCAGGGTACACACTCAGGACTCCACAAAGTGCAGCACAAAGGACTAATTCAGAAACAGATTTAACTACTTCCTTATGCCGGGCAGAACAACATGAACGGAATCCCCAGAGGCCTCTCACAAGGGCAAGATCAAGGCTTTCTCAGGTGTCACTGGTGTCTGATGGTGGTGAGTGCCTTTACTGTTTCTTACATTTTCAACCTTTTAGCTTATTTTATTGTTGCAATTTGGTAAGTTTGTTACCTTTTCAGAACAAATATTTTTGTTTAATGTTTATCTTTAAGAAGCAACATTAAATAACAGGAAAGCTGTGAAGAGGAAACGCACTGCAGATAAGTCTACAAGCACTAGTGATCCAGTCATTGAGGATGACCATGTACAGGTATAGTGTGTGGTGAAGCCTTCCTGTATTTGAATATACATGTGTTGTGCATTGTTAAATATTTGTTTAACCACTTGAGATCTGGAAGGTTTTACCCCCTTCATGACCATGCCATTTTTTCCTATTCTGCACTGCGCTAATTTAACTGGCAATTGGGTGGTCACGCAGTGCTGTACCCAAATGAAGTTTTTATATAATTTTTTTTTTTTTTCCACGCAAATGGAGCTTTCTTTTAGTGGTATTTGATCACCTCTGGGATTTTTATTAGATAAATGAAGAAATTGTTGAAAAGTTGAAAGGACAAACCTTTTATTTACTTTCTGCTATAAAACATATTCCATAATAAATATTTGAAAAAAACGAATTTCTTCATGAATTAAGGCCAAAATATATTCTGCTACATGTCTTTGGTAAATAAATTACAATAAGTCTATATTAACTGGTTTGCGTGATATAGTGTCTACAGCAGTGGTTCTCAACCTGGGGGTCGGGACCCCCTCGGGTGGCAAATGACGATTTGCCAGGGGTCACCAAATCCTGAGCTGTTCTTGAAAGCCCGCACCGCTCTCCCAGCCTTTTTGTGGCCGCCCAGCAGGGCTGTCCCTGGAGCCTGTGGCCGCCCAGCAGGGCTGTCCCTGGAGCCTGTGGCCACCCAGCAGGGCTGTCCCTGGAGCCTGTGGCCGCCCAGCAGGGCTGTCCCTGGAGCCTGTGGCCGCCCAGCAGGGCTGTCCCTGGAGCCTGTGGCCGCCCAGCAGGGCTGTCCCTGGAGCCTGTGGCCGCCCAGCAGGGCTGTCCCTGGAGCCTGTGGCCGCCCAGCAGGGCTGTCCCTGGAGCCTGTGGCCGCCCAGCAGGGCTGTCCCTGGAGCCTGCGGCCGCCAACTCGGCCTCTTCGCAGCCACCCATTTAGTCCACGGTATGGCTGGGAGACAGAGGCTAGAGGTCAGCTGAGTGGTAAGCAATGTGAAGTGGGAGGGACTGGAGGAGACCCTGTCTCCTGATTTTGGCATAGGTGTCACTGCTGCGAGACACCACGAAGCCGGAGACACAGTAAAACTACCTGTGATTAGAGTTGCCATTACAGTTCCCAGATCAGCAGATGACCTTCATCAAGAGCGCCTAAGTTGGCTGATCGGAGATCCCCCCCAGCATTGCCATTCATCCCACCCCCACCAAGTAGTAAGAGAAGGAATAAAAATAGAAAATAAAAATGGAAGGGACCGGAAAAGAATAAGAGAAAGGGAGAGAGAATAAGAGAACAAGAAAGACGGCTAGAGAGAGGGATGGGGAGAAAAAAAAAAAATATATATATATACCGTATTTATCGGCGTATAGCACGCGCCGGCGTATAACACGCACCCCAAGTTTAGGAGGAAATTTTAGGGAAAAAAACTTTTAGGAGGGAAGTTTAAGGAAAAATAACTTACATTTAAATGCAGCCTTGTCAGTGTCCATTGCAGCCTTGTCACAGTGCAGCCTTGTCAGTGTCGCCGTGCAGCCTTGCCCCAGTGTCGCCGTGCAGCCTTGCCCCAGTGTCGCCGTGCAGCCTTGCCCCAGTGTCGCCGTGCAGCATTTTAAAATTGGCGCCGAGACTGTGCGGACGCCGCCGAGAACGCCGGGACGCAGGGACTGGGCGGAGCCGCCGCCGAGATACACATAGCCGAGTGTACTCGGCTATACTCGGCTTTTCTCGGCTCCGCTCACAGTCACGCCGAGTCCCGCCCTATGATGGACATAACACAGATCCAATGGCGGGACTGGGCGTGACTGTGAGCGGAGCCGAGAAAAGGCGAGTATAGCCGAGTACATTCGGCTATGTGTATCTCGCTCCGCTCAGTCAGCGGAGACAGCTCAGGGATGTGGGTATCAGCGTATAACACGCTGATTTTCAGGGGAAAAAAGTGCGTGTTATATATATATATATATATATATATAATAGAGAGAGAGATAAAAGGGAAAGAAAGGCGAACAAAAAGAGTGGTAAATGTACCATAAGGGGTTTTAATACTGTACGAGTGGAAGGGACTCGGGGAGTGCCAGTGGTGGTGCGTCCATAGTGGATGCAGGAGCGTAGCCCCCTCTCGCTCCTGCGCCCGTCACTCACAACAATACATGGGTTCATGCATTGCATGAACCTATGTATTGTCGCCGCCCACTATTCAGATGGTCGGCCCCCTGTTGAGCGCCGGCCATCTGAATAACCACGGCTGGTTGGTGTTTGGAAGTGCCTAGTAGAGCCAGCGGCTCTGATAGGCTTCCCGATTACAGCCTGCGGGCTGTAATCGGCTTCCAAATAACTAACCAGAGGACGCACGGGGGGTGCGTTCCCTGGTTAACACTGACAGGCGTTTCAGCCAATCGGGTTCACCGGGTCTGGTTACCGGTAACCTGATTGGCTGAAGCGACACGGAGGACGGAAGAAGGACGGCGCTGACCTGAGGAAGGTAAGTGCAGGGCTGGGGACAAATTGGCTGCATTTGGGGGGGGCAAACTGGTGTCGTTTGGGAACAGCGGCTGCATTTAATGGGCACAGTGGCGGCAATTGATGGGTTTTATTTTTTCAGTTTGTTTGCGCCCCCCCCCAAAAAAAAATTTGGCCGCCACTGGGGAGCGCTAAATGTCCGTGGGTTAGGGACGCTAATTACTTGTCTTGCCTTGGGTGCTGACAACCCACGCTACGAAAATACATTTTACCGTTAGGGGTCCCCACAACTTGGGAAATTTTATCAAGGGGTCACTGCACTAGAAAGGTTGAGAAACACTGGTCTACAGACTATGGTGTATAAATATACTGCAATTTTTTATTTATTTTTATATACTAGTAATGGTGGCGATCAGCAACTTTTTTAGTGGGACTGATAGTACGCCAGGCATTCTGACACTTTGTGGCAACTGACTAAATGCCACTGGCATCTCCAGTGACTAATAACATACACTGTCACTGTACTAATAACACTGACTGGGAAGTAGTTGCCATCTAGGGGCAATCAATGGTTTAATTATGTGCCTATCAATGTGTAATGTGTGCTGCTTTTTTACTACAGATTGATTTTTGTTTATTTTCCCTGCTTTGTAGGTAAAAGAAACAAAGTGATCGTTCCCTCTGTATAGAGGCCTTTGTTGATTGTCAACACAGGGCTCTGGGCTGTGATTTGATGATCATTCATGGCTGGGACCTGCTTAAAAAAAAAAAAAAATCCTTTTGTAGAAATCAGAGAAGTAGGGACACGCCCGCACATGATGTACAGGTACATCGCTGTACCTGTAAGATCAGCCCCGTTGCTGTATATGTACTGTGGTGGGTCGGCAAAACGGATATACTGTACATGTGGAATGGTTGTGTATGGCCACATATTGACAAATGTGGTCCTAATTGGGGGAATTTGCGAAGACTGGAGCAGACAGAATCTAGAGCAGGTGACTGTGACCAGAGGAGAACCAGTTCATGGGACATTTCAAAGTTAAAGGTCAAATTCTGCTCCAATCAATTTGCTGTGTCTGCTCCGTGAAACAGAAATGACTCAAGGGGGCTCTGCAGCTACACCCTGCAGTCTGATATTTTATGAATAGTGGGCTGCGATGTATGTAGTGAAGCTGAGTATAACAAACAGATAATCTGTTGTTTCAGTGGACACCATCAAACAAAGTAGTGTTTCCTAAACTGCTTCCCTTCTGAAGGTTTTGAAAGTCCATTGGTTGGAAAATATCGAAGTACACTTCATAAACTCCTTTTTGGGAAAGGCCTTAAAAGATTGATATAATATATTCTGTATGTTGGGTACACGCTTATTAAAATCGATGCTTTGAACATTGCTGACATCTCATTCTGAATTGTAGCTTGTTGTATGGCTGTGGTGCTGATCCAATGGTCTCAATACTTTGAGTACCTAACCCAAAAAGACAAAAACAAAAAGTAATAGTGTTCAGGCATCTAAACATACCTACAAGTTACTGCAGCAGGCTTTACGCCCAAATGCAATGCTGTTTTAAAGAGGTAAAGCTGAAACAACTTTGTGTAGTGTTGCTGCGTGTCTGCTCTCCACTCACTTCACTTCTGTTGTGGCCATCATTCTTAGGGGCTTTCTCATTGACAATAGGAATGCATAAGAGGTGGAAGGAGCAGGCAAGCTCTATCATAAAAACATTGCACCAGAGCCTGGATCACAATGGCCCAGCACTTGGGTATACAAACTGCTAAAGGTCTTTCTTGCTTCAAAGTACCCGCAACAATATGTCGGCAACCTTTTTTTTAAGCAGTTTATTTAGGTTGCAAATAACGTTCAAGATTTGAGTCCTTTAGTAATTTTTTGCAGATCAAGCCTGCCCCTGGAATTTTTTTTTCTATTTTATCAGTTATCTACATACTTTGTGCATAAATCAAATGCAGCAATGTACAGCCATTTGGAAAAACCGTGTGAGTACACTCTTGACTTTTTTTTTTTTTTTTTTTGTTTTACCTTTTTTATCCCTCACTCAGGTTTTGAACCTTAAATCCAAGAATCTTGTGGGTATTACACTAACCAACTGTGGCATTACTGATTTGGTTCTTAAGGATTGTCCAAAAATGATGTTCATTCATGGTGAGTAAAAGATAGATAGAAATATAATATAAAAAATATATACATACATACATACATACATACATACATACATACATACATACATACATACATACGCATTTTGAGGGCTGGGCAAGTGTGGGCTGCCTGGGGGGGGGGGCTATCGTGGGGGAAGAGAGTGGAGAGCCGCCGCCACCGCGTTGATCAGCGCGCGGGGAACATAACAGCTTTCATTTCAATAGCTGTGTGTTCCCCGTCACGCGTCGTCATAGCTCCTCCCCCTTGTCCGGGCACTTTGATAGACAGATCACCCGCCCCAGGATTGGACAGGTGATCTGTCTATCAAAGTGCCCGGACAAGGGGGAGGGTCTATATATGACGGCAGGGAACGCACAGCTATTAAAGTTATGTTCCCCAAGTGCTGATCAACCAGACGACGGTGACGGGGGGGGCTCTCTTTCCCTACACAGGTAGGACACATGGCTGCATTTGGGGACATGAGGCTGCACTGGCAGGCTGTATTGATGAACACGGGCAGGCTGCAGTTTTGGACATCGATAAAGTTGTTAATATTTATTTTTATAACTTAATTCTGCTTAAACAATTTAAGTGTCATTCCATGAGATAATTTGAGGGCGTGTTTAGGGGCAGGGCATGGTAGGGGTTGGGCCAGGCAAATGGTGGTGAGTAACCCTTGAGGTCTGGTGTGTGTGTGTGTGTGTGTGTGTGTGTGTGTGATCAATATACATATATAAAAGTATCCCTTCTGTGAGGTGTGGTTATGTTTTTTTTTCTTTTCTTTTCTTTATAGCCCAGTAAATAACATGGTGCTCTTGAGTAGTTTCATGTAACACCATGGAGAAAATATAAAGTCAGATTAGTGACGCAGTTTCCTTGATGAGAGTAGAGATTAAAGCGTTTGTTAACCCCAAAAAAAACAGATCCTGTTCCTTAAACCACTTAAGGACCGGCTACGGCATATATACGTCGGCAGAATGCCACCTACAGGCACAATCGCGTACCTGTACGTTGCCCTTTAACTGCCTGCTGTGTGGTCGCGTGCCGCAGCCGGCGCGCTCGCAACCCTGCCGCCATCCCCGTGAGTCGGACCGCGGGTCCCGTGGACTCGATCGCCGCGGGGATCCCCGCAATCGTCTCATGGAGGGATGGAGCGGAGAGCTGTTGGTGTAAACACAACATCTCCCCGCTCGCCTACTGACCCTGTCACTGATTTCCGCTCTGTATAATCAGAGTGGAGATCAGTGATGTGTCACTTGTAGCCACGCCCCCTAACAGTAGTAATCACTCCCTTAGGCACACTTAACCCCTTCAACGCCCCTAGTGGTTAACCCCTTCACTGCCAGTGTCATTTTTACAGTAACCAGTGCATTTTTATAGCACTGATCGCTGTAAAAATGACAATGGTCCCAAAAGTGTCCGATGTGTCCGCCATAATGTCGCATTCATGAAAAATTATCGCTGATCGCCGCCATTACTAGTAAAAAAAAATATATAAAAATGCCATAAAACTATCCCCTATTTTGTAAACGCTATAACTTTTGTGCAAACCAATCAATAAAGGCCGATTGCGTTTTTTTTTTTTTTTTTTACCAAAAATATGTAGAAGAATACCCATCGGCCTAAACTGAGGGAAAAAATGTTTTTTATATATATTTTATGGGGATATTTATTATAGCAAAAAGTAAAAAATATTGCATTTTTTTCAAAATTGTCGCTCTATTTTTGCTTATAGCGCAAAAAAAAAAAAACGCAGAGGTGATCAAATCCCACCAAAAGAAAGCTCTATTTGTGGGGGAAAAAAGGATGTCAATTTTGTTTGGGAGCCATGTCGCACGACCACGCAATTGTCAGTTAAAGCGACGCAGTGCCGAATCGCAAAAAGTGGCCTGGATTTTAACCAGCCAAAATGGTCCGGGGCTTAAGTGGTTAAAGCCTGTTATACAGCACAGTGCTTGTGCTGTATCATTCGGCTCCCTGGCTGATCTTGCCTGACTATACCCTCCCCTCTGCAAACAGACTACGATAATCATGGCTGCTGAGCCCTGACATTGTGGTCCATTTGCGTGATTCCGTCAGCCGCAGCTTGCTCTCTCTGTGTCCTTCTTCTGTCCTCCTCCCCCTCCCTGCTTGTACCATCAATTTATTTGATAACCCCTGTGCTCTGTGCTGACTGTTATTGGCTCACAAGAGTTCTGGAAGGATCAACGTGTGTGTATAATATATACACACACACACACATATATATATATATATATATATATATATATATATATATATATATATATATAATTTTTTTTTTTTTTAAACAGATATAGCTCCTTCAGTTGTATACTTAACAGACCAAAAGGGACCAAATAAGAGTGCATTGCTGGGGTTTACATACACATTATTGGTGGATTCTGGTAAATGGGTTCAAATTTGTATGGAACTTGACATAATACACTTCATTCAAATATTAGCTTTTTGCATGTAAACTCACTGGGGAAACATGACTGACAACAACAAAAGCCTGGGGAATGCCCAGAAAAAACCAAGCCTACTTACCGACCAGCTCGCAGACAAACAATTAACCTGTCTAACAGTATGCGTTTAAAAACAGGGGTTTTGTCCGCACGCATTTGCAAACGCATGCGTGAGCCACAGAGCCACGCCAAGGCACCATGGAATCTGTGGTCCTACACTAAACTATGAGTGTCCCCACAATGGAGGCACATGCATTCTGATGGGTAGATGAGGGCAGGTGGACTGAAGGGGAGCCACCCCTCCTTAAAGGTACAGGAGCACACCAAACACCCAGCATGTAGCACAATGGCTGCAAAGGTGTTGGTGCACTGCTGGACCAATACAAACACCATAGGTGAAAACAAAACTTGTCCACCGCCACCATCTATAGCTGGCTATCGCAGTAAGCAGCATTGGAAGGCTGAAACGGGTAACAACAAAAGCCTGGGGAATGCCTGACATACTGTATATATCGTTGACTTATTGATGGGCCCTAAGGCTGCCTTTACACCTAGGCGTTCTGAAAACGTGAATATATGTTATAATACTGCGCAATAGACCTGTGACTTAAACCACTGCAAACACCACAATTTGACAAAACATTGTGCACAAATATGGAAGGATTAAAAAGTGCTGCGCTATACATGTACATTGGTATACAGTGACTTATTCAAAAAGTGACATATTAATGAAATTAATAAAGCAATTCCAATAGATGGTGTGTCATACAATCCTGTCCAGTTTGAACCGTGTGTGTGTGTGTGTGTGTGTGAAAAAAAAAGGAAAATGTTCATAAGTATGAAAAGCTCGAAGTGTATCAGACTTCAGTATTGATAGAAGAAAGCCTTATTGCTGCAAAGATCACCACAGGGTGTAAGTCATCACCAGTGTATATAGGTTCAAGTGCGCTTAACGGATTGTGCTGACTCCAATGTTTTTAACAGAGTCGGATGGGCATCAGGAGATTAAGCTCTCCTAGACTTTAAACTGTGTGGCAGATCCACCATTCGTTCCCACGTTGGTCACGGTAAACCTCTTACTCAGTAGGTCAATTGTCATAGAATTAAAGAAAATAGCCACATAGTGTGAAACCATTAATAACAAATTTATTAAAAGAAGATTGCACCTGGATCCAACAGGCAGGCATGTCATCATAAAATCCAATAAAACATGGTACTCGAACGCTGTGTTTAAATGAACATCCACCCTACATGTTTCGTCTGATAAGACGTCATCTGGAGTCTGAATATCCCATCTTTCACTGCGTTTATATTGTAATATCCATTTAAAATCATTAAAAATTGATCGTTTCTATCAGTGTCGCTTCCAAGATGGCGATCAGGGTGCGTGTCAAGCCTCGGTTTAGTTTATGCAACTGCGCATGTCCTATCCCAAGCCTAGATTTCATGACAGATCGAGAGTTGTTGTTAGGGCAGCGCGTATGACTTTCCATCTCCAACTCCTACAACAGGAGGGGCTTGGAGTGTAATAAACCCGGGAAAATGTCTCCCGTATGTTCACAGCCACCCCTTGATTGCGGACATGTCTCGCAGCACTGCAAACAACTTTTCGCTGCAGGGACACCTGCCAATAAGGCTAAATGATGGGTGGAATTTATTTAACAAAAACAATTCCATCTTGTAAGCGATTTCCGAGGTAGGAAGTGTCTCTGATGGAAACAATGTTTAGTGATTTTAATGGATATTACTATATAAGCGCAGTGAAAGATGGCATATTCAGATTCCAGATGTCTTATCAGACAAAACATGTCGGGTTGATCATCTAACCACTCCGTTTGATTATTACGGTTTATTAAATTTTATGATGACATGCCTGTTTTCCTGTTGGATGTACAGTGCCTTGCGAAAGTATTCGGCCCCCTTGAACTTTTCATCCTTTTGCCACATTTCAGGCTTCAAACATAAAGATATAACATTTTAATTTTTTGTGAAGAATCACCAACAAGTGGGACACAATTGTGAAGTGGAATGAAATCTATTGGATATTTTAAACTTTTTTAGCAAATAAAAAACTGAAAAGTGGTGCGTGCAAAATTATTCGGCCCCCTTTACTTTCAGTGCAGCAAACTGACTCCAGAAGTTCAGCGAGGATCTCTTAATGATCCAATGTTGTCCTAAATGACTGATGGTGATAAATAGAATCCACCTGTGTGTAATCAAGTCTCTGTATAAATGCACCTGCTCTGTGATAGTCTCAGGGTTCTGTTGAAAGCGCAGAGAGCATCATGAAGACCAAGGAACACACCAGGCAGGTCTGTAATACTGTTGTGGAGAAGTTTAAAGCCGGATTTGGATACAAAAAGATTTCCCAAGCTTTAAACATCCCAAGGAGCACTGTGCAAGCGATCATTTTGAAATGGAAGGAGTATCAGACCACTGCAAATCTACCAAGACCTGGCTGTCCCTCTAAACTTTCAGCTCAGACAAGGAGAAGACTGATCAGAGATGCAGCCAAGAGGCCCATGATCACTCTGGATGAACTGCAGAGAACTACAGCTGAGGTGGGAGAGTCTGTCCACAGGACAACAATCAGTCATACACTGCACAAATCTGGCCTTTATGGAAGAGTGGCAAGAAGAAAGCCATTTCTCAAAGATATCCATAAAAAGTCTCGTCTAAAGTTTGCCACAAGCCACCTGGGAGACACACCAAACATGTGGAAGAAGGTGCTCTGGTCCGATGAAACCAAAATCAAACTTTTTGGCCACAATGCAAAACGATATGTTTGGCGTAAAAGCAACACAGCTCATCACCCTCAACACACCATCCCCACTGTCAAACATGGTGGTGGCAGCATCATGGTTTGGGCCTGCTTTTCTTCAGCAGGGACAGGAAAGATGGTTAAAATTGAGGGGAAGATGGATGCAGCCAAATACAGGACCATTCTGGATGAAAACCTGTTGGAGTCTGTAAAAGACCTGAGACTGGGGCGGAGATTTATCTTCCAACAAGACAATGATCCCAAACATACAGCAAAATCTACAAAGGAATGGTTCACAAATAAACGTATCCAGGTGTTAGAATGGCCAAGTCAAAGTCCAGACCTGAATCCAATCGAGAATCTGTGGAAAGAGCTGAAAACTGCTGTTCACAAACGCTCTCCATCCAACCTCACTGAGCTCGAGCTGTTTTGCAAGGAAGAATGGGCAGGAATTTCAGTCTCTCGATGTGCAAAACTGATAGAGACATACCCCAAGCGACTTGCAGCTGTAATCGCAGCAAAAGGTGGCTCTACAAAGTATTAACGCAAGGGGGCCGAATAATTTTGCACGCCCCACTTTTCATTTTTTTCTTAGTTAAAAAAGTTTCAAAAATCCAATAGATTTCATTCCACTTCACAATTGTGCCCCACTTGTTGGTGATTCTTCACAAAAAATTAAAATTTTATATCTTTATGTTTGAAGCCTGAAATGTGGCAAAAGGATGAAAAGTTCAAGGGGGCCGAATACTTTCGCAAGGCACTGTAAGTGCAACATTCTTTTAACAAATTGGGTATAAATGGTTTTACACTATGTGGAGATTTTCTCTGCTTCTATGACAATTGACCTACTGAGTAAGAAGTTTATCGTGACTGACATGGGAACGAACAGATGGTGGATCTGCCACAGTCTCCTGATGCCCATCTGACTTTGTTCATAATATTTGAGTCCACACAATGTGGTAAGCGCATTTGGACCTATATACTGGTGACGACTTACACACCAATACTGAAGTTTGATACACTTTGGGCTTTTCATACTTGCGAAAAAATAATCTTTTGATGTTGCGCATGGACTCTTATTCATATATATATATTTCATATATATATATATATATATATATTTCATATATATATATATATATATATATATATATATATATATATATATATATATATATATATATATATATATATTTATATATATATATATTTTATATATATATATATTTTATATATATATATATTTTATATATATATATATATATATATATATATGTATATGTGGACGGTTCAATCTGGACAGGATTGTAAGACACACCATCTATTGTAATTGTTTTTTTATTAATTTAATAATTGTCACTTTTTGAATAAGTTGGTGTATACCAATGTACATGTATAGCACGGCACTTTTTACCCTTCCATAGTTCTGAAAACGCAGGCAATATCACTTGTTTCTGCCTGTGTTTTCAGAAACGTGGTGTAAAACGTTGCAAAATGCACGTCTAGTGCTATTTTATTTTTATTTTATCACACGAAAAACGTGGCAAAACACGGAACACAACGCGCTTGGCTCGGTGCCAAAAAAGTACTTGAACTACTTTGTTGCAGCCAACGACACACTAAATTTTTTTTTTTTGCAGAGCACTGATGTAAATGAGGACTAATAAATAGAGCAAATAAAAACTTCTACACTGTGTAAATCTTTTTTTTTTTTTTTTTTTTTTTCTTTTCAAGCAACACGATGCCGTGTTTTAAAGCACTTAAAGGTTGAAAATGCTCCCATTGTGAATCGCTTTGACTATGCACAATGTAAAAAGCTAAATATGGAACAGGTATTGGACCAGATTCTTAAAATGCCTCCTGAACGGAATCGCATAATCTACTTGCGTCCAATGCAGCAAGTAAGTAACTGCAGTTCTTTCCAAATGCTCATTTTCTGCTACTGAATTGCATAATTGGGAAAGTTTTTTTTTTTGTTTGAAAATGTTAAAGTGGATGTCAACCCGATTTTATGAAATGTGACCTGGGCACATATATCTGTAGTGTTTACTTATCTCTCTCCAAAGCTCTAAGTCATGTGTCTTTCTGCTGCTTCGTTCCTCTGTTTATTAGCATGATGGCTCCTGACAAGCTCTCCGACACAAGAGATAAAAAGGGGGGGTTTGGGACCTTAAATGAGGCGCATATGTGGTGCACCTGCATCCCTGGTTCAAAAAAGTATAGCTGAGGTTTGGGACTTTAAGTGAGACTGTAGACATGGTGTAGGTAAAAAAGATACATTTTCTTTCAAAATAAATGCATGACACATCTCCAAACAGAAATCACATGGAAGGAAAAACATTCTGGTTGATGCGATTCCCTAGAGTTACACACACATAAGTATGGGTATGCACAATATAAGCAACAAGGTACATCAGTGTGTGACCAGGCGCCACATAGTGATCCATATGGCTAATGGAATACATTCAGTGAATTACATATGTACAGATATCACATGGCAACAAGCGCTAAAAACATGAAAAAATTTGCATATAAAAGCATAAGTAAATGATTGTGTTGTCAACTGAGTTGATGCGTTTTCTGATGCCCGAAGCGTTTCGTGTATAAGTTACACTCTTCAGGGGCTAGTGCTCAGGACATCTAAAAGATATATGGTAAAGTGTAAATTACTAAATCTGGTTGCTGGTCAAAGGAAATTAATGATGGAACACAAGAGCCCGTCTGGAGTACTTACATGGAGTCTGGTACAATGGGGATGGTGCATATGGAGCCCTGACCAAAGATAGGTCCGTCATGGGAGCTGAGGTGATGTATAGCCGCACTCAGGCGGGGTGCACTAGCGCAGCCCTCCCAAAAAACACCGGAACATGCAGTGTTGATGTTCATAATAAAAATGTTGAACCAAGGGTGGCTGCCAAAGGCAATCTAAAAAATAACACAAAATAAAAATGTCAAAACATGTTCATGCCCGGTGGGGGAAGGACCACAATGGGGAAATAAAAGGTAAAACTACCTGATGCTCAAATCCCAGGGGTCCAAAAAATGCGGGGACCGATCCATAAACCATGGTGCAGTATGGCGTCTCAGGATAGTGGTGAAGCTGTGTTTGGGGAGGGTTCATATAAGAACACTCCACACAGGTGCAGGCTAATGGTCACCAGCATCATGCAGGCAAAGCGTAAGCCAGGAGGAACCCCCAACGTGGGCGGGGAAACGCCCACGGAGAAGCTCGTGTCTCCAAGCTATACCAGCTGAGATAGATGAAAGCACGCCCAGCGCCATGACGACAACGTATGACGTTCCACGTTGGGCGGGACGCATGACGCCGATGCGCTGTGTGCCCGGACCCCACCATCACACGACCCACCGCCCGATGGGCGGGGGACAGCGAGATGGACGCGCAGAGCGCATCGCAGCTCCCAATTGACGGACATAAAGAAAGCCAGGGACATGCATAAGACCAAACCCAAATTCCAGAACCATGGTGAAGCGCATATGTGCTGCCCATTCTCATGGACATGAAGGGACCACGTCCTGAGAGAGCACAGCCTCGATAGGTTTCCAAGCCCCATTAGGTAATGTGCCTTATCGAGGCTGTGCTCTCTAAGGACATGGTCCCTTCATGTCCATGAGAATGGGCAGCACATATGCGCTTCACCATGGTTCTGGGATTTGGGTTTGGTCTTATGTATGTCCCTGGCTTTCTTTATGTCTGTCAATTGGGAGCTGCGATTGCGCTCTGCGCATCCATCTTGCTGTCCACCTTCCCCCCCCCCCCCCCTGTGTGATGGTGGAGTCCGGGCACACAGCGCATCGGCGTCATGCGTCCTGCCCACCGTGGGACGTCACACGTTGGCGTCATGGCGCTGGGCGTGCGTTCATCTATCTTAGCTGGTGTAGCTTGGAGACATGAGCTTCTCCGTGGGCGTTCCCCCACTCACGTTGGGGGTTCCTCCTGGCTTACGCTTTGCCTGCATGATGCTGGTGACCATTAGCCTGCACCTGTGTGGAGTGTTCTTATATGAACCCTCCCCAAACACAGTTTCACCACTATCCTGAGACGCCATACTGCACCATGGTTTATGGATCGGTCCCCGCATTTTTTGGACCCCTGGGATTTGAGCATCAGGTCATTTTACTTTTTATTTCCCCATTGTGGTCCTTCCCCCACCGGGCATGAACATGTTTTGACATTTTTTATTTTGTGTTATTTTTTAGATTGCCTTTGGCAGCCACCTTTGGTTCAACATTTTTATTATGAACATCAACACTGCATGTTCCGGTGTTTTTTGGGAGGGCTGCGCTGGTGCACCCCGCCTGAGTGCGGCTATACATCACCTCAGCTCCCATGACGGACCTATCTTTGGTCAGGGCTCCATATGCACCATCCCCATTGTACCAGACTCCATGTAAGTACTCCAGATGGGCTCTTGTGTTCCATCATTTATTTTCTTTTGACCAGCAACCAGATTTAGTAATTTACACTTTACCATATATCTTTTAGATTTCCTGAGCACTAGCCCCTAAAGAGTGTAACTTAAACACGAAACGCGTTGGGCATCAGAGAACGAATCAACTCAGTTGACAACACAATCATTTTACTTATGCTTTTATATGATAATTTTTTCATGGTTTTTAGCGCTTGTTGCCATGTGATTATCTGTACATATGTAATTCACTGAATGTATTCCATTAGCCATACGGCTCACTATGTGGCGCCTGGTCACACACTGATGTACCTTGTTGCTTATATTGTGCATACCCATACTTGTGTAACTCTAGGGAATCGCATCAACCAGAATGTTTGTTTTTCCTTCCATGTGATTTCTGTTTTGGAGAGGTCATGCATTTTATTTTGACTAAACATGTATCTTTTTTTTTTTTTACCTACACCATGTCTACAGTTAATGAAGAAAGATCACCGCTCTGAAGCCTCTGAATCCATGTAATGCTTCCGCCCCACTCCAAGTACACACAGGTGCTGGCTCTGCACAAAATTAGGTGAGGAAAGAAAAAATTCTGGATGGCCGCACTCTGCAAAGGATGCTGGTTTATTAATAAAATCCACTAATACAGCAAAGGCACTCAAAAGTGAACACAGAGATAGGCTAACGCGTTTCACATCGTGCGTTAGCCTATCTCTGTGTTCACTTTTGAGTGCCTTTGCTGTATTTGTGGATTTTATTAATAAACCAGCATCCTTTGCAGAGTGCGGCCATCCAGAATTTTTTCTTTCCTCACCATGTCTACAGTCTCACTTAAAGTCCCAAACCTCCGTTATACTTTTTTGACACAGGAGATAAAAGCAGCTGAAAATTTGTGTCGGGTGGGTGCTAGAACTAGATTAGAGAGCTGGTCTATTCGCAGCTCTGCAAGTTTCTTCGTTCCTCTGCCTATGTGGGGGCGAGGGGGGGGTGCTTTTCCTTCAATCGGCTCGCACACAGTGTATGCCCAGACTCCCCTCCCGCTGCTGAAACAGGAAGAAGCATTGCTAACACAATGTGCACTTTCTAAAGAATGTAGAAAGCTGAAGACAGCAGATATATATGTAAAACTTTTATGTAGGGAGATTTTTTTCATCTCTGTGTATCATCTGAGGCTGTTCACTTCACTGGGTATATGTGAAGTTTTACATCCACTTTAAAACAGCCTTTTTCAAATAGGGTGCTCAGGTACCCCAGTGTGCCTTTAAGTTGTCTTTAGGGGTGCCTTGGCAAAATGCCTAAAAACTGCCAGAGACTGTATACATGCCGGCGTATGCATGAAGCCTGCCTTTTTAGTTGCACAAAGCCACAAGTTTTCATTGTAAACCATTACAACCTTCTAGCTGCCGGCATCCTAACTACCAATGGCATCATCAGTTGATAAGGAGGATCTCAGTCGCCTGCATAGCATTTTTATTTGATCCTCCCCTGCCCCTCTCCATCAGCATTGGGGTCACATTAGCTTAGTGATGGGGAAAAAATTGAGGGAGAAGAGAAACATTGGCATACTAGTCAGTACCAGTTTGTATTTGTAAGTGTATTTACTTTGTAAGAATAAATTGCCTCTAACACTGGGTGTCCTACATGTGTGGATGTTGCTGCATTATTTAAAACTATTAGAATAGTTTTTACATTTTAGAATGGGATGCCTCGAGATTGTCAATTTTTTAAGTGTTTGTAAACCCCACGAAAAAACAAGACAAAAACAAATCCTGCAAGACAAAGACATAATGAGCTAATATGCATAGCATACTAGCTCAATATGAAATACTCACCTTAGATCGAAGCCCCCGCAGCCGTCCCAGCACACTGCTCTGCCGGTGACATGTCTCCTGGAGTTATTTACGGATATTGCAGGGTCTGGTAATGTGATTGGCTGCGATTGTCCGGAGCCGCAATGACGTCACTCCCACGCATGCGCGTGGGGCAGCGGATAACGGCACATCAGCTGAAGCAACAGCACGAACGAAGCCGTTGTGCTGATGACGTTGGCACATGCTGATACAGGGGATATCTCCTAAACCATGTAGGTTTAGGATTTATCCACGGTAGGTACAGGAAAGCTTTATTATAGGCTGACCTGTAGTGAAAAGTGGTCTGTAATGGTTAACAACCACTTTAAAGGGTGCCTTGACTGGAAAAAGGTTGAGGAACACTGTTTTTCAAAGTTCCGCTGTCATGATGGTAATTTAGTAGATGCATGTGATTAATATATGTAACGATTTATGTTCTTTATATTCCTGTGCTTGAGTTGTAGTAACATATATATTATATTGTAAACTATAATAGTTTTTTGTGTCAGTTATATCTATTTCAAGTTTTATACTTAACTTTCATATGCTAATTTTTTTATTGTATGTATGTATGTATGTATGTATGTATGTATGATATAAATATATGGGATAGCTAGGCTGAGACTACACAGCAGACACTTCAATGCTCTGATTTGCTTGAAACGTTAACTAAGCTGTCTGACAAAGTAACATCTCTTCACTCTTGTAAGTTTCAGCTTGAGTTCTGTAAATTGTCTTGTCTTTATCGTACAGTACAGGACACAGGAATAGATTCATAGACCGTGGGTTATATACCGTTACCTTCAGGTGAATGGACACTGGCAAAGCTCCAACTAAGGAGGTTAGTTCCACAACCTAAAGCGACTGCTGCTCCATTTTTCCATGGCATGTGCCTCGGCCCTGAACCCTAATGCACCCTTTACCCTTTCCATGGTTTCAGATTGCCAACTCGCCCTTTTCGGGCTAGAGAGACTACCCTGCCCTTTCCCCCCTAGGCTTTGATCAGGAGACTTAATTGCTGATTATTTATTTTTTATTGGAAATGGTTGGCATCCCCCCTGTCCCCAGAGTTGCTCAGTTAATTACCTTTACACTCCACCTGGGGCCTATAGGAGCTTTGGCACTTGACAGATCAGCTTTCTTCCTCTGTCAGCCAGTCATATCCTGATATCCCTACTACACAAATATTTCCTCTATTGGCGCATTCCATGCTTTATTTTGGATGCCTCTCTTACATCCTTATTTATGCAGGTTATTGTTTCTTTGCTCTGTAGTCTCTAGAAGAACAATTTCACCTAGTCGTCTGATAAGGAATCTCCTCTGGAGTTTTTCTACTCATTCTTATTCTGTACATCCTCTCCCGAGGATCTCCTGAGAGCACCTCTTGTCTTTGCTGAAGATGACATTTTCCTGTGACCTGCTGGGAACTTTTGAGGACCTTGTTGCCAAACCAAGTACTGTTTTTCTGATTCAAAGGGGGTTCTCTTTTTGTGTGATGCTTGTAAAAGTAGATGTTTACACCAGAAGTGGTTCTTTTGCTTTGGGTTCTTCCACCTTCCACTTGTGGACCTGGAAGCTGGTTCTCTGCTTGTTTCCCTGAAGGTTTCTTTGTTTGGCAACTCCTATTCTTTCTATGTCATGTATTGTTGGATAACATGGCATTTTGTTTATTTTCTCCCCTTGGGGTTTAAAGTAGATCTATAGGCAAAACTTCTTTTTTTTTTTTTTTTTTTTTATCCAATTTGGAGTATAACCCCTGTCAGATTATTTCTTTTTTTTTCTCAATCTGTGTCCTATTGCGGAGATTTTGCATCACTTCCTGTCTCCTAGCCAAACAGGAAGTAAGAGGAAATTCCTACAAATGAAGGTAATTTCTTGGAGACTCCCAGGTCACCAGAACGAATGTCCCTTATGGAAGATTTCTCCGCTATTACTTTCAATGATGATGGTAAACAGGACAAATGAAGAGGGTGAATCTCCCTAACAGGTGCACAGACAGCAAAGAAAAACCTGACAGGTGTTCTAATTAGGGATGCACTGATGCCACTTTTTTGACACCGAGTACGAGTACCGATACTTTACATCATGTACTTGCCGATACCTATCGCCTAGGAAGAGTAGGTACAGGGGTGGTTTGGGAGGTGGGGGGTGTAAGTGAGGGCTGGGAGGGAGGAGTAGGGGGTAAGTGAGGACAGGATGGGGGGGGGGGTAGGGGGTAAGTGAGGGCTGGGTGGGGGCCTATAGGGGGTAAGTGAGGGCAGGATGGGGAGTAGGAGGGCAAGTGAGGGCAGGGTGGGTGGGGGGGGATTGCAGATTGTCAGAGACTGCGGACATGGCGCATAGGATGACATGATATTTACATAGGAAATAGTCAGAGAGCCCTTAATCAGTGAAGATCCCAGCACAGCCATCAGAGGATTATCAGGATGTTGTGCAGATGAATCTTTATTTCGTATTCCCATTCAGGACCTTCACAGAGATCAAATGATGACAGATAACCATTCATTTGATTATCATTAGGTGGAGGTGATCGCACACAGCACAGCCTTTTAGGTTACCTGCAGACTCACCCCAGTAACCCAAACTTGTTCCCGTAACCTGCATTCCTATGAAGGGATCTACCGACACAGAATAGAGGAATCTTGTGTATTCCGTGCTGCACTGAGTGATCACATCCCCGCTGTCCCTTCAGCTTGCAGAGCCTTACAGTGCACATTGACAGATGTCAGCATGCACTGCAGCCCGATCAACATACAAATCATCAGAATGGAGCCGGCACCGCATTCCACACACACACACGCACACACGTGAAGACAGGGAGGGAGGGCTGTTACGGTTGGGTGAAGCTGAGCAATTTGGAGGAAGCAGGGTCCACCCCATCCAGTCTCTATAGATGGGGGTGAGTGGAGTCCCTGAAAGACGACTGAAGAGAGGAGGGAGGGGGGGATCTGCTGTACAAGAACGTGTCTTGGAGGATCGCTTTCATTATCATCCATTCACCCTCTGCTGAGTCCTCCCCCCTTGCCCTCTTGTATCAACATACCTGGTCGGTGTCGCCCAACAAAGAAAATGCCTTGTTTGCTTCAGTAGATACGTTCCAGCACTGCAGAGGACATGCGGCCCCGGCCAGTCCATGCCTGGTGACAGTTGGCGAGAGGGGAGGAGGAGGCGGGGAGGGGAATCCCATGGACAGCTGACATGGTTAAGGACGCGGCGGCCCTGTTCCTCAACAACCAATAATTACCAACATTCATTTCTTTACATTTCAGCTATTAGCGGGGAAATCCCGCTGACAGCTGGAAAAAAACAAATTAGAAGGTATCGGTACATTTCCACGAGTACCGATGCCCTTAAAAATGCTCAGCATCGGCACAGATGCCAGTATTGGTATCGGTGCATCCCTAGTTCTAATCTTGCTCCACTATCCAAAGCTAAATAAAAAGTTTTGGCTTTAGTTAGCCATAGAGGTCATGCCTGACTCTTAAAGTATATGTGCCAGGTCTCCCCCTTTTTCTCTTAAAGCGGATCTTCACTGCATCTGAGCACCACAAACCAAAAAACACTATTTAATTTATTTTTATTATTCAAAGCAAACTCCCCCATTCACCCATGTCTCTATGCTTTATTTTGTTGGGAAATCACTTTGAAAAACAACCCCCTAGCATTTCTGGCCATGGCCATTTTGAGTAATGGCAAATTTATTTATGTAGCATTTTACTTCCTGGATTCCATCTGTCCTTACCTCAAGCATGCATACAGCAGAGTGTACTTAGATGAGAAAACCCCTCCTCCTCTCCTGAAGACTCCTGGGATGTATGACTTCATTTGCCTAGGCAAGAAACCACAAAATAACTGAAGAAATGTTAACACGTAAATAGGAAAGTAGATCATATCTCCTATTACTAATACTAGCAGCATGAGGATTAAAAATAATCAATGTTTGGGAGAGAAGTTCCACTTGAAATTTCTTGCAGGAAGTTCCCCTTTTGGGTTTACTCCCTCTGCTTTCACACAGCTAGGTGGTTTATTTGTCCCCCCTTTTTTTTTTTTATGGGGTTTCTGTCCTATGTCCTTCTGTCCTTCCTTGCCTCATTGAGGTCAGGTTCTGGGGTCTATATAGCACCTAGTGTCTATACTCCTTTGATCAAAGCCACCGCTTGAATTTCTGTTTTTTGTTTCTCCCAAACCTAGGTTTGCTAGGGAGGCTGTTGCTTGTTCTAGTAGCGAGCTCCTTCTACTGTTAACAGTTTATTTGGTCTGTTGACCCTTGTTTTTTCTTTTCTGTTGCAGTGGTTTAGCTGTATTGTTGCCCACGCCTCTAGTTATTTCTTGGAGATGTCCCATGGTTTATGAATCGATAACGGTGTCCTGTACTGTACTGTACTCCATGATAGTCAAAATTCATATTTTTTTAGTAAAATGGATTAGGATACATAGCTTTAAAGCCTAAGTTACCTGAAACTAAATAAGAACCAGCACAAAAGACATAACTTACATTTATTATAACAGTCCCTTGTCTGGATTCTTCTGCTTTTAGTAGAAATCTTGCTGTGTCCTATTTCTCCCAGCCGCATTCATTTCGCCATCTCTGCCATCTTCGGTGTGGCTGAGCTTACTACAAATAGTGGACTGTCAGAAGCTCTCATCGAGGGAGCACAACTATGTCCGCCCTTTCCCACCCAATCTGCCATTCATAGAAGCTGTAATTCGACTTCTATGAATGGCATATGATCTTTGAATGGGGGGCAGGTGGATGATTGCTCTGTTTCCTTCATTCACAGATCTGGTGTCATCCACAGAAGCTGTAGTAAAGGATGGGCATAGTCCAACTCCCTTGATCAGAGCTTCTGACCGCCCACTAGTAGTACTAACCCCCACGATGAAAGTTATGGAGGCTGAATGTTTGTAGAGCGCAGCAAGATTTCTGCTAAACATGGGTCGAATTTCAAAGAATTTTCTTTTGAAAATCTAAGAATTTTTGTTCGTGTTTCGCACCATTTGTGGGCTGCAGCAACAGCCAATTGCAGCAGCAGCAGCCATCGTATTTGAGTAATCGGACATGTTGGAATGTGTTTGAAAAACAAACCATTTTCTAATCAATGATGGGAGAATCGTGCGAGAAATGAAATGTAATCGAAAAAGAAATACGCATGTGCAAGAAAATGAAATTACCGGACAGAAAAGGTTCCCAGCCACGGAAATTATTTTCTGTAGCATCATGAGGTGAAATTGAAGGCTTGGTTGGCACCATCGGATCACAAAACGCACAAATTTTCTGATTTTCGAAATTCGGACATGTATTAGGCTTTAAAGAGGTTCTAAAGGCAGAAGTTTTTTTTTTTTTCCCTTAATGCATTCCATGCATCAGGATAAAAAAAACGTCTATGCAGCTTGCTCCTCCTACCCACCCCCCCACAGTTCTCTTTATGCTTACCTGAGACCGATTATCAATTTCAATCCAGCGGCTCTTGGATCTCTCTCCCCTCATAGACGGAGGCAGCAGCAGAGCCATTAGCTCCTGCTGCTGTCAGTCACCGCATTGGTGTCCCTGCTGAGGGGTGGGCATTTCCCTTCCCTATATGACCTGGTGAGGAAAAAAAATTACATCAGAAGTCTTACCTTTTAGTTATACTTTAACCCTTTCGCTGCCAGGCCCTGCATTCCACTAAACTCATGTGGTCAGACCACTTTTGCAAGTTTTGCTTTTTTTTTATTTTTTACTTACAGCTTTCAGGTTTTGTAAAATACCCCCAAAACCATATATTTGATAAAAGCTTAAAACCAGTAGAATAAAAAAGGCGCTACTGATACTGTATTTAAGGGTCGTGATATTTGCGCAAATGTTTATCAAAATAATATTATTGCTAAAAATGCACTTACATTTTTTTGAGCAGATAAAAATACAAATTTTACAAAACTCCTACTAAATATAAAAGCTAAACATGTATTGAGTCAATAACAAATGTGTAAAAAAAAAAAAGTCCCATTTCATGTCAATTTGGATGCAGTGGGTGCACTGCAAGGACAGCCGCTGCTCACCATCTAACTTCTGTGTGTCTCTAGGTGCATGGCCCAAAAGCAGGTCCATGCAGCCACTGCGTCCAAATTTACATGAATGGGACAGCTTCCACAGGGATGCAAAAGCTAAACATGGTCTCGCTGTAGTATGCCCGGCATGAACAAGGCCTTACTGTGTGTGTGTGTGTGTGTGTGTGTGTGTGTGTGTGTGACGGGTCCAATTTTTTATTTTTTTACCATTCTATTTTTGTGCCTTGGTGAGATATCCAGGATCTAAACAGACCCCTAATGTCTCACTATGCTTCAGTGATGAATGAACACCGGAGCAGCAGATGGGGACAGGTTAACATTTTAGGTGAATAGTTTTGATCAGCAGCTTGTTGGCTGCTAATCAGTTATTGGTCTGCTATAAGCTCATGGTCAATGACGTGGCCACGAGCTTATAGCAGGAGGAGGATTGTTGGGTCTGTACGGCATATGGACCTGGCCAGCTGGAAGCATGCTGTAGGTGCGTACGCTATACTGACCTGGCAGCAAACGGTTAAATGGATGTATCCTACTAATTTATTAGGGACCAGTAATGTGCATGGCTGTGGTTCAGGAAGTGCATATAGGGGTCAAATCATAACTTTGATGAAGCCATTAATTGGGGTATGGGATAAACCTAGGATATAGCCCATACATGAACATTTGATAGACCTGGGATAAAGCTCATACTTACCATTTTTTCTTCTCCAATGCTCCTCATGTAAACTGTATTTTTTTTTTTTTTTTTTTTAATCAATTCTCAATAATTTTTCTTTCCAAACAGGTAGATACATTGACCTTGGAGAGACAGATATTTAGTGGACCGTATCCTTACCACATCTGTATCATACATGAATTTAGCAATCCACCTAATGTAAGAAATAAAGTCCGTGTGCGGAGCTGGATGGACACTATAGCGAACATCAATCAGTGAGTATTTACATAATGTATGCTTTTTTGATGCCTCAGATATATAGAGGAGATGGCAGTACCAGTTCAACCAAGAAAGATGATTTAACCTGGTTAAAAAATATGATCTGCAATAACTATTTTTAAAGTATTTTTCTTTCTGATTTTTAAACCTTTTTGGTTTTTCTGTCAAAACATCAGACTATTACACTTAACTTTTAATATCGCAGACATTTTCTGCCATTTTCTCATCCTCTGCTTTGATTTGTAATCTCTCATTGATCTCCTTTCCACAGAGAGCTTATTAAATATGAATTCTTTCCTGAGGCCACTCGGACAGAAGATGAAGTAAAAAAATATGCAAAGTATCCTTGGGGCCGGGACATATACACACTAGAAGGTATTTATCTGCCTCCCCCCAATCCAGTGAGGAGTGTGTAAGAATTAAAGAATAACCAGACAATTTTTTTTTTTTTTTTTTTGAAGCTTTGGATAGAGTGGAAAAGGATTAGCGCACCTGTCCGGTTTTATTGATGTCACTGCCCATATTGTGGAGATTCACCCTCTCTAAGTCCTGTTTACTGTTATTAAAGTGAAAAAAATAAGATAGAAATTGAATTGACACAGAACAGGGGAAATCTTCCAATGAGCACGCTAGTACCTGGTGACACCCCAGAATGCCCTCACTTTGGAGGGATTTCCTCACACTTCCTGTTTCTGCTATGGGGCAGGAAGTGAAGGGAACCCCCCCCCCCTTATTGGTCGCAGATAGCAAAAAAAAAACTTGCGCTATCCAAACGCAGAAAAAAAAAAAGTTTTGAACTAGTTCTGCTTCGAAGAGACCAATCCCCTTTTAATTCTTTGTTTCAAGGGTAAATACCCCTTACCAGATTTCTGAATGCCTTATTCCCCACTGACAAAATTACCTCTTTTGTCAGCCCCAGCTACCATAATTCAGTCTGTCCAAGGATGTAGCACTGTGATCTCGCACATGCAAGAAAGGAATGTGTGTTCACGGTGCCTATTGTAGTGTTAGTCATGTTAACCACACAGGAGTGTGCAGGAATGAAAATATTATAATTGGTGGAGAATTGACCCAAATATACAGTGGAACAGGAAAGGGAGTTTTGTTCTTTACTGAACCCTGTCGCTACTGCACACAGCTTATGTCAACACAGGTTGTGTGAGACTGTGCTTAGAGACAGGGCTACGACATGTAAGTGGACATAGAATTGGGAAAAGGTGTGAACGCTGAGCTGTGGAGGGGCGGGGAGCGGCCATCTGTCTCTCAGCGGCTCGCTGAGACAGGCATCAGTCAAGGCACCTGGCGGATTCAGACTTTGTTGTGATGACGAGGTGCCTGGACTGATTCCTGTGATGTCAGCAGAGAGCGGACTTCAGGCTGGACTTCTCCTTAACCACTTAACGACCGCCCACCGCCGATTTACGTCGGCAGAATGGCACGGACAGGCAGAATCACGTAGATCTACGTGATCGCCTTTGTGCAGTTGGGGGGTCCATCCGGACCCCCCTTCACTGCAGTGAGCGGCCGTTAAGTGTTCGGGAGCGATCAGGCATGAGGGGGCGGCCGCTTGATTCCGCCCCCCCCCCTCGCGATCGCTCCCGGCCAATGAAATTGCTTCCTCCGCCATATGATGTAAACACAGGCTGGAGGAAGTGATGTCATCTCCCTCGCCGCGGTCTTTTCGTTCCCGGCGCCGAGGAGTGAAGACAGAGGTTAGTGCTCCAACAGTCCACTGACACGTAGGTACACATAGGCACACAAATCACCCCCCAGTCACCCCCAGATCACCCCCCAGGTCACCCCAAAGCCCCCAATCACAGTGTCACTGATTGCAGTGATCATTTATTTTACTGATCACTGCATTTAGTGTCATCTGTGATTGTAAAAAGTTGCAAGGCAGTTAGGATTAGGCCCCTTTAGGTCCAGGGTAGCCCCCTAACCCCCCCTAATAAAGGTTTAACCCCTTGATCACCCCCCAGGTAACCCTTTCACCCCCTAACTTCAGCGTCACTAAGCGATTGTTTTTCCGATCGCTGTATTCGTGTCGCTGGTGTTTTAGATAGGCAGTTATTTTTTTTTTAGGTTCGCCGCAGGTTTTTATTGGTGTCAGGTACCCCCATATTTAACCTAATAAAGGTTTTAACCCCCTGATTGCCCCTAGTTAACCCTTTCACCAGTGATCACCATATAAAGGTTACGGGTGACGCTGGTTGATTAGTTTGCTTTTTATAGCATCAGGGCACCCGCCGTATATAATCCAATAAAGGTTTAACCCCCCTGATCGCCCGGCGGGTGAGATCAATTAGGTTTTAGCGCCAGAGAGGGTCTGCGTCGCCCCAGGCAGTGTTAGGTTAGTGCCAGTAACGCTAACACCCACGCGCAAAGCATACACCCCCCTTAGTGGTATAGTATCTGATCAGATCTATACTAGCATCCCCAGCGGTTTAGGGTTCCCAAAAACGCAGTGTTAGCGGGATCAGCCCAGATACCTGCTAGTACCTGCGTTTAGCCCCTCCGCCCAGCCCAGCCCAGCCCACCCAAGTGCAGTATCGATCGATCACTGTCACTTACCAAACACAACACACATAACTGCAGCGTTCGCAGAGACAGGCCTGATCCCTGCGATCGCTAACAGTTTTTTTGTAGCGTTTGATATATTTGCTGACGACAGTCAGGTGCTTTTTTTCCTGTGAATCTTACTAGTGTACCCCTAAATTTAGAGCCCAAAATGGCAAGTCGAAGGTACACTAGTAAAGAGGCCTACGAGATTCTGAGCATGACAGATAGTGAAGAGGAGGTCACGTATCTGTCAGATTCAGGCTCAGAATATCTTCCCGTAGAAGACAGTGACGTCAGCGGCCCCACGTCAGATAGCTCTGACGACGAAGTTGAGGTCCCTGCTAAGGTCAGGCGTACCCGATCCCGATCTTCTGAGGTTGTTGAGGAGCAAGAACCGCAGGTCTCTCGTATCATGGAGCAGAGTAGTACTAGCGCCGCTATTCCTTCTGGTGAACTGGCAAGCACCAGCGGCCTAGTACAGCCTGGACGTACATCCAGCACTGCAGTAACACTTGGTGACGTGGCGAGTCCCATAAGTGCAGTTCAAGCTGGCGAGGTGGCAAGCACAAGTAGTGTCCCGCTGCCACCAAGAAGACAAAGGCAGGCCCGTCGTGCCCATACTGCCCTTCCTGCAGAATTCGCCTATCCTGATTGGGTCCCCACCACTTCTGCAGAACCCGTACTTCCCCCATTCACTGCCCAACCCGGTATTCAGGTGAAAACAGCTGATTTTATGCCAATCGATTTTTATTCGCTGTTTTTCACGGAAGATCTCTATAGATCTATTGTGGACCAGAGTAATTTATATGCTGGTCAATTTATCGCCGCTAACCCCCAGTTGCCTAAAATTGCCAGAAATTGGAAACCAATTACGGTTTCCGAATTTAAGACCTTTCTGGGCCTTTCCCTCAACATGGGCACACATAAATTTCCGTCATTGCGTGCTTATTGGTCCACGCACCCAATTGACCACATGCCCGTGTTCTCTGCCTCCATGTCCAGGGCATGATACGAGCAGATTTTGCGGTTCATGCACTTCAACGACAATGAACTTTGTCGTCCACGTGGGGACCCTGAATACGACCGGCTCTATAAAATTCGGCCCCTCATAAACCACTTCAACGAACGTTTTGCAGCCTTGTTTACTCCCGATCAAGTTGTCTGCGTTGATGAGTCCCTGATTAAATTTTCTGGCCGCTTGTCTTTCAAGCAGTACCTTCCCAGCAAGCGTGCCAGATACGGGGTCAAGCTCTACAAGTTCTGTGACAGGGCAACAGGCTATGTAGTGAACTTTACGGTTTATGAGGGAAAAGACAGTCAGATTGAGTCGGTCAACTGCCCGGATTACATAGGGAGCGCTGGCAAGATAGTGTGGAACTTGGTGTCACCCTTATTCGGAAAGGGGTACCACTTGTATGTGGACAATTATTACACGAGCGTGCCACTGTTTAGTCACTTGTTTGATCATAAGATTGGAGCATGTGGCACCGTGCGACCTAATCGCCGGGGCTTTCCCCAGCGGCTTGTAGATGCCCGTCTTAGGCTGGGGGAGAGAGCCTGCTTGAAGTGTAATAACTTGCTCGCTATGAAGTGGAGGGACAATAAGAATGTTTTCCTTCTTACCTCCCTTCATGCAGACACGACAGTCCAAATTCGTACGGCAACTGGTGTTGTGGAGAAACCCCTCTGTGTCCACGAATATAACCAAAATATGGGAGGGGTGGACCTCAATGACCAGTTGATGGCGCAGTATCTAATTGACCGTAAGGCGAGACGCTGGTACAAAAAAGTGTCTCTATCATTATTCCAATTGGCTTTGCTGAACGCTCATGTGCTATACAGAGCTTCAGGCGGGACGTTATCTCTTCTAAAATTCCAGAATGAGATAGTCACAGAACTCCTGTATCCAGGCGGTTCTGCACCTCACCATCCCCAACCAAATGCAGTAAGCCGGCTGCATGAGAGGCATTATTCGTATGTCCTCCCGAGTACCCCTACCCAAAGCCACCCCCAAAAAAGATGTCGTGTCTGTAGCAAGCGCGGATTTAGGCGTGACACCCGTAGTTTTTGTCCACTCTGTCCTGACAAGCCTGGTCTTTGCCAAGGTGAATGTTTTGAACGCTACCACTCAAAAGTGAAGTTTTAGTGTAGGGTACAGCATTTCACAGACTAGGACACACTTACACAGGGTCTCCCAAGATGCCATTACATTTTGAGACACCCGAACCATTACAGTTGTAAAGTTACAAAAAAAAGTGTAAAAAAAAAAAAAAAACCGTAAAAAACAAAACACAAAAAATATAAAATAAAAAAACCAAAAATAGTTGTCGTTTTTATTGTTCTCTCTCTCTCTCTCTCTATTTTCTCTCTATTGTTCTGCTCTTTTTTTTACTGTATTCTATTCTGCAATGTTTTATCATGCTTGCTTTTCAGGTATGTAATTTTTTGTTTTCAGGTGCGCCATTCAACTGCAGCGCGGAATTATTTATCTTGACAGCAACAGCGTTTGCTCCCACGATACATAAAGCCGTGACTCCAGTGCTGTAGGAGGTGATTTCACCACCACAGTTAAAAAAAAGAGCATATATGCCGAAGCATGGGGGCAGCAGGGGCGGAGGAGCGATTTTGCTCCTAATGCCGCGTACATACGGTCGAAATTCCGACCGTGTGTACGCGGCATAACTTTTTTGCGGGAGGATGCCCCCATGCTTCGGCATATATATATTTTAGGCACAGGTTGCGTTAAAACATTTTTTTATTTTTTACTAGGTTTTGTTTTGGTATTTGCTTTGCAGGTATGGCATGGTAAGGTCTTACTGTTGTACTGTAATGTTACTTTGTTTTAATGTTAACCACCATTTGCTTAGCAGGTACGCCATTCAGTTGCAGCGCGGATCTATTTATCTGGACAGCAACAGCGTTTGCTCCCACGATACATAAAGCCGTGACTCCAACGCTGTAGGAGGTGATTTCACCACCACAGTTAAAAAAAAGAGCATATATGCCGAAGCATGGGGGCAGCAGGGGCGGAGGAGCGATTTTGCTCCTAATGCCGCGTATATACGGTCGAAATTCCAACGGAGGCTTATCCGTGGAAAAGTCCGACCGTGTGTACGCGGCATAACCTTTTATGCCGCGTACATACGGTCGAAATTCCGACGAAGGCTTGACCGTGTGTACGCGGCATAACTTTTTTGCGGGAGGATGCCCCCATGCTTCGGCATATATGCCCATCATTAGAAGTGGGTGGATGAAGGGAGGTATTCTAATGGTGGGCATACCCACCAATCAATCTCTTTTTTTCGTTCAGCCAATAGGCTGTATGAAAAAAAAGATTACAATACATGTCCAACAAGGACCAGCAACGTACTGGTATGTTGCTGGACTTTGAATGTTTATACCAGAATGATGCCTGCGGGTTTAGGTATCATCTTGGTATCATTCTTTTCAGCCAGCAGCCGGCTTTCATGTAAAAGCAATTCTAGCAGATAATTAGCCTCTAGACTGCTTTTACAAGCAGTGGGAGGGAATGTCCCCCCCCCGGATATAAAAAGCGCCATTGGGAAATTGGGAAAGCATTTTATCACACCGATCTTGGTGTGGTCAGATGCTTTGAGGGCAGAGGAAAGATCTAGGGTCTAACCCCCCAATTTTTTTCAAAAAAAGAGTACCTGTCACTACCTATTGCTATCATAGGGGATATTTACATTCCCTGAGATAACGATAAAAATTGTAAAAAAATAAAATATGGAAGGCACAGTTTAAAAATAAAATAAAAAAGCCAAATAAATAATAAAAAAAAAAAAAAAAAAAAGCACCGCTGTCCCCCCCTGCTATTGCGCAAAGGCGAACGCACGCGTCGGTCTAGCGTCATATGTAAACAGCAATTGCATCATGCATGTGAGGTATCACCGCGAAGGTCAGATCGAGGGCAGTCATTTTAGCAGTAGACCTCCTCTGTAAATCTAACGTGGTAACCTGTAAAGGCTTTTAAATGCTTTTAAAAATGAATGTAGTTTTGTCGCCGCTGCGCGTTTGTGCGCAATTTTAAAGCATGTCGTGTTTGGTATCCATGTACTCGGCCTATGATCATCTTTTTTATTTCATCAAACATTTGGGCAATATAGTGTTTTTTAGTGCATTAAAAATAAAAAAAGTGTGTTTTTCCCCCAAAAAATGCGTTTGAAAAATCGCTGCGCAAATACTGTGTGGAAAAAAAAAATGCAACACCCACTATTTTAATCTGTAGGGCCTTTGCTTTAAAAAAATATATAATGTTTGGGGGTTCAACATAATTTTCTTGCAAAAAAAATTTTTCTTTCATGTAAACAAAAAGTGTCAGAAAGGGCTTTGTCTTCAAGTGGTTAGAAGAGTGGATGATGTGTGACATAAGCTTCCTAATGTTGTGCATAAAATGCCAGGACAGTTCAAAACCCCCCCAAATGACCCCATTTTGTAAAGTAGACACCTCAAGCTATTTGCTGAGAGGCATGTTGAGCCCATTGAATATTTTTTTTTTTTGTCCCAAGTGATTGAATAATGACCAAAAAAAAAAAAAATGTACAAAAAGTTGTCACTAAATTATATATTGCTCAAACATGCCATGGGCATATGTGGAATTACACCCCAAAATACATTCTGTTGCTTCTCCTGAGTACGGGGATACCACATGTGTGGGACTTTTTGGGAGCCTAGTCGCGTACGGGACCCCAAAAACCAAGCACCGCCTTCAGGATTTCTATGGGTGTAAATTTTTGATTTCACTCCTCACTGCCTATCACAGTTTCGGAGGCCATGGAATGCCCAGATGGCACAAAACCCCCCCAAATGACCCCATTTTGGAAAGTAGACACCCCAAGCTATTTGCTGAGAGGTATGTTGAGTATTTTGCAGATCTCGCTTTTTGTCACAAAGTTTTGAAAATGTAAAAAAAGAAAAAAAAAAAAGAAAAAAAAATGTCTTTCTTAATTTTCAAAAACAAATGAGAGCTGTAAAATACTCACCATGCCTCTCAGCAAATAGCTTGGGGTGTCTACTTTCCAAAATGGGGTCATTTGGGGGGGTTTTGTGCCATCTTGGCATTTTATGGCCTTCAAAACTGTGATAGGTAGTGAGGAGTGAAATCAAAAATTTATGCCCTTAGAAACCTTGAAGGCGGTGCTTGGTTTTTGGGGTCCCGTACGCGGCTAGGCTCCCAAAAAGTCCCACACATGTGGTATCCCCGTACTCAGGAGAAGCAGCAGAATGTATTTTGGGGTGCAATTCCACATATAACCATGGCATGTGTGAGCAATATATCATTTAGTGACAACTTTGTGCAAAAAAAAAAAAGTTTGTCATATTCCCGCAACTTGTGGCAAAATATAAAATATTCCATGGACTGAACATGCCTCTCAGTAAATAGCTTGGGGTGTCTACTTTCCAAAATGGGGTCATTTGGGGGGGGGGGTTTGTGCTATTTTGGCATTTTATGGCCTTCGAAACTGTGATAGGTAGTGAGGAGTGAAATCAAAAATTTGCGCCCTTAGAAATCCTGAAGGCGGTGCTTGGTTTCCGGGGTCCCGTACGTGGCTAGGCTCCTAAAAAGTCCCACACATGTGGTATCCCCGTACTCAGGAGAAGCAGCAGAATGTATTTTGGGGTGCAATTCCACATATAACCATGGCATGTGTGAGCAATATATCATGTAGTGACAACTTTTTGTAATTTTTTTTTTTTTTGTCATTATTCAATCACTTGGGACGAAAAAAAAAAATATTCAATGGGCTCAACATGCCTCTCAGCAATTTCCTTGGGGTGTCTACTTTCCAAAATGGGGTCATTTGGGGGGGTTTTGTACTGCCCTGCCATTTTAGCACCTCAAGAAATGAGATAGGCAGTCATAAATTTAAAGCTGTGTAAATTTCAGAAAATGTACCCTAGTTTGTAAACGCTATAACTTTTGCGCAAACCAATAAATATACGCTTATTGACATTTTTTTTACTAAAGACATGTGGCTGAATACATTTTGGCCTAAATGTATGACTAAAATTGAGTTTATTCGATTTTTCTTATAACAAAAAGTAGAAAATATCATTTTTTTTCAAAATTTTCGGTCTTTTTCTGTTTATATCGCAAAAAATAAAAATCGCAGAGGCAATCAAATACCATTAAAAGAAAGCTCTATTTGTGGGAAGAAAAGGACGCAAATTTCATTTGGGTACAACATTGCATGTCCGCACAATTTACAGTTAAAGCAGCGCAGTGCCGAATCCCAAAAACAGGCTTGGTCCTAATGGCCCGAAATGGTCCGGGGCTTAAGTGGTTAAAGTGTTACTAAACCCATAACAGTAAAATCAGTCTGGATGCAGTTAAGCATGCTTGTTATACTCACTTTGGAACCTAGAGGGTTAATCTCTGCATTGTTTAAAAAGCCTGTTTGGAAGAAGGGGGGATCAGAGTCGCAACCAATTTCCTAATAGAACAGAGGCTTGGGGGCAATCTGCGCATGCTCAGTTTGGTGTGTATTGCTAAAGAGGTGTAGCGACACCACCCTCTCTTTACCTGCCTTGTTCGGCTCCTCGCAGGAAGAAAAGGCACACCGCGCCACAAGCCCGTACCCTCCTATGTGAAGAGGTTGAGCAGTGTTGTTGGTGGGTCGCCACAGCCAGAAAACCAGAATCCTCCAGAGAATGGCTCTCACCTCTATAGTTAATAAAGATAAGTCTCTATTTCCCCAATGACTTCAATGTCCACACCAGCCGTACTCCAACACAGAGTTTACTTCTCTTAGATAACAGTCTCTGATAGAAAAGGTTGGAGAAAGAACAGGACAGCATAAGGTGTGGGAGAGGTCCAGGCACAAACGTAATACACTTCACTGCTTGGCTTCTCAAGCAGACTCAGCCCATTTGGATAGTCTCCCCAGATAGGGACTAGCAGCCAGAATGATGCTCTTACTGAACCGCGGTCTCTGCCACAGACCTGGTGAACTCGGTCTCTGCCTCCTTGACGGGCCCCAGCCGAAGGTGCTGGGCCCAAGGCCTTTAGTTGCAGCCCCAGGGCTAAAGGTGCCTGGGACTAATTCACCGACCTCCGCCCCTGGGCCAAAGGTGCACAGGGCGGACAGGAACACAAACTCCTGGGAGTAGGACTCCCGACGACCGAAGAACCCCGAACAAGCAGCGTCTGCCCATTTTATATCCTCTCCCAGCATGCACAGCAGGCCTACCACACCCACTGTATGGCTGCTGAGGGGACACACAAGGCACAGCACTGTATCAGCGGTTTAACCCTGGCCTACCATGGCAGCCCAACCTGCAGGCCACAGGGAACTGTACACTGATACTCTCCCTGCGGACAAAAATGGTTGATAGAATCTTGACAATTGGGGTGTTTGAGCATAACTACCACTCAAACACTGCCCCTAAATTTAGGACCCCGCTACAGAGGTTTTTGTGTTTTTTCTTTCTTTTTTTCTTGGGAGAGTGCATGTGATCAGGACAGGGCCAATCGGCCCTGTCCAAGCAGAGGGTCAGGGGTCTTGCAGCCTCATAGGACCGTCAGGGGAAAATGAAAACTCAAGCTTTAACCAGGCACTGATAGTCACAAGACTCTGACTGCTGATGAGAAAAGGTATTTGGCAGTTTATATTCACTAGAACTATTGCATTTCCATGTTCTGTGTACTGTGGGAGACCAGATATAATGAATGCAGGGTCCTGGGTTTAGCAACACTTTAATGTACTTAGCTGCTCATGTAAGGGGTGGTGATTTGGCCTGTTAATGGCAATAGGCGTGTGTGTGTGTGTGTGTGTGTGTGTGTGTACCCCCATGTTATTCCTATGGTCAGTTTACTTATTTTATTGCATACAGGTACCCTTTACTCTGGGTTCACATATGTGCGATGGGGGAACCATTGCGATTACAGCACTGGTTATCGCATCCCTCCTGCAGGCAGTTCACACTGCCTTCTGCGAACCGCTTCGGGTGTCATTAACGAAGTTAACGACACCCCCAGTTTAGTTCACAGATCGCAGTGCGAACTGTGAGCTTTCACAGGAATTCAATCGCTTTGGCGAGAACACCCATGCGGTCCGATTCTAGTGCAGGGAAAAACAAGTCCCTGCACTATTTTCTGTGCGAATCCAATGTGAGTTCAGCCATACAACTATATGGCTGAACCCTCATTGCTCAGATCGCATGTGATCGCCACCAGCGGTGCGGGTGCGAATCGCATGCCATCTCTTAGATCACGCTAGTATGAACCCAGGCTAAATGTATATAATCCGATCAATATATATTAATGTTTTATAGCCTTGTTTCTGTAAATATTTTGTAATGATATATGTACAAGGATGCAGCCAAATGGCGGAGAGGACAGAACATCCTTCATGTTTCTTTCATGAGCTTTTATGTATTGGTGTATGTAAAGCGCAAACTTTTTTTATTTTATTTTCTCCCAGTTTTGGATACTGTACGGAAGGTTTAGAACTCGTGTCATGTTTAAGTACTGTCTGTGTCTCTGCTAGATAGATTCACCCTTTCTTTTCATCCTGGTGACCATTGTTACTGAGACAGAAAGTGATAGGGAAATCCCCCCCCCAAAAAAAAACTTCTGTGCCACACAGGTTTAACATCACAAATGCCACAACACTTAGAAGTATTAAGTAGCACTTTTTGAACACACGTTATGTTCATTTTCATAGCATCTAATCTATCATGGAAGTTGCATACTAGAAAATAAAATCGAACGCTAAATTGCATTGCAAGTTAAAGAGCAATATATTCTCTCTGCTCTGCATGTCACTGTGCAGCGCACTGTGCTAATGTGTAGTGACCGGAAAGGTCACTTTATACTGTACAGTATATAGTTATGTTAAAAGAAAAAAAAAAAAGCGAGCTGTGTGATGCGATAAAATGCACACCACACTTCCCCCTGCTGTATGGCTCTGAAGCAGGGCTGTGTGAACGGGCCCTGAACTGTGTGTGTGTGTGTGTGTGTGTGTGTGTGTTTGTTTGTTTTTTTGTTTTTTTTAAATGTGTGTGTGTGTGTATATATATATATATATATATATATGTATATATATATATATATATATATATATATATATATATATATATTTGCTGCATTACATATGTAAGTTTATAGATTCCCACTAGTGGGAACAGGGTACCAAGATTAAAAACTGAACTGTGTTAATCTATGTAAACCTCTACCCTTTTATGAAAAAAAAAACATACGATTGCCATTTAACGTCAGTTGATTTATATGACTAACTCTAAATGCTAGCTGACTTTTCCATTCTACTTTTTAGGCATTGTAGATGGCGCTCCATACTCCATGATCACAGATTTTCCATGGCTGCGATCGCTCAGAACTGCTGAACCCAACAGCTATGCTAGATATGACTTTGAGGATGATGAAAAAAGTAAGCTAGTAAATAGAATTGTGCATAGACTAGCCATTGTAAAAGGTGCCACAAACACACCTAGACCTAACCAGCAGCCAGCATATTTGTTCAGTTATTGAAGAAATGAATGGGAAATTAGAACTCATAAAAGACAAGCAATTGAAGCTTTAAACATGCATGTGTAACAACATCTCTGTTAAAAAATGTTTTTTAAAAACATGCATATATAATCATATATCTTAAAGGCTGACTAAGTAGCCTGCACTTGCATTTCTGCAAGTTTACATTTTTATATCAGGCTATTTATGCACCCCCCCCCCCCATCCCGATCGCCACAACACTGTACGTAAGCCTGGCCAATCGGGCCACAAGAAATTAATGTTTGGTAGGTGTGGGTGAAGGGCTGCATTTGTTTCATAAGTAGAAGTATCCAAGATTTCTTGGGCCTCATTCACATGATCGTACTCAAGTGTACACCCATGTGAGAGATGTGTTTTACCTCCATGGAATGCACATGTGTTTCATGTATCCGCGTGCAGGCAAGTCTATTTATGTCAACTGGAACACGGCTGCATAGACATGTCCCCAATTTGATATCCGTGCGGGTGTGTGTCCCCAAATGCAGACCGTGCGAGTTTAGGGGCATAGTTTAGTCTACACATCCCTGTTAAAATGTCAGGTTTCCGTGATGTAAAAAAATGAGACTAAGATGAATGATTTCAGAACCTTTTCCACCTTTAATGTGACCTATAAACTGTACAACTAATACTTTGTTGAAACATGCTTTTGATTTCATTACAGCACTCTGTAATGAAATGAGTCTATCCGTATGGCACATCTTGACTTGGCAATATTTGCCCACTCTTATTTGCAAAAACATTCCAAATCTGTCAGATTGTGCGGGCACCTCCTGTACACAGCCCTCTTCAGATCACCCCACAGATTTTCAATGAGATTCAAGTCTGGGCTCTGGCTGGGCCATTCCAAAACTTTAATCTTCTGGTGAAGCCATTCCTTTGTTGATTCAGATGTATGCTTTCGGTCATTGTCATGCTGAAAGATGAAGTTCCTCTTCAAGTTCATCTTTCTAGCAGAAGCCTAAAGGTTTTGTGCCATTATTGATTGGTATTTGGTACTGTTTACAACTCCCCTGTACCTTGACTAATGCCCCATTTCCAGCTGAAGAAAAACAGCCCCAAAACATGATGCTGCCACCACCATGCTTCACTGTGGGTAGCCATCTTTTAATGTGCCTTTGATTAACCCCAAATAAAGTTCAGCTGTTCTAGTAGGTCTTGCCTGACATTTTTTTAGTCTCCTCCTACAGCTAAATTTGTAGAGCTATTGCTGAGGCAATAGGTGGGAATTTGCTTTGGTCCATATGAAGTATGCAGGTGCTAGCGCTGGATCTTCTAGGCTGTTTAGATCTGTGAATCCCCATGGTAGCGCCATCTTGAACACTGCTGTGACAGAGCTGGTTCAAATTGCACACAGCCCTAGTACAGTTGAGTTGAATGTAATTAATGAATAACCCTGCTTTTGTGGGTGAAAATATATATTATAATTTGTAAAGCAGTTCTAAATTAAATCTGTCTTGTGGCAAAATAGTTGCCATAAGGAACACTGGCACTCTCTAAATTCAGAAGTGCATGTTAGAGCAGGCTAGTGTTCTCTTGCTTTAGAGCAGTGGTTCTCAACCTTCTAGTACCGTGACCCCTTGATAAAATTTCCCAAGTTGTGGAGACCTGTAACAGTAAAATTATTTTCGTAGCGTGGGTTGTCAGCACCCAAGGCAAGAAAAGTAATTTGCACCCCTATCCCACAGACATTTAGCGCTCCCTGAGTCCCTTCCACTCGTACAGTATTAAAAACCCTTCTGGTACATTTTAGGATGTACCACTCTTTCTCTTTGTTCTCCTTTTATCTCTCTCTAGCCTAATTTTTTTTTTTCCATCCCTCTCTCTAGCCATCTTTCTTGTTCTTTCTCTCATGCCTCGTACACATGATCGGTTTTCCCGACGAGCAAAAGTCCACCGGGAATACCGAGAGGAAAGCTGAGAACCTGCTCGGCATCTATTTCCCCCCATACACACGGCTGGGTTTCCCAACAGGAAAACTGCCCTGAGAGCTTTGGTCGGGAAACCCATAGGAAAACGCCAAAAATCTAGCATTAAAAGACCGCCGGGAATTGCGGCGGGAAAAAAGAGAACCGGCTCTTTTTTCCCGCCGTGATTCTCAACTGTTTTCTGAAAACTTGCGATGGAGCATACACGCGGCCGGTTTTCCCGGCCAAAAGCTCTCATGGCAGTTTTCCCGTCTGGAAAACCGATCGTGTGTACGAGGCAACATTCTTTCTCTCCCTTTTTCATTGTTCCTTCCCCTCTTTTCCTCTCCCTTCTATGTATTCTCTATTTATATTCCTTCTCTTACTCCTTGTTGGGGGGGGGGGGGGAATGGGATGAGTGGCAGTGCTGGTGGGGGGTGGGATCAGTGGCAATGCTGGGGGGGGGAGAGTTCTGATCAGCCAACTTAGGTGCTCTTGATCAGGGTTATCTGCTGATCTGAGAACTGTAGTGGGGGCTTTTAATGACGACTATAATCACAGGTAGTGAGACTGTCTCCGGCTTCATTGTGTCTCCGACTTTGTGGTGTCTCGTAGCAGTGACCCTTATGCTGAAATCAGGAGATAGGGTCTCCTCCAGCCCCTCCCACTTCACATTGCTCACCAGTCAGCTGACCTCTAGTCCCTGCCCCCCAGCCATGCCGTGAACTGAGTGGGCGGCCGCGGGCTCCAGGAACAGCCCAGCTGGGCAGCCACAGGCTCCAGGGACAGCCCTGATGGGCAGCCACGAAAAGGCTGGGAGAGCACCGCGGGCTTCAGGAACAGCCCAGGATTCAGTGACCCCTGACAAATCGTCATTCGACCCCCAGGTTGAGAACCACTGCTTTTAGAGGTTAAAGGCCTGTACACACAATCAGAAAATCATACAAAATATACCGCTTTCAAAACTATTGTACGATAATCTGATCGTTCGTACACAGCTTTCGTCTGAAAATTTTCCAAGGGGCCAGCGCAAGGCTTTTTCTTGTATGATACCAGATTGTATGATTTTTGTTTAACTGGCTAACACAGATTTACTGCGGCACAATGGCTCTCCTGGGCAAAATCCGTACATATACAGGTTTCCCTCTAAGAGCCGCCAGAGGGCGCACGCCGGCTGCCCGGTGGGGGACCCGATGCACGTGGCCGGCGGTTGCCATCGCGAGAGCCAGCACGGGGATTTTTGTGTGTGTGTGTACACACAAATCCCTGTCCTGTCAGAGGAGAGGAGACCGATCGTGTGTTCCTAGTATATAGGAGCACTGATCGTTCTCCTCCCCTAGTCAGTCCCATCCCCATACAGTTAGAACACAGTTAACCCCTTGATCTCCCTTAGTGTTAACCCCTTCCCTGCCAGTGACATTTATACAGCGATCAGTGCTATAAATATGCACTGATTACTGTGTAAATGTCAATGGTCCCAAAAATGTGTCAAAAGTGTCTGATCTGTACTGCTAAAAATCGCAGATCACCGCCATTGCTAGTATAAAAAAAAAAAAAATGCCAGAAAACGTTCTCATAGTTTGTAGACGCTATAACTTTTGTGCAAACCAATCAATATTCCTTTATTTGCGAATATTTTTTTTTTTTTTTTTTAGTTAAAAAAAAAAAATGTAGAATATATATTGGCCTAAACCAGGGATATGCAATTAGCGGACCTCCAGCTGTTGCCAAACTACAAGTCCCATGAGGCATAGCGAGACATTTGACAGCATCAAGCATGACACCCAAAGGCAGAGGCATGATGGGACTTGTAGTTTGGCAACAGCTGGAGGTCCGCTAATTGCATATCCCTGGCCTAAACTGATGACTTTTTTTTTTAAACAATTTTGGGGATATATATTATAGAAAGAAAAAATTTGTGTTTTTTATTGTTTTTTGTTTTTTTTTTCAAAATTGTCACGCTTTTTTTGTTCATGACGCAAAAAAATAACCACAGAGGTGATCAAATGCCACCAAAAGAAAGCTTTATTTGTGGGGGAAAAAAGGACGTAAATTTTGTTTGAGTACAGCGTCACACAATCGCGCAATTGTCAGTTAAAGCGACGCAGTGCCAAATTGTAAAACGTGCTCTGGTCAGGAAGGAAGTAAAACCTTCCGGGGCTAAAGTGGTTAATCAGTACAGTTTACGTCTGAAAATACAATACAATACAAATACATGAAATCACTTTAGAAGTTTTATTCTGTCGTCAAGAATTTTCGTACTTTTAGTAACTTCCTTTTCGATCTGGAGATTACCATGCAAAAAAAAGACAATCATTCGTCCAATCTCATTGTGTACTAGGCTTTAGTGTCACCGCTTTGTAACTAGTACACCTCTTTGCAGTTAGAGTGGCAGAGACCCTCCTGAGGTTTTTTTTTTTTTGTTTACAAACTTTTTATTGAAAAGTTAACATCGTACATAGAAAAGCATCAAAGAAGCCTATGAAGAAAGGTTATACATAGAAAATAGTATACATGTAAAACACAGTAATGAAGCCATTGATATGACTATCGGTGAAAGGTAGGAAATAAGACATATATTTAATATTTAAATTTATAGTTCAAAAGAACAAGTCATGCCAATACAACAGTTGAAAAATGGACAGTAAAATGCTAAATGTCATCAAACTGATAATATTTCCGGGAAATTATTATTTCAATGACAGATAACATAAAAATGTTTTTTAAATCCACAGGGGTTGTAGAAATGGGTCTCCACATTCATACCAGTGATCCCATTGTTTATGGAAACAAATAGGATTTTTGTACTCACCATAAAATCCTTTTCTCTGAAGTCCATGGACGGACACGGCTCCTTTAGTCTTGAAAAGTGGGTTATGTTCCGTCTATTGGGAGAGGACTAGGCAGACATGTTAGGTATACAAAAACATGTAATTATACCAAAGCTAAACAGCCCCGCCCAGGGGGCGGTCCCTCTGGTCATAACCCCTCACCCTGCACTCAGCAGCTTAGTTCGTCAAGAAGCAGTACAAACTCAAACAGGAGGGGTGGGTGCTGTGTCTGTCCATGGACTTCAGAGAAAAGGATTTTAAGGTGAGTACAAAAATCCAATTTTCTCTTTCGTCCATGGACGAACATAGTTCCTTTTTAGTCTTGACAAGTGGGACGTCCCCAAGCAGTGTCAAAAAAACGAGGGGTGGGAACAGCAAGCAAAAAAACTTCACCCCAAACAAGCAGAGCTCAACGGAGGAGTTGCAACCTTAAACAGCCGCCTGCAAAACCTTGCGGCCGAAGCAAGCATCCGCAGATGCATGCACGTCAACCTCGTAAAATTTTGTGAAGGTGTGAGCGGACGCCTTACAGCCGCCTTACACACCTGTGAGACAGACGCTTGATGTCGAAAAGCCCAGGAGGCACCAATCGCCCTGGTCGAATGTGCCGTGACAGGAAAGGGAGGCGCCCGCCCTTTAAGGGCATAAGCCTGAATCGCAATCTGTCTGATCCACCAAGAAATGGACCAGTCACCGACACAAACAGTGAGTCTGACCTCCGAAACTGAGCCGTAGCAGACAGATACACCCGCAGAGCACAGACCACGTCTAAGGAATGTAACGCAACCTCTTTGGGATGCGACGGCCGAGGACACAAGGATGGAAGTACAATGTCCTCGTTCAGATGAAAAGCCGAAACCACCTTCGGAAGAAACGAAGGCTGCGAGCGTAGCACAGTTTTATCCTTATGGAGGATCAAGTAGGGGGACTTGCAAGACAAGGCCGCCAACTCAGAAACCCTCCTGACAGATGTAATGGCCACCAGAAAGGCAACTTTCTGAGAGAGTGAGAACATCAGAGAGATTCCGCTTTTGACAAAGGGAGGTTTCTGAAGTACCTACAGCACCAGATTCAAATCCCACGGAGGTAGTGGTGGTCGAACCGGAGGAGCCACATGTCGGACCCCTTGCACAAACGTACTCGCCAGTGAATGAGCCGCCAGGGGTCATTGAAAGAAAACGGCCAAGGCTGAAATCTGCCCCTTAATGGTGCTTAAGGCAAGTTTCTAATCCACTCTGCGCTGTAGAAACGGCAGGATCCTGGAAACCGAATATGCCAGTGGACGCCACCCCATCTCCTCACACATAGAGATGTATGCCTTCCACGTGCAATGGTACATCTTCCGAGAAGATGACTTCCGTGCCCTCAGCATAGTGGAAATTACTGAATCCGACAGGCCTCGGTCCCTTAGTACATGGCTTTCAATAGCCATGCCGTTAAAACCAGTGACTGTAAAGCAGGATGAAGTATGGGACCTTGCGACAGAAGCTCCTCCTGCATCGGCAGTCGCCAAGGGGCAACCACCACCAGGCGCACCAGGTCGGCGTACCAGGGATGCCGAGGCCAATCTGGGGCAATTGGGATTACTGGAATCCCCTCGGTCTCCACTCTGCGGAGCAGACGAGGAAGAAGTTTCAGTGGGGAAAAAATAATAGATCAGCAGATACTATCCCCACGGGGCCACCAACGCGTCCATTGCGTCCGCCCAGGGATCCTTTGACCTGGCCACAAACCTCAATACCTTCCGATTTGAGTCGAGAAGCCAGGAGATCCACATCTGGCGTGCCCCATTTTAGGCAAAGGAGTTGAAACACGTCCGGGTGTAGCGACCATTCTCCTTGGTCCAGCATCTGGCGACTTAGGTAGTCCGCCTGCCAGTTTTCTACGCCCAGAATGTATAATGTATATGGCCGATAGAGCCGACATGTTCCTTTCTGCCCACCGCAGGATTTGAGCGACCTCCGATGCTGCAGCCAAGCTTCTTGTTCCTCCTTGATGGTTGACATACGCCACCGCCGTGGCGTTGTCCAACTAGATCCTGCCTGGACGCCCCTGTAGCCTCTGTGACCATGTGGAGAAGCACTGCCTGATCACCTGAAGTTCCAGTACATTGATCGGCAGGCGTGATTCTTCCTGTGTCCAGCGATCTTGTGTTGCCTGGACCCCCGTCCGTCGTGATCACCGTCCAGTGAAATGCAAGGAACGACTTTCCGGACTGAAGGGCCGGAGATGTCAGCCATCAGGCTCACCCGGATTTGACAATCCAGGGACAACGGAGACTTGTCCCACTTGACCAGGATCTCCTTCTGCAAGACTCGAGTGTGGAATTGAGCATACGGTACCGCCTCGAAGGAGGCCACCATGAGACCCAGGACTCGCATGCAAAAGCGCAGCAACGACCACCTGCGGGATGCCAACAGCTTCACCGCCACCTGAAGAGCCTGCAATTTTTTCTAAAGGGAGACAAACCTTCACCTCCGAGGAAAAAAAGAATATGGGTGGGACTTTATGCTTCAATTAAAGTCCCACCCATATTCTCCATTTTTTCAAGTATCGGGGATGGAGGTGCATGGCTCGGCCCTACATGCCCTGTGCCTCGTACAAAGTCCCAACTCCTTTTGTTATGCTCATTCATCCTAGTAAGTTGAATGCTTTATCATTCACCTCCGAGGAGTCGAGGATCAAGCCCAGGTATTCCAACACCGACTTCTGCACCAACACCGATGACTGGAGGTTCAGTACCCAACCAAATTCTTGAAGGGTCTGACTGGCAATCGCTACATCCTCCTCTAATTCTGAGTCTGTAGAGAAGAAATGCCCCCAAGGGGATAGTATGGATGGGAACTGAACCCATGACTACAACAAAAAAAGTAGGTAAGTACTAAAAAGTATCAGTTTTTATTGGTAGATAAAAAAAGCTATATTAAAAACAATCATAACAAGGAAAAGCATGATCATACAGAAATACAGATGCTTGGCTGTTGCACTATACAAAATGTTTACAGACAGGTGTCAAAACATAAAAAATGGCGGAGGCAACAGACCCTACATGTTTCGGAAAAGATATAACAGGGAAATTATTCCTATTGTATGTGTATATCCTTCTTCAGGGGTTGAGTACAAGCTTGCTGATGTATTTCTATGAAGGAAAATATATGTATATACCGTATAAGCCGAGTTTTTCAGCACTTTTTTTTTTTTTTTTTGTGCTGAAAATGCCCCCCTCGGCTTATATTCGAGTCTGTGTCCATCTTTAACTTTGTGCGCCTGATCCCGGCTAGCCGTAGGTCCCCTGGACCCCAAACTTGGCACACATGTAGCCCCACTCTTCCTCTACAAGTGTGCAAAGTTTGTTGTCCGGGTGACCTACGGCCGGGGAGCACCGATTTTTCAAAGCCGTGCACCCCTTCTATAGACTCCAATGTTAAACGGTCATTTCTCCGGTGAATTTGGAGACCTGGTGCCGGCCCTAGGTCCCCTGAACCCCAAACTTGGCGAACATGTAGCCCCACTCTTCATCTACATGTGTGCAAAGTTTATGGTCCATGGGACCTATGGCCGGGTAGCACCGATTTTTCAAAGCCGAGCACCCCTTCAATAGATTCCCATGTTAAAAGTCAGTCTAGTCACACGGCGTTGGAGATCAGGTAGGGAGATTGGCCACAGTGAGGCATGCAGATTGACAACCTAGGCTTATACGCGAGTCAATACGTATTCCCATTATTATTTTTTTGTGGTAAAATTAGGTGCCTCGGCTTATATTCGGGTTGGCTTATACTCGAGTATATATGGTATATAAATAGAGTGAATTCAATTTTAGAGCAGATAAGACCATTTCATTTCAGAGATGAAGACATATAAAGTGCAGAAAACAAACATAATCACAAGTCTCATGCTTTTTGGGAAGAATTGGCAGTGCACAGACTGGACGCCATCCAATCGCATCAAAACACTGCAAAGTCGCAGAGCGCTCAGCAGTCACTGAAGAGCATGAAGTCAGGTTTATCCTGGAATCCGTCAAGTTTGATACACTTGTAGGAAGAGCAAAAGCCTCCTATGCCTCCAAGTTGGAGATAAAGGGCTTTGGTTTGGCTGAAGTCCTGAACCCTCAGTATGCAGCAGCAGGTCAGGGCTCACAGGGGCCCAAACAAGCAGAGAGCAAAAACCTAACAAAGAGAGATATATGGGAAAAGTGGATGTAATAAAGCTGTATTAAAACGTGCAGGGATTACTGCAGCTGAACTATCTAAAAAGACACCTGGGACGGATTCCAGGATAAACCTGGCTTAAAGGGGTTGTAAAGGTTCATTTTTTATTTTCTAAATAGGTTCCTTTAAGCTAGTGCATTGTTGGTTCACTTACCTTTCCCTTCGATTTCCCTTCTAAACTTTATTTTCTTTTGTTTTCTTTGTCTGAATTTCTCACTTCCTGCTGCTCCTCAGTAAGCTGTTCTGACTGACTCAACACCACTCGGATGATGGTGTGAAGTTTAGTGAGGAGAAACAGGAAGTGAGAAATTCAGACAAAGAAAAAACATTTAGAAGGTAAATCAAATGAAAAGGTAAGTGAACCAACAATGCACTAGCTTAAAGGAACCTATTTAGAAAATAAAAAACGAACCTTTACAACCCCTTTAATGCTCTTCAGTGACTGCTGAGCGCTCTGCCACTTTGCAGTGTTTGGACGCCATCCAGTCGCATCAACTCTGTGCACTGCCAATTCTTTCCAATAAGCATGAGACTTGTGAGTATGTTTGTTTTCTGCGCTTCATATGTCTGCACCTCTGAAATTAATGATCTCATCAGCTCTAAAATTGCATTCACTAAAATATATATATATATATATATATATATATATATATATATATATATATATATATATATATACATACACACACACACACACACACACACACACACATATTATAATTTTTTCTTTTTCCCCTTCATAGAAATACATCAGCAAGCTTGTACTCAAACCCTGAAGAAGGATATACACATATAGGCATTAGTTTCTCTGTTATATCTTTTCTGAAACATGTAGGGTCTTTCTGTTGCCTCTGCAATTTTTTATGTTTTGATACCTGTCTGTAAATATTTTGTATAGTGCAACAGCCAAGTTTCTGTATGATCATGCTTTTCCTTGTTATGATTGTTTTTAATATAGCGTATTTTTTCTACCAATAAAAATTGATACTTTTTAGTACTCACCGACTTTTTTTGTTGTCCTGGGTTCAGTTCCCATCCATACTAAACCCCTTTGGGGCATTTCTTCTCTACAGTGTATATTTGGGATGTGATTGGAACTACCAGGATGAGTTCCTAAAATAGATTCTTCTCCAATTTTTTCTAATTCGGAGTCTGAAGCAGCTCTCGGAGGTCGTCTAGGTAGCCCACGATGGCGATACTTTGCTGTCTCAACAAGGCCAGAATCAAGGCGAGCACCTTGGTGAAAACCCTTGGTGCCGATGCCAGGCCAAAAGGGAGAGACACAAATTGGTAGTGATCCCCAAATGCAAAACGCAGAAATCTCTGATGCATATGGGGACATGCAAGTATGCGTCCTTGATGTCAAAGGAAGCTAGAAAATCCCCCGGATGGAGTGCAGCGACCACAGAGCGAACTGATTCCATCCTGAACCTTCGCACCTTTACAAAGGTGTTGAGGGCCTTGAGATCCAGGATTGGACGGACCCCGTCCTCCTTTGGGACTACAAACAGATTGGAGTAAAATCCCTGAAACCTTTCCGGCAGCGGCACAGGCACTATCACCCCACGCTTCAGCAGGTCCTGCACTGCCCCAAACGGGGTGTTCCTACGAGCTGGAGGAAGATGGTTTGAGGGAAAAAAATCTGTTTGATGGACAAAGAAATTCTATCTTGTGCCCTGATGAAACCACTTTGCAAACCCACTGGTCGGAAAGCAGGGAGGTCCACAGAGCTGCAAACTCGCAAAGGCGACCCACCCCCTGAGAGTTGGGCGGGGACAAACCTTCATAACCTCCAAAACTGGCCGTAATGCAGATCCCAGCATTGTAAACATGGACCGGGCCACCTCCTCAGACCTCCTATCAGCAGGGTTCTTAAATGCAGGGGTCACCTCAACCGGAATAGTGGTTACTTTGTTTAACCGGGATACCGGGGGTCCACAACCGGGGGAGATGCCCATTTTTTCAGAAGGCTCTCCTTAAAAGGCTAACGGACCGCCATGCGTTTTGGGCCTGAAAAGGTCCTCTGCGGTCGTTCATATTCCTTGTCTATAAACTTATCAAAATAAGTTACATAAGGAAACACCTTAGTAGTGCGGGTCGGCTTGTGGGACCCAAAAGGGACCGACACCTCAGCAGATGTCCCTGCCGCATCCTCCAGTTTGAGGGTTTCCCGCACTGCGGTGATGAGTGCTCCAACAAGCGCCTTGTCCTGCGCTGACCCCAACACGGAGTCTTCCACACTGTCCGAATGGTCCTGGTCTGCATACTCTGACCCTTCAAGAACAGGGGTCCTGTTTCACAGCCAGGCCTGAGTCTGAGTCAGAGCTTTCCCCAGAAGATGGTGGGGGGAAGGGACGTTTTTACCCCCCTTGTGCCCGCACACCGCTTCCACCTTGACAACAAATGATTCCAGGACTGCCGACAAAGCGTCCACAGGTACCGCAGGTGCACCGGTTGCTACCACCGGAATGTCTGGGGAAGAAACGACAGCTTCTGACGCCATGCTGACCCACACACTTGACAGCCACTCCGGGAAAAAGTCAAGGTACAAGAAAAGGCCCACCCTCCTAGCTGTCCAGACCGAGGGGTTTTCCCAGAGGACTCACCGCCCTGACCCAGGCACTGCTTCAGCACTGCCGTCTGCTCTAAACTCCTGCACAGCGTGTGCCTGAGGTGTCGCTGAGGTGATCTGCCATTCGGAATGACAAACCAGCGCTAGAGGTTCAGCCAATGTAAAAATCCTCACAAAGATGGCTGCCGGTTACCTCAGGAAAAAAGAGCGCGAGCTACAAGAAAATGGCCGACCGCTGTATTAGCATTAGGAACCGCGCCGCTTTCTGAGGTAAAAATAAAATGCCGCAAAAACACTGGGCCTCCGAGTGGAGGCCACCCACACTAGAGCGGACTCGGACACACCGCGCAGCCCCCAACCAGGACCCGGAGCCCCCCTCAGGAACCCCCCGGTGAGGTACACAGCAGGCCCAGCAAAGCATGGGGAGGAGGGATGGATGGGGAGAGAGGAAAGGGAGGACTAGACACCCTAATCTACCACCCCAGGAATGCCCAGCTGTTCCATCCTGCCAAGACAGTAGGAACCTTACTTGCCCGTCCCTGTGAGGACTGCTGGATGCATTCCTGACGGACCCATCACCGAGCAGTACGGAGTGGCTGTCAGCCATGGCCCTCTGTGACTGGACAGCAGTAACCCGGTCATATGTGGGCCCCGGAGCATATAGCTCACCGGCTACCCCTGGAGCAAACTGGGTATGTCGTGGCCGACCCAGCGCGTAGCTAAAGGCCTGCTCGCCCTCGATGGCCGGACTGGGGAGACTACAAGGATCTATATTATCCAGCCTGTCACCCAGCTGCCAGTTGATAGTAGATCTCAGGATCCAAAATTGAAAATTAAAAAGTTCTCCAGGACCAATGGGCCCCTAGGGAGCCAGGTCCTTCTCCTACACTAGGCAGAAAAAAACTGAGCTGCTGAGTGCAGGGTTGAGGGGTTATGACCAGAGGGACCGCCCCCTGGGTGGGGCTGTTCAGCTTTGGTATAATTGCATGTTTTTGTATATCTAACATGTCTGCCTAGTTCTCTCCTAATAGACGGAACATAACCCACTTGTCAAGACTAAAGGAGCTGTGTCCGTCCATGGACAAAAGAGACGGGGCATGTGTGATGTAGTGTATAATATAAACATACATTTATATATAATATAATATATTATATATATATATATATAATGTGTGTGTGTGTGTGTGTGTGTGTGTGTGTATTCCATAAGTAGAATCAAATTAATCAATTTTTGATGAGTATAGAATGGGACCTCCTGGATTTCCATTGGAAGGCGATAGCCCATTGAGCCGCTATATGTATGTTTCAGCCTTTTTGAAGTGCGAGAGGCCTCATGTATTGGAGCAAAAAGTAGACATTAAGTCATAGTCAGTTTAAGTGAGCTGCTAATGTATCAACTCTCCACCATTGAGGTGCTACCTTTTCGCAAGACCAGAATATGTTTAAAATTTACCTGGGATTTGACAACCTCCTGAAGCAATTAGGGGAGACCGCCGGATAGACTATATGAAGCTTGGTTGGGGTCAAATAACATCTAGTGAATAGTTTCATGGCTGTTTCTCTAATTGCAAGAGACTTGGTACACTTTCTAAGTTTTATCAATGGAAGTGTTCCATTTCTCAGGGGTGAGTTGTAAATCACCTTCGTCTTCCCACTTTAGCATATAAGGTAATTTGGGTTTAGGTTATCATTAGTCAGAAAGTTTTATATAGGTCCGATTATAATACCCTTGCCTCTCAAGTTTTTATGACCTATGATTTCATAGAGGGTAGGAGGTGAAGTGTGAGGGGGGGGAATAGTGAGTACTAAAAAAAATGTTTAATTTGGAGGTAGCGAAACTGCTCAAGACATGGAACACGCCTGTCCCCGTTGAGTTGGGCAAAAGTGACAAATTAAGAGTCTCTTGTTAAAAGTGAGACCAGAAAGTAAACTTGTTAGTTATCCACTAGTTAAATTGTTTTCTATCAGTAAAATTAATGGGGAATTTAAGGTAGCCTAAAAATGAAGCTTGAGGGGGTGTGGATGAGATCAGTCCATATTTTAATTTGTATTGAGCACAGAGCTTAAAGGACTCAGCGACTATTGTATTGAGAGGGGCTAAATCAGTATAGGATATAGATTTTTAGACCAGAGTAAACAAGGTCATAAGGGGTATATAGAATCATATTCAAATCTGAACCATCGCACTCTGGAGTCAGTGATGTTCCATTGGGCTAATTGCATAAAACGGGAAGCCAGATAGTATTACCAAAAGTAAGGGAGACCAAGACCGCCTGTACAGTTAGATCTGTACAAGACTTTATTGGAAAAACTAGGGCTATCCTCTGACCAAATAAACCGATTGATTAATTGAAAGGGATCAAGAGCTGTCTTGGTGGGGTCGATAGGAAGGGCTCGGAATAAATATAGGAGTTTGGGAAGGATATTCATTTTGATGGCTGTAATTTTACCCCTGATTTTACCCCTGAATGAAATGGGATACATGTTCCAAACCTTGAGTTTAGTGAATAGTTTAGTGAATAAAGGAGGGTAATTCTTGTCATATAGCGATTTTGAAGAGATGGGGCAAGCCTAATGCCTAGGTAAGACATGGAGTGTATATGCCAGATAAATGGGAAAGATTGTCTTAGAGTATATTGTGTTTGAGGGAGGTTGATCGGCAAAAGGTCGAAAGAGGGCAACCCTGTCTCTTCCCACTTCAAAAAATTCTAAGTTAAACCCAGGTACCGTAGTCTGAGTACAAAGGGAATTATAAAGTGCTTGATAGCCATTAAAGAATTCCTCTTTAAAGCCATAACGTAAAACTGACAACTCTTGCCAGGTGACACTGTCGAGGGTACAGCCTATAGCATTTACAAATGGATTGGTCTGTGCTATGAAGTGGAGGGGCTAAAGAAAAAAAGGGGGGGGGGTACGTAGTAGCTCTCATGTAGCATTGTGTGAAATCCCTCTGAGATTTCTTAAATGTACTGTATGTGATTTTGTGCCCGATTCCTGTTGCAGACCTTTGTGCATTCCTTTTAAGAAGTAGAATGTGCTTAACGCTTCCATTGGCTGTTCTAGTAATTAATAAACTATGCATTTTTTTTCTTGATCCCAGCTACCATATATGCTCCCCGAAGAAAAGGACAACTTTCAGCTGACATCTGCATGGAAACAATTGGTGAGGAGATTTCAGAGCTGCGGCAGATGAAGAAAGGAGTATTCCAGAGAGTTGTTGCCATATTTATACATTACTGTGATGTTAATGGTGAACCTGTAGAAGATGACTATATATAGAGGTAAAATAGTCAGTCTTGTGATTCTGCTGGAGGCACAAAGAGACCAAGAGGAGATCCACGAAAATGAACATTTCCATTGGACCACTTGGCTGAAAGCAATCCGTGCAGCTCAAGTTCAGGTGGATATTTCGTTGAAGGCCAGAAAGTCTATGAAAGCAGCAATGCGCCCTTTTATTTTATTAGTACACTTCTTCCTGGAAGCTCTGACACTGTGTTGGTGACAGTGGTGCACTTGCATCTGAACAAGTCTTCACTAATTCCTATTATATATTTGTGGCTGCATAGGCTTCCTAAAAATCTGGCTACTTAAAGAAGAACCTCAGGTGAACACAACATTTTGGTATATAAACCACTGGAACAGCTGTGTACCTATGTCTGCATTTTATTTTTGGATGAAAGAGGCAACAATCCACAGTAGATAGTCTGTTAAACCCAAGTGTCACAAGTACTTCTGAGCATGTTCGGTGGTCCTCATTCTATGCCATTATCCTGCTCACTGAGTAGTCTGAGGCAAAGCAGGCATACTTCACACCAGTGCTGCTGGTTAATAGGTGAAGGAAATCTCATCAAGCTAGATACCTTTCTGAAGGAGGATGTCATTGTCTGACTCACAAGCTGCATGCTAATCCCAGGATAGTGATGCAACAGTTGAACATCACTGTGAGTAAGGAGAGAAACAGTAAGTCAGGCACAGGTAGCTTCCAACAGATCAGTATTTAAGTTATTGAGCGGTTTTTAAACCTAAATGGAACTAGGACAACTTGATTTTCAGTGTACCTTCGTACACTGTCTGTTGATGAAGTTAGCATTGAGATTATGACAGGTTCGCTTTAATGTTCAGGAAAGAGACTTGTGAAACTCACAGCTGAAGAAAAGAACAACTAAGCAGACGTAGTTGTAATTATCTTTGGCCTGACTGGCATTCTTTCAGTCTCCAGATATTCTGATATACCAGGAAGAACCATGTAAAGAATAAACACTGCAGGAGATATCTGGGCTTTGTCAGTACCTTTTGGTAACCAAATACTTAATAGAAATTAAGCATTTGTTCTTAGGATTTAAATATCCCAAGGCAATGTCTTAAGTGTCTTTAATTAGAGGTGATATGGAGCTGCTGCATTTAAAACGAGAGGAAAGGAAATAAGCGCAAAACTGAAGTCGCTGCCCATGGTGCAATTCTTTTTTAAATGTTCCATGAAGTGAAACCTTGTTTGTTTGCCATTGGCAAAGTCTTACATTTTGTGCTGATTTTTCAGTTTTAATTAGCCTTTTTACAGCAGTTGTGGTGATTTAGCTGAAAGATTACAGTGAGGCATATGCTGGGGATGGATAACTGGTACTAGAATATACTGCCCACCAAGTGAATCTCTGTAAACATTGAGCACCTGACGTCACCAAAATTAGAAGCAACTGATTTGCAAGAGAACATGCTAAATATGCAACACGGACTGTGTTTCTTGGGTTACACACATTTCTGTAGACTTAACGTTTTTGTTTTGTTTTTTTCCTTTTAATGCAAGCTCCACATTTAAATTACTGTCCCGTTTTGGTTGTGAGCCAATTGGTTGAATTGCCCACTAAATGTATCTTCTTCTGACTCTTAAAGATTCAAATAGGATGATTTTCCTGCAGCAGTTTTTTCCTCCCACAAAATGGATTATACAATTTGTTCTACATTTTGAAGAATCCAATATGACAAGTGACACCATTATCTGGCTTTGTAATAGCTGCTGGCTCTCATTTGAAATAAGGCGTTTTGGTGAGCTGTGTAGCCATCTCAGAGAGAGAACAGGGAGCCTGTGGATCAGTCTGCCACCAACCACCTGAAGCTGAAGTGGCACTTTTGAGTGGAGTTGGCCTTGAAACATGACTTTTGCACTGAATTGAAGGCAAATCAGGATATAAATGAGCAGTTCCTAGAGCTGAAAAAAAGTTTGTATATTTCCTGTATTTTTGTTTCCTAATTACAGATATGTTTGTAAACTTTTTCCATACGCTTTGTGTCGATTTTTAAATCCATATCCTACACCTTCCAAATAACGGCATCAAGTAAAAGCTCATTAGACTGGTCACCTTGTCAGTTTGTTTTTTTCATTTGAAGTCTTCTGAGGCAATCAGAACCAGTATCCTTTAATTTTAGTAATTTTCACAAGTAGCTGCAGTCTTCCAAAACATTTCTGGTGATGCAACTCTTTCATTATAGTTTCTCTTTTCGTCCATGGGCGGACACAGCCTTCTCAATTCTTGACGTGTGGGTTATGTTCCTGTTCATGGGAGAGGACTAGGCAGAACATGTTAGATAATTGAAAACACATGTTACATTAACCAGAGTTGAACAGCCCCTCCCAAGGAGCGGTCCCTCCAGACATAACCCTCCGCCCTGCAGTCAGCAGCTCAGTTTTTTCTGCCTAGCAGAGGTCAAGGACGTGGCTCCCTTTGGGCCCAGAGTCCTGAAGGATTTTTTATTTTATTTTTTATTTTTTTGAAATCTATCAACTGCCGGCTGGGCGACAGACTGGATATATAGATCCTTGTAGTCTTCCCAGTTCCTGCCATCGAGCGTGCCAGTCCTTAGCTTCGTGCTGGTTCTGCCACGACATACCCCATGGCTCCAGGGGTGGCCGGTGAGCACATGCTCCGGGGTCCGCATATGACTGGGCTGCTTGCTGTCTCACTCACAGTGGACCGGGCTGACAGCTACTCCCACACAGTTGTAGGTCTGTCCAGGATGCACTAGCGGGTCCTCACATGGACGGGTAAGTACTTTTCCTCCCAGGTGGAAACAGCTGGGCGTCCTAGGGATTGCGGGGCTCTCCTGTCCTCCCTTCCCCTGCTCTCTATCACTATCTCCTTCTGTCCTAGGGCTCGCTGCGACCGGGGCGTACCTGTGGGGGGACTCCGGATCTCAGTGTGGGGTGTCGGGGCCTGTTTCTCTGTGGGGGGTGCTCTGCTCTGGGGAAGTCCCTGCCTAGGCCTTCTCATCCACATTGCGGTGCTTAGGCGCCATTTTTGCGGTGCTGACGCCATTTTTTGTGTGCCTGCTGGCTTCTATTTTTTTTCCATTGGCAGCCATTTTGCAAGTTGTTATTGCGGGCGGCCATTTTCTTGTGGTCGCGCCCTATTTTCTCTCGGGCATCTGGCGACCATTTTGGTGTGGGTTTGGCCTCTAGTGCTGGCTTCCTGAACGGCGCGCAGCGCAATTCTCCTCAGTCTTTTTCCTCACACACACTGTGGAGACAGAAGGCGGGCAGCGGCGATGAGCGGTCTCCTGCTGGGTGGTGAGTCCCCTGAGTGACCCCCCCGGTCAGTGCAGCAAGGAGGGTGGACTTTTTTCAGTTTATTTTCTGACTGAGTCCCTGGGTGGTGTCATGGAGTCAGTGTCTGGCCCTTCTTCCCCAAACTTGCCAGAGGCAGCAGCCGGTGCCCCTTCAGTTACCATGGATGCTTTGTCGGCAGTCCTGGAATCCTTTGTTGCCAGGGTGGAAGCGGTGTGTGAGCGCAAGGGGGGTAAAAAGCGCCATCGCCAGGGGAAGGTTCTGACTCAGACCCGGGCCTAGCTGCGGCACAGGAACCTGGTTCTGGGTTGTCAGAAGATGCGGACCAGGACCTTCCTTGTGAGAAAGACCCCTCGCCCGGGTCAGCGCAAGACAGGGCACTTGTTAGTGAACTTATCAATGCTGTAAGGGACTCCCTTAAGCTGGACGCAGATGAGGCTTCCACGGAGGGGTCAGTCTCTCTTTTGGGTCACACAAATCGACCTGTTCTGTAAAGGTGTTCCCCAATGTGTCCTTCTTTGATAAATTCATAGATAAGGAATGGGAAAAGCCACAGAGGACCCTTGCGGTCCCTCAGCACCTGGCGGTCAGGTGTCCTTTTGAGGAGAGCCTTTTGAAAAAATGGGCTTCTCCTCCGGTTGTTGACCCCCCCCCCCCCCCGGTCGCTAGGTTAAATAAAGTAACCACTCTCCCTGTAGAGGGGACCCCTGCATTTTAAGGACCATACTGATAGGAGGTCCGAGGCGCTGAGCAGGTCCATGTTCATCTTGCTGGGGTCTGCGTTGTGGCCTATTTTGGCTGCAACCTTGGTGTCTCAGACACTCACTGACTGGGCAAAGATTTTGCGCCAGACCGTGGAGGAACACCAGCGCCCTCCGGAGTGTGCAAGACTGGCCGACCAGTTGGTGCGGGGCCTTGTGTATGTCTGTGATGCCACTCTGGATGCGGCCCCCTTAATATCCAGGGCCTCTGTATCTGCGGTGGTAATGCGTCGCCTTATTTGGCAAAAATGCTGGTCCGCTGACCAGGCTTCCAAGAAGGCCTTGGCAGACTTGCCCTTCAAAGGTGGGAGGTTTTTGGTGCCTCGCTGGATGACATTATTAACCACTTAAGGACCGCTCACGGCATATATACAGTGGGGAGAACAAGTATTTGATACACTGCCGATTTTGCAGGTTTTCCTACTTACAAAGCATGTAGAGGTCTGTAATTGTTATCACAGGTACTCTTCAACTGTGAGAGACGGAATCTAAAACAAAAATCCAGAAAATCACATTGTATGATTTTTAAGTAAGTAATTTGCATTTTATTGCATGACATAAGTATTTGATGCATCAGAAAAGCAGAACTTAATATTTGGTACAGAAACCTTTGTTTGCAATTGCAGAGCTCATACGTTTCCTGTAGTTCTTGACAAGGTTTGCACACACTGCAGCAGGGATTTTGGCCCACTCCTCCATACAGAGCTTCTCCAGATCCTTCAGGTTTCGGGGCTGTCACTGGGCAATACAGACTTTCAGCTCCCTCCAAAGATTTTCTATTGGGTTCCGGTCTGGAGACTGGCTAGGCCACTCCAGGACCCTGAGATGCTTCTTACGGAGCCACTCCTTAGTTGCCCTGACTGTGTGTTTTGGGTCGTTGTCATGCTGGAAGATCCAGCCACGACCCATCTTTAATGCTCTTACTGAGGGAAGGAGGTTGTTGGCCAAAATCTCGTGATACAAGGCCCCATCCATCCTCCCCTCAATACGGTGCAGTCATCCTGTCCCCTTTGCAGAAAAGCATGCCCAAAGAATGTTTCCACCTCCATGCTTCACGGTTGGGATGGTGTTCTTGGGGTTGTACTCATCCTTCTTCCTCCATACACGGCGAATGGAGTTTAGACCAAAAAGCTCTATTTTTGTCTCATGAGACCACATGACCTTTTCCCATTCCTCCTCTGAATCATCCAGATGGTTATTGGCAAACTTCAGACGGGCCTAGACATGCGCTGGCTTGAGCAGGGGGACCTTGCATGCCCTGCAGGATTTTAATCCATGACGACGTAGTGTGTTACTAATGGTTTTCTTTGAGACTGTGGTCCCAGTTCTCTTCAGGTCATTGACTAGGTTCTGCCGTTTAGTTCTGGGCTGATCCCTCACCTTCCTCATGATCATTGATACCCCACGAGGTGAGCTCTTGCATGGAGCCCCAGGCCAAGGGAGATTGACCGTCATCTTGAACTTCTTCCATTTTCTAATAATTGTGCCAACCGTTGTTGCCTTCTCCCCAAGCTGCTTGCCTATTGTCCTGCAGCCCATCCCAGCCTTGTGCCGGTCTACAATTTTATCCCTAATGTTCCTACACAGCTCTCTAGTCTTCTTACTGGTTGGTAGGTGATCAAATACTTATGTCATGCAATAAAATGCAAATTAATTATTTAAAAATCGTACAATGTGATTTTCTGGATTTTCGTTTTAGATTCCGTCTCTCGCAGTTGAAGAGTACCTATGATAAAAGTACAGACCTCTACATGCTTTGTAAGTAGGAAAACCTGCAAAATCGGCAGTGTATCAAATACTTGTTCTCCCCACTGTACGTCGGCAAAATGGCACGTACAGGCACAATCGCGTACCTGTACGTCCCTTTTAACTGCCTGCCATGTGGTCGCGCTCGCGACCCTGCAGTCATCCCCGTGAGTCGGGCCGCGGTTTTCGCAGACTCGATCACTGCGGGGATCCCCGCGATCGTCTCACGGAGGGATGGAGCTGGGATGGAGCTTGCCTACTGACACTGTCACCGATCTCCGCTCTGTGTTATCAGAGCGGAGATTGGTGACGTGTCACTCGTAGCCACGCCCACCCTCAGTTAGAAACATGCCCCTAGGCACACTTAACCCCTTCAGCGCCCCCTAGTGGTTAACCCCTTCACTGCCAGTGTAATTTTTACAGTAACCAGTGCATTTTTATTGCACTGATCGCTATAAAAATGACTGGTCCCAAAAATGTGTCAAAAGTGTCCAATGTGTCCGCCATAATGTCGCAGTCATGAACAAAATCGCTGATCGCTGCCATTACTAGTAAAAAAAAAAAATGCCATAAAACTATCCCCTATTTTGTAAACGCTATAATTATTGCGCAAACCAACCAAACGCCGGTTGCGTTTTTTTTTTTTTTTTTTTTACCAAAAATATGTAGAAGAATACGTATCGGTCTAAACTGAGGGAAAAAAATGTTTTTTTTATATATTTTTTGGGGATATTTATTATAGCAAAAAGTAAAAAATATTGCATTTTTTTCAAAATTGTTACTCTATTTTTGTTTATAGCGCAAAAAATAAAAACCGCAGAGGTGATCATATGCCACCAAATGAAAGCTCTATTTGTGGGGAAAAAAGGACGTCAATTTTGTTTGGGAGCCACGTCCCAGGACCACCCAATTGTCAGTTAAAGTGACGCAGTGCCGAATCGCAAAAAGGGGCCTGGTCTTTATTCTGCGTATTGGTCCGGGGCTTAAGTGGTTAAGGACGTCACTGGAGGTAAGAGCACATTTCTCCCTCAGTCCACTTAAGGAAAGGAGCCGCGCCGTAAGCTGGGGCCCTCCTTTCCCTCACAGAAGCGGTATTTTCATCAGTCGGGACCTGCCAGGCGACCCTCCCAAGCGGACAAAGGTCCTGCTGGGGGACAGAAGCGTCCCTGGGTGTGCAAGCCCAACAAGCCAGCAAACAAGCCTGCTACCGCATGAAGTTTTGCCCCCGCCTGACTCCAGATTGGGGGGACGGCTTTGCGGGTTTTCAGCTCGGTGGACCTCTCTGCTCTCCGACCAGTGGGTCTGCCAGGTGGTCACCTCGGGATACAAGATAGAGTTCCTTTCTTGTCCACCAAGCAGGTTCTTTCCCTCAAATCTCCCTCTCCTTCTGGCTCGTCGGTCTGCCCTAATGGCGGCAGTGCAGGACTTGCTGAATTGCAGAGTGATTTTACCTGTACCACTGGGAGAGAGGTTTCAGGGTTTTATTTGAATAGGTTTGTGGTCACGAAGAAGGACGGAGTCCGTACAATCTTGGACCTAAAAGCCCTTAATGTCTTTGTAAAGGTTCGGAAGTTCCGCATGGAATCCATTAGTTCGGTGGTTGCTGCGCTCTATCCGGGGGACTTTCTGGCATCCTTGGACTTCAAGGACGCATACTTGCATGTCCCCATCTGCGCAGGACACCAGAGGTTTCTGCGCTTTGCAATCAGCGAAGACCACTATCAGTTTGTGGCTCTTCCCTTTGGCCTAGCGTCAGCACCGAGAGTTTTCACCAAGGTGCTCACCCCGATTCTAGCTTTGCTGAGACAGCGAGGCATTGCTATCGTGGGCTACTTAGACGATCTTCTGAGAGCAGCTTCTGCCTCAGAGTTAGAGGAAGATGTGTCTATAGCCATTCAGACCCTCCAAGAATTTGGTTGGGTGTTAAACATTCAGAAGTCGGTCCTGACACCAACTCTGCGTCTGGAGTACCTCGGTTTAATTCTGGACTCCAATGAGTCGGGAGTCATCCTTCCTTTGGAGAAGTCACAGACTCTCCAGTCTGCGGTGAGGTTGTTGACATACCGCAAATGGTCGTCTCTCCGTTTTTTGAATGCGAGTTCTGGGTCTTATGGTAGCCTCCTTCGAGGCAGTACTGCATGCCCAATTCCACACTCGAGTCTTGCAGAAGGAGATCCTGTCCAAATGGAACAAATCTCCAATGTCTCTGGATCGTCAGATTCAGGTAAGTCACCTGGTCAGGGCTTCTCTGAGTTGGTGGCTGAGATCCCTGGCTCTTCAGTCTGGGAAGTCGTTCCTTCCCTTCCATTGGACTGTGATTACGACGGACGCCAGCCTCACAGGTTGGGGGGGGGGTCTGGGGAGTCCAGTCGGCCCAGGGCCTATCAATGTCCTGGAACTCCGGGCGATCAGGCTGTGTCTCTCCAAGTGGTCACAGAGACTACAAGGGCGTCCAGTCCTGATCCAGTCGGACAACGCCACGGCAGTGGCTTATGTCAACCATCAGGGGGGAACAAGGAGCTGGGCTTCAGCATCCGAGGTCGCTCACATCCTACGGTGGGTGAAAAGAAGCGTGCTGGTTCTGTCGGGCCGTCTACATTCCGGGCGTAGAAAACTGGCAGGCGGACTATCTGAGTCACCAGATGCTAGACTAGGGGGAATGGTCATTACATCCGGATTTGTTTCAGCTCCTTTACCGGAGGTGGGGCACGCCGGGTGTGGACCTCCCTGGCCTCTCGACTCAATCGCAAGGTGTCAACATTTGTGGCCAGGTCCAGAGATCCCTGGGCAGACGCGTTATTGGCCCCGTGGGGTCAGTATCGGCTAATTTATGCCTATCCCCCACTAAAGTTTCTTCCTCGTCTGCCCTGCAGAGTGGAGACCGAGGGGATCCCTGGCGATTCTAATCGCTCCAGATTGGCCCCGGCGTCCTTGGTACGCCGACCTCGTGCGCCTGGTGGCAGATACACCCTGGCGGCTGCCAATGCGGGAGGACCTTCTGTCTCAAGGTCCCATACTTCATCCTGCTTTACAGTCGCTGGCTTTAACGGCATGGCTATTGAAAGCCAGGTACTAAGGGACAGAGGTCTTTCGGATTCGGTCATTTCAACCATGCTGAGGGCACGGAAATCTTCCAGGAAGGTCTACCATCGTACTTGGAAGGCCTACATCTCTATGTGTGAAGAGATGGAGTGGTGTCCACGGACGTATTCGGTTTCCAGGGTCCTGCTGTTTTTACAGCGTGGAGTGGATCAGAAACTTGCCTTAAGCACCATTAAGGATCAGATTTCAGCCTTGGTTGTTTTCTTTCAACGGCCTTTGGCGACCCATTCCCTGGTAGGTACTTTTGTGCAGGGGGTTCGACATGTGCTTCCCCCGATTAGACCACCTCTTCCTCCATTGGACCTGAATCTGGTGCTCTTGGTTCTTCACGAACCTCCCTTTGACAACATCAGAGAGATTCCTCTCTTGACTCTGTCTCGGAAGGTGGCCTTTCTAGTGGCCTTACATCGGTCAGAAGGGTTTCTGAATTGGTGGCCTTGTTTTGCAAGTCACCATACTTGGTCCTCCATAAGGATAAAGTGGTGCTACACCCGCAGCCTTCCTTCCTCCCGAAGGTGGTTTCGGCTTTTCACCTGAATGAGGACATTGTGCTGCCGTCCTTGTGTCCTCGACCGTAGCATCCCAGGGAGACTGCGCTCCATAACTTAGACGTGGTACGTGCCTTGCGGGTGTACCTGTCTGCTACGGCTCCGTTTCGGAGGTCTGACTCACTGTTTGTGTCAGTGTCTGGTCCACAAAAGGGCCTGGCGGTCTCGACGGCCACCATTTCTCAGTGGATCAGGCGGACCGTCGTTAAGGCCTATGCTCTTAAGGGGTGGGCGCCTCCCTTTCAGTTCACGGCACATTCAACCAGGGCAATTGGTGCTTCCTGACATCAAGCGTCTGTCTCACAGGTGTGCAAGGCGGCGACTTGGTCGCCCGTGCACACGTTTCCAAATTTTACAAGGTTAATGTGAGCGCATCTTCTGATGCGTCCTTCGGCCGCAAGGTTTTGCAGGTGGCTGTTTGAGGTTACAACTCCTCCGTTGAGGAGCTCTGCTGGTTTGGGGTGAAGTTAATTTTTTTTTTTTATACTGTTCCCACCCTTCCTTTTTTTTATTTTTTTATTTTTTATTTTTTTTGGACACTGCTTGGGGACGTCCCACACGTCAAGAATTGAGAAGGCTGTGTCCGTCCATAGATGAAAAGAGAAAATAGGATTTTTTTTTGTACTCACTGTAAAATCCTTTTCTTGTTTGTCCATGGACGGACACAGCACCCACCCCTCCTTTTTAGGTTTGTACTGCTTGTTACGAACTGAGCTGCTGACTGCAGGTCGGAGGGTTATGTCTGGAGGGACCGCCCCCTGGGTGGGGTTGTTCAACTCTGGTTAGTGTAACGTGTTTTTAATTATCTAACATGTTCTGCCTAGTCCTCTCCTATGAACAGGAACATAACCCACACATCAAGAATTGAGAAGGCTGTGTCCGTCCATGGACGAACGAGAAAAGGATTTTACGGTGAGTACAAAAAAAATCCTCTTTCTTTCATGTTTACTGTTTTGTAAGGTGTCTTCATTAACCCTTTCCCGCCGAGCGGACGCATATATGCGTCCTCGGCTTTCCGGAGTTATACCGGGATGATGCCTGCAGCCGCAGGCATCATCCCGGTACCGTTGTTTAGAGCCGGCGATTGGCTTTCCAGGTATAACCACCGATGCGGCTAAAAGCCGCTCGGTTGTTATACCGGAGGAGCGGGAGGGGACCTCCCTCCTCCGCCGCTCTTACCGGGCCTCCCGTCCCACCGGGAGACCCGATCCATGATCCGCCACCTCGGGCGGCTAGGCAGAGAGTGAACGGCTTTGATTTTTTTCTCTGCTCTGTAACCACGGAAGCGACGTCATGACGTCAGATCCGGGTTACTCGGCTGCCAATGGCGCCGAATTTAAAAAAGTACACAGTATTCAGAATCGCCGTTTTCGGCGATCTGAATACTTTGAAGTGCAAAGGAGGGATTGGGGGTCTTTTAGACCCCCGATCTCTCCGTAAAGAGTACCTGTCACCACTTATTACTGTCACAAGGGATGTTTACATTCCTTGTGACAGCAATAAAAGTGATCAAATTTTTTTTTTTTTTTTAAAAACACTATTTTTAATTATAAAAGAAATAAAATAAATAAGAAAAAAAAATAAAAAATTTTAAAGCGCCCCTATCCCCGCGAGCTCGCGCGGCAAAGAAAACGCATACGGAAGTCGCGCCCGCAAATGAAAACGTCGTTCAAATCACACATGTGAGGTATCGCCGCAATCGTCAGAGCGAGAGCAATAATAGCTGTAGACCTCCTCTGTAACTCTAACCTAGTAGCCGTAAAAAAAAATGAAAGCGTCGCCTATGGAGATTTTAAGGTACCGTAGTTTGTCGCCATTCCACGAGTGCGGGCAATTATAAAGCATGACATGTTTGGTATCTATTTACTCGGCGTAACATCATCTTTCACATTATACAAAAAAATTGGACTAACTTTGCTTTTAAATTTTTTTAGAATTCATGAAAGTTAATTTTTCCAAAAAAAGTTGCGTTTAAAACACCGCTGCACAAATACTGTGTGATTATAAAATTATGCAACAATCGCCATTTTATTCTCTAGATTCTCTGCTAAAAAAAAAAATATATATATATATATATATATATATATATATATATAATGTTTGGGGTTTCTAAGTAATTTTCTAGCAAAAAATCTGCATTTTAACTTGTAAACACCAAATGTCAGAAATGGGCTTAGTCATGAAAGGGTTAAAGAATATAGATTACAATTCTAATAATGACCAGGCAGCATAGATACAATAGAGTGCAACCCCCTTCCCAATCTGCTGTGTATTATTGCTGTTCTGGGCCTAGAACTACAGATACTTTAAGCTCATGCTGCTTTTCAACCCCCAAGCCCATTAACCACTTCACGCCCACTGTACGACTATATACGGCCACAAGGTGGCTCTAAAATGCCGGGAGGCCGTCCTTATATGCGGCCTCGGTTCCTCCGGCCACTGGGGGGGGCGCGCGCCTGCCCAGCGTGTCTGGCGGCCGCGATGTCCGCCAGGTACCCGCGATCAGCCGTTACACAGACAAGGACGTGGATCTCTGTGTGTAAACACAGAGATCCACGTCCTGTCGGGGAGAGGAGACCGATGATGTGTCCCTTGTACATAGGAACACAGATCGGTCACCTCCCCCAGTCAGTCCCCTCCCCCCACAGTAAGAATCACTCCAAGGGCACACATTTAACCCTTTCAAAATTGTCGCTCTTTTTTTTGTTTATAGCGCAAAAAATAAAAACCGCAGAGGTGATCAAATGCCACCAAAAAGCTCTATTTGTGGGGAAAAAAAGGACGTCCATTTTATTTGGGAGCCACGTCGCACAACCGCGCAATTGTCATTCAAAGCGTGACAGTGCCGAAAGCTGAAATTTAGTCTGGGCAGGAAGGGGGTATATGTGCCCAGTAAGCAAGTGGTTAAAGGGAATCCAGAGGCTGTTGTTGCAGACCTTATCTTCTGAACATGTTGGTTACCTGGCGAATCCCATGGGTTTACTACTTTCTTAGGCACTGACCTAAAACAATCTGGCACATTTGAAAGCTGGTGAAGCCAACACTCCAATTTTGCACACTTGTTCTACGTCAGTACCTCAGAAAATTGTTCAACTTCAGTTGGACTTTCTGATCTGTATGCTTATTCCAGGTTAGTGACCAAAAGTATTGAATCCAGAACCGTTCAGATACCTAGGATTTAAAGAAAGTGATTTAGTAGTGGAGGTTTTAGTAATTTTTTTGGTAAAGGTTTCCTATAAAGTTTTGTTCAGATGGCTTTCAACATACTTCCAAGTAGAAGATTCCTGAAGCCTACGAACAGCTTATTTAAAGTGAGAGGCACCAATCCTATTAGGATTCATGTTTAGTATTCCCATTGAACTTCAAAGGCTTCGACAAAGCTTTCCATACATGTTTTTCTAATGCCCCATACACACGATCGTTTTTCATGCCGTTAAAAATGGGCATTAAAACCGATCGTGTGTATGCTCCAGAGCATTTTTAACGACGTGAAAAACGGCCATTAAAAATTTCGAACATGCTCTATTTTTTCACGTCGTTTTTCATGTCGTTTTTTTTTAACAACGTGAAAAACGATAGTGTGTATGCTTTAACGACGTGAAAAAAAACGCGCATGCTCAGAATCAAGTATGAGACGGGAGCGCTCGTTCTGGTAAAACTAGCGTTCGTAATGGAGATAGCACATTCATCACACAGTAACGGACTGAAAAGCACGAGGCTGAAAAGCGCGAATCGTCACTCAACAAACTTTACTAACATGAAGGGTGGCGCCATTCGAACGGAACTTCCCCTTTATAGTGCCGTCGTACGTGCTGTACTTCACTGCGCTTTGCTCGAGCGTTTTTTTTAATGATCGTGTGTACGCAAGACAGGCTTGAGAGGAAACATGAAAAAAAACGACAAGAAAAACGTTGGTTTAAAAAATGGCATGAAAAATGATCGTGTATGGGGCATTATACAAGCTACAGCTTGTGTGAACAAATCCTCTGGGCCTTGTGAAGCAGCCTCATACCAGAACATACATTTTTTTTTTTTTTTTTAGATAATCCTATTTATACCATTTTTATGTGTGTAATGCCTAAGAGGAAAATCGTGTAGATTTGGTATCCCGGGTGAATCCAAGTGCATCATATAAATATAAACTTTGTTTATCAAAGTTAAAGGATAAGTTTGCCTTTTCAGAAATAAAAATATATGCCAATTTTTTTGCAGGTAAAAAAAATGCATTTTTTTTTGTTTAAGGAACCCTATCATCATTTTAAAAGCTACAAAGAATATAGCAGAATGTGTATTAAGGAATGCAAGGGTGTAAAAAAATTCAAAACTAACAGATTATGAAAGAGTGTAGGATGAAAACCCCCCCACCCCAAAATTCTTATCATATATTAATAGTAAAAAGGTAATGAGGATAGCCTTACAAGAACTTCCATGGCTCAATATTGATATGCTCCAGAAACATTTAGGCTGCTTTCACACTGAAGCGCTTTGCAGGCGCTATTGCGCTAAAAATAGCGCCTGCAATGTGCCCTGAAAGAGCCGCTCCTTTCTATCCAGTGTGAGAGCTTTCACACTGGAGCATTGCGCTGGCGGGAAGCTAAAAAAAAGTCCTGCCAGCCGCGTCTTTGATGCGCAGTAGGAGCGGTAAAATTACCGCTCCTATAGCGCCCCTGCCCATTGAAAACAATGGGGTTGCGCCTGCAAAGCAGCGTTTTTGAGGGCGGGTCTAACCCTTTTTCGGCCACTAGCGGGGGATAAAACCGCAACGCTAGCGGCCGAAAATTGCGGCAAACAACACGGTAAAACGCCGCTAAAAATACCGGCGCTTTGCCACCAGCGCCTCAGTGTGAAAGTAGCCTTAGACAAATTAAGGGTGAATAAAGCACCTGGGCCGGATGACTTACCCTTCCTCAATGCTGAGCTCTGTTATTTCAAAGCCATTGTTTCTAATATTTTTATAGACTAATGACTGGCTCTGTACCACTATATTGGCGCAAAGCCAATGTGGTGCCTGTATTTAAAAAGGGATCAAAGTCATTACAAAGTAACTACAGACAAGTTAGTTTAACTTCTTTAGTTGGGAAGATACTGGAGAATTTTTGCTAGAAAACAATATTTTACACAGTAGTAAGCATGAATTCTGGAAAGGCCGAAGTAGTCAAACAAATCTACTTTTTATGAAGAAGGAAGCAAAAAATGTGGACCAAGGAATAATTGTGGATATAATGGAAAATTTAATACTTGGTGTCGATCTATAAAGATCCCCCCCACGCCATTCTTTTAACTAGTCTAAAAAAACTGAGAAGGGCGTATGCTGCTATGCCGCTATGGATAGGCACCAGGAAAGGAAAATTACGGAAAGTAATTACATTTTTTGTTTTCCTGGTGCCTCCATGGCAGCATAGACATGGTAAATAACTTGCTCACAGGGAGAGTTGCTGCAAAAAATATGGTTTAGTTGGGTTTACAAAACTGACAATTGTAAAGGTGTGTGTTTTTTTTTGTTTTTTTTTCCCAAAATCCTGGGAGGTCAGTGCAGCTGAATCCAGGCTATAATGAGCTATGAAAGTGGTAAAAGACTAACTTGCTGCACGACAAATAGTTTCTGGAGAGACCTTCGCTAAAGCCGCCCAAGAAGAGGCCATCCCTGAGTTGCGTCAGCATTGATTGCCTTAGGAACCGGAAGACCACTAGCCCAATAAGCCTTCAGTATTAGATGTAGGATCCAGCTTGCTATAGTTGTTTTGGATGCTGCCATCCTTCTAATTACATTAGGGATAACAAACGGGTGTTGATCTTTGCGAAAAGGGCTGTGTTCAATGTACCGTTGAAGAGTCCTTGCAATGTCTAGTTCATGTAATTTCGAAGTAGCTGGGTCTTCTTCAAAAGCTAGGAGAACCCATTCCTGATTAAGATGGTAAACAGACGGAACTTTGGGGATGAACTGATGAATCGTTTGTAGAGTACTAAGCTCCAAACCTAAATCTAAACCTCTTTTGTAGAAGGTCATGAACACCTGGTTTTATTGGGTTAAACTGGTTGGCTTCTGCAAACTCCTGAAAACTTCTGCCGTTTTTTGTAGTAGGTGTTATTGGTGGATTACTTTCTGGTTTGAAGCAGTGTCTGGATTACTTTGTGAGAGCATCCTAACTCTTCCAGCCTTCGCTCAGTTTCCAAGCCCTCAAATCCAGAATCTCTAGATGTGGTTGGATGAATTCTCCCCCAGGATAAGAAGGTTGTGTGTTTTTTAGAGGACTAAGGGGTAGCAAAGTGATAGCTGGGTCAAGAGTGTGAACCAAGGTCTTCTCTGCAAGTAAGGGATTACTGCCAGGATGGTCCCTTCCTCCTCTATTAGGCGTCAAAGGAGTCTCAGAATTGGTGGAACCGGAGGCAACGCATATCCCATCTGGTAAGTCCATGGTTGGACCAGGGCATCCACTCCCGATGATTACTGGGCAGGATATTTTGTGAAAAATTGAGGCGTCTTGGTGTTCAGTGGGGGACGCAAAAATCTATTTGAGGACTGCCCTATTGATGACAAATCCACCGGAAAACACTTTGGTCCAGAGACCACTCGTTGGTGAACTCTCTCGACAGGCAATCCTCCACTTCATTTTTGAGAGCTGGAATATAAGCTGCTCTGAGATTGGCAATATTCCCCCCTGGTTCTGGACGTAGGCTATTAACGCTCCGTTGTCCATTTGTATCGGGATGGACTTGCCCCTGAAAAGAGCTGCCAAGTGCGATTTTATAGCCTTCCAGGCCACCCTCAGTTCTAGAATGTTAGCGACTTCCCCCTCTGTGTTTGAACTGCTATCTCCTTTTGGATCAACTGGTCTGTCGTGGGCGTCCCAACCCAACCGACTTGCGTCAGATGTAAGCGTGATCCAAGAGATGGGGCTAAGATGGCAGTGATTTTGAAGGTTGGGTGGTCTTGTCCACCACCACAGGTTGGACTTCATTGCTAGTGTGATCAGAATCCTCTGAGACAGGGCTCTCCTCCACTGGGATAAAAATCCCTGTTTAAAACTGCGGCGATGCCGCCGGACCCACTTTTACCATCGGGATGCACTCTTTTTGCTTTCCCAACGATCATAGGGAATATCTCTGGTGGAAGTGACACTGCACTTCTCTGTGCAGGAATAAGTCTGGCTTTTTGTATAATTGATTAGCCATCTATATCTGATCAGTGTGTCTATGACTTTCTGTAGGTGGTTCTCCCAGGACTCTTGTCTTGATATGATTAGTGTATCATCCAGACAATATAGCACACAGATCCCATTCTCCCAAAGACAAACCAGAATTGCCACCAACACCATTGTGAAGGTTCTGGGACCTGTCAATATGCTGAAGGGCAGACATTGGAGTGGTAGGTGAAGTTCCCCCTATTTTGAACCTTAGGAAAGACTGGCTATCGTGATGGATCAGTGTGTGCAGGTAAACATCTCGGAGGTCTATAGGGCCCATCCAAGTCCCCGGCTGCATGGCTAGGATAACAGTTTTTTTTTCCACAAGTTTTATTGAAAGTTTTTCATAGACAATACATAATATAAATAGTACCATAAAACATATAGGAAAGGTACAAGTGCATGTTTCCAACTTAAGGGAGGCATAGGATTCAACGTACATGAAAATAGAAAACAAAAGATACTGCCTCTAAGCGCCATTAGTAAGAAGGCCACATAAGAAAACTTCTATTGGTAAGGGGTAATCTGACAAAGAAGATCGATTGCAGCGTACAACAGGCCTGTTTGACTCTCGTTGGAATGGAATACTTCAAATCAGGATACTCATTACAGCTTCTGGAGGTACTAAAGAGTATACAGGGAGTAGGAGAAGCGTCTGACAACCCTGGCGGGCTACGACTCCACATCCTTTCTGAGAAATAAAACAGAATGAGGGAGGCACCGTAGGGGGAGTATGTGTATGTGAGTATGTGTTACCCTCCCCAGTAAACCCCCAGTGTTGTGAGAGGTATAGCGATCTTTAATACACCTTTCAAGGGTTATCCCGGGATAAGTCCAGAAAGCGCTGTGAGTTTCGGTATTCAAGCCAGGGTGCCCATGTTGCCGAAAAGTAATCTATTCTGTCTTGGGCGGTGCAAATCAACATATGCATAGCTATTGATCTACAGTATTTCTTACGGGAAATTTTGGAGAGGTGAAGGAGGTACTGCGCTGGGGCAAATTCCAAAGCAAGTGAGGATATCTCGGTCACCACTTTGTGTACTTTACGCCAATATGGCTGGAACAGTGGGCATGTCCACCAAATATGGATAAATTTGTGGATTATTTCCGGTGTTCTATACCACCTCATTTTGATTTTGTACCCATTCTCCTGAGTATGAGCATTCAAGGAGCCCTTGTGCATATACAGGATAACTCGATCCCAGGCAGTGTCATTGATCACTGTACCCAGCTCAGTCTCCCAGTAGGCATGTTCAGATCCCAAGGAGGCATAGGGCTTCCCAAACATTGTGGCATAAACCGCTGAGATTAGATGGCTCTGGGGAGAGGAGCCTGAGCACAGTGATTCCAACACCGTAGGAGTTTTCGTAAAGCGTTCTCTATTCGCTGGACTGTCTAGGAAATGTTTCAGTTGAATGTAGGCCCAGAAAGGTAAAGACTTTGTGTTTGACAATGACGCAAGCTCACTTGGTCGGAGAAACCGTCCTCTGGAAAATAAGTGTTTTGGCCTGCATTTCTGCGTATGGCCATTTTGCTGCTAGAAAGGCCCCTTCCATACCAGGAGGAAAGTCCAGATTACCTTTGACAGGCGTGATTGCACAGCGCGTTGTTGAAAGCGAGTGGAATTTGCATGCCCTATCAAAGGCATGCAGGGTTGCTCCTACAAAAGTTTCTTTGAGAACCAAGGTATGAGATGAAGTTCGGTACCAGAGATCAGTTTTTCCAGCAACACCCAACCCTTGTAGTTGGTATGAAGCCTCCAGTCCACTACCCTAGTCAAGTGGACTGCTCAGTAGTACCTTTGCAGGTCTGGGAGTCCGATCCTGCCCCCCAACTTCGGTAGTACTAATTTTGCCCACCCCACTCGCGCTACCTTCCCTCCCCAAAGAAAAGCTCTAGACATGCGCTTGTAAGCTGTAAAAAAAGGAGGGCGGCAAGTGAATCGGGATAGTCTGTAACTTGTACAATAACCGGGGGAGCACCGTCATCTTTAACCACTTAAGCCCCGGACCATTTGGTAGCTAAAGGACCAGAGGTGAATTCAGAATTTTGCACTGCGCTGCTTTAACTGTAAATTGTGCGGACATGCAATGTTGTACCCAAACGAAATTTGCGTCCTTTTCTTCCCACAAATAGAGCTTTCTTTTAATGGTATTTGATTGCCTCTGCGATTTTTATTTTTTGCGATATAAATGGAAAAAGACCGAAAATGTTGAAAAAAATGATATTTTCTACTTTTTGTTATAAGAAAAATCGAATAAACTCAATTTTAGTCATACATTTAGGCCAAAATGTATTCAGCCACATGTCTTTAGTAAAAAAAAATGTCAAGTGTATATTTATTGGTTTGCGCAAAAGTTATAGCGTTTACAAACTAGGGTACATTTTCTGGAATTTACACAGCTTTAAATTTATGACTGCCTATCTCATTTCTTGAGGTGCTAAAATGGCAGGGCAGTACAAACCCCCCCAAATGACCCCATTTTAGAAAGTAGACACCCCAAGGAAATTGCTGAGAGGCATGTTGAGCCCATTGAATATTTTTTTTTTTTTTTTGTCCCAAGTGATTGAATAATGACAAAAAAAAATAAAAAAATTACAAAAAGTTGTCACTAAATGATATATTGCTCACACATGCCATGGTTATATGTGGAATTGCACCCCAAAATACATTCTGCTGCTTCTCCTGAGTACGGGGATACCACATGTGTGGGACTTTTTAGGAGCCTAGCCACGTACGGGACCCCGGAAACCAAGCACTGCCTTCAGGATTTCTAAGGGCGCAAATTTTTGATTTCACTCCTCACTACCTATCACAGTTTCGAAGGCCATAAAATGCCAAAATAGCACAAAACCCCCCCAAATGACCCCATTTTGGAAAGACACCCCAAGCTGTTTGCTGAGAGGCATGGTGAGTATTTTACAGCTCTCATTTGTTTTTGAAAATGAAGAAAGAACTTTTTTTTTTTTTTTTTCTTTTTTTTTTTTTCAATTTTCAAAACTTTGTGACAAAAAGCGAGATCTGCAAAATACTCACAATACCTCTCAGCAAATAGCTTGGGGTGTCTACTTTCCAAAATGGGGTCATTTGGGGGGGGTTTTGTGCCATCTGGGCATTCCATGGCCTCCGAAACTGTGATAGGCAGTGAGAAGTGAAATCAAAAATTTACACCCTTAGAAAGCCTGAAGGCGGTGATTGGTTTTTGGGGTCCGTACACGGCTAGGCTCCCAAAAAGTCTCACACATGTGGTATCCCCGTACTCAGGAGAAGCAACAGAATGTATTTTGGGGTGTAATTCCACATATGCCCATGGCATGTTTGAGCAATATATCATTTAGTGACAACTTTGTGCAAAAAAAAAAAAAAATTGTCTTTTCCGCAACTTGTGTCAACATATAAAATATTCCATGGACTCGACATGCCTCTCAGTATATAGCTTGGGGTGTCTACTTTCCAAAATGGGGTCATTTGGCGGGGTTTTGAACTGTTCTGGCATTTTATACACAACATTAGGAAGCTTACATCCACTCTTCTAACCACTTGAAGACAAAGCCCTTTTTGACACTTTTTGTTTACATGAAAATATATTTTTTTTTGCAAGAAAATTATGTTGAACCCCCAAACATTATATATATTTTTAAAGCAAAGGCCCTACAGAATAAAATGGTGGGTGTTGCATGTTTTTTTCTACACAGTATTTGCGCAGCGATTTTTCAAACGCATTTTTTGGGGAAAAAATACACCTTTTTTAATTTTAATGCACTAAAACACACTATATTGCCCAAATGTTTGATGAAATAAAAAAGATGATCTTAGGCCGAGTACATAGATACCAAACACGACATGCTTTAAAATTTCGCACAAACGCGCATTGGCGACAAACTACATACATTTTTAAAAGCGTTTACAGGTTACCCCGTTAGATTTACAGAGGAGGTCCACTGCTAAAATTACTGCCCTCGATCTGACCTTCGCGGTGATACCTCACATGCATGGTGCACTTGCTGTTTACATATGACGCCAGACCGACGCTTGCGTTCGCCATTGGGCAAGAGCAGGGCAGGACAGGGGTGCTTTTTTTTTTTTTATTTTTTTTTTTTTTTTTTTTTATTATTTTGCTTTTTTATTTTATTTTTAAACTGTTGCTTCCATATTTTTTTTTTTTTATAATTTTTATTGTTATCTCAGGGAATGTAAATATCCCCTATGATAGCTATAGGTAATGACAGGTACTCTTTTTTGAAAAAAAACTGGGGTCTATTGGACCCTAGATCTTTCCTCTGCCCTCAAAGCATCTGACCACACCAAGATCGGTGTGATAAAATGCTTTCCCAATGGCGCTTTTTATATCCGGGGGGGGGGGAATTCCCTCCCACTGCTTGTAAAAGCAGTCCAGAGGCTAATTAGCCACTAGGATTGCTTTTACATGAAAGCCGGCCGCTGGCTGAAAAGAATGATACCAAGATGATACCTAAACCCGCAGGCATCATTCTGGTATAAACATTCAAAGTCCAGCAACATACCAGTACGTTGCTGGTCCTTGTTGGACATGTATTGTAATCTTTTTTTTCATGCAGCCTGTTGGCTGAACGAAAAAAAAAGATTGATCGGTGGGTATGCCCACCATTAGAATACCGCCCTTCATCCACCCACTTCTAATGATGGGCATACATGCACCATTTATATATGCCGAAGCATGGGGGCATATTCCCGCAAAAGTTATGCCGCGTACACATGGTCAGACTTTTCCACGGGCAAGCCTCCGTCAGAATTTCGACCGTATGTACGCGGTATTAGGAGCAAAATCGCTCCTCCGCTCCTGCTGCCCCAATGCTTCGGCATATATGCTTTTTTTTTTTTTTTTTTAACTGTGGTGGCGAAATCACCTCCTACAGCACTGGAGTCGCAGGGATCAGGCCTGTCTCTGCGAACGCTGCAGTTATGTGTTTTGTGTTTTGCAAGTGACAGTGATCGATCGATACTGCACTTGGGTGGCCTGGGCTGGACGGAGGGGCAAAACGCAGGTGCTAGCAGGTATCTGGGCTGATCCCGCTAACACTGCGTTTTTGGGAACCCTAAACTGCTGGGGACGCTAGTATAGATCTGATCAGATCAGATATTGATCTGTTCAGATACTATACCACTAAGGGGGGTGTATGCTTCACGCGTGGGTGTTAGCGTTACTGGCACTAACCTGACGCTGCCTGGGGTGTGACGCAGACCCTCTCTGACGCTAAAACCTAATTGATATCACCCGCCGGGCGATCAGGGGGTTAAACCTTTATTGGGTTATATACGGCGGGTGCCCTGACACTATAAAAGGCAAACTAACTAACCAGCGTCACCCGTAACACTTATATGATGGTCACTGGTGAAAGGGTTAACTAGGGGCAATTAGGGGGTTAAAACCTTTATTAGGTAATATATGGGGGTACCCGACGCTATATAAAAAACCTGACGGCGAACCTAAAAAAAAATTACTGGCTACCGATCTGCATCACCGACACTAAGACAACGATCATAAAAACGATTGCTTAGCGACAGTGGTGATAGGGGGTGAAAGGGTTACCTGGGGGGCGATCAGGGGGTTAAACCTTTATTAGATAATATATGGGGGTACCTGACGCTATAAAAACCTGCGGCGAACCTAAAAAAAATTACTGGCTACCGATCTGCATCACCGACGCTAAGATAGCGATCAGAAAAATGATCGCTTAGCGACAGTGGTGATAGGGGGTAAAAGGGTTACCTGGGGGGCGATCAAGGGGGTTAAACCTTTATTAGGTAATATATTGGGGTACCCGACGCTATAAAAACCTGCGGCGAACCTAAAAAAAATTACTGGCTACCGATCAGCATCACCGACGCTAAGACATCGATCAGAAAAATGATCGCTTAGCGACGGCGGTGCTAGGGGGTGAAAGGGTTATCTGGGGGTGATCAGGGGGTTAAACCTTTATTAGGGGGGGTTAGGGGGCTACACTGGACCTAAAACTGAATGTACTGACACTTTTACAGTCACAAATGTCACTGATTGCAGTGACCATTTATTTAGTGATCACTGCAATCAGTGACACTGTGACTGGGGGGTGATCTGGGGGGGGCGATTTATGTGCCTATGTGTCCTGGTGTCAGTGTAGTGTTGTGTGCACTAACCTGCATCTTCTCCTGTACGGCGCTCGGTAGATGTGAGCGCCGCAGGAGAGATGACATCACTTCCTCCCGCCTGTGTAAACAGTACACAGGCAGGGGAAGCTCTCATTCGCCGGGAGCGATCGAGAGGGGGGGCCGGAATCCAACGGCCGTCCCCTCATGCCGGATCGCTCCCGAAGGTAAAACGACCACCCACTGTAAAGAAGGGGGGTCCGATCGGACCCCCCAACTATACAAAGGCAATCACGTATATGTACGTGATTCTGCCTATCGGTGCCATTCTGCCGACGTATATTTACAGTGGGCGGTCGTTAAGTGGTTAAAATCGAGGCCCGCCCGAACCAGGAGATGTGGGGGCATCCCATCTGTGGAGATCCTGCTGTATGAGTTTCAGTTCAGACAGGAAGTTCTTTTCATATAAGTCTTTTAAGTTCACTAGGAAGTTGTATACCAAGGTAGGTAATGGCGTCCGTTTTCCAGCGGAATGGGAAGTTCACCTGACATGGCTGTACTAGTTTAGGGGGCAGAAAGACATTTAGTGCGTAAGATTTTTGAATGTTGATTTTCAGATTTGAGATGCTCTAAAACTGGCATTAGATTGGGCAGAGACCTCAACGGGGATGAAAGAAAGAGCAAGATGTCATCTGCGAAAGCTGCGATTTTATACTCTTGTTGATGTACCTCCTATACCTTTTTTATGTTTGGATTTGCACGGATGCTGCGGAGGAGGGGTTCCAGGGTAAGAATGTATAATAAGGGAGACGGGGGACATCCCTGCCTGGTCCCATTAGGCCCCTTTCACACTGGGGCGGTTTGCAGGCGCTATTGTGCTAAAAATAGCGCCTGCAAACTGAGCCTAAACAGCGGCTGCTGTCTCTCCAATGTGAAAGCCCCGAGGGCTTTCACACTGGAGCGGTGCGCTAACAGGACGTGAAAAAAAGTCCTGCTAGCCGCATCTTTGGAGCGGTGAGAGGAGCGGTGTGTTTACCGCTCCTCCGCTGCTCCTTCCCATTGAAATGAATGGGACACTGCGGTAATACCGCCCGCAAACCGCGGCTGTAGCCGCGGTTTGCGGGTGGTATTGACCCTTTTTCGGCCGCTAGCGGGGGGTTAAAACCACACCGCTAATGGCTGTATCTCAGCAATCCCGACGGAATAGCGGCGCTATACCGCCACTGCACCCACTGCCCCAGTGTGAAACCAGCCTTATGGATGGGGAAGGCGTCCGACAGGTGGCCGTTGACCTGGACCCTAGCCCTGGGCCTGGCATAGAGCGCTCCAATGAAGGCCCGCAATACAGCTTCCCAGGGCCGCGTCCATGTAGTCCCAGGCCACCCTGTTGAACGCCTTCTCCGCATCCATAGCCAGAAAACAGCCCGCCCTGTTAGTTGAGGTAAGTCAGTGATGTAAATTGAGGGCCTTAATGGTGTTGTCCCTGGCTTTTCGTCCAGGGACAAAGCCAACTTGGTCTAGTCCTATCCAGGCAGGAACATGATAGGACAGACGAGTGGCCAGGATCTTGGCGAACAATTTGACATCCACATTTAGAAGTGAAATGGGTCGTTAATTAGCTACGTCAGTGGGGTCCTTGTTGTCCTTGGGGATTACGGAGATATAGGCCTCTAATAGACTACTCGAAGTACAGGGAGAGTGGGAGAGGGTGTTGAAAGCCCTAAGAAACTCCGGCGCCAGGAGATCAGCAAAACTTTTATAATATTGCGCAGAGAAGCCGTCTGGCCCCAGGCTTTTGCCGAGCTTCGCAGCCTTCAAGGCCTCCCCCCACTCCTCCAAGGACAATGGAGCCTCCAAGGCTTGCTAATCTTTAGTAGACAGCGTCCGGGAGCTATACTTGCCCAAAAACTCCCTAATGAGATCAGAGAGCGCACTCGCTGAAATGGGTCTATGCTTGTGCGATTCAAGGTGATATAGTTTGCTATAAAAAGAGTGAAACTGATTAGCAATGTCCTAATTTCTGGAGTGAGTTATGCCATTTGTGTCTACAACATGATGAACAGTGGATGCAAGGGTTCGCCTCTGCGTAAACCTCGCCAATAACCTCCCCGGTTTATTGCCCTGCTCGTAAAATAATTTCTGGGATAGCACCTGCCTTTTCCGTGCCCTATTATATAGTTCCTCTAGTAGCTTCGCTCTAGCATTAGCTAGTTCCTCAGCTACCTTAACTGCAAGCGAGCGCTTATGCTGTGCTTCCAACACGGCTATTTTTTTTTTAGAAAGGTCTTGAATTGTGATTTGGTGTTCTCTTTTTTTCCTAGCTTCGATGGCTAGCAGATGTCCCCAAACAATGCATTTGTGTGCTTCCCATTGGGTCATGGGGGTCACATCTGACGTATTATTGTCGGAAATAGTCTCTAATGGTCTGTGTGATTTCAGCCAGGTCCCCAGGGTCAGTGAGGAGAGAGGCATCCAGTCTCCAAGTCCTGGTAGTCGTTTCCCCTTTTGTGGTAGCTGCAAAGTCATTCTGATTGGATGGTGGTCAGATTAGCATACTCTCAATGGTCGCGGCCTGAAGGAAGGTCACATCTGTCTGGTGAATGAATAGATAATCTAGCCTCGAGTAGCAATTGTGTGGAGGCAAAAAGAATGTGAAGTCTTTCCCTTGCGGAAATAACGTTCGCCAGGTGTTATGGAGCGCAAGGGAGGCTAAAGCTAGTTTAACTTGGCGTAGAGCAGAGAATGGGAGTAAGGAGGTACCCGTAGAGGTGTCGTGAAGCGGGTCTAAAGCCATATTGAAGTCTCCCCCAAGTATCAAAAGGCCAGTTTGGAATGTGATAAGCTTCAGGAGGACCTCTTTCAAGAAGGTCACCTGTTTAGAGTTGGGGCAATATATGTTTGCCAAAGTCACTGGCCTATTTTTCCAAATCCCCTTTAAGAACAGGAACCTACGCTCTGGGTCAAGGACTTGGTCAGTAAGGCGGAACGGGAATGATTTGGCAATCACTATGGACACCCCTTTTGATTTGGAATCCGGGCAAGTCGCATGGTAGACCTCCGGAAAGCGGTTATTGGATAAGCGGGGGACTGAGCCAGATTTAAAGTGTGTTTCTTGCAGAAATATCACTTTAGCCCTATGGTGATATGCCTCAGCAAGAATACTGCTACGCTTCTCCGGGATGGTAAGGCCTTGAGCGATTGAGTTGATGATTGCACCACACAAGGCATGTTCAGTGATCAGAGATGCTGGTCAGTGCCACCCTCGGAGTTCCAATGGAGGGGGTTAAAAAAACAAATGGGAAAGAGGGTAGAGGCTAGAGGTAAGAAGAAGAGGAAGAAAAAAAAAGAAGGGGGGCAAGGAAAGTAAAGAGAAAGGGGAAAGAAAGGCAAGGATCAAGCCTGCTTCGGAATGTTACTCAGGGCTTACTAGAGACCCAAGAGAGGCTTGACACTTGCACTAGCTAGCTACTCCCTATGTGGGGAGCACGAGAGAAATACCGGAGGTAAAACCAGACCAGCTGAATTACCTAATCCTTGAGGTGGGGAAGAAACCTAGTACCTAAACAAGAATGTATACACAGCCTACCATACAGAGATTCCAGAGAGCAAGCATGAACAGAGATGATAAACCTCGGCCCCGCTGGGTGGGGTGGCACCACGGAGGTCCTCCCACAATGGATGAGAGAAGCCCGCAGCGCCCCCCAGCAAGCTAGGGAACCTTGACAAGATAGGAGTATTGCCCTATAGTAACATATAACTTTACAATAGTTTATAATATAGGAACATTTGCAGCAAAGTAGAATAAACTAAAGATTTAACAGTCCAAACCAGTAACCTTTAGGTATATATTAACACTTTAACAGTCTCCATATTGGCCGACCATGACAGTCAAGGCTTCCGAACCCAGGGCCCACCAGGACTATAATAACCTATATAATAATATAATAATAATAACTATAATAATCCCTATAATAACTAGCATATAGAAGGATATAGAGCCCTACATCTTTTTACCACCTATAGGCCCCCTATAGCCCATTAGGGCCAGCGAGGACAGGGTAAGGATCCCCCCTGACTTTGGGATTCCTGGGGCAACCATCCCTCGCATCCATAGCCAGGCAAAGATGCAAGGGAATAGAGCCCACCATCCACAGGGTGTCCTGTAAGCTTTCACATTGTTGAATAAGGCATTGAAACGGAATGACCCACAACCTGTGTAAGGAACAAACAGAAAAAAACCATTTTTGCTGAACCAAGCTAGACACTCATCCCTAGGGCCTATGGCAGTGGCATAGTGTATGAGTCTCTAAACTGTAAGCCCAAGCGCATGGCCTGCAATCACATACTGGCAAGTCCAGATCCCCTCTATTCCTATGGGGGGGGGGAGGGGGGATGGGGGTGTTTGGCTAAGGGGTGATAGCAGGATCAAAGTTTCCAATGCCGCAGCCACCGACAGGAGCCTGAGTGATACAATACCTTGAGATAGCTATGCCTAGGAAACCAGATATTATGTGTGGTAGCATAAGTAGAGAGCAGAGAATTGCCAGTTTTGTCTAGCAGTTACTGTCTGCATTTAGCCTATAGAATCCGTATAGCAAAGAGGGGGAAGAGCGCGCATCTTCCCAAGGCTCAACTCCTGCCTTGGATGAGAGAGTTCTCTTTGTGCTTGGACCCAAGCCAGGAGTAGCACAGGGGTGTGAAAGTCTCCTTTGAGGTAACAGCGTACCCTTGCATAGTACCGGTTCGGGGACCTGCGGTGAGATCACCCGTTGCGTTCTCTGGAAACAGTACGGCATGAACAAGTGTCAGTTTTCAAGGCATGTAAGATGGATCACTTCTGTCAGTGGCAGCATGAACCAGTGAGCCTATACCTGAGCAGGTGTCAAAGGCCCCCACAGTACTTCGTCAGCCAGTCTGATGAAGGAGAAACACGTGGGCTTTCATCGGTTTCCATATCTCTGCAGTGGCGAGTTAGCCGAGGGTCTGCGGCGACGTTGTCTGCTCCTCTGAGATCTCGGGGTGTCCCCAGACAGGGTAGGGATCCAGGGCTTAGGTTGCATGAACACTCCATACTAGTCTGGAACTTGGACCACCGGGATGCCAAGGGAATCACAGAAAGGCCGCAGGTCTGCTGGCGTTTTTAGTTGAGCCGTGCGGTTGCCATTTGTCGCTTGAAGGCAGAATGGAAACTTCCACCAATAAGGGAATATGCCTCTCTCGCAGAACTTGTAGAAGAGGACGGAGATCCCTCCTATGTTGCAAGATAATGACGGACAAATCCTGGAAGAGCTGGATACGTGCCCCGTCATGTTCCAGGTGGGCATGATTGCGGGCCAGGCATAGGATCTCTTCCTTCTGGGTGAAGCTGACCAGACAGCATCTCTGGGTGGATCATTGTCCCTGCCCCTTGGCCTCTGCGCTCTGTGGCTTCTCTCCATCTCCACTGGCGCATCTGGCGGTCTCCCCAAAAGGGTGTTTAAATATGGCCCAAACTGCAGCTTGTAATTGGGGGCCCTCAATTGACTCCGGGATCCCCCTGACACGGAGATTGTACCTGTGGCCACGGTTGTGCAGATATTCCATGTGCCTGTGCATGTCCATGAGATGTTGGTTATGGACATTAACTGCCTGCTGCACCTGGTGTATGGCTGTGCCATGTGTCATGGCCCCCGACTCCACATGTTCCACACGTGAGGCAACAGCTTTAAGCTCTGATTTTAGGTCCGCAATTGCTGCTGTGAGGGTGCTCTTAATGTCCAGGGCTACACTCTGGAGGTCTGCCAGGCACAGGAAGGGAGAAGATCGTGAGGAGAGTGAGCCTGCCTAAGAGACTGCAGGAGTGTCAGCCGCGGCTGCATAACCAGTTAAACTATAGTCCGCGGCTTGAGATGCGGCCTGTGAGTCTGTGCTGAACATCGTTGGTATGTTCCTGCTCAGCTGGGTGGCAGAGAAAGGGAGCCGCTCAGATGTAGATATCCTCCAAATGACCTCCTCCCAGCAACCAAGGGTGCAAAAAATGCAAGTATGAGCAAAACAGGAAAAGGATTTTTCTGGATAGCAGCACTCCAAGATAAAAAGCCTTCATTTCAAAAGTCCAGGAATCCAAAGCATACACTGCACATCACGACACACTGATCAAAAATTAGCTGACATGTTTCACATCAATTGATGCTTACTCATGAGTAAGCATCAATTGATGTGAAACATGTCAGCTAATTTTTGATCAGTGTGTCGTGATGTGCAGTGTATGCTTTGGATTCCTGGACTTTTGAAATGAAGGCTTTTTATCTTGGAGTGCTGCTATCCAGAAAAATCCTTTTCCTGTTTTGCTCAGCTGGGTGGACGGATCCAGCTGAGAGCGGGTGGCTGACTGGCTTCTACCCATCATTGTGCCGTGTCTGGATCGAGGTTTACCTGCTAATGGAGCTGAAATTAAGCACTGGATGGCGGAGCCCTCTCACTAAGCAGCCATCTCGTTCTGATGCTAGGCCACACCCCTGGCTAGGATAACTGTTGAGAGATTCCATCTTGAAATGTTCTAGGTGGTTAAACCTGATCATTCGCTTCAGGTCTAGTAGTCTCCATTCTTCTGACCTTTGCATACCAAAAAGACTGGGGAATAAAATTCTAAGAACTTTTTTGATTCTGGGATCGGTATTTCTGCTTGTTGATGCACCAGTGTCTGAACATATTGGAGTAGGATTTCCAACTTTTCCTTGGTACTTAGAGTTCTGGTGGGCAGAAAAGAATGGGCGGATGGTGTTTGAATTTACAAAAATGCCCCTGAAGGATCGTGGAAGTAACTCCATTGAGCTAAACAAATTTCCACCCAAACCTATGCGAATGCCCTGAGACTGGCACCCACCGGCCCGGCAGACTTCTGATTTTTGTGCAAAGAGGTTGTAACCACCTGCTTTCCATCTTCAAAAAGGTGGCTTGGGAGTCTTTCTAGCCCCTTCTGTATTCTCTCCTTGGCCTTCTTATGAAATGTATATAGTTAGTCAGCTTGGAAAAAAAAGACAAGTCCATCTATTTAATTGGTAGGCAACCTCGGCCCTCCAGTTGTGAAACTACAAATCCCATCAGGCCTCTGCCTCTAGGAGTCATGCCAGTGATTTGTCAGGGTCTTGCAATGTCTCATGGGACTTGTAGTTTCCAAACAGCTGGAGGGCCATGGTTGCCTACCCCTAATCTAGTTCAACCAATAAAGAAAAGAAATTAAAAAAAATAATACAATCCCATATACTCAATATTATACCCAAAGTTGACCCAGAGGAGGGTGAAAACCCCCAGCAATGCATGATCCAGTTTGCTTACAGCGGGGGGGGGGATTCTTTCCTGATCCCCCGAGAGTCGATCAGATGTTCCCTGGACCAACTTTACTTATAAATGTTAGTACCCAGTTATACTATGTACATTTAGGAAAGAATCCAGGCCTTTTATAAAACAATCTACTGAGCTGGCCAGAACCACCTCTGGAGAGTGTCTATTCCACATTTTCACAGCTCTTACTGTAAAGAACACTTTCCGTATTTGGAGATGAAATCTCTTTTCCTCTAGACGTAAAGCATGCCCCCTTGTTTTCTGTGATGACCGTAAAGTGAATAACTCGGCACCAAGTTCACTATAGCCCTTGCAGCAACTTTACTCCTCCTATTTCTATCCTGAAGCATTAGGCTGCTCTTTCCCCTTGTAACGCTAATTGCAGTATCCAGCTTCTTGCCAAACAGGGCTTTCCCATCATAGGGTATGTTGCAGCATGTTTGCTTAAAGAAGGGAACTGCCAACTATGGTTTTAGCCAAAGTGCTCATCTAGCGGTAATGCTCTAGAGGAGCATCTCAAGGTATCAATGGCCACTTCAGCTGTAACATTGCAAGGGCCTTTATAATCTGGTCAGAATCTATGCCCAGTCTGAGGGCTAATTCAATATTATCAGTCCAAGCTCTTGCTGGCTGACTGACAATGAAACCACTGCAGACATGCAGCCGGTGGAGCTTGCAAGATGAGCCTTCTTCAGGTCTGAGTCCATTCAACGGTCAAGGACAGCTCTAAAAGAAACTCCCATCCTCTAAAGGCAGTGTTGCGTTCCTAGCTAGCCTTATGATGGAGGTGTCCACCGATGGCATAGAATCAAACAATTGGGCATCTGACTCTGCCAGAGGGTATAACTTGTGGAAATGATTGTGGCCGATCGATCTCTTCTCCACCTTCCACCACTCATCTGTCACAACATCCCTTATCTCTTCCATAAGCACAAAGGTTGGGGATTTTTTCTTTAGATGGGGGAAAATATTTCCTCGATTTGGCAGGGGGTTCAGGTGCCTTCTCCCACTGAGTTGCATTTTTTACTGCGATCACGAATGGCTCGATTTAAACCAAAATCAAAGGGAGAGGCATTTTCATTGACTGCTTCTGTCATCCTCCAGGCTAGAACCCAAGTCTGCCTGTTGGAGTGGAGTCTCCACAGATCTTTCGCTTGTGGACGGGACCACTAAATCCTGGGACAAGGCTAATTCCCAAATGTAATCCTTAATCTCTTCATCGTATCTTTTGGATTCTTGCTTGTCTTTTTTTCCTGGTCTCCAGTGGCCTCTAAGAAACGCGCTTTGCATACTAGCTTCTCTGGAGGGGCCTGTTTCCCGCAGACCCAGCAGCCTTTGTCCCTGGCCCAGGTGGAATTTTGCAGAGGAGTAGCCCCCCTAGACGAATGATGAGGTGATCTCCAGGATCTGTAAGATGCACGAGAAGAGGATAAGTGAGTACGTCTTGAGCTACCACGACCTCGAGTGCTTCTATCCGACGAATCTATGCGGGCTGATCGGTGGCACGGGCTGTATTGAAACCATAAAAGGAGTTTCTAATGTTTCATACAATGTGCCAAATGCTCTTTAAAGGTTCAAGAAAACTTACCTGAGCTTTTCAGCCTCTTACCTAGTGGTATGTTGAGTATATATATGTGTGTGTGTGTGTATGTGTGTGTGTATGTGTGTGTGTGTGTGTATATATATATGTGTGTGTGTGTGTGTGTGTGTGTGTGTATATGTATATGTGTGTATATATATATATATATATATATATATATATATATATATATATATATATATATATATATATATATTTTTAGATAGATGGTGCCTTGCAAAAGTATTAATTTTTTGTGTTTTGTTGCCTCACAACCTGGAATTTACATGGATTGTTTGAGCATTTGCATCATTTAATTTACAGAACATGCCCACAACTTTGAAGATGTGTGTGTGTGTGTTTTTTTTTTTTATTGTGAAGCAAACAACAAATAGGACAAAATAACAGAAAAAGTCAATATGCATAACTACTTACTCCCCTAAAGTCAATACTTCTTTGTAGAGCCACCTTTTGTGGCTATCACAGCTCCAAAGTCACTTTGAATAAGTCTCTGAGCTTGACACATTTTACCACTGGGATTTTTGCCCATTCCTCCTTGCAAAACTGCTCCAGCCCCTTCAAGTTGGATGGTTTGCGCTTGTGAACAGCAATTTTTAAGTCTGACCACAGATTTTCTATTGGTTTGAGGGCTGGGCTTTGATTAGGCCATTCCAACACATTTACATATTTCCCCTTAAACCACTGAAGTCTTGCTTTAGCAGTGTGTTTGGGGTCATTGTCCTGCTGGAAGGTGAACCTCCGTCCTAGCCTCAACTCACACACAGAGTGGTACAGGTTTTGCTCAAGAATATCCCTGGTTTTAGCACCATTCATCTTTCCCTCAACTCTGACCAGTTTCCCAGTCCTGACTGCTGAAAAACATCCCCACAGCATGATGCTGCCACCAACATGTTTCACTGTGGGGATGGTGTTCTTTGGGTGATGTGGTGTGTTGGGTTTGTGCCAGACATAGTGTTTTCTTTGTTGGCTAAAAAGTAAAATTTTAGTCTCATCAGACCAGAGCACCTTCCTCCATACATTTTGGGAGTCTACCACATGCCTTTTCGCTAATTTAAAACGTGCCATTTTGTTTTTTGCTGAAAATAATGGCTTTCTTCTTCTGGCCACTCTGCCATAATGCCCAACTCTATGGAGCATACAGCTTATTGTGGTCCTATGTACAGATACTCCAGTGTCTGCTGTGGAACTCCTGCAGCTCCTCCAGGGTTACCTTGGGTCTCTGTGCTGCCTCTCTGATTAATGCCCTCCTTGCCCAGCCCATGTGTTTTGGTGTGCGGCCGTCTCTTGGCAGGTTTGCTGTTGTGCCATGTTCTTTCCATTTGGTTATGATGGATTTGATGGTGTTCCTAGGGATCATCAAAGATTTGAATATTTTTTTATAACCTAGCCCTGACTTGTACTTCTCAACAACATTGTCCCTTACTTGTTAGGAGAGGTCCTTGGTCTTCATGGCAGTATTTGGTTAGTGGTGCCTCTTGCTTAGGTGTTGCAGCCTCTGGGGCCTTTCAAAAAGGTGTGTGTATATGTAATGACAGATCATGTGACACTTAGATTGCACACAGGTGTACATAATTTCACTAATTATGTGACTTCTGAAGGTAATTGGTTGCACCAGAGCTTTTTATGGGCTTCATAACAAAGGGGGTGAATACATACACACATGCCAATTATCATTTTTTTTTATTTATCAAAAATAGTTTTATGTATATATTTTTCTAATTTTACTTCACCAACTTAAACTATTGTGTTCTGATCGATCGCATATAATTCAGATTAAAAAAAGAGGGGTGAATACTTTTGCAAGGCACTGTGTGTGTGTGTGTGTGTGTGTGTATATCTATATATATATATATCTATATATATATATATATATATATATATATATATATATATATATATGGGGAGACCAAGCCTATCGCTGCAACTTCAGGCCCCCTGCTGCTTTAACTCTCACAGGATGAGGGGGGAAAAGACTCGACACCAAAACTGAGGCAAACTTGGAACAGGGCCGAGGGCCACATGGACTCAGGTCCAGGTAAAAAAAAAGGAGGAGACGGATAGGGGGGGGGAAAGTGAAAAATTAGACCCCTTAAACCCCAAAAAGATACACTGAAAAAACAGGCTCCCATATTTATTGGCGCATTTTGCATCCTACGTTCTGGGACTCCTCTACAGGAGAGCATAAACCTGTAATGGTTGCACCACCATAGTGGTTTGGTAAGGGCTTAACCAGGTGATCCTGCAGGCTTGAGGGCAGAAAAAAACTTGGGGGGGGGGGGGTGGGCGCGCAACTTTCTTTTATAAATTTAAAGTAGTCCTGTAGGTTGGTTGTGGGTGGAGAAAACAACCCTGTGTATGCTGCCATGGAGGCACCAGGAAAGTATATTTGGATTTAAGACCCCTTTCACGCTAAGGTGCTTTGCAGGCGCTATAGTGCTAAAAATAGCGCCTGCAAAGCGTCCTGAAAGATCGGCTCCTTTCACACTGGAGCGGTGCGCTGGCAGGGCCTCAGAGAAAGTCCTGCCAGAAGCTTCTTTGCAGCGGTGAACTCACCGCTCCTAAAGTGCCCCTGCCCATTGAAATCAATGGGCAGCGCCGACAAAGCTCCGCTGTAGAGGCACTTTGCGGGCGCTTTTAATCCTTTTTTGCCCTTTACTTGGACAATAAAGAAAAATAATTATATAAAAAAATATATATTGATACAAAAAAGTCATAAAAACAGTAGTCCTGTGAACATTACATTATCAAAGGCAATGTGATAATGGATGCATGGATAAACGTAGACAAGTGGTGAAATTCAACTACATCCAACAAAGAGACCATAAATTCACATAGCTCTAAGTGATGAGTAGTTGTAGAGTCTAACGCATTTTGAAAAAGTGCATATAAATTCTTCATCAGGGACAATAACCACTTCTGAAAATGCAGAATACAATATCAATGCATAAGGTACAAAATTACATTGTAACATTAATACTCAGAACATGAAACTTTGGCGTACAATCAACGCCTATTGGAGAAAAAACAATTAACTTGCATGTCAATATGTTATTAGGAAGACCGCTCCTCCATCCCAGGCATTCCACCGAGATCAGCATCGGCCCTCCACCGCATAAAGGGGCCCAAGAGTAAGAAACTCAACAAGGATGTCAAACCACAAGAGATCCACCATATGAGTCCCAGCCCAAAGAATGGGAGGGAAAAAGAGAGACCTAAAAAAAAGATGAATGGCTTGAGTCAATATCAAGTCAAACTAGCAGATGATGACCACAGAGCGTTAACCTTGTCCAACCCACAAGTGCCCTCAGGAGAGATGAGTCAAACCCCCTATGGGAGCCGCTGCCAACCCCCCAAGAGGGGAACAAAAAAAAACAACGGTGACCATCAAAATGAAACCCATAAGTGGACCCCCTAAAATATAAATAACCATGGTGGGAGGAATTAATCCTTAAAATCCCTCCATGGTGCTCAAAAAGGCACCCTAATGGGGGGGGGGCGCATGCGCGGCGCTGAATGGGATGGCAGCCTAAGATTGTAGCTCCGCTCACTCGGGACGAAGGGCTTTAAACTTCATTACCCACACCGATTCTTACACATCTCGAGCCGTGCTGTAGCAGTGCATGCCTTCGTCGAGGAAGAAATCCCGGAGCTCCGCTCAGAAGACACTTTTTAATCTTTATATCTTTATTAAACCATTTTCCAATTTACAATACATTCAATCCCCTTTCCCCTCCCCCCCCAAATTCCCATACAAAACAGATAATAATTAATATCATCTTAAAACCAACACATCTTCCCTTTCCCCTAGACCTCGAGCCACTCCTTTCGTACTCCATCCCCCATCCCTCCATTAGTTATCCTAACTCCCCCACTCTCACTCATTCCTTCCTTACGTCCTCCCACTCATCCATCCCTATCTTCGACATCTTTACTTACATTCAATTACTGTTTTTTCTCCTGCCAAGGTTTCCAATTTTTTTCAAATCTTATTAGGGCTCCTTGTCTAATATATGTCGTGCTTTCTTTTAATATTGTTAGGTTCATGTTTCGCTCCCAGTCATTGCTAGATAGTGGAGAGACTGATTGCCATTTCTGCGCTATCAGCCTCCTAGCTTGAAATAGGCATCTTGTTATTGCTAACTTGGTATTATCATTTGTCCCCTCGCCCTCCACCCAGCCCAGTACGCATTGTAGGGGTTCCAACTCCATGTGTATCTCATCGTTCTCACTACCTCCCTCCAGTACCGGTATAACTTCGGACATCGCCAAAACATATGTATCATGTCCCCACTTTCTCTTCCACACCTAGGACAGCTGTTATCTGCTCTGCGCCCAAAACAACAGAGTTTATACAGAGTGTAATATGCTCGATTTAAAAAAGAATATTCATAAAGATCGGGCCAACCTGAAACTCACTCAAGGCTCTCCACAAATACTTCCATTCTACATTGTCAAAGACCTTGGAGGCATGCAGCGAGACAATTGCTCTTTTTCTCTCTTCCTCTGTTGGTATCTGAAGGTTCATATAGACCAGTGGTTCTCAACTCCTGTCCTCAGGGCCCACTAACAGGCCAGGTTTGCAAGATAACTGAAATACATCACAGGTGATATCATTTGTTGCTCAGGGACTGCAGTATTCTAGTCTGCATCTCCCCAAGGTAATACTTAAAATCTGGCCTGTTAGTGGGTCCTGAGGACTGGAGTTGAGAACCACTGATATAGACTCTTCTTATATTTGTATGGTTAGCCCTACCTGGGATAAATCCTGATTGGTCGGGGTGCACCTATTTCTCAACTACACCGCCCAGTCTGGCCGCCAAGACCTTTGACAATATTTTTGCATCTGTGTTAAGTAAGGAAATAGGTCTATATGATGAAGTATCCAGTGGATCCTTTCCCTCTTTATGGATAACTATTATTGTTGAGTCCATCATAGACTGGGGAAGTAATCCTTTATCTATGGAGCTATTTAGAACCTTAGTAAGCTCCGGGAGCAGCTCTTTCCCGAAGTACCGATAGGTCTCCACCGGGGTACCGATAGGTCTCCACCGGGAGACCGTCCGGTCCCGGGGATTTCTGTCCTGCCATCCCTTGTACTGCACGTTGTACTTCTTCTAAAGTTATGGGTTTATCTAGCTCTGCTCTATCTAACTCCGAGAGTAAAGGGATCTAACGCCTTCCAAAAAAGGCGTCCATTTCTTCTCTCCTTTCCTCTTGCCTTGAGCTGTACAGGTCCACATAGAAGTCCCGGAAACTATCTATTATTTTTGATTTTTGGGAAGTAATTCTGTCCCCATTTACCTTTATCGCTGGTACCATTGAGCTAGGCAAGTTTGTTTTAATTAAATGGGCCAGCATTCTGCCTGCACTTTCTCCCTCTGCAAATGCTACTTGTTTTTGAAAAATTTGTTTATTAATCCTAAAAAAAATTGAAAACAAACAATAGTTCTGCTGTGCTTGAATCCATGCTCTTGAGTTATTAACTGTTGGATCCCTAATAAATTTTGCTTCCTCCTTAGAAACCAACTCGCTAGCTATTCGCTAGGTTTTCTCTGGATTGTTTTTTTATCCTAGAGATTTTTTGAATCATTATACCTCCTGAAAACGGCTTTTAATGTATCCCATACCACTTGTTCTGAGGCAGTACCTTTGATTTATTTCTATAAATTCTCTGATCTCCTCTAATATCTCTTTTGGATCTTTTATTACCGTATTTTTCGCTCCATAAGACGCACTTTTTATCCCCCAAAAAACGGGGGGAAATGTGTGTGCGTCTTATGGAACGAATACTAATCAGGAGAGCCGCTGATAGGGGGATCGTTTCGACGGCAGAACGATGCCCTATGCATCACTCTGCCCCAGCTAGATCCTGTTTCTCTAATGCTTTCAGCTGCTACTGGGAGAGAAACAAAAGGGTATTGTTCTGTATTTAACCCCCACAGGATCGGCATTGATATGTAAATCGCGCGGGCATTGTTATGTTAATGAGGTCGGCCGCCGCGATTCATATGCTAATTACGCCCGCACCTCTGCATGCCGCCCACCTAGAAGGTGTGAACAGCATACAGGTGAATATAGGGGGCATGTAGAGGGGATCAAAGAGGGGGGTTTGAGGTGCAGAGGCTGCAGAGTTGAATGGGAAGGAAGGGTTGGAGTGCAGATGTTAGAAGATAAGGGGTTTGGGGGACAGAGGTTAGCAGATGAGTTAGAGGGGCAGAGTTGTACTGAGAGGGAGATAAGAATGCAGAGATTAGTAGAGAGATGGGGGAGGGGGTTACTGTAAATACACCATTTACCATACTGGTCAGTGTAAATGTCTAAATATGCAAATACTCCTGTTGTATTGAGGTCATGTAAATGTCCCAGTTAAATTGGGGATCAGTGTAGGGTGCCCCCTTACATTAGTTGTTAGTGTAGAAATATTATTCTGTTATACTTTATTAAATATTTTAGTACACCATTTGATTCAAGTTTTTTTTTTTTTATATTTTCCTCCTCTAAAATCTAGGTGCGTCTTATGGTCAGGTGTGTCTTTATGGAGCGAAAAATACGGTAATTCCATCCAGTGTGGGTTTATTTTCCCTTCCCTTTTGGTGTATTATTTCTCCTGTATCCAGTACCATCAACATTGGGGAGTGGTCCGAGAGACTCCTTGGCATATATTTCACTTGTTTTATTATTGATATTGCCTCATCATTACCCAGGACTAAATCTATTCTTGAAAGCGTGGAGTGTTCTGGAAAAACAGGAGTACTGCTGAGTCTCGGGGTTGCGTAATCTCCACACATCCTTCAGGCCTATTTTGTCTAAAAATGTAGATAATCTAACATCTCTTATTCTATTCTGGTGTATCATACTAGGGAATCTGTCCTTACGCCAATCTAAGACCATGTTAAAATCTCCCATGACAATTACCGGTATCTCCGGTCTCTCCAGAACAAACTCCGTCAGGCTAGTCAACACTATGGTATTAAAGGGGGTGGAATATACAGGTTGACCAGTATGTATGGTTTGTTGTCTATCTTACAGTGTAAGAAAACATAGCGCCCTAAATCGTCAGCCTTACTCTAGATACATTTAAACATTATGCCCGCTTTAATGAATATGCTTACTCCTCTAGAGTATGAGGTGTGGACCGAGTGGAACTGCGTTTGAAACTCTCTCCATCCCAATTGGGATGCAGAGATATTCGTAAGGTGGGTCTCCTGGAGGCATATAATTGAAGCTCCATATGTTCTCATCAATGACATTACTGCTGCCCTTTTCCCTGAATCTCCCAAACCTTGAACGTTCCATGAGCATATTGTTAAATTCTTCACTTGTGCCCTATTAGCCATTGATTTTTACTGCAAGTGTAAGTGTCCATAGTGAACCCTTTTAGTTATCAAGACATGCCTATTTCTTTCTTTGACATTTTCTTCATATTCTTTGTTTGTGTAGCTATCACCTCCATTCTTTCTCTCCATTCATACCTACTTCCTGTCTCGTGTACCCTTTTCTCTGCCTTCCTTGGCTTGGGTTGAGGCTTCCTATTGTGACCCACACTTGCATCCTTCTTCAAATATTCACCCTTTTGGTGCATCCTGTGTTTTAATTCCCCCTTATTCCCTCCCCCTCCCTCCTAATCCAAAATACATCTACCCAATTCCTCATACCCCCATTCCCCATACAAATTTTACCCTTATACTTGGGAGGTTGTTCTCGCTTCCCCCTTATAAAGGGAGACAGCGTGAACCTCATTCCCTTCGATTCAGAGGGTGCCCCTCTTGTCCCATTAACTCCCTAGAGTCTCCTCTCCATATCACCCCCATCTAGGGATATCTGATTTTGTCCCTGACTTTTTCTTACCCCAGTAGCCCTGAGCTGTAGTTTAGGCTGCTGGCAATTTTTTGGAGGGGTCTGGGTTGAGGGTTGATCTGGGTTATGCGAGTATTTTCCTAATTTCGCTGCCGCTTGACTTGCTGCTATACTTGCTTTTGTGGTCCGTTGTGTTGACATTATGGGGACTGGGGTGCTGCTGTAGTAATGTCAGCTACAGTGGAATACAAGCAGAAAAATAACCCCTTTTGATAGGGCAAGGACAGAAAAATGGGTGAGGAAAAGGACTAAATCATCCACAAAAAAAAAATAGAAACCCAGGGAAAAAGCGACAATCTCTTTTCCCTATCTTTAAAGTTCCAAAGTATCCTAACTTTTTCAATACAAATCCGCACCAAATCCAACCCCCCTGCTGATAGGAATATTTTTAGCATGCACTCCACCCAATGCATTGGAGGTCTCTCACCCGTCCTCCGCAATTCTCTCCACATGTCTGCAGGACAGGGTTGTCTGGGGAGGAAAAGAACACACTGTGCCAGAAGTTCTCTTTCCCTTTCCTCCTTTTTAATCACCAGTGGTGTAGTATATTAATTAGCGTTGTCTTAAAACGCAGCTCTCCTATGCAACCAGTGGCAGAGGTGAATCCTAGGGATGTACTTTTATCAATCCTTGGGTAGTTTATGCTATTACAACTGTCCTAGAATGTGCCATGGTATTTAAAGCTTATCTCTGTTTTGAGGTCATGAGCTAGTGTGCTCGGGGGGTGTCGGGGATCTAAGGTCGCTGCTCCTGTCCGCTGAGGGAGTCGCACGCTCTTCCTCCAGCAGGAGGCTCCTCTGCGCTGTTTCACAAGGGGTAGTGGGGGGGGTGTGCCTCTCTCACAGACGTCCCTACTCCGCTTCGTCCCCCTTCAACCAGCAAGATGTCCTGCTGGACAATGTTACTAATAATAAGCAATAATAACAGCACAGTCCCGTCCTTACCCTTCCCCGCTCTGATGCACTCTGCTCCAGCACCTTGTGTTGGCTTTGCTTCCTGGTTTGTGATTCACACACTCCTTACTCCACGCTAAGGATTATGGGAGTTGTATGCTGTAGGATCACCGTAGACACGCGTTCTCCATCCACACTGCAAGAGGGCTGTCTGTCATATGTAGGCTGTAACTATACGCTCCAACTGCACGCTCCGGCTTGATAGAGGTATGAGCTCCAGTCTCAGGATTATGGAGGATCGCGGCCTGTAGATGTAATAGAGGCTATAGGCATAGGCTGGGGAATCGCCTTAAGTATCTCAGAAGGCAGGCAGTCTCCATCAGAACTGCACAGGTGATAGAGGTACGAGCCGAGGGAGGAGAAGCGTCTTCCTCTCACTCTCACATCGTGGTCACTGCTCAGAAGACACTTATTCACTATCTCCTCCGCACACGTGAGAAGTTCAAGATGGCGCCGCCGGCGGAGCACACATGCCGAGCCCATTCCCCTCTCCACAGCTAGCCCTTGGCTCGCCCTCTGACCAGGACCGTGAGTATACGGCATCACTTTAAAGCGGACCTGAATGCGAGCCTATAAGCCATGTACAGTAGACTGGCCACAAAGTTCCAGACGGAGCTTCACCAAACCGCCCACTCTCTTTCACAGGAGATTGTGGCCCTGGGTACAAGAACAGATAGACTTGAAACCAAACGTGACGAGCTGGTCTTAGCTTATAGCGATCTCAGCAGGGAGCATGACACCTTAGAGACTGCTTTTGCACAGATACAAGCGCAAGTCGAAGACCTTGACAACAGGAACAGACGCAATAATTTGCGCCTCCGTGGCATCCCTGAGACTGTTACGGAGATGATCCCTACGGTCATTAGGCTTTTCAAGTCTCTGCTCCCTGACTGTGACTCTGCAGCCTTCACCTGTGACTGTATTCACAGAGCCCTGAGGCCGAAAACCACCTGCGGACAAGCCCCCTCGGGATATTGTTCTATGCATGAAGGACTTCCTGACCAAGGAGGAACTCCTCAGGGCAGCCAGAAATAAGCAACAGATTACCCTGGATGACTACACAGTCCAGATATATTCTGACATTTCACCTGCCACCCTGGACAGACGCAGGGATATGAAGGAGATTACAACAGCCCTTCAATCAGCTCGCATTCGCTATAGGTGGGGCTTCCCTTTCAAGCTGGTGATACCCCATAATGGATCAACTTACTCGGCCACCACACTGCAGGAGGGCCAGGAGATTTTGGTGAAACTAGGCCTCCTAGAAGCAGAAGCTATCTGCCGCCCGCCACGATACCTAGACCCTCTCAAATCTGGCGCACACCGCCATCTAGGAGACAACGGCGTAGGATTCGCTATGACCCCGGAGACGGTGGCTTCGCTTAACAGCCGGGTTCTCTTCATCATCCTGCAAGATGGAATATCTGTTCCTCGACGTAGCTGCACTTACATTTGCAAGTTTTCTACTAACTCTGGTTTCTGTCCCTTGGAGCCGTTGCATGACTCCCCCACCCAGCTAGAACTCGGCCTCCCGGTCCTTGTCTGGGAGCTGAACTCCACAATACCGCTGGGTTTGAGACCTTGTTGTCTCGCTTACTGAATCGTTTATTCAGGTTAATTCTGGTTACCTGATCCAGATGACTGTTTTTTATGACTGTTTAGTTTTCTGAACTGTCCTTTTTTTTTTTTTCTTTTTTTTTTTGTACTAACTCAGTTTTTTCAGGTAAGCTTCCTTTCAAGATATGGATTACCCATCTTCCTGCTCGTTTGTTGGTATATGGTTATTTGATATTGCTCTGTATGGTTTTCACATTGAATTTACTTAGTATGTTGTATTGGGGTGTGGCAGCTCTCCTTGCTTTGTTGGATGAGGCTCCTGCCAGGAGACTTCAGCTTAATGCGTCCTTTTATTTCTCATCATGGTGATTACATGCATCTCCCGTAATGTGAAGGGCTTTAACTCCCCAATCAAGTGGAAAAAAGCATTTGCGTCTTATAAACAACTTCAGGCTAAAGTCCTCTTGATTCAGGAGACACATTTCTTTATCGTACACCACGGGACACAGAGCTAGTCATTACATAATGGGTTAAGGGTCACCAGCGGTGATTGGACACTGGCACAACCAATGGAAGACAGTTCCCCTCCATATAACCCCTCCCATCAGGGAAGTACCTCAGTTTTTTCGCCAGTGTCGAAAGGTGTTGGACGCGTTAGGAGGTGCTAAAGGAAAGCTCTACCAAAGAGACCCTCTGGGGGTAAAAGAGCTATGCTTTCGGATCCATCCAAGACGCCTACAAATGAGCTGAATCTGGATGGGATCCGGGCCTCATCCATGAGGCGTCGCCTGTAATGTCTCTCTTCGGAGGACTGGGCTCTAAGATCCAGCACTTTCGCTATTTCGCTATAAAGTCCTGGTAAGAGTCTTGTACAAGGCCCAGGGGAGAGGTATCCTTTAAATAGGAACCCATATCCCTGAAGGTTGGCACACATAGCCCACCGTGAAGGGTGAAGTTTGTTATCTGTCTGAAAACTTTCAGCAGAAAAACCTGCGGCGTGGATAAGGTGAGATTAGAAGGTCCATAACTAGGTTGGGACCTTTTTCAAAAAGTGGATGTCTTCTTTTTTTCCACCACTGGGGGGAGTAAAGAGCTGAATATACTCACCTCACTCTGTTCAGTGTCGGCTTCGGCGAAGTACACTGCTCGTCACCTCCGCTGCTGAGCTTGCTTGAGCACCCCGCTCCTCCTTCCGGTGGCCGATACAGACACCTGCAGATGCAGGTAAGTGGGGACAGGGGCTGATGAGAGTCCTCTCTCACTATGGCCACCACCATAGCGCTAAAGGCCGCGCGCGGGAGCGCGCTTTATCGGAGGGGGGGGGCCGAGGCGTGCGCGGGCACGTGGCGCACGCAGGCACAGAAACGGCGCCAAATTTAAAAGACTGTCAGTGTAAAAAGCACTGCAGCAGCAAGCAAGCTCGTTAGTTCTCTTGTTCCTGGCAGAGAAACACAGCAGCTATACAGGGACGTAAGACTCCATGTGGTTGGATTGGGTACTTCCTAGAAGACATCCATGTTATGCATAGTTATGTGTTAAAAGTTGCATACTTAATGTATTTGCTAAACTGAACACGGTAGTATATGCATTTAGGTACCTTGTATTTTGTCTAAACAGTAAGTCTTCCAGGGGAAGTAATGCGGACAAAAAGAGATAAAAGAGCACCGCCGCCTGAGACAGGGGGCTCTAGCTGTGCTGACTCGGTACCTTCCTCTCCTGTGTTGCCAAAAGCACCTGTACAGGATGAGCCATTACCTCTGTCAGGTATGGCGGCTTCCCCAGTGAAGCCTGGGCCTGCATATGTCACTGAGGACACTTTATCAGCTGCCCTAAATAATCTGGAGGAGAAAATTGCTACTTTAATCGCTAAATCCTCTAAAAAGGACAATAAGCGAAGCAGATCTCCTCCAGTATTGGACCTCCCTTCAGAAGTACCTGAGGAGGAGGAGGATGAGGAGGAGGCTACATCAGCAGAGGATGAGGAGTCAGACGGATCAGGGATATCGGATGAGCCTTTTTCGGTATCCCAGATTTTAAAGTCACAGGTGCAATGCTATGCAGGAGCCGTGCGAGCTGCATTTAGGTTACACTCTTTGGAGGTAACAGAATCACCTGTCTCCTCCCTAGGATCATTAAGATCCCTGCAAGGTGCATGCTCCTTCCCGGTTCATCCGTTACTAGAGGATCTATTGTACGCAGACTGGCAACATCCAGATAAGCGTTTTTCACCTCCAAAAAAGTTTAACATTCTTTATCCTATGGAGGAAATTTTTTTAAAGAAATGGAGCCTGCCTACGGTAGATGCGGCTATTTCTTGTGTAAATAAAAACCTGACATGTCCAGTGGATAATGTACAAGTGTTTAAAGATCCTTCTGAGAAGAAGTTGGAATCCTTACTGAAATCCTCCTTCCTTTTGGCCGGCTCAATTATCCAACCTGCAGTAGCAGCAGTCGGTATGTGTCAGGTCGTCAGCCAACAGGTAAAGCAGGGGCTGAAGGAGCTGCCTTCAGAGCAGGCTAAAAATTGGGAGAATTTGCCTAAAGCCTTATGCTTCACAGTGGATGCCATGAGAGATTCTATCATACAGGCATCACGCCTTACACTCCAGCTGGTACAGATGCGCAGAGTACTTTGGCTTAAGCATTGGTCAGCGGAAGCCCCATGCAAAAAGTTGTTGGCAAGTTTCCCGTTCCATGGCGAACGCCTTTTTGGGGAAGATTTAGAAAGATATATCCAAAAGATATCAAGTGGTAAAACGACACTTTTACCTGAGAGAAAGAAAAACAAGAGACCTTGTTTTAAACACACTCTCTCCCCAGCTCCCGGGAAATCTGACTCCAGCCAGTGGCGACGGCCTTTTCAGCCGCCCAAAAAAGCCAAAGAACAGGCTCAGAAGAACAAGAAGCCGTGGGGTTCAAGAGCTAATAAGCAAGCCCCCAAAACCTCTCATTGAAGGGGCGCCCCCGCTTGGCCGAGTGGGGGGAAGGCTTCGTCAGTTCTCAGCGACTTGGCGGACAGAAACCCAGGACAAATGGGTGGTATCCACAATATCCTCAGGGTACAGACTGGAATTTCGAGAGATCCCATCTTCTCAATTCCGAAGTTCAAGACTCTCCAAGGATCCACAAAAAAGAGGATCCTTCTTCAAAGGTTTGAATCACTTAATAGCTCAAGGTGTGGTTACAGAGGTACCCCAAAAGGAGCAAGGTTCAGGTTTTTACTCAAACCTCTTTGTGATTCCAAAACCGAACGGAGAAGTCAGACCCATCCTGGATCTAAAAAATCTAAACCAGTTTCTGAACGTTCGCCATTTTCGAATGGAAACGATTCGATCCGTGGTCGCTACTTTAAAAGGCGGAGAATTCATTGCGTCCATAGATATCAAAGACTCATATCTACACATACCAATCCTCCCCGCTCACCAAAGATTCCTAAGGTTTGCGGTAGAAGATCGCCACTTTCAATTTGTGGCCCTGCCATTTGGTGTAGCCACCGCGCCCAGAGTATTCACAAAGGTGCTAGCTCCTCTGTTAGCAAACCTAAGAACACGGGGCATTGCGGTAACAGCCTATCTAGACGATCTACTATTAATAGATCAGTCAAAGGAGGGATTGGATCACGCTGTAGACACTACAGTAGGATACCTGGAGCATTTAGGATGGATTATAAACTTACAAAAATCCTCTCTCCAGGCCCAAAGAAGGATAGTGTACCTGGGCATGATCATAGATACAGCCCAAAACAGGGTATACCTGCCAGAGCCAAAGATACAGTCTCTGAAAGACCTGATCCACAAGGTCAAAGCAAACAAGAGGCCGTCTATTCGCCTTTGCATGAGACTATTGGGAAAGATGGTAGCCTCCTTCGAGGCGGTCCCTTACGCCCAGTTTCATTCGAGACTACTTCAAGGCAATATTTTAGCCTCCTGGAACAGGAAGAGCCAAGCTCTGGATATACCCATGCGCCTGTCCTCACAAGTACGCCACAGCTTCAATTGGTGGCTAGAAGCCAGGAATTTACGGAAGGGAAAGTCCTTCCTCCCAGTGGCCTGGAAGGTGGTATCTACGGATGCCAGCCTATCGGGCTGGGGTGCAGTATTCGAGGAGGCTTCTACCCAGGGAACCTGGGCCAAGACTCAGGGGATCCTGCCCATCAATGTGCTAGAGATCCGGGCGGTATATCTAGCCCTCAAAACCTGGACATACAGGTTACAGGGCTACCCAGTTCGGGTTCAATCCGACAATGCTACGGCAGTAGCTTACATCAATCACCAAGGAGGCACCCACAGTCGGGCAGCCCAAAGAGAGGTGAACCGGATCTTGGCATGGGCAGAAGAGCATGTACCTTGCATCTCTGCAATCTTCATTCCAGGGATAGAAAACTGGCAAGCAGACTACCTGAGTCGTCAGCAGCTGCTACCAGGAGAGTGGTCTCTTCACCCAGAGATCTTTCAGGCCATATGTCTGAGATGGGGAAACCCAGATGTAGACCTGCTAGCTTCCAGGTTCAACAAGAAATTGGACAACTTTGTGTCCAGAACGAGAGATCCTCTAGCCTACGGGACAGACGCTCTAATAACTCCATGGAATCAGTTCTCACTGATCTATGCATTCCCTCCGATCCCTCTTCTACAAAGACTGCTTCGCAGGATCAAGGAGGAGGGAATACCAGTAATCCTAGTGGCCCCAAACTGGCCCAGGAGGCCTTGGTATGCCGAGATCGTAAAAATGGCGATAGGAAGGCCCTGGAAGCTTCCACTTCGACACGACCTGTTGTCACAGGGTCCAGTATTCCACCCTTCCTTACAAAGGCTAAATTTGACGGCCTGGCTGCTGAGACCCACATTTTGAAAAAGAGAGGGGTCTCTGGCCTGGTTCTTTCTACGCTCATTAATGCTAGAAAGCCAGCCTCCAGACTCATCTATCATAGAGTCTGGAAAGCATACGTTTCCTGGTGTGAATCCAGAAGTTGGAATCCTCTGAAATATGAAATAAGTAGGATTCTTGCTTTTTGCCAGTTAGGAGTGGATATGAAATTAGCCCTTAGCACCATCAAAGGGCAAATATCGGCTCTATCAGTCTTCTTTCAGAGACCATTGGCATCTCACTCCCTAGTTCGGACATTCATTCAGGGGGTACTGAGGATAAATCCTCCAGTCAGGTCTCCCTTGTGTCCATGGGATTTGAATTTGGTATTGTCAGTGTTGCAAAAGCAACCTTTTGAACCTATTCGCCATATTCCTTTAATTATATTAAGTAGGAAATTGGCCTTTCTGATTGCTATAGCTTCTGCTAGGAGAGTATCAGAGCTAGCAGCTCTTTCTTGTAAAGAGCCTTATCTAATTTGTCACAAGGACAAGATCGTACTACGACCCCATCCGGCTTTTCTGCCTAAGGTGGTGTCGGCTTTTCACTTGAATCAAGACATTGTTCTGCCTTCCTTTTTTCCAAACCCGCGGACGGCGGGGGAAAAATTATTACACTCTCTAGATCTAGTGAGAGCGGTAAGGGTGTATCTGCAAGCAACCACTCAGATACGTAAAACAGATGTTTTGTTTATTTTACCAGATGGTCCCAAGAAGGGCCAAGCGGTATCAAAATCCACCATTTCCAGGTGGATTAGACAAGTAATTGTTCAAGCTTATGGTTTAAAGAACAGGACTCCTCCTTTTCCTGTTAAGGCGCACTCTACCAGGGCGATAAGTGCTTCATGGGCAGTGCACCACCAGGCTTCGATGGCTCAGATCTGTAAGGCTGCAACTTGGTCCTCAGTCCATACATTTTCCAAATTCTATCAAATAGATGTGAAAGGACATGAGGATTCCGCCTTCGGGCGAAGTGTGCTGCAGGCAGCAGTATAGGGCTTCTGGTCCGCAAGCGGTCGGTTTGATCTGTGTCTCCCCCCCTTCATATGAGCATTGCTCTGGGACGTCCCATTATGTAATGACTAGCTCTGTGTCCCGTGGTGTACGATAAAGAAAATAGGATTTTTATAACAGCTTACCTGTAAAATCCTTTTCTTGGAGTACACCACGGGACACAGAGGTCCCACCCTTCTTATGGGAACCTTACTGCTTTGCTACAAAACTGAGGTACTTCCCTGATGGGAGGGGTTATATGGAGGGGAACTGTCTTCCATTGGTTGTGCCAGTGTCCAATCACCGCTGGTGACCCTTAACCCATTATGTAATGACTAGCTCTGTGTCCCGTGGTGTACTCCAAGAAAAGGATTTTACAGGTAAGCTGTTATAAAAATCCTATTTTTTCGCAGGCCTCTCATCCCAGATTTTTTCACAGGCAATTCCCACAAGCATTTTACACTCTGCACTCCTCAGAGTAGGGGCACTGCCATATTTCTACATTCCTCCTTTCCTATGGAGGTCCGGCAGATATATAAGGACAAAGAAAGTAGATTTGTAATTAAGGGGATTTTTCTCAACAGAGAACTCACCATAGCTAGCATTTATGCACCTAATGATGCCCCAACCTCTTTTTTTTTTAAGTCCCTCTTTGAGCAATTGTCTAAATTTCAATCTACTCATATGATTATTGGTGGTGACTTTATTATGGTGGCTAATGCCTCGCTTGATAGGAACACAGTGGCAGCCTCTGCTTGGGCCTTCCCTAAATCCCTCGCTCGGGATCTGCTAAATTACCAGTTGGTGGATACATGGAGAACACATCATGTTGGAGCAAAGGAGTATATGTTCTACTCTCACCCCCACAATAGTTACGCCAGACTGGACTATATCTTCTCCACCCATATTATTTTAGCGAATTCCTCCTCTGCTACCATTCATAATTGTGTCTGGTCAGACCATCATGTCCTCTCATTCTCCACTGCATTCATTAGACTAGCTCCAACTCCCTTTACTTGGAGACTTAATGAGGTATTACTCTCGGACCTAGCGATTGAGTCAGAGGTTTTGCAAGCAATTGAAGTCCTGAATTAAAGCTCTAAAGCAGGGCTCTGCTCCTGGTCCTGACAGTTTCTCCTCTATATATTATAAAAAATTTGCCTCCTCTTTGTCCCCCAGACTAGTCAGACTGTTCAACTCGGTATTGCAAGATGGTAGCTTCCCAGAGGAAACGCTATTGGCAAACATGTTCCTCATCCCCAAGCCTAATGGGAACCACTCTCTCCCCCAGAACTACAGACATATATCTGTCATTGCTAATGACTTAAAAATCTTTAGCAGAATTATGACAGACAGGTTGGCAGGGTTAATTTCTCCCTACCAAGCCGGTTTCATCCCCCATAGACTCATAACTGACAATATACGCCTTGCAACTAATGCGATTCAGGATGCTAGCCTCTTCTCTAAAAACCTTTCATGCTTAGCCTAGATATTAACAAGGCGTTTGATAGTGTATCTTGGAGCTATGTGTCCACCTTGTTGCAGCGGATGGGATTTCATGGTGAATTCCTACGGGCCTATCATGCCCTCTATCAGAACCCCAAAATGTGTATTAAAATCCCTGGTTGCAGTTCAGAGTTCTTTGAGTTGGGCAGTGGCTCTAGGCAGGGATGTCCGTTGTACCCGCTTGTTTTTGCGTTGGCAATGGAACCCCTGGCTATCGCCATAATGCAACATCCGGGTATACCAAGACATCCGCAACCTACAAGTTATGTATGTATGCGGATGATGTGTTGTTTCTCACTAATCCCCTGGTTGCTTTACCTAATCTCCTGCGCACTTTGTCATCATTTGCTGGAGTCTCAGGCCTCTCGGTAAACGTTTCAAAATCTGTGGCTCTCTCTGTGGGGTTTTTCCCCGGTTGAATTGGAGCAGCTTAAACGCTTCTTCACCTTTGCATAGGCTGGGCCATCCCTGCACTATTTAGGCATTAACCTCACCAATGCGTTTGATAAACTCTTTGAAGCAAATTATTCCCCCGATGGTGTCCAAATTAAAACAATTACTTAAATCTTGGTCCTCTCTTCATATCTCCTTTTTAGTTAGAATAGCGGCCCTTAAGATGACCATACTCCCTAAACTGCTCTACTTGTTTAGAGCATTGCCTGTTAAGCTATCGAAGTCCTATCTAGCTAACCTTCAAGCCCACTTTAATAGATTTATCTGGAGGGATGAACCCCCTAAGTTCTCCAGAGATACACTATACCGTTCCCCTAAATGTGGTGGTCTGGGTGTCCCCCAGATGTGGCTTTACTATATTGCCAGCAGATTCATACAACAAGCCCAATGGAATATTAAAAACTCTAAAGTCCCCTGGGTTAGGTTCGAACAGGACTCAATCGGACCACTCTATCTCCCTGGGCTTCTTTGGTCTTCTGCTTCCCACACAGCTGCCCTGGGCTCCAATAATGTATTGGTCACCATGAGCTTAAAGCTGTGGGACCTTTATAAAATGAAGTTGGGTCTTATTTCACGGATTCCCTTGGGTGCCACATTCCTGGGTGATGTCAGATTTGCCCCTGCATTTAATAATTCAGAATTATTCCAGATCTGGGTAGATAGGGGACTGACCACCTTAGATGATTTTTTACAGGATTCAAAGTTTAGGACCTTCTCGAGCCTTCGAGCTCAACATGATATCTCAGTCGGGGAATTCTATCGTTGCCTCCAAATACGTTATTTCTTTCAGACTCCCTATGCTGGGTCCCCCTCAGTCGAACACTTTCTATGAAAGTATCTGTCATACTTCCCCTCGCCAAAAGGGCCTGATTTCAGGCTTATATAGGACTTTGGAATCATCCACTGATAGTCCCCCACTGAAATATAGATCACAATGGGAGTGGGAACTGCAGGTAGGAGAGGAGGATTTAGACTGGGTGACAGGTTAGCAGAACATGAGGAAGTACACCAAATCCCTGACGATAAGGGAAACGGCTATCAATCTGCTTACCCGTTGGTATTACACTTCTGTGCGTCTCAGTAAAATCTACCCACAGGCCTCCCCTAACTGCTTTAGGGGTTGCGCCCACAGAGGCTCATTTCTACATCTGTTTTGGGAATGCAAAAATTTGCAACCCACATGGCAGAGAGTCCTGGATCTGATAGACACGCTAGCAGGTGGACACGTGGCGCTAACTCATACTCATTGCCTCTTATTTGAAGGCCTGCCAGACACCCCCAGACCCCTTGTGAGATTAAACCACTCCATCTGTGTAGTGATGCAGTGGGCTATTGCTCTACACTGGAAAACGAGCTCTGTCCTGTTCTCACAAGTTGTCTCCCGTGTAGACCAAATGATGTTGACTGAAAAGATCTTTTACACCCTGCATGATTCCATTCCAATTTTTGACGCTAATGCCTCGTACACACGACCGAGTTTCTCGTCCAAAACCGGCAAGAAAAGTGCCGCGTGAGCTTTTTTGTCGAGAAAACCGTTCGTGTGTATGGTTTTACGATGAGAAAATTGCCGTGAATCTCGACGAGAAAATAGAGAACCTGCTCTCTATTTTCTCGTCAGGATTCCAGATTTCCTCGTCGTGTTTCTCGTCGGCCTGTTTTGTGACGAGAAAATGGTTCGTGTGTATGCTTTTACGACTCTTCCAAAAGCGCGCATGCTCACAAGCAACTATGAGACGGGAGCGCATCTTCTGGTAAAACAAGCCTTCGTAATGGAGATGGCACATTCGTCACGCTCCAAATTTTTGCATCGTTTAAATGTTGTGCATTGAAATCTTCGTTAGAATGTGACATTAATCCAAACGAATGAACTTCTTTTGCTGCTGATATTCACACAGAGTTATGACTATATTTTTTTTTAATTTTTCTTGTTGCTCTTAAGAAGATTTATGTGTATTATATCGTGCAAGTTTTTAGGAATATTAAAAAATTAGTTATTTTTCTAACTGATGTTAATTGTAATTTCGCAATGTTTTGGTAGTGATCTCCCATTGAATCTTTTAATATATATCATTTAAATTTTACACACTTTTTTGGGAAATACGATTTAGTTATTTTTTTGGGGGGTTGTTATCTGTCCCTTTTTTTGTCAGTCAAATGTATCTGCTTACTCCAAAGCTAGATTTTACATTTTTACAAATACACATAGTCAAGTATGAACTTAAAGAAAAATAACATTTATTCATGTTTGAACTAAAATAAAGAGAAGGCAGCGCTGGAGAAGCTGCTGCCATTTGTGCATCCCAGGGACCCCAGAGCACACAGCAACCCTGTGTGGACACTAAAATTTGGAGTTTGAGAAGGCCAACATTTCTGAACACAATCTGATGCAGGAACAGCAGCAGGTGATATATATGTCCCAAGTGTGTGGTACTACAACAGGCTGCCTTCTGTCCGACCACAATGAAGCAAGACCATCACTTCCTCGTCTTCCTGGCAACCTTCCCTGCAACCTTTCCTGAAGCCTTCCCTGCAGCCTTCCTTCTTCGTTTGGCTGGAGGCTGGGCCACTGGAGGGGTACTCCTGTCAGGAGGAGGAGGAGGTGGAGAAGGGGGTGGCGCAGAAGAACAAGGTGGAGGTGGAGGAGAAGGGGGTGGGGCGGAAGAACAAGGTGGAGGTGGAGGAGAAGGGGGTGGGGCGGAAGAACAAGGTGGAGGTGGAGGAGAAGGGGGTGGGGCAGAAGAAGAATGTGGAGGTGGAGGAGGAGGTTGAGGTTGGGACAGTTGTGCCACCTCACAAATGGCGGTATTGGGGGTAATTTTTTCCATCACCCCCTTGTTGAGCAAGGTGATGAGCAGGGGCTCGCATAGGAGGCGTTGCTCCATGCTCATCACCTTGAACTTTGCCTCCACTAGGCCGGCAATGGCCTCTTCAGGGGATGTGGGCTCTTTGAGGGTGGCATGGGCCTCTTTAATAAGGGCCATTGCTGCCTCACTGGTGGTCCTGTCCCTCCTGCCTCTTTTGGGAAGCCGGATGGGAGGCACCTGGGATCTGGTGCTTCTCCTTTGCCCTGCCACCTCCTGGCTGCCACTGGGCCCTGCCACCTCCTGGCTGCCACTGGGCCCTGCCACCTCCTGGCTGCCACTGGGCCCTGCCACCTCCTGGCTGCCACTGGGCCCTTCCTCCTCCTGCCTGACAGTTTCCAGACCCTCCTCCTGGCTGATTTCATCCTGTGTATGAAAAAGGGACATAGTTTAATATGTTGGTTTAATCTTTGCATCAACTTTATAAACATGATTGAAGCAATTAGAATGTAAATCCAGAAATCATTTTTTCTAATTTACACCTACATCAGATTGACTATTTAGCACCCAATTAAGTGCAGACTAATGTCTCGAGATCTTGATTTCACTTGTGGAACCCAAAATATTGTATGTTTCTCATCTTGACATATTTGTCAAACATTAATTTTATCCCAATGCAATTTCATTTAATACTATACCTGGCTCCAGATGGCCGAATCAGGATCATCCAGGATGGCTGCCTCCTCTTGCTCCAGAGAAGGCTCAGGTTGGCTGCAGGGAAGTCTGGGGGGAAGAGTGGAGAGTGATGGCCTTGCCTCAATGTGGTCATCCAGGAAGGACATCCTGCTGTAGTACCACAAAATCGGGACATACACATCACCTGCTGCTGCTCCTGACCTCTGAGAAGCCAGGACCTTAGAGCGTTCAGTCCTGTAGGTGCCTCTCAAGCTCCCAATTATAGTGTCCACTTGTTTTGCTGTGGCTGTGGGCACCTTGGTCTGCACAAATGGGAGCAGCTTCTCCAGCGTTGCTTTTCTCACCCCTCTTTTTTTATGGATGGGGTTTTTCGTCTCCCACAGAGCGGGCAGCTCCCTTACCCGGTCAATAAATTCCGCCAGGAACTCTTTGTCGCTAATAAAGACATTCATATTGTATCTGCAAGTTTAAGAAATAATATATAACTAATGTGAGGCAAACAGTCTAACCTCCTTAACATCGTAGTCACCATATATATCCTACAACATTCTCAAATCAGTATAGGCCAACAATTTGTCCAAGTCACAAAATCACATACCTTCGTTCGCACGTCCGTCACTTGAACTCCTCTCTCCGCACACCGAACGTACTATAGTCACATGTGTGTTTGCTATATACACACCACGCATGCGTCAAAATTCGAACACGTCGCTCCGCACACGTCGCCCGCCCATGACGTTCTAACTAACATCTTTTCCCCGCCCCTTCTCATTCGGCGCGCAGACAGATATGGCGGAGTTACAGCAGGTGTCTGATAATTCCGCAACTAACGAGGAGACAAGCCCGGAGACCGAGGAAACGTCACGATCAAGGAGGAGATTCAAGGCATCGAATATGTCTTTTGCCGAGATGGCGGAGATGGTGGACATCTTGCTCAAGTCGGATTATGACGCAAAGCATGGGCCGTATAGCAAACCAAATAGAAGGAAGGCCAAAATCCTCACTAAAGTCGTGAAGAGTCTGAAGACGAATTTCGGGGTGAAACGCTCAAATGAGCAGCTCAGAAAGAGGTGATCAGACCTCAAACTGAGGGAGCCAGAGCAGTTAAGGAGCATTAAGAGAATGCTCGCAAAAAGGAAGTAAAATGTACACTTTTATGCTATTAATCCTTTTCTAAACTGACATGTTGCTGGTTTATTTTTTTTTTCTTATTGGACTCCCTTCCAAAATGTTATATTTTGAACTTGGTTGGGCACAGTAATCGTTCGTTACGCTACAGACACTTCGTTCGGCCACTATCCGCTGTTTTGGCTTATTTTACAGCCACAAAAGTAATTGGACATCTGCCATTTTTTGGGAAATTTGGGGCACAAAGTTTTAGGCTAGATGATGTGTTTGTAAAGAGAATGAAATGCAAACTTTTGTCAGTGTAAAGGAGAGGACACTCAGCAGCTGCTTCCACATCTGTACTTTGGAGCACTATAGTGTGGGCCACCAGACCCGCCTTTTTTGGGTGTCCCACACAGGTGCATCAGAATTTTTGTGTTGCCTACATGTCTAAAAAATGACAGACAAAGGTGAATACTAAGCATATTCTTGCTCAGAAATAATGCATTCATCTTTAACTTCCGCCCAAGCACACACTTGTACCCCACTTCCAAGCAATTTAGCCTGTTTTTTTTTTTACATAGAGAATTTCTGTGTGATAACTCTACCTTTTGTTTGATTCTCATAGGGGAGAGAAGACTGGGAGGAGGACACTCCAGGGAGCACAAGAACCCCACAGCTTCACAACAACCCCAAACTCCCAAAGACCCACAAACGAAGGATGTAGAGGAAGTTGAGGTGGAGGAAGGAGAAGTGCAGGAAGGAGAGGTGGATGACGTTGTGGAACTGGTCACCACAACAGGTCAGTATCTGTCACCACAGCTTCAGGTAAGAGAGGTAGGCCTGCAGAGTTATAATACCTTTTTATTTTGTTTTTAGGGGATGTGAATGTTGGGGTGAAGGATAGTACAGGTTTCTCTGCTGACAGTGCCCTCCGCCTCATCCAGCAAGTGATGGAATGTAGCACGGAACTGGACAAAATTAAAGAATTCATGTGATGGATCAAACATTTAAAGACATTCTCGATGTTTTGGGGAGAATTCAATAAGGCATCCCAACCCCCTTTTGTTCATGTTTATTCTTCTACTTGTAAAAAACTTTTTGACAATCAAACCAGCCAAAAATTGAATCTGCACACAGTGTGTCAACATGTGCTATCTGCCATCAGGGGATATCCATGTACGTCTTTTGGGGGTGCAACCCCTTCCTCGTATCTAAAGTAGGTGAACTGAGGAAGGGGTTGCACCCCCAAAACACGTCCATTGATCACCCCTGATGGCAGATAGCACATGTTGACAATAGGGATCAGGAGTCTAAAATCCCTATAGGAAAATAATCCCAATTGTGTGCATATTCAATTTTTGGCTGGGCAAGGGGTGACAGGACCCCATATTAGGACGGGCACATAGAGACATATAGTTTGTGTAAGTGAATGTCTCAGATTGCTCCGAGGTATCCAATTTTGTAATTTTTGGAATGCAACTGTTGTTTTTGTATTTTCCTAAGAAAACAATTGCCGGTTTGTGGCCAGGCAAACAAAAAATGTAAAAAAAAAAAAAAAGGTGTGTGAATTTGCACATAGTAAAAGATTTGAACACAAACAACGTGTAGCTTCTTTTTCTAATATGCTCTAACCTTATTTGGTAAATTTTTTAAGGTTACATAGTGAAATGGTTGGTATTTACTAAAGGAAAATACACTTGGCACTACAAATGCACTAAGACAAACTAGGAGACAGGAAACCAAGAAAAGTTAGAAGTTTAAACAAGATTTTTATTTGGATCGTTAGACAGCAATCTTTAGACATAGCCTGGCATAGGAATTGCCCCCCTACCCGTGAAATAGTCCATGTATTTGTCCCGAACATCACGGGCATTTTGGGGGGGCAAGCCAGCACGGGTAGATTCCAGGCCCGGCAGGGGATTATCAGGGGAAAGTCCAGCCTCAGGCAAAACTGAGGCCATATATGAATTAGATTTGCGGCAAAGAAAATTGTGTAGCACACAGCAGCATAACACTACATAGTTTATTTTGTAGTCCGCCAAGTGGATGGGAGTCCTAAAAAGGCGGAACCGGCTGGCCATTATGCCGAAGGCATTTTCAACGACTCTTCGGCCCCTGGCCAGCCGGTAATTGAACACCCTCTTCTCTGGGGTCAGGGTCCTCTGAGGAAATGGCCTCATAAGATGTGGTCCGAGCCCGAAGGCTTCATCAGCCAAAAAAACAAAGGGGAGTCCTTCAATATTCCCTGCATCCGGTGGCAATGCAAGGTCGTCACTCTGGAGACGGAGGGCAAACTCTGTCTGGATGAAGGATCCCCCATCGGACATCCGGCCATTCTTCCCTACATCAGCATAGAGGAATTCATACCGTGCTGACACCACCGCCATCAGCACAATGCTATGAAACCCCTTGTAATTGAAGTAGTAGGACCCAGAACGGGGTGGCGGCACGATGCGGACGTGCTTCCCGTCTATAGCACCACCGCAGTTGGGGAAGTCCCACCACGTGGCAAACTCCGATGCCACAGTCTGCCATTCCTGTGGCGTGGAAGGAAGCTGTGGAGTCAAACAAGATGAAAAAATATTAGAATACACAAATCAAACATTACAAGTATATTCTAAGAAAATACATTAGAGGCCAACATCAAGCAAAGTCTACGTTTATTAAGGTGTTTTAAATAAGTATAATGGAAGGCTCATGTATCATATTCATCACCCCCTATGATGGTCCATTAATAAATTATAATGGGGAGGGGGGGGGGTAGATGTGTTTGGCCACAGGATAGCATTGCAGTGGCGGTGCGTCCAGAGTGGGCGCTGGAGCACTGCCCCCTCTCTCCTGTGCCCGTCACTCAGAACAATACATAGGTTCATGCCTTGCATTAACCTATGTATTGTCTATGCCGCCCACTATTCAGGTGGATGGCCCCCTGTTAAGCGACCGACATATGAAGAACTGCGGCATTTATGGGCTTAAAATTGCATATCAGAAACAGTAAGGAAAATTGTCTTGCACATTACAGCCTTAGGGATGTAATTGGCTTCAGAAAAGTTAAATAGGGGACGCAGGGGGGGGGGGGGCATTCCTTGGGTAAACACTGACAGGCTGCTCTGCCAGTGATGTTCACCAAGTCTGTTTAATGGTAACATGATTGGCTGATGCAACATCAAGGGAAGGAGAAGACATCAAGGACAGAAGAAGGATGGCGCTGACCACAAGAAGGTAAGTGCAGGGCTGGGGGGGAACTGGCTGCATTGGAGGGGACAAAATGGCTGCATTGGAGGGGACAAAATGGCTGCATTGGAGGGAACAAATGGGGGCGTTTAATAGGCACCAGAGCAAAAAAGGAGGACGTTTATTTCCTAAATTGGGGTTTGAACCCCTAAACATTTGGAGCAACAGGCGCCCCTGCTGGAAAGGTTAGTGAAGGGAAATATGCATGGAGGAGAAAAAAGGGGCTATCTAAAGCTTCAGGCATACATGAGGACAAAGGGGACATTCTCAGCATATTACAATCATGGTAATTATGGAAGGATGAAAGAAATACAATACATTAGCATACATGTAATACATAAAATGTGATGTTAATGGAGAAAACTTACCCTAATATAGTCCTCCTGCAGGACTTGTATAATGGCAGAACAGGTGTCTGGGATTATGAGGCCCAGAGCCTGGGGGGAGATGCCTGTCGTGAACTTCAAGTCCTGAAGACTTCTCCCTGTCGCCAGATAACGTAACGTGGCGATGAGCCTCTGCTCAGCACTGATGGCTTCCCGCATAACGGTGTCCTTCCTGGTAATATAGGGGGACACCAAAGCCAACAGTTCCTGAAAAACGGGGTCAGACATCCGCAGAAAATTCCTGTAGTCCTCAGGATTATTCTCGACGATCTCCCGCAGCAGAGGCATGTGGCAGAATTGGTCCCGCTGGAGCAACCAATTCTTGGTCCATGAACTCCTCCTCACACCATTCATGGACTGGTCTTGGTCCAAAACAAGCAGACCAACACCAAGCGCACGCACAGCACGAACTCGACGACGAGAACGTCCAGGCGACATGGCTAGGAAACGGTCGTCTTATCAGAACGTACAGAACGCACTTTAGAACAGCAAGGCCTATGAATAACGAACTGAAAAACAGAAACGAACAGGCAAGAACGCACTGTAAAACAGATACGACCTGCCTAGACGCCCTGAAAGTCAAGATACGAACCCATAAGCACAAACTGAACCGCAGAAAACGATCTGAAAAGTACGAAGACTGAAAAGCGCGAATTGTCTCTTCCCAAACTTTTACTTCACACGCGGTAACACGAGATCAGCAAAAGCAGCCCAAGGGGTGGCGCCAAGAAAAAAGATCTTCCCCTTTATAGTGCCGTCGTACGTGCTGGACGTGACCGCGGAGAACAACGAGGAAATTGGGAAATGTCAGTGTGTACGCATGGAAAGCTTGACGAGAAAATCGACAAGCTTAACAAGAATCTCGTCGAAAAAAACGACGTGTTTTTTACGACGAGAAACTCGGTCGTGTGTACGAGGCTTAAGTGGAACCCTTGGTTCTTGTTTCGACTTCATGATTGACCCAAGTCTTTATGGTTGTTTCTTTTTTATTTTTGTTGTTTGGATTGTACCTTCTTGATTCTGTAACTAACTCACACCATGTAGTTTATTACACAGTAGAATTTTTCTTAGCTATGTCAATAGCTATTAACTTCTACTTCTGTCCTACAACCTGCTGTGTTGGTTGTTGTCACTGATTACAGTATATTGTAAAATTATTTTTTCCTTTCATCTTCAATAAACTTATTTGAAAACAAAAAAAGGCACCCTAATAGCCTCCAATAAGAACCCCCCAAAAACAAGGAAAATAATTTGGGGGACTGAAGGGGCAAAGGGTATATCAATGTGGGGGGAATGTGGACTTACAATATGGGATATCCGAGTTCTGAATTCCAATCCAGTGGTCGATGCCTGAACCAAAAAGTCAACCAGCACTGGTCGAACTGGCAGACAAAATCCCCTGGATAAAAGACTGGCGGCCTCCCTGGATAGCATCCAATGGAGCACATGGATGGAGCTGGCGTCCCCAAGGCCCCTGGCATCTTCCTTTTATATGCCCCGAGGGAATCCGATAGGTCCTTCAATGGCGTCAGTCGTGACGTCAAACGGCGAAGCCGCGACATCACTTCCCATGGTGGTCATCACTTCCTATGGTGGCCAGATTGAGTAGCCGGCATGATGGCGCGGGAGCGGCCGTCAGCCCGGAAGTGACCTCAGGCACAGACGTGTCCCCCCAGGGAAAGGAAAACAGCTGCACCATCCACAACGTGGCGACGCTGCTGAACCATCCAGTGGAAAGACCCGGCCGCACCGGACGTCAGATGCTTGCTCGACCACTGTGGCCAATCACAGCAGGAAGGAGGCGGAGCCATCACATTATCACCAAGTGAGCACGAGGCCGATCCTACCCTTCACTGGCCACCATGCGCACACTGAGGGACCTAACAAAGGGCTTGGACCACCCCCTCTGCAAATGTGCAGAATGACGTGGTCCATCCTAAAGGATGGAAATTGCACACAGGGAGATCAGGCAAATTGCCTGGGAATAGAAAACCCAGGGGGAGACCCAACAAAGGTCAGGTCAAGGGAAAAGTCCATACTGATTGTAATCAGGATATGCACATCCCAAAGTGGTGAACATTCCCTAGGGAAGACTAAAACCCCTGACACACAAACACCTTAAACAGCCCCAGGCAGGGTACCAAGGTTCCGTAACCCTGGACAGCAAAAAGAGGGCCCCCACATATTATATATGAGGGCCTGGGTGTGCCAGGTATGCGATGGTGGCGACCAATCAGGGCAGATACCTGGACGGAGGAGAAATCCAATCCTGCTAGAGACATAATATAACAAAAATAAGTTAAATCAATCGATGACAATATAAATCACACAAAACATTAAGATGTGTCCATGGTGTCAAAGACAACAAAGGCACATCAAATTATGTGAAAAAAGAAAAATAAAACCCCCATAGATTTACTTGATTGTCCTAACACCACTAAATAATTGACAATAGCAATAGAAAGAGAGAACCCAAGTCCAAACAGTCGGGCAGAGTGGACTAACCCTATGTTACAGGAGCAGGTGGTTAGAAGGATGAGTATATCCTCTCTATATACCCCTACTTAATCCGTTTTCCTAGAGTTGAAGCCCCCTAAAAAGGGCCTAAAGCTTTCTGCCTCATTGAGGGCGGTGGGGTAGTGGCATCTAAATGCCCGAACCAGCGCATTTCGCGCTGCAGTAGTGTTTTGTTCCAGTCCCCCCCTCTCGTTGGAATATGTACTCGGTCAAGGACCTTGAAGTTTACCACCGGCATTCTGTAGCCATGTCTTTTGGCCACATGTCTTCCAAGAGGAAGATATAAATTACAAATTCTCATACTGTGTAAGTGCTTACTGACTCATTGTCCCAATTCCTTTTGAGTCTTCCCAACGTAGAAGGCTCCACATTGGCACTGAAGAAGGTAGACCACTCCCTGAGTTTTGCAATTTGCAAAATGCTTCATATGGAAACGTTCCCCGTTAGGTAGCGCAAAAGAAGTTTGCTTGCCTATGACCTCACAGAGCATGACCCGCAAGGGTATGTGCCCCAAACTTTACAGGGATCTTTTCTCTGATTTCCTTTATACTCACTCTGAGTGAGCATACCCCCAATTGATCCCGCCCTTCTGAAGGTGATCTGTGGGTTGGCAGTGACCAAACCTGTAAGGGTAGGGTCACCGGTAAGAATTGACCAATGTTTGGTGATAATTTTTCTCACTTTATCATGTTCGTTGGAATAACGTAATATAATTCTTGTATCATCATTTTTCTTGAGCTTTTTCTTGAAGATCAAATCATGCCTATCCCTGTTCTTAACATGATTGAAGGCTTTCTTGAGGGACGACTTGGTTTATCCCCTAATTAGCAATCTCCTGCTTAATTCGTCAGCTTCTTGTTAGAAAGCTTCTGGAGTTGTGCAGTTATGTTTTAGCTGGAGAAACTGACTAACGGGTATCGATTTTTTTTATTTTTTTATAGAGGCTCAGGGTGGAAGCTCTCGGCGTGCTATAAAGTATTGCCGGCAGTCTCCTTTCTGTATAGCCTACTAGTAAGTCTGCCAACCTAGTCTTTGATGATGCAAATGTCTAAGAAATTGATCTTATGATAATCATAAGACATCGTACCACCATAGGAAGTGATGTTGCGGCTTCGCCGTTTGACGTCACCGCCTGACGCCATTGGAGGACCTTATCGGCTTCCCTCGGGGCATATAAAGGAAGATGCCAGGGGCCTTGGGGACGCCAGCTCCATCCATGTGCTCCATTGGATGCTTTCCAGGGAGGCCGCCAGTCTTTTATCCAGGGGATTTTGTCTGCCAGTTCGACCAGTGCTGGTTGACTTTTTGGTTCAGGCATCGACCACTGGATTTGAATTTGGAACTCGGATATCCCATATTGTAAGTCCACATTCCCCCCCACATTCATATACCCTTTGCCCCTTCAGTCCCCCCGATTCTTTTCCTTGTTTTTGGGGGGTTCTTATTGGAGGCTATTAGGGTGCCTTTTTGAGCACAATGGAGGGATTTTAAGAATTAATTAATTAACCATGGTTATTTATATATTAGGGGGTCCACTTATGGGTTTCATTTTGATGGTCACTGTTGTTTTTTTTGTTCCCCTCTTGGGGGGTTGGCAGCGGCTCCCATAGGGGGTTTAAGTCATCTCTCCTAAGGGCCCTTGTGGGTTGGACAAGGTTAACCCTCTGTGGTCATCATCTGCTAGTTTGACTTGATATTGACTCAAGCCATTCATCTTTTTTTAGGTCTCTCTCTTTTTCCCTCCCATTCTTTGGGCTGGGACTCATATGGTGGATCTCTTGTGGTTTGATGTCCTTGTTGAGTTTCTTACTCTTTGTCCCCTTTATGCGGTTGAGGGCCGATGTTGATCTCGGTGGAATGCCTGGGATGGAGGAGCTGTCTTTTCCTAAATAACATATTGACACGAAGTTACCGTATATACTTGAGTATAAGCCGACCGAATATAAGCCGAGGCACCTAATTTTACCACAAAAAACTGGGAAAACGTATTGACTCGAGTATAAGCCTAGGGTGTCCATCTGCATGCCTCACTGTGCCTCCTTGCCTCACTGTGTCCATGTGCATGCCTCACTGTGCCCAATCTCCCTACCTGATCTCCGGCGCTGTGTGACTAGACTGACGTTTAACATGGGAGTCTATGGAAGGGGTGCCCGGCTTTGAAAATTCGGTGCTCCCTGGCTGTAGATCCTCTGCACACTTGTAGATGAAGAGTGGGGCTACATTTGTGCCAAGTTTGGGGTCCAGGGGACCTAGGGCCGGCCGGTACCGGGTCTCCAAAATCACCGGAGAAATGACCGTTTAACATGGGAGTCATTGGAAGGGGTGCCTTGAAAAATCGGTGCTCCCCGGCCGTAGGTCCCCTGGACAACAAACTTTGTACACTTGTAGAGGAAGAGGGGGCTACATTTGTGCCAAGTTTGGGGTCCAGGGGACCCATGGCTGCCCAGAATTCGGCGCATAAAATTGAAGATGGACACAGACTCGAGTATAAGCTGAGGGGGGCATTTTCAGCACAAAAAAAGTGCTGAAAAACTCGGCTTATACTCGCGTATATGCGGTAATTGTTTTTTCTCCAATAGGCGTTGATTATACGCCGAAGTTTCATGTTCTGAGTGTTAATGTGCCAAAGTAATTTTGTACCTTATGCATTGATATTGTATTCTGCATTTTCAGAAGTGGTTATTATCCCTGATGAAGAATTTATATGCACTTTTTCGAAACGCCTGGGACTCTACAACTTCTTGTCACTTAGAGCTATGTGAATTTATGGTCTCTTTGTTGGATGTAGTTGAATTTCACCACTTGTCTGTTTATGTATATGTTTATCCATGCATCCATTATCACATTGCCTTTGATAATGTAATGTTCACAGAACTACTGTTTTATGACTTTTTTGAATTAATAAATATATTTTTTATATAATTATTTTTCTTTATTGTCCAATTTGCCTTTAAAATGCCATTTCTGAGGTTATACCCTTCCCATTTAATCAGGGATTATGGCAATCAACATGCCAATCTACATGAGTCTAATCAATTTCTAGGTTATTGCTGGTATACCTCAAGGTTCAGTGTTGGGACTCTTACTTTTTAGACTATTTAAAAATGATAGAGTTTGAGATTAAAAGCACAATTTCTTTGTTTGCAGCTTATACCAAACTGTTCAGTGGAAAAACATCCAACATGTTTCCACTTACCAGCAGATTTTAATGCACTGTTTAATTTGGCAACTACAGCACATGGCAAATGAGGTTTAATGTTGATTAATAGAACAAACGACAACTGGATATTGGGATTTTGAAAGTGCTTAATCCTCTGTAGGGAATAATATTTGACAAAGTGATATAAAAATATATTTTTTTTATTATAAGTGTATAAAATGGCATCTATAACAAAATAGACATTAAAGCAGAGTTCCACCCAAAAATGGAACTTCCGCTTTAACCACTCCTCGCCCCCTCACATGCCACATTTGGCATGTCATTTTTTTGGGGGGGGGGAGTGGGGGCTTCGATGGAGTGGGACTTCCTGTCCCACTTCCTCCTTCCGCCCAGGGACCGCTTAGACGACTCATTATATCGCCTAAGGCGGCCCCTCCCTGTAGGCGATCACCTGGGACATGTGACAGGTCCCAGGCGATCGCCTGTCCACTCCTAGGGCGCAGCGCGACTCGCGCATGCGCAATGAGTGCCCGGCCGTGAACCCGAAAGCTGTCACGGCCGGGTGCCCACAGTTTGAATGGAGGCAGAGGCGCCGGCGCGGCGGAGAGCAGGGGAAAGGAGCGACACTCCGGGCGGCCGTGTCGCTGGACAGTGGAGCAAGTAAGTGTCTGTTTATTAAAAGCCAGCAGCTACACTTTTTGTAGCTGCTGACTTTTAATAAACCTAAAAAAGACTGGAACTTTAAAGAGGAAGTAAACCTCTTTATTTCCCTGCAAAGGTAAAGCATAATGGGCTACTATGCATTGCATAGTAGCCCATTATGTGTTACTTATCTAAAACCGAAGCCTGCGATGTCACCGCTGTCCCCACTAGCAGCGAGCGTCCATCTTCACCCCTCTTCCTTTCGGGGCCACGAACTCCGGCTCTGTGACTGGCCGGAGTCGCATCATGTCACTCGCGCGGCAGTCACGGCATTTCCCCTTTTAGAAACGGCATGATCGCCGTTTCTAACGTGCGCCTGCGCCCTAGACATTGGCGCACGGCTCTATTGTAAATATCTCTTAAACCATGGAGGTTTAGGAGATATTTCCAGCACCTACACGTAAGCCTTTAATCTAGGCTTGCCTGTAGGTAAAAGTGGTTGTACAGGGTGTACAACCACTTTAAGTGCAAATAATTTTTACAGCAATCTCTAAATGCAGAGCGGACATCCCCTATGCCAAGATATGCTAATTCCTCTATAATCATACATGCATACAATCATGGATACCCATGGTATACGCCATAACATATAGTAGAGAAAGGAGCGCAACACAACGCGTTTTGCTCAACAGCTTCTTCAGGGGTTCTTATTGGAAGGAAATTGATGCAATAGAGTTGCTGTAAAGAAAAAATACAAATGATATGCATTCATAAATAATTTATTAAACATCACTTTCAATTTTATTTAAACATAATTTTTACCACTTGCTGACGTCGGCAAAATGGCACGGCTGAATTTGACGCTGTGTGCTCCCTGAGCGTGCCCGCGGACTCTGTCCACCGGGTGCCCGCGATCGTCTCACGGAGAGGCAGAACGGGGAGATGCCTATGTAAACGAGCCATTGGTTGTCGGGTGGTCTGCTGGCGGGGGCTTTTAACAAGGGAGCCCCCAGATCCCGCCGCCCCATGTGAATGGGTATCTGGTACATTGATGAGAGGCCTTGATGAGAGGTCTTTTGGCTTTGACAGCTGTTATATAGGCAAGGGCGGGGCCACTCAGTGACATAACTGAGTGACCCCGCCCCCATTCTGACATCATGTAACATCAGATGGGGCGGGGACATTTAGTCAGCAGGTGGCCCTGCCCTTGCCTATATAACAACTGTCAAAGCCAAAAGACAGCAGTCGCCAGGAGGCCTCCCATGGAGGTGGAGTATTCATTGTTTGTTTTTTTTTCTTCTATTTTTCGGGTCCGTCGGGCAGCGTGATTGACGATGGATGTACTTTGCGGGGTACTTTTTTTTTTTTTCTTTTTTAATAGAGGAATTGTCAAAAACGGTCTCTTGTGGTCTTTACTTTTTGACACTTTTTTTGCTGAATGGGTAGGGGTACAATGTATCCGATACCCATTCACATAAGGGGGCGGGATCTTCCAGATTCCGATGAGCCTCCCCACCCGCAGACCCCGACAACCAATGGCCAGGGTTGTCGGGAAGAGGCTCTTGTCCCCATCAAACTGGGGACAAGGTGCTTTGGGGGCGGGGCGGGGGCGGCCGCACACCAATTTTATTTATTATTTTTCTTGATTTTTCATCAATGTTCCTGCGAGGCGGCAATGCATTACAGCCGTGAGAAAGTTTAAATGACATTTTTTCTTTTAGAAACGTAAATTTGTAACGGCACTGTTCTACACATCGCACAGATGTGCCACTTTACAGGCAGATTAAGGGGTCCCCCAGGCACGATATTTAGTTTCAATATATCTTTATTGGCTTAACAAGGTAAGCAAAGGTAAACAAGCATGTTCAGTAAGTTTTCATTCATTATTTTCAAATGTATGTACCATTATTTAAAGAACCTTGGTATAGATATGATAAAAAGGAAGGGAAAATTAAAAAAAGGAAAGAATAGAGTGGGGGGAGACCCAGGTGTGTGTGTGTGTGGGGGGGGGTGATGGATAACACCATTGAGTTAATTAAGCTGATTGGCATGCTAATAATTGGTCATGTTGTGTGCATAATCATTATAATGACCCATTTGTAGGTTATTTAGGTATGTTGGAGACCAGGTTTGCTATAGTTGGTCCGAGACTGTTAGAATGAGGGCAACTTGCAAGATCGATGAGAGGTCCAAGGAGACCATAGAGAGTCCAATTTGTCAAGAAGAAAGTTTGCTTTAGTGAACATAAACTCAAGTTGTGTTTGTTTGTTCAGGATTTGAATGGTTATCACGGCAGGGGGTGCTGCTTGTTTCCAGCTCCTGGAAATGGTGAGTCTAGCTGCTATGAATATGTGAGTTAAGAGGGTTCAGCATTTTTGAAGCCAGGAGTCAAGTTCTAATCCGAACAGGGTCAGTTTTGGGTCCGGTGTAAGTGGTAATTTAGTGATGGAAGAGGCTAAGGTGAAAATGGAAGTCCAGTAAGTTGTTATTTTTGGGCAAAACCACCAGATGTGTGGAAGCGAGCCCATATGTCCACAGTCAGTTCCTCCAGCATTGTGCGGGTTGATTGTGGTATATGAAAGACAGCTTATCTGGAGTCAGATACCAATTATGTAGTAGCTTTTGGGACGATTCCTAGTGGGAGAGGCATTTGGAATGTTTCAGAGGTAGCTGCGAGGCTGTGTTCCATTGATTGAGGTCAGCTGAGAATTGGAAGACTCTTTCCCAGTAGTTCATTGCCGGGAGTTTCTTCCTGGGGGTTCCAGAAATTAGAAGGTTATAAAGTGGAAAAACTCCCATTCAGAGATGGGGGGGCGTGTCCATTAGGGAGAGGAATTTTTTGGAGAAATCTCCTGAGGGGCTTAGCGTAATCTTTTGGACTGCGTGTCGTATTTGAAGGTATTTGAAAAAGGTGGAAGGTTTCAAGGAGTATTTCTTGGTAAGCTCTTTAAAGGTGAGTAACTTATTGTGGGCAAATAGCTGTGCGATATTGTGGATTCCGGTCAGTCCCAGTCTGCTAAGGAGGTTCCTGTTATCAATATTTCGAGAGATCTTTGTGGGAGAAAGTGAGGAGTATGTTGAGAAGGTCCTTGGAATATTTTGACCACTGAGTTCCATACTTTGACAGTAGCATTAACAGTATCCAGAAATTGCGATAGAGGAGATTGTTGAAGCCAGGTGGCTCCTAAAAAAAGGTTTTAAGTTTGAGCTCACAGCAACAGATTTCATTTGGGTCCAGGAAAGACATAGTGTTGGAGATCACCATGACCTGGATTGTGAGAGAATGGTAGCTTTGTAATAGGCAGTAACGTTGAGAGCCCCCATGCCCGCTTCTTTAGTTGACATACAGAGTGTCTCTTATCTGAGGCATGTTTTTTTAGAGTTCCAAATAAAGTTTTGCAATATGGTAGGGATCCTTCTTGGCTGTACTTGAGAATATGGGAGGCAAGGTTCGAAAGAGGCATAGAATATGTGGTAGAAGAAACATTTTCAATAATGATATGCATCCTACCTATGAAGTGACTCCAGTTTTGAGGGTACTGCACGTTTTTGTCAATGTGTTAGTTAAGGCTATGAAATTTAGAGATTGGATTTTAGAGGCTGGAGATGTAAGCTGAATTCTTAGGGCATCCCTGTCATGTTCCATTTGTAATGGGGAAGGAAGATGACATGAATCCCGAGGTCCAGACTTTGGCCAACGGCATTGAGTACAGTGTGGATATGGCTCAGAGTATGCATCTTGAGAAGCCAAACTTGAATACCGCTTGCATACCTAGAGGCTGTATCGGATACAGTGTATCCGGTCAAAGGCTTTTTTACTATGGTGAGTTGTGAGTTGTTATAGGAGATTAAAGAAAAAAGAAAAAGAAAGCTGGGAACCTATAGGATAGATGGAACATGCGGGCAGGGTGTATAACACAGCAAATAACCATAGAAACGAAAAAAATAAAAATTGTGTACACCCAAAAGGCTACCTCCTCACATTTATTAATCCTATGCAAAAATAGTACACACCGTGTTTCCCCGAAAATAACCCCGGGTCTTATTTTCAGGGTAGGTCTTACCATGTAATGCGCTGTCTTCTCTCCCCCTCTCTCTCCTTGCCTGAAAGGAATCCCCACTGTGAACCAAGTTAAAATGCTTGTAAAATCCTATAATTCACTCTATTACCGTAGTATATAATGTACAATGTGTGTGTTTCTGTAATATAATTGTGCCAAATACCTTCGTTATAGCGCCGCTCTGCACTTCTGTGACCCACCGGAGCTCTCTTCCCCGCAATTATATTACAGAAACGCACACATTGTACATTATATACTACTGCAATAGAGTGGATTATAGGATTTTACAAGCTTTTTAAACTAGGGCTTATTTTCGGGGTAGGGCTTATGCCTTCCTGGAAAATAGCGCTAGGTCTTATTTTCGGGGTAGGTCTTATTTTTGGGGAAACACGGTATAAAAACAGCACAGACCATGTAACAAACACTTCCCAGCCCCATCACTCCCCACCTCCCTCCCAGAAAACCCTACAAATCCCACCAATTCCCCCACCCCCTAGACCTATGAACTGCCTCACCGGGATCTCCCAGAGGAGCTGAGAATGTGCGGCTATGCCGCTGACCCCTCACAGAGACGAAACAAACCCCTGATGACTACACCTGCAAAGATAGTTACTTAAATAATGGGGATTCATACATCCACCCAAGCAGCTGAGAGGAGAGCACTGCTCCTTAAAGCCACTATGGGCAAATGCAGTGCAATCTGACAGAAGGCTGCACCTGGGGGATGGATGTAAAGTCTGATTAATGAAATTTGAGCCCCGCTGTTAGTCCTGTAACAAGACAAAAAAACACAGTAAGTTCTCATCCAGTCCAGAATCTCAGGTAATGGTAAGTGCCTGTAGGTTCTAAACACACAGAGGCAGTGGGTGCTAAGATGATATCCAGCAATCTGCTACGGTATATATCGATATTGAACACCTCATAAAGAATAAAAGTGATATTCACTGCTTGCTCAGCTTGATTTTAAAGGTTACCAGCAGGGCCGATCCTGGGCGGGTGCCTGGGGTGCACTGCACCGAGGCGCCGCAGAGCAGGGGGCGCCAAAGTGCCAGAGTATCATGATTGTCAGTCCCGAGTGTTCTGCCTCGCGCCCGCGGCAGTGTGCATTTTCCTCGCCCCCCGGCGCTCAGTATAAACTGCACTATTCCCCGCCTCCCAGCGTGCCCACGGCACAGAGTATAATAGCACTATTCCCTGCCTCCCAGCGCGCCCGCGGCAGTGTGCATAAGATATAGCTAGCTTCATATTCCCCGCCCCACGGCAATGTTCGCCCTCCGGCTGTATATTTTTCCTCCCCGCTTGCCCGCTGTATATTTCGTATGAGGAGGAGGTAGGCTAGGTCTGCCCCACCTCCTCCCCATGTCCCCCCTGTGCCCGCCCACAACCCTTTCGCGTAGCCAATCTGTGCCTGGAAAGGGATGAGGGCGGGAGATTTCAAACCAGCCAGCCAGTGATCCTGCCTGGAGTGCCTGATGTCGCTGCCTGAGTGCCTGCCTCTGAAGACAATGCAGCCTGGGTGAGTGATCTCTCCCCTCTCTCTTCTCTAAATGTGCCAAAGTCTCCCAGGCTTCCATATATAGTCTTCCATGCAGGGGCGGGCTGGGGCAGGGTGGCAATTTCCCCCTAGGCTGCCCTAACTTATATGGATAACGGCCGGCGGCTGCCCGCTCACGTTTTTTTTTTCCGGAGGAAGTCGGGTCAGGGCAGGGGCCATGAGCTGAGGCAGAGGGAGGGGTACTGAAGCTCAAGCGACACTCACTCATGTAGTGGGGCCGATCTGTCACCCGCGGCTCCACTCCTCCCGTCGGTCGCGATCACACTAATCCACCGACAGAGGAGTGAGAGCCAGCCTGTCAGCTCCTGCGGGGGATTTCCCCCCTCCCTCTCCTCCAAACACTGCAGCATGTGCGGGCTCCGCTCGTAGAGCCCGGCCGCCCACTCTGTTCCCTCCCCTGCTTCCTCATTGGTAGGTGGAGAGTGCCCATCAGCCAGGCCTCCAGCAGCTGCAAAGCATCGTGGGACATATAGTCCCTATCGCCAGCAGCCCAGTAGCAGTCCCTGGGGGCAGAAACTCCCCAGTCTGTCCACAGCAGGAGAAAGGACGAGAGGCTGCGGGAAGCGGACTGTCACTCCATGAGGTGAGCAGAGCAGAGATAATGTAATTTTTTTTTTTATTGAAAATAAAGATTCCTCTCTTCCTTCTCATTGTTTCCTGCTGGGGGCTGATATTATATACCCCTTCCTGCCTAAACCTTTTTTTGACACTGTATTTTTGTTAGAAAATTACTTAGAACCCCCAAACATATATATATATATATATATATATATATATATATATATATATATATATATGTATTTTTTTTAGCAGAAACCCTAGAGAATAAAATGGCGATTGTTGCAATATTTTATGTCACATAAAATATTGCATTTGAAAAACCGCACTGATGCAATGCAATTTCTTTGGGAAAATACACTGTCATGAATAAAAAAAAAAAAAAAAACACTAACATTAGCCCAATTTTTTTGTATAATGTGAAAGATGATATTATGCAGAGTAAATAGATACCTAACGTGTGGGGTGCACGCGGCATGCCCTGTGATCAGTGAGTCCATGAGACTCGGCTGATCACAGATCGGAGTGAGGGGCAGATATCGGCCCCTTACCATGTGATCAGCTGTCAGCCAATGACAGCTGATCACGTGATGAAAACAGAAGCTGGTAATAGCCATTTTGTTCCCCTCATGCTGACAGCGTGAGGAGAAAAAAAAGTCGTTTATCGTCTTGTGTAAACGGGACATCAGTCCCGCACACTCCAGACCCACTGCTGCTAAGTAGTGCCCACCAGTGCCACCTACCAGTGCATGTCAGCACTACTAAGTAGTCCACGCGCTCTCAAGCTCCCAGTGAGTGGAGAACTGAGAGCAGCGCAGCCAGAATAAAATGACCTGTGTGTCCTGCTGGCCACTGACCTGTGTGTCCTGCTGGCCACTGACCTGTGTGTCCTGCTGGCCACTGACCTGTGGGTCCTGCTGGCCGCTTGCCTCTGGCTCCTGCTGGTAGCTGACCATGGCCTTTTGGGTCTGCTGGCTACTAGCCTAGGGCGACCAGATGTCCCCGGTTTCCCGGGACAGTCCCCGGACTGAGGACACTGTCCCGGGGCCAAGTCCGTGCCCGATTCTGTCCCCACTTTGCAGGGCCAATCCTGGGAGGGTGCACCGTGAGCTGAGGCAGAGGGAGAGTGCCCAAGGCCAGCCCTACCATGGGTACTGCTGGGCCTATTGGGCTGCCTCAGAAGGGAAGTGGGGGCAAGCACCGCTGGATTACACAGAGCAGGGACCTCCCGCTTACCTGGCGGCTGCTGTGATACGAAGTCCCACCTCCTGGACCGGCTCCTTTGATAGACAGCACACTGGTGACGTCTATCATAGAAGCCAGTCCTGGAGGCGGGACTTCGTATGACAGCAGCCACACCGGGTAGGCAGTAGATCTCCACTCTGTGTAATCCGGCGGCTCTTCTCTCTCTAATCCCCATGCAATAAACGGACTGCATTGATGGACACTGGCGAGGCTTCATTGATGGGCACTGATCAGGCTGCATTGATGGACACTGGTGAGGCTGCTTTGGATGGGCACTGGTGATAGTGAGCTGATTTGGTGAGTTAATGGGCCACTTGACTGGATTTGCCCCCCAGGCCTAAGGCTGCCAGCCCTCCCCTGCTTCCATGTGCCATAGTCTTCTTCAGCCTTCCACGTGCCATAGCCTTCCATGTGCCACAGCCTTCCAGCCTTCCATGTGCCACAGCCTTCCAGCCTTCCATGTGCCACAGCCTTCCAGCCTTCCATGTGCCACAGTCTTCCAGCCTTCCATGTGCCATAGTGGTCCTGCCTTCCATGTACCATAGTGATCCTTCCTGTCTTCCATGTGCCATAGTGGTCCTGCCTTCCATGTACCATAGTAATCCTTCCTGCCTTCTGTGTGCCATAGTAATCCTTCCATGTACCATAGTGATCCTTCCTGTCTTCCATGTGCCATAGTGGTCCTGCCTTCCATGTACCATAGTAATCCTTCCATGTACCATAGTGACCCTTCCTGCCTTCCATGTGCCATAGTTATCCTTCCTTCCATGTACCATAGTAATCCCTCCTTCCTTTCTTCCATGTACCATAGTGATCCTTCCTTCCTGCCTTCTGTGTACCATAGTGTCCCCTCTTCCTTTCTTCCTTACACCATAGTGATTCTTCCCTCTCTCTCTCCCTAAGGGGTCATACTGCAGTACTTATTCTTTGGCTCCATCCCGGGTTCCTCAGATCCTTTATAATCCTCTATTTTAAGCTCTTTGTCTATTCTCAGTGTATACAAAACCAGATGTATTGGAAGTACATTTCTAAATGATTGTGTTGAGGTTTATATGTATCCCTAAGACTCCAGCTTGTGGCACACAATCAAAGCATATTTAGAGGGACAAGGAAGCCCAAAATTAGGTTTCGTCTAGGGTGTCAAAAATCCTTGCACCAACCCTGTTTAGTGGGCACTGGTAGGCTGCATTTGGTGGGCACTGATAAGGCTGCATTTGGTGGGCACTGATAAGGCTGCATTTGGTGGGCACTGATAAGGCTGCATTTGGTGGGCACTGATAAGGCTGCATTTGGTGGGCACTGATAAGGCTGCATTTGGTGGGCACTGATAAGGCTGCATTTGGTGGGCACTGATAAGGCTGCATTTGGTGGGCACTGATAAGGCTGCATTTGGTGGGCACTGGTAGGCTGCATTTGGTGGGCACTGGTAGGCTGCATTTGGTGGGCACTGGTAGGCTGCATTTGGTGGGCACTGGTAGGCTGCATTTGGTGGGCACTGGTAGGCTGCATTTGGTGGGCACTGGTAGGCTGCATTTGGTGGGCACTGATAAGGCTGCATTTGGTGGGCACTGATAAGGCTGCATTTGGTGGGCACTGATAAGGCTGCATTTGGTGGGCACTGATAGGCTGCAATTGATGGGCACTGGTAGGCTGCATTTGGTGGGCACTAATGAGGCTACATTGATCTCTTGTATAATTTTTGCAGTCTCTGACCATCTATTGTATCATATCTGCAGTCTCTGACCATCTCCTCTACGATGTCTTTCTAACAGACTCTCTAACAGAAGCCCTCTCTGTGTACATTAGAGAGACCCCCCTCCAGGTCCCATTAGAGTACTCCTTGCTTTTTCTGTATTTTGTTTATTAAGAGATCATGGGAGGATCCCAGGGTAACGAAGACTCCTTAGGGGAGCATCTCTGTGTTTGAGTCATTGCCATAGAAACACGTGTAAAGGGGAGGAGTTAGTAAAGATAACCACGCCCATGTGGGGGGGCGCCAGAAATATTTCTGCACCCAGGCGTCTGTGACCCTAGGATCGGCCCTGGTGACCAGCACAGAAATTGTCACTACTAGGACATAGCTTCAAAGGACATAAGCTCAAACATATCTGGCAGCATAATAGACATCTGATCCGGCCAGTATTAAACCAATGTGTCACAGAGCCTCTAGGTACCTCATGAATACTGCCGATATGGTCGGTCTGTCTGTGTATACAGTTGCAAAAAAAGTATGTGAACCCTTTTGGAATGATATTGATTTCTGCACAAATTGGTCATAAAATGTGATCTGATCTTCATCTAAGTCACAACAATAGACAATCACAGTCTACACAAACTACACAAATAATTAAATGTTACCATGTTTTTATTGAACACACCATGTAAACATTCACAGTGCAGGTGGAAAAAGTATGTGAACCCTTGGATTTAATAACTGGTTGAACCTCCTTTGGCAGCAATAACTTCAACCAAACATTTCCTGTAGTTGCAGATCAGACGTGCACAACGGTCAGGAGTAATTCTTGACCATTCCTCTTTACAGAACTGTTTCAGTTCAGCAATATTCTTGGGATGTCTGGTGTGAATCGCTTTCTTGAGGTCATGCCACAGCATCTCAATCGGGTTGAGGTCAGGACTCTGACTGGGCCACTCCAGAAGGCGTATTTTCTTCTGTTTAAGCCATTCTGTTGTTGATTTTCTTCTATGCTTTGGGTCGTTGTCCTGTTGCAATACCCATCTTCTGTTGAGCTTCAGCTGGTGGACAGATGGCCTTAAGTTCTCCTGCAAAATGTCTTGATAAACTTGTGAATTAATTTTTCTTTCGATGATAGCGATCCGTCCAGGCCCTGACGCAGCAAAGCAGCCCCAAACCATGATGCCCCCACCACCATACTTCACAGATGGGATGAGGTTTTGATGTTGGTGTGCTGTGCCTCTTTTTCTCCACACATAGTGTTGTGTGTTTCTTCCAAACAACTCAACTTGCAGGTGCTCTTGTGCAAACTGTAAACGTGAGCAATGTTTTTTTTGGACAGCAGTGGCTTCCTCTGTGGTATCCTCCCATGAAATCCATTCTTGTTTAGTGTTTTACGTATCAGAGATTCGCTAACAGGGATGTTAGCATATGCCAGAGACTTTTGTAAGTCTTTAGCTGACACTCTAGGATTCTTCTTCACCCCATTGAGCAGTCTGCGCTGTGCTCTTGCAGTCATCTTTACAGGATGCCCATTCCTAGGGAGAGTAGCAGCAGTGCTGAACTTTCTCCATTTATAGACAATTTGTCTTACCATGGACTGATGAACAGCAAGGCTTTTGGAGATACTTTTATAACCCTTTCCAGCTTTATGCAAGTCAACAATTCTTAATCATAGGTCTTCTGAGAGCTCTTTTGTGCTAGGCATCATTCACATCAGGCAATGCTTCTTGTGAAAAGCAAACCCAGAACTGGCGTGTGTTTTTTATAGGGCAGGGCAGCTGTAACCAACACCTCCAATCTCATCTCATTGATTGGACTCCAGTTGGCTGACGCCTCACTCCAATTAGCTCTTGGAGATCTCATTAGTCTAGGGGTTCACATACTTTTTCCACCTGCACTGTGAATGTTTACATGGTGTGTTCAAAAAAACATGGTAACATTTAATTCTTTGTGTGTTATTAGTTTAAGCAGACTGTGATTGTCTATTGTTGTGACTTAGATGAAGATCAGATCACATTTTATGACCAATTTGTGCAGAAATCCATATCATTCCAAAAGGGTTCACATACTTTTTTTGCAACTGTATATTACTCACTGTTCCGTGGTTTTTCAGAAGCCATTCTATGTTTTTCCTATGATCCACAGTCCTTAGTGGAAATGGGCAAAGAACTTCACAGCCAGTTCGTTCAGCAGGCAAGTACAGTGGAAGCCATTACAGGTGTCCTGTGTGACTAGTATGGGTGTTCAATATCTTCTGTAGATAACCCCAGCTGCTGACATCCTATAGAGTACAGGACAGGTACAAAGCCGTGTGACACGGGCGTATTGGGAGTGCGCACGATCCCCCTCCTTCTGAGGGACGTTCCTGAACGTCCACTCAGAAGGAGGAAGCGCCCACCCAGCCGTATATGTGCAGTGGCTGGGTGGGAGGTGGTTAATGACATATTTTAGGTGGAAATCAGGCTGTCTGTCGGCAAAGTTTATGCAACAGATTTTCTGTGTATTTGCAACCCCTGCACCTTTAAACCTGGGCAGAAAACAGTGACAGATCTCCAGTAGAAGCCCATGTGATAAAGTAAGGCTGAGCATCAGCAGGTTGAACTCAATGTGGATGGGGGATTCCCTCCTGTTGTGCTGTTGTATTCTTCTCTGTCCTATAGCCAGCAGTGCGGATTGGTTAAAACGTTTTCAAACAAAAACTATTATTTTAAAGCTAAATTCTGGGATAAGTAAAAATGTTCCCTTGCAATGGAAATGTCCCTGCATTGTAAGGGGTTAAGTGCCCATTTATATCTAGGGGGACTATGAAAAGCAGTTTTACTTACCTGATCCTCCATCCCCACAGGCTCCTCCATGCTGCCAGACCTGTCGTCGTAGTCCCTTCACTCTTACATTCTGGCAGCTGCAGGTCCTCTGACATCATCAAGCCTGATACAGGACCCATGGCCCTACATTGGATGTGAGGACGCAGAGTGACATTCCACTGTCAGAGCGTAGGGGAGAGCTGTCTGCTGGGGGAGCAGCGATCAGTAAGTAGGGCTGCTTTTCTTGTCCCCTAGACCTAAATAAGCACTTAACCCTTGCATGCGAGAGTAGCCCCACTGCAAGCGGGAACTTTCCTTGAGGTTCAGCTTTAAGTCACTGAGGGACAAAATAGACCAATAGGTGATACAACCCACCTTCTTTTAATTATTACCTTGGATGGGCTGACCCCCATCTGTACTTTAAGACTGCATTCACACCTGACGTTTTTACCGGCGTTTTGTCGCGCGAATTTGCGCCCATCGAAATGCTCATTGTCGCGCTAAACGCTTGAATCGTGCGTTTCCATTACATTCTATGACTCCTAAAATGCCCAAATCTGCCCGATTTGTGCGACAGAAAAGGGTCCGGAACTTGTTTGAGCTTCAGGAGTTCGGCTTCAGGCGTTTTGGAGTGGAGATGTGAACCATCTCCATAGAGAATAATGTTTTTTTTCCCCCTCTAGCGTTTTGTAGCTTCAGGCTTCAGGCTACAAAACGCTCAGGTGTGAATGCAGCCTAAAAGTACAGACTGCTGTTACGTAATGCAGCACTAGATGTCACTGTTGTTAAATAGTCTCCATACCTTTTATATGGAATGTCTGTCTGGCATCTTGCTGCGACCTTCTGTAACATGCTATAAAATAATTTGTGTAATTGAAATTGATGTGTTCTTTCAGCACGAACAACGCTGATGTGCAGCCAAGTTTTCTGCGACAGTGCAAGACTGGGCAGAATTTTCTGGAGTCTGATTCAATTCCATAGATGTTTCCACTCTTTAAACCATGTCCTCTATACATAATAGCAAGACATATACTGTGATCAATCATTCAATATTTTAATGGCTTTTTCATAATTACTATATTGTCTTTTTTTTGTTTTTAAAAATCATTGGTTTGTACTCCATCTGTTGCCTGTTTATTCTTTTGGGAAATATATATGTTTAATGTGTTACAAGAATAAAAAAAAAGTTTCATAATCCACTTAATATTCTCTTATAATGAATGTCATTGTAAATTCTTTTTTTTTTTTTTTAAGTTGTGCTGTACAGCTGCCAAACTTTTTAAAATATTTCTTAAAGTGGTTGTAAACCCGGAAAAAAAAGCCACCTGCAAGACAAAGCCATAATGAGCTAGTATACTAGCTCATTATGCATTATTTACCTTAGATCGAAGCCCCCGAAGCCGTCCTCGTCTTCCCCTCCGGCCGCAGACATCTCTCCGCAGATACCCGGAAGATTACTTCCAGGTATCGCCGCTCCGGCGCTGTGATTGGCCGGAGCAGCAAAGACGACACTCTGCGCATGCGCAGGAGCCGTCAAATTGTGAATTGGATTTGCAGTGCACCTGCGCAGTTGTCTGCGGTGCTCATGCGCCGTAGACAATGTGTAATCCCATTCACAAATATCTCCTAAACGGTGCAGGTTTAGGAGATATTGAAAACACCTACAGGTAAGCCTTAATCTAGGCTTACCTGTAGGTGAAACTTGCAAAGGAGGGGTTACAACCACTTTAAGGCCATTGTTGCTGTGACCATCTCCTTTGTGCCATGCGGCAGGTCCTGGGTTGGTTTATATGTGGTTTGCTGCCTTTGAAAACAATCATCAACCAATGATAAAACAATATTTATGCTCTTTTCAAGTAGAACTGTGGGCTAAATTCAAAGTTGCAACTGTCATGCAGGCTTTGCAGATGAGACAATGATGGAGTGTGGTTATCAGCATTACCACTGTGGATTTGTAAGCCTTTAGCTTGCCAATCAACATGTTGCCACACAAAGCCCTGCTCACGGCTTTCTGGATGACAGCCCTGTCTCTTTTGCTGAAACCCTCCCACTGTGATCTTCAGTGTCTGGGAGGGAGAGCGTGTGAGACATGAATGAAGAAGTAAAACGGGGGGAGGGGGGCTGGGGGGGGCCGCTCAGTGTCAGAAGTGTTTTCACCTTAATGCATAGGATGCATTAAGGTGAAAAAACACAAGGATTTACAACCCCTTTAACTAGTTAAGGACCAAGACTTTTTTTCAGACTTGGTGTTACAAGTTAAAATAATTTTTTTTGCTAGAAAATTACTTGGAACACCGAAAATTTATATATATTTTTTTCAGACACTCTAGAAAATAAAATGGCAGTCGTTGTCACACCGTATTTGCGCAGCGGTCTTGCAAGCACAATTTTTTTTAATTAACCACTTGCCCACCATGCCAATTCTGTCATTTCTCTTCTACATGCAAATGTCATTTTTTTGCTAGAAAATTACACAGAACCCCCAAACATTATATATGTTTCTTTAGCAGAGACCCTAGAGAATACAATGGCGGTCATTGCAACTTTTTATCTCGCACAGTATTTGCGCAGCAATTTTTCATGCTTTAAAAAAAAAACAGTAAAGCTAGCCCAATTTTTTTGCATAATGTGAAAGATAAAGTTGCGCCGAGTACCATAAATAGATACCTAACATGTCACGCTTCAAAATTGCACACACTCAATGGAATGGCGCCAAACTTCGGTACTTAAAAATCCCTGTACAGAGGAGGTCTAGGGCTATAATTATTGCTCTCGATCTAGCGTTTGCGGCGAACACCGCACATGTGTGGTTTCAACACCATTTTCATATGTGGGCAGGGCTTATGTATGCGTTCGCTTCTGCGTGCGAGCACACAGGGACAGGGGCACTTTAAAAAAAATGTTTTTATTTGTTAATTTTACTTTAAAAAAATATTATTTGACACTTTAGAAAAAAAAAAATGTTTTGATTACTTTTATTCCTATTACAAGGAATGTAAACATCCCTTGTAATAGGAATATGGCATGACAGGACCTCTTTACAGTGAGATAATAAGACCCCGTATCTCACCTTTTAGGCTGGAAAGCCCAAAATAAAAAAATAAAATAAAACGATCACGGCTTCCCAGCCGAGGCGGTGGCGGTTTTTTGAATGCAGAGGCCGGGCGTAATATCATAACACCGCGCCCGGCCTCCGACGATCATACAGACTCCGGCGACCATCTGGTCCGCCGGAAATCACTATGGTGGACACCCGGGGGTGGCGGATGCATTCTCCAACTCACTGATCGCAGCGGTGAGTCGGTAGAAGCACCGGAGGGCGGCGGGAGGGGGTGCGACAACCCCTCTTGCCGCCCGTAAGAACGATCAAGCGGCTGACCACTATGATTGTTCTTATGGTGTAGGGAATCGCTGGCTGAAAACGGAAATATCTGAATGATGCCTGTAGCTGCAGATATCATTCAGATATACCACCACAAAGCCGAGGACGTCTTTAGACATCCAGCCATCGGCAAGTGGTTAAATAAGACAACAGTAAAGTTGGCCCAATTTTTATATTGTGAAAGATAATGTTACGCCAAGTAAATTGATACTCAACATGTTACGCTTCAAAATTGCGCCCGCTCATGGAATGGCGACAAACTTTGACCCTTAAAATCTCCATAGGTGGTGATTAAAATGTCTACAGGTTACCAGTTTTGGGTTACAGAGAAGGTCTAGTGCTAGAATTATTGCTCTCACTCTAACAATTGCGGCGATACCTCACGTGTGGTTTAAATACTGTTTTCATATGCGGGCATGACTTTCGTATGCGTTCGCTTCTGCGCACTACTTACTTTTTTATTTTTATTTTTACACTTACCTTTTAAAAAAAAAAATCCCCTTTTAAGACCATTGGGCAGAAGTGACGTTTGACGTTGCTTCCATCATCCAATGGTATGGAGGCGAGTGGGGGCCATTTTTCCCTCACTTGGCATCCAGCCTTACAGGGGAGAGGACGCAGTCTTCTCCACCACTACCGGCAGGTCCGGTAAGTGACGGAGACAACCGTAGCACGGCGGGAGGGGGTGGGCCTCTCCCGCCCCCGATAAAAAGTGATCTTGCGCTGAATGCGCCACAGAGACCACTTTTATATGAAAGAAGGCCATCCGCTGTTGAAGATGATACCCGGGTTATGGCAGCTATCTGCTGCCATAACCCCAGGATTCTACATCAAAGTACCGACGTATAACGACGGCAGGCGGTCTGCAAGTGGTTAAAATGGTTGCAGCCAGACTCAGTGGTGGGAGATTTCTGCAGCATATTTGGCAAGTACAGAATCGCAGTATATATAAAATAATATGCACTGGTTGGAGGGAAGCTTCCAGCATGGCAAAGATGTTTTTATTCTAAATTATGTGAGCAGACTGCAGTTCCTCTTTAAGGACCTTCGGTATACCCCATACATCCAAGGTTCTTAAAGGGTTAAAACAAGTTCAAAAGCTGCAGCAGTCATGAGCTTGTGCTGTTATGTTTAGCATGTTCCTGTTAAGGTGACTTGTGCAGTGGGGATATCCATTCACTGCAAGGTGTGAACCCAGAAACGCTCAGCTCTGCGCACTTCCCAGTACACAGCTTTCAAAATTCCATCTGTACAGCCAAATAAACGGGGATATTGATATGATTGGTAGGTTCAGCAAACCCCCCCGATGCTAGGGAATCAGCATTTCGTATTGTTGCTTAGTATAAGGGAGATGATTGACAACAATACTAAGAGCTGATTCCCTAGTGTCAAGCGGGACACTTGAAAAATGTGAGTGTGTTATTTCACTGTTTTAATAAAGTGTTTTTAAAGCGGAGTTCCACCCAAAAGTGGAACTTCCGCTTAAACCACTCCTCGTCCCCTTACATGCCACATTTGGCATGTAATTTTTTGGGGGCGGGAGTGGGGGCTTCAGTAGGAGTGGGACTTCCTGTCCCACTTTCTCCTGCCGCCCAAGGACCGCTTAGGCGACTCGTCATATCTCTTAAGGCGGCACCTCCCTGTAGGCGATCACCTGGGACACGTGACCGGTACCAGGCGATCGCCTGTCCACTCAGGGAGCGCAAGCGCCACTCGCGCATGCGCAGTGAGTGCCCGGCGGTGAAGCCGAAAGCTGTCACGGCCGGGTGCCCACAGTTAGAATGGAGGCGCCGGCGGAGAGGGGGGGGAGAGGAGCAAAGCTACAGGTGGCCGCGACGTTGGACAGTGGAACAAGTAAGTGTCTGTTTATTAAAAGCCAGCAGCTACACTTTTTGTAGCTGCTGACTTTTAATAAACATAAAAAAGGCTGGAACTCCCCTTTTAAATACGTTATCACAGTATGGAAGCCTTCCTCCTTCCATTTTATACCTATGTGGAACCTGTATGGGATAGTCGAGAGGACAACCTGCAGTGAAGCATTGTTATGGATTGAATCAGGAGATTGTTCAGACGCGCAGTTGCTGGTTTATAGTTGTAGCACACGGACCTTTTTCTCACCTGGCTCACTTGTAAGATAAGGCACACCGTGCTATATGCCCGTACCCTCCTGTTTGAGGAGGTTAAGCGGTGTTCGCAATTGTTGGGTTCCGCGGCGAGTTACCTTTCCTAGGCTGGTTCCTTTCCCTAGAGTGTAGGGAAAAGTCTGTTGTTTGTGTATCAATAAGGCCAATGTCCAGACAAGGTTAAACCTCAATGACTGAAGGTTTATTTTCTTTATGCTTGAAACCGGACAGGAAAGTTTAAAGTGAAGAATAGAATAACAGGGAGGCAGGTTCAGGCACTTAATATCACCACTCAATCCCAAGTGGACTCTGCTCACCTGGATAGTTCCCTCTCACGGTCCTAGCAGACGGAGTGATGCACAAACTTTACTTTCCTAGGGATACGATTGGAACCCATTTGCCTAGTTCCAAACCTCCCAGCACTTGTAGCATAAGGACCTAGGTGCAAGTTGAAGCATGCTACAATGCCTGTGGCGGACTTGTGGAATCCCTCTGTAGGTGACCAGGCCTCATCCGAGGCGGTGACTTCCTTCACCGGTAACCCTGGCTCCCTCTCCAGAACGGGTCATCCTCGAGTGCCCTGGAATTCCTCTTTAGATGGTAGGTCAGCTAAAGGTGCTGGGCCTACATGAAGAGTTGCAGCCCCAGGCTAAAGGTGCCTGAGACTGATCCACCCATGCGCTCTCCCATGGCCTGGAGGGCCACGAGACGCAGACGGACTGCTCCTCAGTACCCCTCCATCTCTCCCTCCTAAGATGGCGTCTCCCCCTTATGTATCCTCTCCCAGCATGCACAGCAGGCCGACCACGCCCTCGTACAGCTGCCTGGAAAGGACACCCAAAGGTACAGTAATGTCACTAGCGGTTCAACCCTGACCAGTTATGGCAGCGCCACCCACAGGCAACTGTACACCAGCAACACCACTTGGCAAAAGCAAAAGAACAAAACCTAACAATTGAAGCGATCTGGGTCTGGCTACTAACCCAGATCAACCCCTAAATTTAGGTACCTAGCTCCCCTAAAAGGAAAGGGGTGCTACATAGTATTACCAGCCATTAACTGATAAGTTAATTTAGATTGGTGGAGGAATGAACACTGGAGAACAGAATCACTTTCAACAAGGGAGTCACTGAGATTTACAGTTGTGACACTTCTGGATTTCTCTTTTGGATCACTTTATGGACTATTTTTCCTTTGATATTTTTTCGTTGATGTTTACATATTTGATTTATTCATTCATTCCATTCATTCACTGTCCTGAAAGACGTGTGCTTGAGCTTTGGGGTGCACAACCTAATGCAATAGGTTGCACACACCTATGGTATACCCCATACATCCAAGGTTCTTAAAGAGTCTAAACAAGTTTGCAGCAGCAGTCATGAGCTTGTGCTATTATACACAACAGGTTCCTGTCAGGGGGACTTGTGCAGTGGGGATATTTATTTACTGCATAGTGTGAGTTCAGAGCTCTCAGCTCTGAGCATTTACCGGTACACAACTTTAAAAATTCCAGCTGTACAGGCAAGTAAACAGTTGATCAAGCACAGTCTGTGCTTGAATGGCTGGAAGAGAGGTCAAATAGTCTCCCGTTGTTTCCACAAAGAGTACCAGTCGTAATAAAATATGGGATATTGGTATGATTGGGAGGTTAGCAAATACAGTATATCTGGGGGTACGTGAAAATATATGCTGCAAATAGTGGCAAGTATTTCTCTTTCGTTCATTAACGGACACAGCAACTTAAATCTTGACCTTAGGGTTATATCGCCACCTTCAGGAGAGGACTAGGCAGAACATGTTAAAACCGCAAAACTGTACAGTACCGCCCAGGGGGACCCCTCACACTGCATCCAGCAGCTCAGTTTTTTTCTGCCTAGTGTAGAAGGACCTGGCTCCCGGTGGGGACCATTGGTCCTGGAGATTTTTTTCTTTTTTTCTGCCTTTTGATTCCTGTGATCTACTATCAACAGCCGGACTGGGTGACAGGCTGGATAATATAGATCCTGGTAGTCTCCCCAGCCCGGCCATCGAGCGTGAGCAGGCCTTAGCTATGCGCTGGGTCGGCCACGACATGCCCCGTCTGATCCAGGGGTGGCCGGTGAGCTATATGCTCCGGGGCACGCATATGACCGGGCTACTGCTGTTCGTGTCACAGTGTGCCGTGGCCGACAGCCGCCCGTTCCGCTCGGGTGATGGGTCTGTCCAGAATGCATCCAGCAGTCCTGACAGGAGGGGTAAGTATGGTTCCACCTGTCTCGGCAGGACGGAGAAGCTGGGCATTTCCTGAAAGGTCGAATTGGGGGTCTCTTATTCTCCTCTTCTTTTCTCCCTGTCCTTTTCCCTCCTCCCCATACTTGGGCCGCTGCGCGACTGAACGGGGGTCTTCCGGGGGGCTCCGTGTCCGGCGAGGGGGCTACGCTAGGTGTTGGGGGTCCGCTGTTCTCTTCCCTATTTTTGGACATAGTGGGGTGTTCTGGTGTGCTACATTGTGAGAGGCCACCGCGCGGAGGGTCAGCGTGGTCGCGCCATTTTCCTGTGGGTTTTAGTCAGGAAGATTCGGCAGCCATTTTCCTGTAGCCTTAGTCAGGAAGTCCAGCAGCCATCTTTCTGGAGCCCTCAGGCGTTTTTCTTGCTGAGGCGGCCGGAGGACATTTTCTTGTAGACTCTTGCTTGTTTTTGCTTCTAGCGTTGACTATCCTTCTGGAACGGCGCAAATTGAACAGAACACCTCGGCACAGCACAGCGCAGTACCTGGGCCAGGGTGGTGAGTCCTGCGGGGGGCCCCTCAGTCTGTGGAAGCTAGGAGGGTGGACTTTTAGTGTAACTGGCCTGCGGCCCCTAATGGGTGTCAGGCGAGTGTGGGTCAGCATGGAGTCAGAAGCTGGCGCTTCTTCCCCAGACATACCTGTGGTGGCAACTGGCTCCCCTGCACCTGCGGTTCCTATGGACGCTTTGTCAGCGGTCCTGGTGTCTTTTGTTGCCAGGGTGGAAGTGGCGTGCGGGCACAAGGGGGGTAAAAAACTCCCCCACCGTCTTCTGGGGAAAGCTCTGATTCAGACTTGGGCCTTGTTGTGGCAACCGACCCCTGCTCTGAATTTTCAGAGGATGCGGACCAGGACCGTTCGGACAGTGAGGATGATTTCGTGTCCAGGTCCGCGCAGGAAAGGGTGCTTGTAGGAGCACTTATGACAGCGGTGCGGGATACCCTAAAAATGGAGGATACGGCGGGGGGCATCTACAGAGGTGTCGGTCCCTTTTGGGTCTCACAAGCCGGCCTGCACGGCTAAGGTGTTTCCCTACCTGACCTATTTTGATAAATTTATCTACAAAGAATGGGAACGTCCGTAGCGGGCCTTTTCGGTCCCAAAACGCATGGTGGTGCTTTACCCCATTGAGGAGAATTTCCTGAAAAAATGGACATCTCCCCCGATTGTTGAGCCCCCCCCCGGTATCCAGGTTAAATAAGGTAACCACGATTCCTGTGGAGGGGACCCCTGCCTTTAAGGACCCTGCCGATAGGAGGGCCGAGGCGGTTGCCCGGTCCATGTTTACGGTGGTGGGGTCAGCATTGCGGCCAGTGTTGGCCACGGCCCTGGTGTCCCAGACACTTACTGAATGGGCAAAATTGTTGCACCGTGAGTTGGAGAAGCAACAGGCTTCCCCGGTCTGCGTGGAACTGGCGGACCAATTGGTGCATGGCCTTAAGTATGTCTGCGATGCGGTCTTAGATGCGGCCCCCCTTGCTTTCTAGAGCCTCAGTATCTGCTATGGTGCTACGTCACCTGATTTGGCTAAAATGCTGGTCTGTGGACCAGGCATCTAAGAAGGCTCTGGCGGATTTGCCCTTCCAGGGGGAGAGGCTCTTTGGAGCCTCGCTGGATGACATTATTAAAAATGTTACTGGGGGTAAGAGTATGTTGCTCCCACAATCCAGAAAAGGTAAGGAGCCTCGCCGTAGACCAGGACCTTCCTTCTTCGCTCAGAAGCGTTTTTTTCGTCCGCCCGGGGTGGCGGGTAAGCATCCCCAGACCGATGAGGTGTCCACTGAGGGACAGAAGCATCCCTGGTTTCGCAAGCCAAACAAATCCACGACAGCATGAAGGTTTGCCCCCGCCCGACTCTCGGGTGGGGGGGTCGCCTTCGGGAGTTTGCAGCTCGGTGGACCTCCCTGCTTTCTGACCAGTGGGTCTGCAAAGTGGTTTCATCTGGATACAAGATAGTTTTTCCCTCAAACCTTCATCTTCTCCCGGCCCGTCGGGAAGCCTTGTTGGGGGCAGTGCAGGACCCGCTGCTGCGCGGGGTGATAGTGCCGGTACCGTCGCACTAACAATTTGTAGCTTTCCCTTTTGGCCTGGCGTCGGCACCAAGGGTTTTCACCAAGGTGCTCGCCCCGATTCTGGCTTTGCTGAGTCAGCGAGGAATCACAAACGTGGGCTACCTGGATGACCTCTTTCTGAGGGCAGCTTCAGCTTCAGCCTCAGAATTAGAGGAGGCTGAGGCGATAGCCAGTCAGACTCTTCAGGAGTTCGGTTGGGTTCTGAACCTCCAGAAGTCGGTGTTAGTACCGACTCAACGCCTGGCGTACCTGGGCCTGATTCTGGACTCCTCAGAGGCGAGGGTTTTTCTCCCTTCGGACCAGCTGCAGACTCTTCAGGCTGCAGTGCAGCTGTTGACGTCCCGCAAGTGGTCGTCGCTGCGTTTTTTGCATGCGAGTCCTGGGTCTCATGGTGGCCACTTTTGAGGCGGTACCGTATGCTCAATTCCACACTCAAGTCTTGCAAAAGGAGATTCTGTCCAAATGGGACAAGTCTCCGTTGTATCTGGATTTTCGGATTCGGGTGAGCCACCTAGTCAGGGAATCCCTGGTCTGGTGGCTGAGGTCCCCGGCCCTTCAGTCCGGGAAGTCGTTCCTTCCTTTTCATTGGACAGTGATTACGACGGACGCCAGCCTGACTGGTTGGGGAGGAGTTTGGGGCGTACAGTCGGCACAGGGTCACTGGACGCAGGAAGAATCCCACCTGCCAATCAATGTGTTGGAACTTCGGGCGATCAGGCGGTGCCTCTACACATGGCTGCAGGGATGCCCAGTCAGGATCCAGTCGGACAATGCCACAGCAGTGGCGTATGTCAACCATCAAGGTGGAACGAGAGGAGCTCAGCTGCAGCATTGGAGGTCGCTCACATCCTGTGGTGGGCAGAGTGGCGCGTGCCGGCTCTATCGGCCGTGTACATTCCCGGGCATAGAAAACTGGCAAGCAGACTACCTAAGTCGCCAGATACTGGACCAAGGGGAATGGTCGCTACATCCGGAGGTCTTTCGACTCCTTTGCCGCAGTGTTGAGACCGAGGGGATCCCGGTGATTCTAATTGCCCCAGATTGGCCTTGGCATCCCTGGTACGAATGGTGGCGGATGTTCCTTGGCGACTGCCGATGCAAGAGGACCTTCTGTCGCAGGGCCCTATACTTCATCCTGCTTTACAGTAACTGGCTTTAACGGCGTGGCTGTTGAAAGTCAGGTGCTAAGGGACCGAGGTCTGTCGGACTCGGTAATCTCCACTATGATGAGGGCGTGGAAGTCATCTTCTCGGAAGATTTATCATTGCACATGGAAGGCCTACATCTCTATGTGTGAGGAGATGGGGTGGCGTCTACGTACATATTCGGTTTCCAGGATTCTGCTGTTTTTACAGCGGGGCGTGGATCAAAAACTTGCCTTAAACACCATTAAGGGGCAGATATCAGCCTTGGCTGTGTTTTTTCAGCGACCCTTGGCGGCTCATTCTTTGGAGAGTACGTTTGTGCAAGGGGTTCGACCACCGCTGCCTCCGTAGGATTTTAATCTGGTGCTCTCGGTTCTTCAGAAACTGTCGTTTGAAAACATTAGGGAGATCCCCTTATTGACACTTTCTCAGAAGGTAGCCTTTCTGGTGGCCATTACATCTGCCAGGAGGGTTTCTGAGTTGGCGGCCTTGTCTTGCAAGTCTCCCTACTTGATCCTCCACAAGGATAAGGCGGTGCTGCGCCTGCAGCCTTCATTTCTTCCTAAGGTTGTTTTGGCGTTTCATCTAAATGAGGACATTGTGCTTCCGTCCTTGTGTCCTCGGCCGTCGCATCCTAAGGAGGTTACTTTGCATTCCATGGACGTGGTCCGGGCTCTGCGGGTGTATCTGTCTGCTACGGCTCCGTTCCGGAGGTCAGACTCACTCTTTGTGTCGGTGACTGGTTCGAAGATGGGCCTGGCGGTCTCGTCGGCCACCATTTCTCAGTGGATCAGACAAATCATGATCCAGGCTTATGCCTTAAAAGGGCGGGCTCCTCCCTTTCCTGTCACGGCACATTCGACCAGTGCAATTGGTGCCTCCTGGGCTTTCCGACATCAAGCGTCCTTTTCCCAGGTGTGTATGGCGGCGACCTGGTCATCCGTTCACACTTTCACAAGGTTGATGTGAGTGCATCTGCGGATGCTTCCTTCGGCCGCACGGTTTTGCAGGCGGCTGTTTAAAGTTGCAACTCCTCTGTTGAGGAGCTCTGGTTGTTATGGGTGGAGTTTTTTTTTGCTTGCTGTTCCCACCCCTCGTTTTTTTGACACTGCTTGGCGACGTCCCTAAGGTCAAGATTTAAGTTGCTGTGTCCATCAATGAACGAAAGAGAAAATAGGATTTTTGTACTCACCGTAAAATCCTTTTCTCTGAAGTTCATTGACGGACACAGCACCCACCCCTCCTTTTTCTGTTTGTACTGCTTTTTGAAAAACGGAGCTGCTGGATGCAGTGTGAGGGGTTATAGCCAGTAGGACCACCCCCTGGGCGGTACTGTACAGTTTTGCTGTTTTTAACATGTTCTGCATAGTCCTCTCCTGAAGGTGGCGATATAACCGTAGTCCTCTCCTGAAGGTGGCGATATTGACATTGTCAAGATTTAAAGCGGGATTCCACCCGCAATTTTTTTTTTAAAAGTCAGCAGCTACAAACACTGTAACTGCTGACTTTTAATAAGGACACTTACCTGTCCTACTTGCCCACGATGATGGCCCCCCCGATGCCGATCCCTCAATCACTACAGGTCCCGCGCCGCCATCCTCACTAAGGGAAACAGGCAGTGAAGCCTTACGGCATCACTGCCCGTTTCCTACTGCGCATGCGCGAATCGTGAATGGGCGGCTGCTCTCTGGGATTACACACAGTTTCCAGAAGGCAGCGCATCCCATTCACTAAAAGAGGATGCGGAAGGATACCCATCATGGATAAGGAAGAGGCAGATTAGGGACTTCCGCATAGCAACCGCTATTTCGGGTGAGTAAAATGTATTTTATTTTTTTAAATTTTTTTGCTGCATTTTGGTGTAATTTTTTTTTTTCAGGGTGGAACTCCACTTTAAGTTGCTGTGTCCGTCAATGAACTGAACTTCAGAGAAAAGGATTTTACGGTGAGTACAAAAATCCTATTTTTTTGTAGCTGTAGTGTGAAGACATCACGGTGATATACTAACTAGGTCTCTGTTGTGATAAACTTGCTGACCAGTTAGGACTGTGACAAGACTGTTTTCAGGTTCGAAAAAGCATTGTGTGACTGTGCATTATGGAACAAGCTTGTAGAGCATTTTCTTCAGAAGGAGTCCTATTTAGTTAATTGCCACAATAGAAGATGTACACATTTTATTATTTTAATTCATATGACATCAAAACAATCATCAGATCTGCCAATCAGAAACCCCTCCAGTGTAAGGCCGGCCATAATCACTGTCTTCTCCTGCTGGGGATGGCTTCCTTGGTTGCAGGAAATAAATTTGCACCGTCTATGGCCTGCCTTAGTTATTGGTATTAAAGGGAGACTAAAGGTACACATTTTTTCACCTTAATGCATCCTATGCACTAAGGTGAAAAAACATCCGACAATACCGGCCCCCACATTTTACTTACCTGAACCTGTTCACCTTTTGCGCTCGCCCCCGACATCCTCTTCACTGCTCAGTCTGGTCGTTGATTGGCTAGAGTGGATGGATTGAAAGCAGCGCAGCCATTGGCTCGCGCTGCTGTCAATCACATCCAGTGACGCGCCGGGGGGCGGGGCCGAGTGATACAGTGGGTGGCTATGGCCGCCGGCTGTATCACGGGAGCGCGCCCGCAAGAACTTACCACCATGCGAGCTCGCGCGCATGAAGGGGTTCAGTTCTTGCGGGCAGGAGCCGAGACAGCCGCCGAGGGACCCAGAAGACCAGGTTCGGGGCCACTCTGTGCAAAACGAGCTGCACAGTGGAGGCAAGTATAACATGTTTGTTATTTAGACAAAAAAAAAAAATACTCTTTACAACCCCTTTAACCTGTATATAAAGGGTGTGATTTGTTGCTCAATTTTCCTTTATTATATAATAGAACATAGCAATACCAATAGAACAATCACATACTAGAAAAACAGTCAGGATATACTGTCGGGGCATTATAAAAAAGAATAAATGAAGATCTCTCAATTTGACTGGAGATACAAGCATGGATAAACTAAACATGAGTGATCAAGGGGATGATTTAAAGAAGAACTTCAGCATTGTTTATGTAAATGAACCTCCGTGTCCGTTTGTGTGTAACTCCCCTCCTTAAGCTTTATACAGCAGGTTTCTGTGGCTGTGATGTCACTCCTCCTTCTGGCTGAAGTTCTCTGACTTCCTGTTTCCTTCCTTTTCCAGTCCTTACTACATGTCCCATGATCCTTTGAGCCTCTGTAGTTTCAGGGTAGGCTATGTGAGTCCCTTTTCCAGTTCTGGGAGTTGATGTGGGTGGGTCTTAGGGTTAATATGGGTGTTTCTGGGCCTTCATGTGGGTCGTGAAAGGTGTAAATGTGTTGTACCTCCTCCTGTATCATTCCTGTCTTGCAGCATGCCAAAGAATATTGGCGCACTGCAAGACTACAGAGGAAGGGTCATGGGAGGTTATTATGAAAGTGTTTCCTTCATATGTAAACTAATCACTTCACAGAGAGCAGGGCTCTGGGAGGGTGGGATCTGAGGGGTGGGACTATCCCTGGTCACACTGGTTGGCATATTTAACTGGGCAGGATTGAATTCTAATTGTAATCCATTCAATCCTGTCCAGCAGCAGCACAGCTAGCTTTTAGAACAGGCTGTGTATAAAGGGGTTTCCTTCTCGAGTAATGTGATCTGTGAGGTGGGACTTGGGAGGTTTAGACTCTTCCTGTAGGTGTGACTGGGCGGAATTGAATCCTAATGAGGATGTATTTCATTTCCCCCACCATCAGTGTCTGAAAGACTACAAAGGGGAGTGTACAGACTTTAGCTGCTGCAGGAAGTGTCTTTGGAAGGGGCCGAGTCTATCAGCAGGCTATACAGAGTGTCACATGATACAAAGCCACAACTAAACCCAGAATATCAGTGGATCCAAAACAGGATCTTTATGTATGGTCTAGGCTGGGATTGATCATTCTATTCAGTTCTAGTGAAAATAAAGTTGGAATTTAGCTTTAATTGTTAGACAAATGATAAAAGGATGATGGGAAATAAGGCCTAGGATAGAGGGCACAGTAATGCATGCACATACATGAAAAACACATAGGTGCATATACATACCTCCCAACCTGCACGGAATCTGCGGGTTTTACCCGCAGTGACACAACTTTCCCGCAGTCCCGCGATACCTTCTGTATTCCCGCACAGCAGCCACAGCAGGCAGAAGGAGGAGGAGGAGGAGGAGGAGGTAAGTTCTGAGCGACGTCCCTGTCCCTGTGTTTTGTGAAGTCCCCCGCTCAACAAGTACAGTCTATCTGTAAAAAAAAAAAAAAACCCCGTCCCCCGCTCAACAAGAGGACATTTAAAAAGTTGGGAGGTATGCATATACACTCACAGGCCACTTTATTAGGTACATCTTGCTAGTACCAGGTTGGACCACTTTTTGCCTTCAGAATTGCCTTAATTCTTTGTGGTATAGATTCAACAAGGTGTTGGAAACATTTCTCAGAGACTTTGGTACATATTGACATGATAGCATCATACAGTTGCTGCAGATTTGTTGGCTGCACATCCATGGTGCGAATCTCCTGTTCCACCACATCCCAAAGGTGCTCTATTGGATTGATATCTAGTGACTACAGAGTATATTGGAGTACAGGGAACTCATTGTCATGTTCATCTCTTTCAATATCTCTATCCCAGTGAATCCTGCTATAAAATCCAATGGGCTTGCTGTCCTTTTTATTAGGATATTCTTGTGCCTACCTATATCTCTAGGAAACTCAAGTAGGTTCATTTAAAGTGGAAGTCCATGCAAAAACTAAAATCCCTGCATCTATAGACACCACAGATCTAACACTAACCTCTCTATCCCTGTAAAGAATAAATTAGTATACATACCCTTTTGGAAGCCGATCTGACCCGCTCCGACCCGATCTCCAGCGGCGGAAGCTCTGCAGAGGATACGGCCGACAATGGCTGTGAAATGAATGGGAAGTAATGTCACCTATAGAATGGGGATTTTGTTTTCGTTCTGTCTAATCTGCACCCGCCTCTACAGTGAAGCCGCGGCTGACAGCTTAGCGTGGGAGCGGGTCAGCTCGGCTTCTAAAAAGGTATGTACACTAGTTTTTTCTTTTCAGGGATAGATAGGTTAGTGTTAGATCCCTGGTGTCTATAGATGTAGAGAATTTAGTTTTTGCATGGACTTCTATTTCTTTTGTTCTAATCTTACCCTAGTTCAACCCACTCGGAGATATCTCTCTATCTCTCCGTCTCCCCCCCCCCACCCTTTTCACTAGATTGGGCTGACCATGTACAAACAATAGGCACAACGTGGTGGGGATTATTTATCCCTCAGTGGCTGGTGGGGGAGTGGGTGCTCTCATGCGCCCCCCCCCCTGCCCCCCATGTATGCTATTCCACCTGTGGCCTGCAGCAGAAAAGGATGCTTGGTTTGAACTTCAGCCAGTTGTCTTCACCACATCTAGATGCCTAAATGCATTGAGTTGCTGCCATGTGATTGGCTAATTAGCAATTTGTGTTACCAAGCAATTGAACAGGTGTACTTAATAAAGTGGCCAGTGAGTGTATATAGATTGGATGGATATATATATGCTGGATGTATGGAGTGTCTATATTACTTGCTACAATATGAACATGTAGCGGGGTCTCCTTTAAGGCCCCGGGACTACGTTACCCAGAACCCCGTTCGGCACCCAGAGTGCAGTTAGCCACCACAGAGACTCATGGGAGGGGTTATTTAAGGAGGAGCCAAGGCGGAGCCCGGTCTTTGGACACCGCGCTGCAAGCAAGATTGTCTTCCTGTGCAGATCCGCTGCAGTGCAAGGCCTGAAGCCTGGGCCTTGCGCAACTTCCAAAGAGCCTTCCACCCCACTGCGGAGCCTGGGTGGCATCTGACTTGTCGAGTGAGGACATCAGTTGGATCGGGGACCCGATCGTTGCAGACGCTGTGTGCGGATACACAGCAGGGTGGACGTTCCGGACTGGGATTGCGTCCGGAGTGGTGAGCGGGCACCTGCCCAGACCAATAGACTGTGCCTTGTTCAGGCCTGTAGACTTCATAGGCCCACAGTTTCGTTTCTTTGCTGTTCCCCGGGGGGACCGGTGGCAGGACAGAGTTGAAGTGTCCCCCCAGTATAGTGTTCCAAGTATTGCCTGATTGTGGATTACAAATTGCTATTCATCAAGTGCACCACCGAAAGCTGGCATGCAAAGAAATCTGTATAGGAGGTGACTGAGATTTACTCCATGTCAGGCCTGACCGGGGTGGGAAGTTAGGATTTTGTTTAGTGTGCCATAGGGCGCGCATACCATAATAGCTACACGTGGTGAAGTACCACGCAGCGCCATTATTGTATGCTGTATTGAATTCTGCAGGGCTCTACTAACCAATTGCATATGTTGTGTTCTGTCTATGCTACCTTCGATACAAGAGTAAACTGTTATATTTCATCTCTGCCTCAGTGTGTTGTCTTACTGTTAGTAGATTATTCCTTGCAGTAATATTTGAAAGTGATACAAATATAACCCCTAGACTAACTGTGCCAGAGTGGGTCGAGCAGATTGCTGGGGGTTGGTGGTGCTGTACGCAGGGCCCAAAAACAAATCCAGCGGCTCTTAACTGGGGGTAGCGCTACACGTGGGGGCTCTCGAGTCCGGGATCCTGTTGCAGCAAGCAACGCGCCAAAAGTACCAGCATGGACCCACTAGAAGTAGGACACTGGTGTAAAACTGTCAACATAGATCCAGCCGGGGTAGTAGTCATAGAACACCCAGGGATCTGGCAAGAAGAAGCGGTGAAGCAGCTGGTGATGTCACTGTCACCGTATCAGAAAGCATGGGTGGTGGATGTCAGGACGAATTCCTCACTGACCCACGCATTAGTGATTTCAAGAATCCAAGTGTAGAAGCTATAGATGACCAGACTTATAGCCTGATACACGCGCTGCCAATTAAGCCAGGAGAACGGTCTCAGACACCGAAACTGTCTCCATCACCCACCCCAAAAGAAGCAAAACAGGTGAAAAGGGAAAGTCCCGGGTCGCCATCTACCATTCTTGGCGCAGAGTTGTGCGCGGTCCTGGGGGAACTTGTAGCCCAGTGCAAGAAAGATCCTACAGATTACCAGATGTCAGGATACAGAAGGCTTAGAATATTCTCAGGAAGGAAAGCTGTACCCTCAGGTGAAGAGGGGTTTGAAGAGTGGTTAGACGGTGCCACTCAGGCCCTTGAAGAATGGGAAGTCCCAGACCACAGAAAGAAGCAGAGAATTGCTGAGAGCTTGAAGGGGCCTGCTCTAGAGGCCATACGCAATCTCAAGATGAGTAAGACAGACTGTAATGCTCAGGACATTCTGCAGAATGTGTTCGGTGGAACAGAGAAAATCACTGAGCTCACCTATCAGCTGGAGCACTGCTACCAAAAGACAGGAGAGAAGCTGTCAGAGTTCATGAGGCGCCTGGATAAGATCCTGCATAAGATGATTCTTAAGAAGGGGATTGACCCACGGAAGGTGGATGAGGCCCGTGTTCAACAGGTGATGAGAGGATCTCAGCCCCTGGACCCCATTGCATTGGCGCTACGCACAAGACAGGACGGGAAGAGCCTGGAGTACCCTGACTTGATCCGAGTAGTCAGAAAGGAAGAAGCTATGCTGGAGGAGAAGAAGAGGAGCCTACCAGTTGAATCGGTAAATCCTCCGGTGATGGTCAGGACGGCCATGACCCTGGAAAGAGACTCAGAGGTGGATACCTTGAAGTCACAGATGTCCCAAGTATTGGGGATGCTGACCTCCCTGATGGAAAAGAAGTCAAGGGAACCGGAGAGGGAAAGTCCGAGGAGGGAGCTGTTTCCAAATACCTCCGCACCCGCATCCCTACAAGATTGGGGGGACATGATTTGTTTCAACTGCGGAGGGGTTGGTCATGCGGCCAAAGTATGTACCAGTCCAAAGAAAAAAAAGATGAATAACCGCAAGCCGCCGTAAAACTTCAGCGGGCCCCGGTGAAGGAGTCAACCGGGTGCCTATCATCTCCAGTGAGCTCCAAACTGAATGAGAAGCACATGAAAAGAGTGGAGAAGACCCCTCGGAAGAAACGCAAAGTTCCTCAGAAGGAACGCACCCCAAAGAAAGAGAGTAGTGTCTCTCAGCGGGTAGTTACACCCATCAAAAGGAGGGCGATCAATGCATACCAGGCCCAGGAGAGGCTTAAGTCCAAAGAGAAATGGAAGAAAGAAAGCCAAAGGGGAAAATGCAAAGATCAAAAGAAAGAGACCCCTACGAAACGATATCCAGAGAAGCTGGTGGGTCCCTCCCCGATAGTACCAGTTCAAGTGGAGGGAGTCTACACAAGAGCCATATTGGATACTGGGGCGCAAGTGACCCTGTTGTACCAGGACTTTTATGACAAGCATTTAAGTCACCTACCCATCCAGAAGATTGAAGAGTTGGAGATATGGGGAATTGGGACAGAGAGTTTCCCTTATGATGGCTACCTGCCTATAAAACTGACTTTTGACCCGTCCATAGCTGGAAAGGCTGAAGTGTTCGACACCTTTAGCTGTGGTGTGCCCTCGACCGCCTGGAGCTAACAAGAGTTCCCTGATAATAGGGACGAACACGGATCTGGTCCGAAGACTTCTGGCCCCTCTGACAAGAAGGAAAGATCCCACAGTCACTGAGATCCACCCAATGTTGAAGACAGCCTACCAACGGCTGATCTCGGAACAGAAGGCCCCGGAAGAGGGGGTAGGGAAGGTCTGGAGGCTGGGAAGAAGGGGGAATAGTGCTACAGCCCGGTGAAGTAACCTGCTTGAAAGCCACAGTGAAACTCACTTGGGAGCAGCCCGGCCCTTTTGTCATGTTGGAACCCGACCCAAGGGAAGAACATTCGGGCCTAGAAGTAGTCCCAGAAGTGGTTCCAGTGAGGGCCCTGAAGAAGGCTCATTGTAAAGTGCCTGTGAGCATCATAAATGCCACGGATGGTCCCATGGAGATCCCAGCTAGGCTGTTGCTGGGCCGGGTGAGCCCAGCTACCCCAGTTGCTTCGTCAGATGTGGAGAAGACAGATGGAGAAAGTACTGTGTGGGAGAAAATTTCCATGGAGAATCCAAATCTGCCCAAGGCTTGGAAGGAGAGAGCCAAGGCCCAGTTGGTCAGGTGGGAAAGGATCTTTTCCCAAGATGAATTCGATGTGGGGTGTGCTAGGAGTGCCACCCACCGGATCCACCTCCAGGAAGACAAACCCTTCAGGGAAAGGGTTAGGCGGGTTCCGTAAACAGACCTCGAAGACTTGAGGGAGCAGCTCGCCGAGCTCAAGCGAACAGGGGTGATTCGAGAATCTAGAAGTCCCTATGCCTCCCCTATAGTGGTGGTCCGGAAGAAGAATGGGTCACTGAGGTTGTGCATAGACTATAGGACCCTCAACAGGAGAATCATACCGGATCAATATACCACTCCAAGAATAGAGGATGCCCTACAGAGCTTGTCTGGAGCCAAGTGGTTCAGTGTTATGGACCTCAAGAGCGGGTACTATCAGATACCGATGCATCCAGAAGACAAAGAGAAGACGGCTTTCATAACCCCGGTGGGGTTCTTTGAATTCAACCGAATGCCTCAAGGTTTGTCTGGAGCTCCAGCCACCTTCCAACGTCTCATGGAGAAGACTGTGGGAGATATGAACCTCATCGAAGTCCTCGTATACTTGGATGACATCATTGTCTTCGGAAGAACCTTGGAAGAGCATGAGGAGAGACTGGAGAAAGTTTTGAAGAGGCTGAGTGAGGAGGGACTCAAGCTCTCACCTGAAAAGTGCCAATTCTATCAGTCATCAGTCAACTATCTGGGACATATAGTGTCTGAAGATGGGGTAGCCAAAGACCCCGAAAAATTGGAGGCAGTCCCCTCCTGGCCCAGGCCCACCACGGTGACAGAGCTCAGATCCTTTCTGGGGTTCTGTTCCTATTACAGGAGGTTTGTGGAGGGGTTTGCTCGGATAGCCAGGCCTCTGAATGAGCTGCTAAAGACGGAGGCGGAAGAGGATGACACAGGCCCCAGGAAGCCAGGGGAGTCAGTCAAAGACCAGTGGAACGAGAAGTGTGAGAATGCCTTTCAGATGTTGAAGAAGACCTTAACCACTGCCCCTGTCCTGGCCTACGCAGACCCTAAGAAGCCTTATGAACTTCATGTAGATGCCAGTCATGATGGTTTGGGGGGAGTGCTGTACCAGGAGCATGAAGAGCAACTGAGGCCTGTTGCGTATGTGAGCAGAAGTCTGACTCCCTCCGAGAAGAACTACCCCACCCATAAGTTGGAGTTCCTGGCCCTTAAGTGGGCGGTAGTTGACAAACTTAGAGACTATTTACAGTATATGGGGCGGAATTCACAGTGAAAACCGACAACAACCCCCTCACCTATCTCTTCACCACAGCAAAGTTGGATGCCACAGGACATAGGTGGCTGGCGGCGCTGTCTGCCTTTGACTTCGGCCTGAAGTACAGACCTGGGGCTGGAAACCGAGATGCAGACGCTTTGTCTAGAAGATCTCACGTCCCCACTTGCAGTACAGAAGACTGGGCCCAAGTGGCACCCGACGGGGTGCGAGGCCTCTGTCAAGGGGCTGAACTCCAAGCCAGTGGCGGCTCAAGAGCAGAAGAGATAGGGGTTACCATAGTAGGAGTTCCCAAGCAATACTGTGGAGTAACCCAACTGGGGGAAGATAACTTGCCAAAACCGTCTAAGTAGGAGCTGAGATCCGACCAATTGGAAAGACCCTATGGGGAGATTGGTCCTAGAGGCCCTGGAGAATCAGGACCCGAGTAGACTCTTACGCCACCCTTCAAAGGAAGCTCGCCTGTTGAGGAAAGAGTGGGACAAGTTACAGGTGCATCAGGGAGTGGTCTACCAAAGGGGCCCCTCTGATGACCTAGAAGACAAATGGCAGTTGTTCTTGCCTGAGAAGCACCGAGAGACAGTCCTGGTTGCTCTGCACGACAACCATGGTCACCTAGGGGCGGAAAGGACTTTCCAACTCATTAGGGACCGTTTCTATTGGCCCTGCATGAGGGCTGAAGTTGAAGAATACTGCCACTCATGTGCACGATGCATCCAGAGAAAGACTTTACATCATCAAGCTGCCCCAATGGGCCATCTGCATAGTCAAGGCCCACTTGATCTGGTATGCATTGATTTTCTCTGCCTCAAACCCGACCTGAGTGGACTAGGAAATGTTGTTCTGGTAGTAACCGACCATTTCACCTGGTATGCCCAGGCCTTTCCAACCAAGGACCAGAAGGCTTCCACCGTGGCCAAAGTGCAGATGGAGAAATACTTCGTACATTATGGGCTACCACAACGGCTCCATTCAGATCAGGGAAGGGATTTTGAAAGTCGATTTATCCGGAAACTCCTGGATTCTTTGGGGATCAAGAAGACAAGAACTACCCCCTATCATCCACAAGGTGATGCTCAGCCGGAGAGGTTCAACCGAACCCTGCTCAACATGCTGGGGACCCTAAGTAGTGAAAAGAAGCAGCATTGGAGCAACCACATAGCGACAGTTGTGCATGCATACAACAGCACCACCAGTGATGCTACAGGATACTCACCCTATAGACTCATGTTCGGGAGAGAAGCAAGACTACCCGTAGATCTGGTCTTTGGCACTTCCATAGACCATTGTTCTGCTTCCCACAAGGGATATGTCGATAGGCTTAGACGCAATTTGAAATTGGCCTATGAACAGGCACAGGCGGCCTCAGAGCAAAGGGGGGCCCGCAACAAGAAAAATTTTGACTTAAAAGTTAGGATCCAAGATCTACAACCTGGAGACAGAGTGTTGTTGCGGAATTTGGGGATCCCTGGAAGACACAAGCTTGCAGACAGATGGAGACCTGAACCTTATGTTGTTTGCAAAAGACTGCTGGGCCTACCCGTTTACAGACTTAAACCAGAAGGGAAGGTGGGGCCCTTGAAGACTTGGCATCGGAATCACCTACCCCCACTAGCGGAGGCAGTTCGGATACCCCCTGTGACGGATTCCCCTGAACCAACTTCCATCCTGGATACTCCCAGACCGAACACTCGGTCTCAGACCCCTCAGATTGGGGATACAGAGATCTTGGAGATGAGTGAAGATGAGGGAGAAGAACTTGACTGGCTTTGGCCTTCACAGGCCCCAGAAACCTCTGCTATTGATCTCCCACCTGAGGAAGACACCATAGATCAGACACTGAATGCAGAAGCTACTGAGTTCGTTCCATCCAGTCCTTGGTCGGATTCTTGGGAGAGTACTTGTGAATTACCCCCAGAAGAAGATCCAAGGGAGTCCCTGTACCTCCCTGCCCCGGAGTCCAGTGCTCCCGAACCAGAAGTAATTCCTGAGTTGGTTCCAGAGGAGGAACCTGTTCTACCAGAGAGCCCAAGAGGACAGAGGAAGCGACGAGCCATAAAGCCTCCTAGGAGATTGACTTACCCACAGATGGGGAGAAGTGCGGAAGACACTGTAGTTACTGCCAGAAGGAGTATGGAACAGCCTGACCCTCCCACTGTTCATTTGGTGGGAGGCAACCCCAGCTCACTCTCTGGCACAGTTAGGCAGGACACTGATGATAGTGTGACCTGTGGGCAGGGGAGTTCACCGCCTCGGTTTTGGTGGGAATTTCCTCTGCCAACATCATACAAAAGTTTGATTGATGTTGTACGTTCTGTGATTTAAGTTTGTTATCTTTGGGGACCAAAGAGTTTAAGTGGGGGGAGTGTGTAGCGGGGTCTCCTTTAAGGCCCCGGGACTACGTTACCCAGAACCCCATTCAGCACACAGAGTGCAGTTAGCCACCACAGAGACTCATGGGAGGGGTTATTTAAGGAGGAGCCGAGGCGGAGCCCGGTCTTTGGACACTGCGCTGCAAGCAAGATTGTCTTCCTGTGCGGATCCGCTGCAGTGCAAGGCCTGAAGCCTGGGCCTTGCGCAACTTCCAAAGAGCCTTCCACCCCACTGCGGAGCCTGGGTGGCATCTGACTTGTCGAGTGAGGACATCAGTTGGATCGGGGACCCGATCGTTGCAGACGCTGTGTGCGGATACACAGCAGGGTGGACGTTCCGGGCTGGGATTGCGTCCGGAGTGGTGAGCGGGCACCTGCCCAGACCAATAGACTGTGCCTTGTTCAGGCCTGTAGACTTTATAGGCCCATAGTTTTGTTTCTTTGCTGTTCCCCGGGGGGACCGGTGGCAGGACAGAGTTGAAGTGTCCCCCCAGTATAGTGTTCCAAGTATTGCCTGATTGTGGATTACAAATTGCTATTCATCAAGTGCACCACCGAAAGCTGGCATGCGAAGAAATCCGTATAGGAGGTGACTGAGATTTACTCCATGTCAGGCCTGACCGGGGTGGGAAGTTAGGATTTTGTTTAGTGCGCCATAGGGCGCGCATACCATAATAGCTACACGTGGTGAAGTACCACGCAGCGCCATTATTGTATGCTGTATTGAATTCTGCAGGGCTCTACTAACCAATTGCATATGTTGTGTTCTGTCTATGCTACCTTCGATACAAGAGCAAACTGTTATATTTCATCTCTGCCTCAGTGTGTTGTCTTACTGTTAGGAGATTATTCCTTGCAGTAATATTTGAATGTGATACAAATATAACCCCTAGACTAACTGTGCCAGAGTGTGTCGAGCAGATTGCTGGGGGTTGGTGGTGCTGTACACAGGGCCCGAAAACAAATCCAGCGGCTCTCTTAACTGGGGGTAGCGCTACAAACAGAAGGACTATTCTGAAGGGGATTCAAAGTCTTGGTATTTTATTGTATTATTTCGTATATACTCTGTTGGACTTGTCATCTGTTGCTGGGATCCAAAAAACGCTACACTTTAAGGAAAAGAACTGAGGTTGCTTTAGCAAGGTTGCACCCTACTCAGATGCTTCCTGTTTTCATGACAAGAACAATAATTTCTTAATTATTATTTATTAATCACAACACAAGTCACCTGCCTAATGCTATTTTGTCAGCCCCCTTGTGATAGCAATAAGGCTGGTTTCACACTGGGGCGGTGGGTGCGGTGGCGGTATAGCGCCGCTATTTTTAGCGGCGCTATACCGTCGGAATTGCAGAGGTATTCGGCCGCTAGCAGTGCGGTTTTAACCCCCGCTAGCGGCCGAAAAAGGGTTAATTAAAAGCAGCACCCCTGTTGTTTTGCAGGCACAGTTTTGAAGCTTGACATTTTTTTCTATTTTGATAAACATCATGCAACTACCATCTTTAATGCCTTGTACACATGGTCGGATTTTCCGTCGGAATAAACTCTGACGGGTTTTTCCGACGGAATTCTGTTCAAGCTGTCTTGCATACACACTGTCACACCAAATTCCAACCGTCAAGAACGTGGTGACGTACAACACTACGACAAGCCGAGAAAAATTAAGTTCAATGCTTCTGAGCATGCGTCTACTTGATTCTGAGCATGCATGTTTTTTTCTCTATCGGAGTTCCATACAGACAAACGGAATTTCCGTCAGGGGGAAAAAAAAGAGCACATGTTCTCTTTCTAAGTCTGTCGGAATTTCTGACGGGAAAAGTCCGAAGGGGCATACACACGGTTGGAATATCCGATGAAAAAAATTCCGTCTGACTTTTTTCCTCGGAAATTCCGACCGTGTTTACGCGGCATTAGAGTACAAGTCATCTGCTTTTTTAGAAAATATAAAGGGGTACGAGGTAATTTTCTAGCCAAAAATACAGATTTTAACACAAGAAAATTGAAAAAAAGCTTGGGTGGCAAAGTGGTTAAATAGTCAACTTCCCTTATTTAGGTAATTATCATTTTTGTTTTTCATTTGGATTCTAGAACAGGAAAAAACATGCTTGTTTTGACTCATGTGTGACAAAAAGGCAGAGATTTGTAGTCCTATATTGCAAAGAAAAGCATAGTGCAGCTTGTGATTCCTTTTTTATTATTAAAGTTATGCACAGTATAGTGTAGCGTTGTGTTCCCCTTTAATGCAGAGAGACAAGAAGTTCCAGGTGAGAGGTGAGTCGGGAGGAAGTAGAGAAGAGACATTACTGGAAGTGAAAGCAGAGGAGAGAGACTACATCTCCCAGTACATCTTGCAGCACCCAGGGTGCATTGCTCCGGAACAGAGACTGCTGGGGCAGACTTTATAAAGGGGAGGTGGGGTTTGTTCGGTCTCTTTTGGACACCCCCTCTCCTAGCAAGAGGATCTCTGTGCTGAACTGCTGGATGCACAAGGCCTGAAGCCTGGGCCTTGTGCTCTTTTCCAAAGAGCCCTCTGCCAGCCTAGCAGAGCCTTAGAGACATCTTCTCCTCCTTGCTGCAGTACACCAGAAGGATTGAAGACTTGGATGTCGGTGGATTCCTGTTCCCAGACGAATCGGCGGAGGAAACGGACTTGGACTTGTCCGGGTGGTGAGAGCTGTTTAAAGACAGATACTTTATCTTTACTATTCGTTGGGATTACAAAGTTGTTCTTCAAGTGCACCACCGAAAGATTGCATGCAAATATTGTTTCACTGAACTTCCATTTAGATCAGTCAGGCCTGACTGCATAGGTAGACATTGCTGGGTGTTAGTCTACCCATGAGGGGAAGTAGCTGTAAAAGGGCAGCGCTAGAGTTGCATAGCAATACTTTATTATTCTGATTACTCTGTTTTATCTTTATTACTGTTTATTGCAGGGATCTGCAACTTGTTATACTGTTGTTTATTACTTGCCCATTAGCCTCAGTAAAATATTTGGGCCAAGTACATTGGTGTCAGTTTCACTTACTTTAATAGAAGTTTTAAAGTATATCACTGTGTGTGTTTGCCATAGGACTGCGTCACCTAGAGGTTGCGGTCACGCGGTCCTATCTCCCCTTACTAGCTGTGCCACGGGAGGGTAGAGCCGATTGCCAGGGGTTGACAGCGGTGCACTACAGGGCCCAAAACAAAACTAGCGGCTCTCTTAACTGGGGGTATCGCTACACGTGGGGGCTTGAGTCCGGGATCCTTGTACGTTGCACGCTGCAATCAAGCCGGTCAGAAGTACCAGCATGGACCCGCTAGCAATGTCACAGTGGTGCGCAGCGATTGGCGCCGATCCAACCGCGGCGGTAGTCATTGTACTCCCAGGGGAAAGATGGAAGGAACAGCTCGTATTCTTACTGTCTCCGAGCCACAAAGCATGGGTGATGGATTTTAGGCCAGATCCAGTGATCTCATTTACATACGCACTGGTAGAATGGAAAAACGAAATCCCATAGCATTTTAAAAGTCAGAGTATACAAGCCATGGATAATCAGACCTATCACTTGATACATACGCTGCCAGTGAAGGAAGAATGGTTTCAGACACCAAAGCCATCACCCCCGCGATTATCTCCACCACTGTCCCCTAAAGCAGAAAAGCCTAAGGAACTATTGAGCCCGGGATCACCGCTGGCCGCTATAGGGCCTGAATTGTTGAATGCTCTAGGAGACCTTGTAATTAAGTGCCAGAAAAGCAGTACGGTGCATGTGGAGGCCGGTTACCGGAAGCTTAGCACCTTCTCAGGGAAGCAACCAGTGCCTGCCGGAGAAGAAGAATTTGACACCTGGATTGAACAGGCCATGCAAGCGGTAGAAGGATGGGAGATACCAGAGGCGCAGAAGAAGCAGCGCATCAGCGAAAGTCTAAAGGGCGCTGCTGCTGAAGCTGTAAAGAACCTCAGGCTTAGCAACGCTACCTGTACCGCAAACGATTATCTGACTATGCTGGAGGAGGAATTTGGCCAGCTGGAGAAGGCGACTGAACTGATATACCAGTTCGAACATACCCTCCAACAGCCGGGAGAGAAGTTATCCGAATATGTGCGGAGGCTAAACCGGAAGCTGTGCCAAATTGTCCTAAAGAAGGGAATACTGCCGCAGGTCATAGACGCAACCCGAATGAAGCAGATCCTGAGGGGAGCCCTGCGTTCAGATCCAGTTTGGCTCTACTTGAAGACCTCTGAAGGAGTGATAACTTTGAGTTACCGAGATCTTGTACGAATCATAAGAGATGAAGAAGCCCTCTTAAATGAACAGCAAGGGGCTGAGAAGACCACTACCCTCCCCGCGGTGGGAGTCAGATCAGTTACGGCTGCGGAACGGGACTCAGAAGTGGAGATCCTGAAGACTCAGATGTCCAAAATAATGGAGATGGTGACCGGGTCACTGGATGTCAGGTCTGAGATAGACACACTGAAGGTGCAAGTGTCCCAGCTGGCGGAGATGATGAACAAATTGATGGCAGAATGTACTGGATTGTTCGCCCAAAAGCCCACGAAGCAAGACATCTGTCGAAACTGTAGAGGTGTAGGTCACTACCAGCAAGTGTGTCCAAGTCCACGAATGGAGACAGAAGGCTGGGGGAGGCCTCAGAGAAGTGACCCAAGAATGGAGAGAAGATCCGGGCCTTCAAAAATAACTTTCCCTGAATCTGCGAGGGAGCGGTGGAAGACACCTGCAGTTTATGCCGTCTCAGTGAACAATGCTTATCAGCCTTCCAAACAATGCCAGAAACGGCATTCCCAGCGCCGGAAGCTGAAGAGAGCACAAGTCCAAGTATGCCAGCCTGCTGTTACAGGTGTTTCCAAAAGGACTGCTACCCAATTGGTAGGTCCTCTGCCTGTAGTGCCTGTTCTGATCGAAGGGATCTACACCAGAGCCATCCTTGATACAGGTTCTCAGGTTACCCTAATGACCAGAGACTTTTACAAGAAGTACCTGTCATACCTGCCCCTGGAAGAGTTGGGAGACACCAAGATTCAGGGTATTCAAGCAGAAGAGTACTCTTGTGATGGATGTCTGTGGATCAAGTTGTCGTGTGATCCATTGAGGGCTGGGGAGCCCCAGAACTTTGAGACACTGGCCATTGTCTGTCCCTGGCTGCCAGGGCCCTCAGGAAGCTCTCTCATCGTTGGGACCAATACCGATCTGGTGAAACGGCTTTTAGCCCCTGCTGTTCCCAGATGTGATGCCATACCCTCACTACCGGAAGAGGTTCCTGCTTCAGTACCAGCGGAAGAACCAAGAGCAGCTGAGACTGTGACTCCCAGGGAGAAGAGAAGGAAGAGAGTCATTCATCCTCCCCGGAAACTAACTCATGATCAGATGGGAGAAAGTTCCGAAGACACGGTCCTAACCTCAAGAAGGACCATGCCCACATCTGGTCCTTCCACTGTACATTTGGTGGAGGGCAACCCAAACTCACTTCCTGGCACAGTTAGACAGGTCGCCCCCACTGAAGCGACCTGTGGACAGGACAGCTCCCCATCATATGATGATTGGTGGGAGGCTCCTCTGTCAATCCTATGCAACCGCATTGAAGCTAAAATGTTTTGCAGATCTAAAAATGTTAGATGTCTTTTGGGACCAAAGAGTTCAAGTGGGGGGAGTGTGTAGCGGGGTGTTCCCCTTTAATGCAGAGAGACAAGAAGTTCCAGATGAGAGGTGAGTCGGGAGGAAGTAGAGAAGAGACATTGCTGGAAGTGAAAGCAGAGGAGAGAGACTACATCTCCCAGTACATCTTGCAGCACCCAGGGTACATTGCTCCGGAACAGAGACTGCTGGGGCAGACTTTATAAAGGGGAGGTGGGGTTTGTTCGGTCTCTTTTGGACACCCCCTCTCCTAGCAAGAGGATCTCTGTGCTGAACTGCTGGATGCACAAGGCCTGAAGCCTGGGCCTTGTGCTCTTTTCCAAAGAGCCCTCTGCCAGCCTAGCAGAGCCTTAGAGACATCTTCTCCTCTTTGCTGCAGTACACCAGAAGGATTGAAGACTTGGATGTCGGTGGATTCCTGTTCCTAGACAAATCGGCGGAGGAAACGGACTTGGACTTGTCCGGGTGGTGAGAGCTGTTTAAAGACAGATACTTTATCTTTACTATTCGTTGGGATTACAAAGTTGTTCTTCAAGTGCACCACCGAAAGATTGCATGCAAATATTGTTTCACTGAACTTCCATTTAGATCAGTCAGGCCTGACTGCATAGGTAGACATTGCTGGGTGTTAGTCTACCCATGAGGGGAAGTAGCTGTAAAAGGGCAGCGCTAGAGTTGCATAGCAATACTTTATTATTCTGATTACTCTGTTTTATCTTTATTACTGTTTATTGCAGGGATCTGCAACTTGTTATACTGTTGTTTATTACTTGCCCATTAGCCTCAGTAAAATATTTGGGCCAAGTACATTGGTGTCAGTTTCACTTACTTTAATAGAAGTTTTAAAGTATATCACTGTGTGTGTTTGCCATAGGACTGCGTCACCTAGAGTTGCGGTCACGCGGTCCTATCTCCCCTTACTAGCTGTGCCACGGGAGGGTAGAGCCGATTGCCAGGGGTTGGCAGCGGTGCACTACAGGGCCCAAAACAAAACCCAGTGGCTCTCTTAACTGGGGGTATCGCTACAATAGTCCAAAATTTTATTTTTTGTTTTTGAAGATAAGGGTTAAACCTTGTTAGTTTATTTTTTGCTACGTGTTCCATTTAGTAGATTTTCCTTTCGCTGTCCTGAAATCTTTCCAAAGTGAAGAAAAAAATCCTCACTTAGGCAGCCCATAGATGAGTCAGTTTTTTTTTCCCTTCAACCAGCTGGGCCCAAAACAAAAGTACATACAGTTGCCTTTTTTACGCAGACAATTATTAAATAGGACTCTAAATAATCCAATATGCAGACCACTGTATAGCACTCAAGGGCCCTGATTCATCAGACTTTTTGAGAGTAACATCAAACAAAAAGAACAACAATGCAATTACACTGTCACTGGGGTACAATAATAGGATTTTTATAACAGCTTACCTGTAAAATCCTTTTCTTGGAGTACATCACGGGACACAGAGCGACATAGTCATTACTAATGGGTTATATAGATACCTTCAGGTGCTGGCACTGGCAACTTCCAAAACCGGAAGTACCCTCCCCTATATAAGCCCCTCCCATCCGGGAGCACCTCAGTTTTGTAGCAAAGCAATAAGTGTCCCTAAAGAGGGGCGGGAGCTCTGTGTCCCGTGATGTACTCCAAGAAAATGATTTTACAGGTAAGCTGTTATAAAAATCCTATTTTCTTTCTCGTACATCACGGGACACAGAGCGACATAGTCATTACTAATGGGATGTCCTAAAGCAATGCCCAACGAGGGGGGGGATACACCATACATAAGCTGAGCGCTATCAGACATGAGGATCTTTTGCGGCCTGCAACACACTGCGCCCAAAGGCGACATCCTCCTGACTTCTAACGTCCACCTGGTAGAACCTAGTAAACGTGTGTACTGAAGACCATGTTGCGGCCTTACAGATTTGAGCCAGGGAGGCCTGGTGATGCGCTGCCCATGAAGTTCCAACTGCTCTCGTGGAGTGCGCTCTAACTTTGAACGGAGGCGGTCTCCTTCTCAAGCCATAGGCTTGTATTATGACCTGTCGAATCCACTTGGCTAAAGTAGATTTCTTTTTCGTACATCACGGGACACAGAGCGACTTAGTCATTACTAATGGGTTATATAGATTACCTTCAGGTGCTGGTACTGGCCAATTCCAAACCGGAAGTACCCTCCCCTATATAAGCCCCTCCCACCCGGGAGCACCTCAGTTTTTTGCCAGTGTCTAAGGTGTTGGCCAAAGAGTAACATGTGTTTTCACTGGGCTTGCGTACAGGTTCTTTTGGGCCTTAGTAAGCTGTTCCGGATCCCACCAAAAAAGCTTCATAGCTAAACGGTCGGTACCCGGGCCTTGCAGCAGAAGAGCAAGGTTTTGCCTGTAATGCCTCTCTTAGGAGGGCTGGACCCTGGGATCCAGAGCTCTGGTCATACCCACGACCAAGATGTTGTCTGTGCAGGGTGCTATACAGGTCCAGGGGAGTGGAATCCTTGGGAACCCGGTCCCTGAAGGTTTAATTACAATGCCTGCCGTGATAGGTGAAGTTTGGGCTTCTGTGGACCAAACAAAGTCCTGCGGCGGGGATCAGGTAAGTGGGGGCCCCCAGGAACTTGGTTCTATTGGGGGACCCCCAAGCCTAATTTGTCTTTCTGTCTGTTACCTAACGGTATTCCCGCTAATATCTGTGTATGCCTGTAACTACTGAAAATGTAAAATTTTAATAGTAGTCAAGAAAAAAAAAAAAAAAAGAGGACCGCGGTACCTGTGTTAAACCACTAGAGGCCGCTGTGGTCCATTTTTCTTGTCATGTGGATCTTTGGTTTTCTCAAGTCAAAAGATCCAGGCAGTTGGTAAGTTTCTCTGTGGGAATCCACTTCCTCTGCCCTGTTGCTGCGCTCATCCACCGCACAGGCCCTCCGGCAAAAAGGGCCCTGGCTCCTAGTCCCTGTTTGGTTTCGAAAAGGGCGCCAATGGCGCATGGGCGTGCACGCGCCTCCTATGGAAAAAAGGGGCGGGGCGGGTGGATGACGCTCGATGCGCGCCACGGCGCTTCTGCGCATGTGCAGGCGTCCCAGCTTGTATAAAGACACAGTACAAGTGTCAGCTGGATGCAAACAGAGCTAGCAACAAACAGTGGCACACAGAGGCGGTTGATGCAGGCATCCCCATAGAAAGGCACTTTAGTGGACACCAGCTGGTATATAGCAGCAACTGTGTTAGACTATTACCAGCAATATTGGTGTATGACGACGGGAATACCTCAGCTTTGTGCTTATAGGATATGTCGTCCAGACGCTCCGGAAATAGATCTTCCAGGAAGCCAAAGGGGTCTCCATCGGGCTCTGAGGATATTGGGCATGCTTGTACTGCACCAATCTCCCCTGAGAATTCAGAGGTCAGTAGCCGTAGAAACCCCGCAGGAGTGCCTGGTGCTGCGGCTGTCCCCAGTCCACCTGCTCCTGTATATATAACAGAGGAGGTTTTATCCTCAACTCTGGGAGGATTGGAAGAGAGATTAACAGCATTGATCGCTGCTTCCCTGTCACAGGAAAAGCGCGTCCGATCTCCGTCTCCTCCTTCAGAGTGCCTGTTAGTGGAGGAACAGCCCCACACAGGGATCGACCTACCTGAAGGGGATCAGGATGAGGTTGATTCAGTTATGGAGGAATCAACAGTGGAAGAACCTTTCTCAGCATCTCAGGCTGAAAGATTATGCGTTCAGTCTCTGACTAACATGGTCCGATCAGCATTTAAAATGCCTCTGGCGGAACCACCATCCACTACGGTTTCCTCGCTGGGGTCGCTAAAAGCTCCCCAGGCTGTCTGTTCCTTCCCAATCCACCCTTTATTAGAAGGGCTTATTTACCAGGATTGGGAGCATCCTGATAAAATATTTGCTCCCCCCAAGAGATTTCCGGTGATCTATCCCATGGAGGATAAGTTCATAAAAAAATGGAGGGTCCCTACAGTGGACGCAGCCATCTCTTCTGTGAACAAATCACTGACATGTCCAGTAGATAATGTTCCAATGTTCAAAGACCCAATAGATAAAAAATTGGAGTCTTTACTAAAATCTGCTTTCTCTACAGCAAGCATGGTGACACAACCTGCGGTAGCAGCGATTGGAGTCTGCCAAGCAGTGAAAGATCAGTTGAAACAAGTCTTAAGGGACTTACCAGATCAGCAGGCTCTTGCCCTAGCTGACCTGCCTAGAGCCTTGTGTTTTGCGGTGGACGCCATAAAGGATACAATCCAACAGGCCTCCCGCTTTACGCTGTCTATAGTACATATGCTTCTGTGGCTCAAAAACTGGTCTGCTGAAGCTCCCTGTAAGAAACTGCTGGTTAGCTTCCCATTTCATGGAGAACGCTTATTTGGAGAAGATCTGGACAAATATATCCAGAAAATTTCTGCCGGTAAAAGTTCACTCTTACCGGTTAAGAACAAGAGTAGAAGTCCTTCTTTTAAGAGGCCTACTTCTCCAGTCCCGGGCACATCGGCTGTGAAGCAGTTCCGACGGCCTCCGCGGTCAAATTCAGGGGGCAGAAATCAGGGACAATCACAGGGTAACAAGAAGCCCTGGATCAAGAGAGGTACAAAACCTCCCCCCAAGTCATGAAGCGTTGCCCCCACTCAATCGGGTGGGGGAAAGGCTTCAGTTGTTCACAGAGACCTGGCGGGACACCATCAGAGACAGATGGGTGCTCTCCGCAGTAAGTCGGCACTCCTCCTGCCCAATTTATGAGGTCAAACGTGCCAAGAGATCCCCAGAAGAGAGGATCCCTCCTTCTGGCACTAGAACAACTATTGCTCCAAGGTGTAATCATGAAGGTTCCCCTGGAAGAAAGCGGATTCGGGTTTTACTCGAACCTTTTCACAGTCCCCAAACCAAATGGGGACGTGAGGCCCATATTAAATCTAAAAGGGCTAAACAAGTTCCTAAATATCAGGACTTTTCGGATGGAGTCGATCCGATCGGTGGCCACCGCCCTACAAGGGCAGGAATGGTTAGCCTCGATCGACATAAGGGATGCTTATCTGCATATTCCCATTTTTCCGGCCCACCAGAAATTTCTACGCTTTGCAGTAGAAGGGCGCCATTTTCAGTTCAGAGCCTTACCTTTCGGTCTGGCCACAGCACCACAAGTGTTCACAAAAATTCTGGCCCCATTATTGGCCAATCTAAGAACACAAGGTGTAACGATAATGGCATATCTAGACGACCTGCTACTAATAGACCACTCAGTGGAAAAGCTGGAAGTAGCTATTCACAAGACAATCAAGTATCTGGAATATCACGGTTGGATTATCAACCGGGACAAGTCAGCTCTAAGACCAGTCAAAAGTCTGGAATACTTAGGGCTAAGGCTGGATTCAAATCAGAGAAAGAGTTTCTTACCTCCAGAGAAGGTGTCATCTTTAAAAGATTTGACCCACTTAGTGGGTACAAAAAGAAAACCATCCATACGCCTCTGCATGAGGCTGCTGGGAAAAATGGTGGCTTCATTCAAAGCGGTACCCTACGGTCAATTCCATTCAAGGAATTTGCAAAGGGCCATACTGTCAGCCTGGAACAAAAAAGTTCAGGCTTTAGACTTACCAATGTCCCTGTCCCCTTCCGTTCGCAAGAGCCTCCATTGGTGGTTGGTGCCCCAGAATCTGGAAAAAGGGAAACCCTTCAGTCCGGTTTCTTGGAAGGTAGTCACTACAGATGCAAGCCTCATAGGCTGGGGGGCAGTACTGGAGCAATGGTCTCTCCAGGGCAAGTGGTCAGAAGCAGAAAAGGCGCTGCCCATCAATCTCTTAGAGATACGAGCAGCCCGGTATGCCCTAGTAGCATGGACATCCAAACTCCAAGGGTCCCCTGTCAGAATTCAATCAGACAATGCCACAGCAGTGGCATATATCAATCACCAGGGTGGCACCAGGAGTCGTGCAGCCCAGAGGGAAGCAAATTGCATCCTGGAGTGGGCAGAAAAATATGTCCCAGCCATATCCGCGGTTTTCATCCCAGGAGTGGAAAATTGGAGAGCGGACTTTTTAAGTCGCCAACAATTATGCCCGGGGGAGTGGTCTCTTCACCCCGAGGTTTTCCAGGCAATATGCCAGCGGTGGGGAACACCGGATGTAGATCTGCTAGCATCCAGATTCAACGCAAAGGTGGACAGATTTGTGTCTCGCACAAGGGATCCTCTAGCTTGCGGCTCGGATGCCCTAGTGTTCCCTTGGGATCAGTTCAAGCTGATATATGCATTCCCACCGCCACAATTGTTACCGCGATTACTCCGCAGAATCAGGGTAGAAAAGAAACCAGTGATTCTGGTGGCTCCAGCGTGGCCCCGAAGGGCATGGTACGCGGAGATTGTAAAAATGTCAGTGAGGAGTCCTTGGACCCTCCCACATCGTCCGGACCTGCTGTCGCAGGGACCGATATACCACCCTTCCTTACCAGCCCTAGGTTTGACGGCCTGGCTATTGAAGCCCACATTCTGAAAAAGAGAGGACTCTCTAATTCTGTGGTATCTACCATGATCAATGCCAGGAAGCCGGTATCCAGGCAGATCTATTATAGGATCTGGAAAGCGTACATTACGTGGTGTGAGGCCAAGAAATGGCATCCACGTAAGTACGTGATAGGGAGGATTTTGGACTTCCTACAGTGGGCTGTAGATAGGAAGCTGGCCTTGAGTACTATCAAGGGTCAGATTTCGGCCTTGTCAATATTTTTTCAAAGGCCCTTGGCTTCGCATTCACTAGTCAAAGCTTTCATACAAGGAGTGATGCGTATTAGCCCTCCGGTTAGTATTCCCATATGTCCTTGGGACTTAAACCTGGTTCTGTCAGTTCTACAGAAACAACCGTTTGAACCATTGCAACACATTTCCTTGGTTCTTCTTACCAGGAAATTGATTTTCTTAGTAGCCGTTTGTTCGGCTAAAAGAGTATCGGAATTAGCCGCCTTGTCCTGTAAGGAGCCATATCTGGTTGTCCATAAGGACAGAGTAGTATTACGTCCTCATCCAGCCTTTCTTCCCAAGGTGGTATCGAGGTTTCATTTGAACCAAGATGTGGTTCTTCCTTCTTTTTTCCCCCAAACCTAGCTCGGTAGAGGAAAAGTTATTACATTCTTTGGATGTAGTAAGAGCAGTTAAAGCTTATCTAAAAGCCACTGCTCAGATTCGCAGAACGGATACTTTGTTTATTCTGCCGGAAGGCCCTAAAAAGGGTCAGGCAGCATCAAAATCCACTTTAGCCAAGTGGATTCGACAGGTCATAATACAAGCCTATGGCTTGAGAAAGAGACCGCCTCCGTTCAAAGTTAGGGCGCACTCCACAAGACCAGTTGGAACTTCATGGGCAGTGCATCACCAGGCCTCCCTGGCTCAGGTATGTAAGGCCGCAACATGGTCTTCGGTACACACGTTTACTAGATTCTACCAGGTAGACGTTAGAAGTCAGGAGGATGTCGCCTTTGGGCGCAGTGTGTTGCAGGCCGCAAAAGATCCTCATGCCTGATGGCGCCCAGCTTATGTATCCCTCCCCTCATTTGGCATTGCTTTGGGACGTCCCATTAGTAATGACTAAGTCGCTCTGTGTCCCGTGATGTACGAAAAAGAAAAAGGGATTTTTATAACAGCTTACCTGTAAAATCCTTTTCTTGGAGTACATCACGGGACACAGAGCTCCCACCCCTCTTTTTGGGACACTTATTGCTTGGCTACAAAACTGAGGTGCTCCCGGGTGGGAGGGGCTTATATAGGGGAGGGTACTTCCGGTTTGGAATTGGCCAGTGCCAGCACCTGAAGGTAATCTATATAACCCATTAGTAATGACTAAGTCGCTCTGTGTCCCGTGATGTACTCCAAGAAAAGGATTTTACAGGTAAGCTGTTATAAAAATCCCTTTTTTGATGCTGCCTGACCCTTTCTGGGGCCTTCCGGCAGAATAAACAAAGTATCCGTTCTGCGAATCTGAGCAGTGGCTTTTAGATAAGCTTTAACTGCTCTTACTACATCCAAAGAATGCAATAACTTTTCCTCTACCGAAGTAGGTTTGGGGAAAAAAAAAGGAAGAACCACATCTTGGTTCAAATGAAACCTCGATACCACCTTAGGAAGAAAGGCTGGATGAGGACGTAACACTACTCTGTCCTTATGGATAACCAGATATGGCTCCTTACAGGACATAGCTGCTAATTCCGACACTCTTTTAGCCGAACAAATGGCTACTAGAAAAATCAATTTCCTGGTGAGAAGAACCAAAGAAATATGCTGTAATGGTTCAAATGGTTGTTTCTGTAGAACCGACAGAACCAGGTTTAGATCCCATGGACATATGGGAATATTAACCGGAGGACTAATACGCATCACTCCTTGTATAAAGGCTTTGACTAGTGAATGTGAAGCCAAGGGCCTTTGAAAAAATATTGACAAGGCCGAAATCTGACCCTTGATAGTACTCAAGGCAAGCTTCCTATCTACAGCCCATTGTAGGAAGTCCAGAATCCTACCTATTACGTATTTACGTGGATGCCATTTCTTGGCCTCACACCAGGCGATGTACGCCTTCCAGATTCTATAGTAGATCTGCCTGGATACCGGCTTCCTGGCATTGATCATGGTAGATACCACAGAATTAGAGAGCCCTCTCTTTTTTAGAATGTGGGCTTCAATAGCCAGGCCGTCAAACCTAGGGCTGGTAAGGAAGGGTGGTATATCGGTCCTTGCGAAAGCAGGTCCGGACGATGTGGGATGGTCCAAGGACTCCCCACAGACATCTTTACAATCTCCGCGTACCATGCTCTTCGGGGCCACGCTGGAGCCACCAGAATCACTGGTTTCTTTTCTACCCTGATTCTGCGGAGTAATCGAAGTAACAATTGTGGCGGTGGGAATGCATATATCAGCTTGAACTGATCCCAAGGGAACACTAGGGCATCCGAGCCGCAAGCTAGGGGATCCCTTGTCCAAGAGACAAACCTGTCCACTTTTGCGTTGAATCTGGATGCTAGAAGATCTACATCCGGTGTTCCCCACCGCTGACATATTGTCCGGAAAACCTCGGGATGAAGGGACCATTCCCCTGGGCATAATTGTTGGCGACTTAGAAAGTCCGCCTTCCAATTCTCCACTCCTGGAATGAATACCGCAGATATGGCTGGGACATATCTTTCTGCCCATTTCAGGATGCAATTTACTTCCCTCTGGGCTGCACGACTCCTGGTGCCACCCTGATGATTGATATATGCCACTGCCGTGGCATTGTCCGATTGAATTCTGACAGGGGACCCTTGGAGTTTGGATGTCCATGCTACTAGGGCATACCGGGCTGCTCGTATCTCTAAGAGATTGATGGGCAGGGCCTTTTCTGCATCCGACCATCTGCCCTGGAGAGACCATTGCTCCAGTACTGCTCCCCAGCCTATAAGGCTGGCATCTGTAGTGACCACCTTCCAAGAAATCGGACTGAAGGATTTCCCTCTTTCCAGATTCTGGGGAACCAACCACCAACGGAGGCTCTTGCGAACGGAAGGGGACAAGGACATTGGTAAGTCTAGGGCCTGAACTTTTTTGTTCCAGGCTGACAGTATAGCCCTTTGCAAATTCCTTGAATGGAATTGACCGTAGGGTACTGCTTCGAATGATGCCACCATTTTTCCCAGCAGCCTCATGCACAGGCGTATGGATGGCTGTCTTTTTGTACCCACTAGGTGGATCAAATCTCTCAAAGACGACCCCTTTTCTTGAGGCAAGAAAATTTTTCTCTGGTCTGAATCCAGCCTTAGCCCCAAGTATTCCAGACTTTTGACTGGTTTTAGGGCTGACTTGTCTCGGTTGATAATCCAACCGTGATATTCCAGATACTTGATTGTCTCGTGAACAACCACTTCTAGTTTTTCCACTGAGTGGTCTATCAGCAACAAGTCGTCTAGATATGCCATTATCGTTACACCTCGTGTTCTTAGATTGGCCAATAATGGGGCCAGAATTTTTGTGAACACTCGTGGTGGTGTGGCCAGACTGAAGGGTAAGGCTCTGAACTGAAAATGGCGCCCTTCTACCGCAAAGCGTAGAAATTTTTGGTGGGCTGGAAAGATGGGAATGTGCAAATAAGCATCTTTGATGTCGATCGAGGCTAACCATTCCTCCCCTTGTAGGGCAGTGGCCACCGATCGGATCGACTCCATCCGGAAAGTCCTGATATGTAGGAATTTGTTTAGCCCTTTTAGATTTAATATGGGCCTCACGTCCCCGTTTGGCTTCGGGACTGTAAAGAGGTTTGAGTAAAACCCGAACCCCCATTCTTCCAGGGGAACCTCTATAATTACTGCTTGGAGCAATAATTGTTCTAGTGCCAACAGGAGGGAGCCTCTCTTCTGGGGATCCCCTGGCACGTTTGACCTTATAAAGTGGGAAGGAGGGGAGTCTTTTAACTCCAATTTGTATCCCAGACTTACTGCGGAGAGCACCCATCTGTCTCTGATCGTGTCCCGCCAGGTCTCTGTGAACAACTGAAGTCTTCCCCCCACCCGATTGAGTGGGGGCAACCCTTCATGCATTTGACTTTGGGGGAGGTTTTGTACCTCTCCTGCTCCAGGGCTTCTTGTTACCCTGCAATTGTCCCTGATTTTTACCTCTGGGATTCGACCGAGGAGGCCGTCGGAACTGTTTCACAGCCGATGTCCTAGGGACTGGAGAAGCAGGCCTCTTAAAAGAGGGACCTCTAACTCTGTTTTTAACCGGCAAAAGTGTACTTTTACCGCTGGAAATTTTCTGGATATATTTGTCCAGGTCTTCCCCGAATAAGCGTTCACCATGAAATGGGAAGCTGACCAGCAATTTTTTACAGGGAGCTTCAGCAGACCAGTTTTTGAGCCATAAAAGCCTGCGCATATGTACTACAGACAGCGTAAGGCGGGAGGCCTGATGGATTGAATCCTTTATAGCGTCCACCGCAAAGCATAAGGCTCTAGGTAGATCAGCTAGGGCAAGAGCCTGCTGATCTGGCAAGTCCCTTAAGACCTGTTTCAACTGATCCTTCACTGCTTGGCAGACCCCAATAGCTGCCACTGCTGGTTGTGTCACCAAGCCTGCTGTAGCAAAAACAGATTTTAATAAGGACTCTAATTTTTTATCTATTGGGTCCTTGAACATTTGGACATTATCCACTGGACATGTCAGTGATTTATTCACACAAGAGATGGCTGCGTCCACTGTAGGGACCCTCCATTTTTTGATGAACTTATCCTCCATGGGATAGACCACTTGAAATCTCTTGGGAGGAGTAAATATTTTATCAGGATGCTCCCAATACTGGTAAATGAGCCCTTCCAGTAAAGGATGGATCGGAAAGGAACAAACAGTCTGGGGAGCTTTTAGCGACCCCAACGAGGAGACAGAAGTGGATGATGGCTCCGCAAGGGGCATTTTAAATGCTGATCGGACCATATTAGTCAGGGACTGAGCCCATAATCTTTCAGCATGTGATGCTGAGAATGGCTCTTCCACTGTTGATTCCTCTACAACAGAATCGACCTCATCCTGATCCCCTTCAGGTAGGTCGATCCCTGTATGGGACTGTTGCTCCGCTAACAGGCACTCTGAGGGAGGAGACGGAGATCGAGCGCTTTTTTCCTGTGACAGGGAAGCAGCGATCAATGCTGACAATCTCTCTTCCAGCCCTCCCAGAGCTGAGGAAAAAACCTCCTCTGTTACATACACAGGAGCAGGTGAACTGAGGACAGCCACAGTACCAGGTACTCCTGAGGGTGCTCTACGGTCACTAACCTCTGATTCTTCAGGGGAGATTGGTGCAGCCAAAGCATGCCCAAGATCCTCAGAGCCCGATGGAGACCCCCTATGCTTCCTGGGATTTTTAGTCCCGGAGTTTTTAGACGGCATATTCCTAAGCCCAAAGCTGAGGTATTCCAGCCAAAATACACCACTTACTGACAATAGTCTAGCACAAATGCTGCTATAAAAACAGTTGGTGTCTACTAATGTGCCTTTCTATGGGGATGCCTGCATCAACCGCTTGCTGTATGCCTTTTTTAAATGTTGCCAGCTCTGTCTCTGCACTCCATAGCCAGCTCACAACACATAATTGTGTTTTTTAACATGCTGGGACGCCCGCACATGCGCAGAAGCGCTGCGGCGCGCACAGAGCGTCATCCCCCAAGCTCCGCCCCCTTTCCCAGCTCACCTCTATATATAGAGGCGCGTGAACGTGCACGCGCGCGGCCACGTGCGCCCTTGGGCACTAATTTTGAAAAGGGAAACTAGGGACAAGAGCCAGGGCCCCTTTTGCCGCAGGCCGGGGGATGGACGAGCATTGCAACATGGCAGAGGAAGCAGTTTCCCACAAGAGAACTCACCATCTGCCTGGACTTGCTCTGATGAAAAGAAACTAGTCCACATGACAAGAAACGTTCCACAGCGGCCTCTAGGGGATTAACACAGGTACCGCAGTCTATTATTTTTTTTTTTTTTTTTTCTTGACCACTATTAAAATTATTACATTTTTTAGTAGTTACAGGCATGCATAATATTTAGCGGGAATACCGTTAGGTAACAGGCAGAAAGACATATTAGGCTTGGGGGTCCCCTCAATAGAACCAAGTTCCTGAGGGGCCCCCACTTACCTTTTCCCCGCCGCAGGACTCTGTTTGGCCACAGAAGCCCAAACTTCACCTATCACGGCAGGCATTGTAATTAAACCTTCAGGGACTGGGTTCCCAAGGATTCCACTCCCCTGGACCTGTATAGCACCCTGCACAGAAAACATCTTGGTCGTGGGTATGACCAGAGCTCTGGATCCCAGGGTCCAGCTCTCCTAAGAGAAGCATTACAGGCAAAACCTTGCTCTTCTCTGCAAGGCCCGGGTACCGACCGTTTAGCTATGAAGCTTTTTTGGTCGGATCCGGAATAGCTTACTGAGGCCCAAAAGAACCTGTACGCAAGCTCAGTGAAAAACACATGTTTCTTCTTGGCCAACACCTTAGACACTGGCAAAAAACTGAGGTGCTCCCGGATGGGAGGGGCTTATATAGGGGAGGGTACTTCCGGTTTTGTAAGTTGCCAGTGCCAGCACCTGAAGGTATCTATATAACCCATTAGTAATGACTATGTCGCTCGGTGTCCCGTGATGTACGAGAAAGAAAACTCTTCAATAGCCCAATTTAAAAAGTTCATTTTGTTTCCTCATTAATGTACTCACAGCACCCCATATTGACAGAAAAACACAGAATTGTTGAAATTTTTGCAGATTTATTAAAGAAAAACTGAAATATCACATGGTCCTAAGTATTCAGACCCTTTGCTCAGTATTTAGTAGAAGCACCCTTTTGATCTAATAGTCATGAGTCTTTTTGGGAAAGATGCAACAAGTTTTTCACACCTGGATTTGGGGATCCTTTGCCATTCCTCCTTGCAGATCCTCTCTAGTTCTGTCAGGTTGGATGGTAAACGTTGGTGGACAGCCATTTTTAGGTCTCTCCAGAGATGCTCAATTGGGTTTAAGTCAGGGCTCTGACTGGGCCATTCAAGAACAGCCATAGAGTTGTTGTGAAGCCACTCCTTCGTTATTTTAGCTGTGTGCTTGGGGTCATTGTCTTGTTGGAAGGTAAACCTTCGGCAGAGTCTGAGGTCCTGAGCACTCTGGAGAAGGTTTTCGTCCAGGATATCCCTGTACTTGGCCACATGCATCTTTACCTCGATTTCAACCAATCGTCCTGTCCCTGCAGCTGAAAAAAAAAAACACAGCATGATGCTGCCACCACCATGCTTCACTGTTGGGACTGTATTGGACAGGTGATGAGCAGTGTCTGGTTTTCTCCACACATATCACTTAGAATTAAGGCCAAAAAGTTCTATCTTTGTCTCATCAGACCAGATAATCTTATTTCTCACCATCTTGTAGTCCTTCAGGTGTTTTTTTTTTAGCAAACTCCATGCATGCTTTCATGTGTCTTGCACTGAGGAGAGGCTTCCATCGGGCCACTCTGCCATAAAGCCCCCACTGTTGGGGGGCTGCAGTGATGGTTGACTTTCTACAACTTTCTCCCATCTCCTGACTGCATCTCTGGAGCTCAGCCACAGTGATCTTTGGATTCTTCTTTACCTCTCTCACCAAGGCTCTTCTCCCCCGATAGCTCAGTTTGGCGGGACGGCCAGCTCCAGGAAAGGTTCTGGTCGTCCCAAACTTCTTCCATTTAAGGATTATGGAGGCCACTGTGCTCTTAGGAACCTTAAGTGCAGCAGATTTATTTTTTGTAACCTTGGCCAGATCTGTGCCTTGCCAAAATTCTGTCTCTGAGCTCCTCAGCCAGTTCCTTTGACCTCATGATTCTCATTTGCTCTGACATGCACTGTGAGCTGTAAGGTCTTATATAGACAGGTGTGTGGCTTTCCTAATCAAGTCCAATCAGTATAATCAAACACAGCTGGACTCAAATGAAGGTGTAAAACCATCTCAAGGATGATCAGAAGAAATGGACAGCACCTGAGTTAAATATGAGTGTCACAGCAAAGGGTCTGAATACTTAGGACAATCTGATATTTCAGTTTTTCTTTTTTAATAAATCTGAAAAAATGTCAACAATTCTGTGTTTTTCTGTTAATATGGGGTGCTGTGTGTACATTAATGAGGAAAAAAATGAACTTAAAAGATTTTAGCAAATGGCTGCAATATAACAGAGTGAAAAATTTAAGGGGGGTCTGAATACTTTGCGTACCCACTGTATATACAGTGCTCAGCATAAATGAAAACACCCCTTTTGAAAAAATGAACACGAACAATTTCCAGATTTTTGACAAAACTGAGTTTTATTGAACATTTGATTAGCTCATTACATGAAATTAAAGTTAATAATATAACTTGGAGTACAAAATATTCCGTTCAAATTAGTTAATGCAAAAATAAATACACCCCACAACAAAAATTACTACCAATTAGGGATGAGCTCGGTGTTCGAGTCGAACATACGTTCGACTCGAACGTTCGTCGAAGATCGATCGATTTGGGCCGTTTGCGCCAAATTCGAGTGACGCGAACGGCCCACAATACACTGCGCCATCGCAGTGCAATCCCGGCGCTGTGATTGGCCAAGCATGCACTGTGACCCCGCATGCTTGGCCAATCACAGCGCCGGCAGCTTGGAGAGCCATAATTGGCCACAGGCAGGTTGCCTGTGGCCAATTATAGCTCAGGGGGTTTAGCACATGCCCCACACTATAAAAGGCCGTCAGCGTGGCGGCCTTGTGTAGTGTGTTCCGGCATAGGGAAAGAGAAGGATAGGCAGGGACAGTGTCATTGTGCTATTCTTTGCTAAACCTTGTGTGCAGGGAGAGAGAAGGATAGGCAGGGAGAGTGTCAGTGTCATATTCTTTGCTAAACCTTGTGTGCAGGGAGAGAGAAGGATAGGCAGGGGACAGTGTCAGTGTCATATTCTTTGCTAAACCTTGTGTGCAGGGAGAGAGAAGGATAGGCAGGGGACAGTGTCAGTGTCATATTCTTTGCTAAACCTTGTGTGCAGGGAGAGTGTCAGTGTCATATTCTTTGATAAACCTTGTGTGCAGGGAGAGAGAAGGATAGGCAGGGGACAGTGTCAGTGTCATTGTTGCTAAGCCTCCTGCACAGTATACACCTGAAGCTAGCCCGTATTGCTGTGTTTTCCTGGTGTGTTACACTAACAGGCATTTGCAGCACTTACAGCAGGCGTAGTGTGATTCCTGCAAAATATACTCCTGAAGCTAGGCCTTATTGCTGTGTTTTCCTAGTGTGTTACACTAACAGGCATTTGCAGCACTTACAGCAGGCGTAGTGTGATTCCTGCAAAATATACACCTGAAGCTAGCCCGTATTGCTGTGTTTTCCTGGTGTGTTACACTAACAGGCATTTGCAGCACTTACAGCAGGCGGAGTGTGCCTCCTGCTAAATATACTCCTGAAGCTAGGCCTTATTGCTGTGTTTTCCTAGTGTGTTACACTAACAGGCATTTGCAGCACTTACAGCGGGCATTGTGTGCTTCCTGCAAAATATACACCTGAAGCTACCCCTTATTGCTGGTTTTCCCATCTCCCTGCAGGCCATTAGAATGTCTGAAAGGCAAACAAGGAGAGGCAGACAGTCAGGAGCCAATAAAAGAGGGCAAGCAGGCTCTGTGTCTAGAGACAACAGTGCTGGTCGTGGACGCGGTGCATCGTCATCAGCACGTGGCCATGGGACACGCTTGTCCTTTTCGGCAGCTGGACGTGTTGAGCCGCATCATGCCGAAGACTTGGTAGAGTGGATGACCAAGCCCTCCTCATCCTCCTCATCCTCTCTCACCCAGGCTCAGGGTACTGGTAAAGCAGCTGCCAAAGCGTCCTCTTCCCTGGTATCAATGTCATCATCAGTCGCTCCTTCCCTAGACCCACCATGTCCTGAGTCCCCCGAACTGTTTGAGCACAGTGTTGGGTACATGCTCCAGGAGGATGCCCAGCGTTTCGAAGGGTCTGATGATGATACCCAGCTAGAGGAAGGCAGTAGCGTGAGAGCAGAGAGAGGGGATGCTCAAGAAGGACACCAATCTGGCAGTCATGTTCCAGCAGCTGCAGCATACTGCCAGATTGGCTCCAGTGATGAGGAGGGAGGGGATGATGAGGTCACTGACTCCACATGGGTGCCTAATAGGAGAGAGGAGGAGGAGGCACATGCACATCTCCAACGAGGCAGGAAGCCCTTGGGGGACCAGCGTAAGGGCAGCACACCGACTGAATCACACCGCAGAGCTCCGCCTGTGCAGGGCGCTGCCTCTGCCCGTTATTCAAAAAGTTCTTTGGTGTGGGCCTTTTTTGAGTCAAGTGCATCAGATCGCACAGCTGCTGTTTGCAACATATGTCTCAAGCGTATATCGCGTGGCCAAAACATCAGCCGATTGGGCACCACATGCTTGACCAGACATATGTTGACCTGCCATGCAGCTCGTTGGGAAGCCTACCTTAACCACTTAAGCCCCGGACCATTTGGTAGCTAGAGGACCAGAGGTGAATTCAGAATTTTGCACTGCGCTGCTTTAACTGTAAATTGTGCGGACATGCAATGTTGTACCCAAACGAAATTTGCGTCCTTTTCTTCCCACAAATAGAGCTTTCTTTTAATGGTATTTGATTGCCTCTGCGATTTTTATTTTTTGCGATATAAACGGAAAAAAATGAAAATTTTGAAAAAAAATGATATTTTCTACTTTTTGCTATAAGAAAAATCGAATAAACTCAATTGTAGTCATACATTTAGGCCAAAATGTATTCAGCCACATGTTTTTATTAAAAAAAATGTCTAAGCGTATATTTATTGGTTTGCGCAAAAGTTATAGAGTTTACAAACTAGGGTACATTTTCTGAAATTTACACAGCTTTAAATTTATGACTGCCTATCTCATTTCTTGAGGTGCTAAAATGACAGGGCAGTACAAAACCCCCCCAAATGACCCCATTTTGGAAAGTAGACACCCCAAGGAAATTGCTGAGAGGCATGTTGAGCCCATTGAATTTTTTATTTTTTTGTCCCAAGTGATTGAATAATGACTAAAAAAAAAAAAAAAAAATTACAAAAAGTTGTCACTAAATTATATATTGCTCACACATGCCATGGTTATATGTGGAATTTCACCCCAAAATACATTTTGCTGCTTCTCCAGAGTACGGGGATACCACATGTGTGGGACTTTTTGGGAGCCTAGCCGCGTACGGGACCCCGGAAACCAAGCACCGCCTTCAGGATTTCTAAGGGCGCAAATTTTTGATTTCACTCCTCACTACCTATCACAGTTTCGAAGGCCATAAAATGCCAAAATCGCACAAAACCCCCCCAAATGACCCCATTTTGGAATATAGACACCCCAAGCTATTTGCTGAGAGGAATGGCGAGTATTTTACAGCTCTCATTTGTTTTTGAAAATGAAGAAAGAAAATATATATATATATATATATATATATATATATATATATATATATATTTTTTTTTTTTTTTTCAATTTTCAAAACTTTGTGACAAAAAGCGAGATCTGCAAAATACTCACAATACCTCTCAGCAAATAGCTTGGGGTGTCTACTTTCCAAAATGGGGTCATTTGGGGGGGTTTTGTGCTATCTGGGCATTCCATGGCCTCCGAAACTGTGATAGGCAGTGAGAAGTGAAATCAAAAATTTACACCCTTAGAAAGCCTGAAGGCGGTGCTTGGTTTTTGGGGTCCCGTACGTGGCTAGGCTCCCAAAAAGTCTCACACATGTGGTATCCCCGTACTCAGGAGAAGCAACAGAATGTATTTTGGGGTGTAATTCCACATATGCCCATGGCATGTTTGAGCAATATATCATTTAGTGACAACTTTGTCCAAAAAAAAAATAAAAAATTGTCGTTTTTCCGCAACTTGTGTCAACATATAAAATATTCCATGGACTCGACATGCCTCTCAGTATATAGCTTGGGGTGTCTACTTTCCAAAATGGGGTCATTTGGGGGGGTTTTGAACTGTTCTGGCATTTTATACACAACATTAGGAAGCTTACATCCACTCTTCTAACCACTTGAAGACAAAGCCCTTTTTGACACTTTTTGTTTACATGAAAACATTTTTTTTTTTGCAAGAAAATTATGTTGAACCCCCAAACATTATATATTTTTAAAGCAAAGGCCCTACAGATTAAAATGGTGGGTGTTGCATTTTTTTTTTCTACACAGTATTTGCGCAGCGATTTTTCAAACGCATTTTTTGGGTTAAAAAATACACTTTTTTTAATTTTAATGCACTAAAACACACTATATTGCCCAAATGTTTGATGAAATAAAAAAGATGATCTTAGGCCGAGTACATAGATACCAAACACGACATGCTTTAAGATTTCGCACAAACGCGCATTGGCGACAAACTACATACATTTTTAAAAGCCTTTAAAAGCCTTTACAGGTTACCCCAGTAGATTTACAGAGGAGGTCTACTGCTAAAATGATTGCCCTCGATCTGACCTTCGCGGTGATACCTCACATGCATGGTGCAATTGCTGTTTACATATGACGCCAGACCGACGCTTGCGTTCGCCATTGGGCAAGAGCAGGGCAGGACAGGGGTGCTTTTTTTTTTTTCTTTTTTTTTTATTATTAATTTTGCTTTTTTCTTTTATTTTTAAATTGTTCCTTCCAAGTATTTTTTTTTTTTATCATTTTTATTGTTATCTCAGGGAATGTAAATATCCCCTATGATAGCAATAGGTAGTGACAGGTACTCTTTTTTTGAAAAAACTGGGGTCTTCTAGACCCTAGATTTTTCCTCTGCCCTCAAAGCATCTGACCACACCAAGATCGGTGTGATAAAATGCTTTCCCAATTTCCCAATGGCGCTTTTTATATCCGGGGGGGGGCATTCCCTCCCACTGCTTGTAAAAGCAGTCCAGAGGCTAATTAGCCGCTAGGATTGCTTTTACATGAAAGCCGGCCGCAGGCTGAAAAGAATGATACCAAGATGATACCTAAACCCGCAGGCATCATTCTGGTATAAACATTCAAAGTCCAGCAACATACCAGTACGTTGCTGGTCCTTGTTGGACATGTATTGTAATCTTTTTATTTCATGCAGCCAGTTGGCTGAACGAAAAAAGAGATTGATCGGTGGGTATGCCCACCATTAGAATACCGCCCTTCATCCACCCACTTCCAATGATGGGCATACACGCACCATTTATATATGCCGAAGCATGGGGGCATTCTCCCGCAAAAAAGTTATGCCGCACACACATGGTCGGACTTTTCCACGGGCAAGCCTCCGTCGGAATTTCGACCGTATGTACGCGGCATTAGGAGCAAAATCGCTCCTCTGCCCCTGCTGCCCCAATGCTTCGGCATATTTGCTTTTTTTTTTTTTAACTGTGGTGGTGAAATCACCTCCTACAGCACTGGAGTCGCAGGGATCAGGCCTGTCTCTGCGAATGCTGCAGTTATGTGTGTTTTTGTTTTGTAAGTGACAGTGATCGATCGATACTGCACTTGGGTGGCCTGGGCTGGACGGAGGGGCAAAACGCAGGTGCCAGCAGGTATCTGGGCTGATCCCGCTAACACTGCGTTTTTGGGAACCCTAAACTGCTGGGGACGCTAGTATAGATCTGATCAGATCAGATATTGATCTGTTCAGATACTATACCACTAAGGGGGGTGTATGCTTCACGCGTGGGTGTTAGCGTTACTGGCACTAACCTGACGCTGCCTGGGGTGTGACTCAGACCCTCTCTGACGCTAAAACCTAATTGATATCACCCGCCGGACGATCAGGGGGTTAAACCTTTATTGGGTTATATACACGGCGGGTGCCCTGACACTATAAAAAGCAAACTAACTAACCAGCGTCACCCGTAACACTTATATGGTGATCACTGGTGAAAGGGTTAACTAGGGGCAATCAGGGGGTTAAAACCTTTATTAGATAATATATGGGGGTACCTGACGCTATAAAAACCTGCGGCGAACCTGAAAAAAATTACCAGCTACCGATCTGCATCACCGACACTAAGACAGCGTTTAGAAAAACGATTGCTTAGCGACAGTGGTGATGGGGGTGAAAGGGTTACCTGGGGGGGCGATCAAGGGGGTTAAACCTTTATTAGATAATATATTGGGGTACCTGATGCTATAAAAACATGCGGCGAACCTAAAAAAAATTACTGGCTACGATCTGCATCACCGACACTAAGACAGCGTTTAGAAAAACAATTGCTTAGCGACAGTGGTGATAGGGGGTGAAAGGGTTACCTGGGGGGCGATCAAGGGGGTTAAACCTTTATTAGATAATATATTGGGGTACCTGACGCTATAAAAACCTGCGGCGAACCTAAAAAAAATTACCGGCTACCGATCTGCATCACTGACGCTAAGACAGCGATCAGAAAAATGATCGCTAAGCGACAGTGGTGATAGGCGGTGAAAGGGTTATCTGGGGGGTGATCAGGGGGTTAAACCTTTATTAGGGGGGGTTAGGGGGCTACACTGGACCTAAGACTAAACTTTGGTGACACTTTTACAGTCACAAATGTCACTGATTGCAGTGATCACTAAATAAATGGTCACTGCAATCAGTGACACTGTGACTGGGGGCTGGGGGGGTGATCTGAGGTGATCTGGGGGGCCTGGGGGGGGCGATTTATGTCCCTATGTGTCCTGGTGTCAGTGTAGTGTTGTGTGACATCACTTCCTCCTGCTCCCTCTGTCTGACACAGACAGAGGGGGCATTTCCATTCGCCGGGAGCGATCGCGAGGGGGTGGCCAGAAACGAATGGCTGCCCCCTCATCCCGGAACGCTCCCGGACACTTAGCCACCGCTCACTGTATAGGAGGGGGGTCCGATCGGACCCCCCAACTGTACAAAGGCAATCACGTATGCTCTACGTGATTGTGCCATTCTGCCGACGTATATATACAGTGAGCGGTCGTTAAGTGGTTAAAGACCCACACCAAAGAACAAAGCGGACCTCTCCTTGCACCGCATCAGCTGGGATCTCCAACCCCACTATACCTCCAGTCCTCTCTGAAACCTGCACTGAGAGGAATGAATGTGTAGAATTAGGTGTGTCACAGCCAAGTACTTGCGGGCACTCTGCTAGCAGTACACCGACGTCCGATTCTAGCAGGCAAATTTCCCTGCCCCAGCTGCTGGACCGTCGAAAGAAGTTCACTCCCAGCCATCCACATGCCCAGCGGTTGAATGCTAGCTTGGCTAAATTGCTAGCGCTTCAACTGCTGCCTTTTCAGTTGGTAGACTCGGCCCCCTTCTGTGAGTTTGTGCAATGTGCGGTTCCTCAGTGGCAGGTTCCCAAACGCCACTTTTTTTCACAGAAGGCGATTCCGGCTCTCTACCGGCATGTGGAAGGCAATGTCTTGGCCTCGCTGGACAGGGCGGTCAGCGGTAAGGTGCATATTACCGCTGACTCATGGTCCAGCAGGCATGGACAGGGACGTTGCCTTTCTTTCACGGCCCATTGGGTCACTCTTTTGGCAGCTGGGAAGGATGCAGGACAAGGTGCAGTAGTGTTGGAGGTTGTTCCGCCGCCACGCCTCCAAAATGCTACTACTGGTTGTGACACACCTCTCTCCTCCACCCCCTCTCTTCTTCTTCCTCCATGGCCTCTTCCTGTGCTTTGTCCTCGGAACCAGCGGTGCTCCGTAGGCGTTCAAGGGGCTACGCAAGTACGCAGGCAAAAAGATGGCATGCCGTGCTTGCGCTGGTGTGTTTGGGGGACAGGAGCCACACTGGGAAATCTACCCCTAGGAAGGGAAATTCTCTCCTGTAAGAGTTAATATGGAAAAAAGGTGTCTCCTCTCTACTGATACTTTATTTAACAAGTTTTTATTGGAATAAAGAAAGACACTTGAACAGGTGTAAAGATAAGTACACAAGTACAAAAGAGAACATAAGGCTGTTAGTCAGGTTTAAAACAATGGTACATAGGAATATCGGTGTAGCTAGTAGGGTACAACAGGTAGGGCAAAAACAAAATGTAACACATGACACTAGCTCACTTGAAGACTAACCTTATGGGGTCATGAAGTTATGAAGATATGAAGAGAGGGAGCTGTATACACGAAATTCTCACCTAGTGAGGGTACAGCAGGTCATCCTAGATAAATACCTAAAAAGCAATGCAACCAGAAGGTGGCATACTGGATGGATCTGTCTACGCGCCCCTGTGTTTAGAATCAGGAATAGGGGAAAAATCAAAACAGAAACTAGGAAAGAAAAATGGGGGGGGGGGGGGAAGGAGCTCCAGAGACAGTGGTGTGCTGTTTATTCCATTACTTGAATGGTCCCGAGAAGGAACAGCCCTGGTGGGCCATCCGGAATGTATAGACTGTGCAATGTCATCAAGATTTACAGCCCAATTGGGATAGGGTCAGCGTACGAGAAGGAGAGTTGTTCCAGAGCTGCCTGATCCGCTGCCGAGAGGGTTGTTATGATGAAGGATTCCCATCTGTAAAAAAAATGAGCTCTAGATCTGGGTTCTTTAAAGTCCGTAAGAAGTCGTTCTTTGTAGAAGAGGTTGAGGCAGTCCTTTTCGAGTTGGATGAGAGAAGGGCTTTGGGGAGAGATCCAGTGCCTAAGAATGAGTCTCCTCGCGACAAGCAAACAAAGCAAAATCCAGTCTTTCGAGGAGGGATGTTTGGTAATCCCTGAGGGGATCGATGCAGCCGGCGATAGAGACCAGGGTAACAATAGAGGGTCCCAATAACCAAATATTAGAAGTAAAGGGTCTTTGGGGAGTTTCAGCAGAGTGATTTTAAATATATAGGATAGGACTTGATCCCAAAATGAGGAAATTAAGGAGCAGGACCAGAAGCGGTGGGAGAGAGAAGGTCTGGGTACCTTGCATAGAGGGCAGGAGGCGCCATCTTTATTGGAGTTAGGAGAGATAAATGGGATATAAGCCCGGTGTGCGATCTTGAGTTGGGTTTCTCTCCAAATTTCGTTGGGTGTCAGTCGAAGGGTTTTCTGCAGGTCAGATAGGATTTTTTTCGTTATATCTGGAACTGGGAAATCCCTAGCCCAGTTCGCAATAGAGGAGGAGGACATAGACGGGGAAGATTCTTGAAGGAGAGGTCTGTAGATGTCCGTGATTTTATAATGTCCACTTTGCAGTAAACGTTCAGAAAAGCTGTTTTCGAATCTCCGGAGGTTGTCTTTACACGTGTTAGATAAGAAGCTAATGCATTGGTTATAATGAAATACGTGAGAGGGGGGCAGAGAAAAAGACGAGGATATTGTAGAAAAGGGTAGTGGTTTTCCAGTGTTGCCATCGCACAGTGAGGAGAAGTTTGACAGACCTTGAGCCTGCCAGACCGAAAAGGCTTTGTAGTGGAGACCAGGGATGAAGTCAGGATTGCCTTGGATTGGTAAATGGGGAGAGATGAAAGGAGATAACTTGAGTGTTTTTCTGATTTCTCTCCAAGCTATAGCTGTGTCCCTTAGCAGGAGATTGTGTTGATAAGGTGGGGGGACAGTTTTCCATCTGCAGTGTAGAAGGGCCACCAGAGAGTGCGGGTGAGCCATTTCGGATTCCAGGACGTAATTGGAGTATTGGGATGATTGAGCTATCCAATCTAAGCTGGTCCTGAACAGACATGCTAAATTATACAATCTAATATGAGGTAGACCGATACCCCCGTCGCTTCTAGGAAGGTGTAGTTTTTTAAAGGCTATCCGAGGTCTTTTGCCGTGCCAGATGAACTGTGAAATTTTGGAGTTGAGGAGTTTGATATCTTTATGTTTCAAAAGCAAGGGAATGGTTTGCAAAGGATAAAGCAGTCTGGCGAAGCTAATCATTTTGATAAGGTGACACCTTCCTAGGAGCGAGAGGGGAAGATTCATCCAGTTCGACAGTTCCTGATAGTTTTGTGAAGATGGGGGGGTAATTGAGGTGATAGATGGAAGAGGGCAATTTCCCAATCTTTATACCTAGGTAGGTGATGTGAGAAGATGCAACCTTAAACAGAGAGTGGTGAGCCCAGGGGGGTGTGGAGTGTGTCCCTATAGGGAGAATCTCGCTCTTGGAATAATTGATACGGAGGCCGGAGCACAGTCGAAATTCGTCAAAGGTGGTTTTAATGGTCGACATGTCGTTGCTGGGGTTGCCCGTGAATATGAGGACGTCGTCGGCGAATAGTGAGGTGCGAAGTTCCGCTTTGCCTATTTTGATGCCTCGTAAAGGGGCTATCTGGGAAAGGTATCTAGACAAAGGTTCTAAGGCCAAGTTGAACAGGAGGGGGGAGAGAGGACAACCCTGTCTGGTCCCTTTTTATGGAGGCGGAAATCCTCTGAGAAGAGTCCAGCCGCAACAAGTCTAGCTGAGGGCGCTGTATACATGGCATTGATAAGGTGGCAGAAAGGGCCTGTGAATCCCATTTTAGACAAAGTGAGGGAAAGCCAGTCAAAGCTTATATTGTCAAAAGCTTTTTCAGCGTCCAACGTTATGATGGCATAATCTCCTGTGGGGTCCTGTTTGGCTCGTTCAAGGGCCAGGAGAACCTTACGTATGTTAAGGGTGGCCGTCCGCCCTTTCACGAATCCTGATTGGGCCGGGTGAATGAGGTCCGGGAGGATGACTGCTAGTCTGGAGGCCACAATCTTCGAGAGAATTTTGACATCCAGGTTGAGTAGTGAAATAGGCCTGTATGAGCCCGGATCCAGAGGATCTTTGCCCTTTTTAGAAAGTAGCTTAATGATGGCCTGGTTGCCTGTCGGTAGATAGGGACCTCCCGCCCAGATGTTGGAATAGACCGAGTGGAGCATGGGCGCAGTTATATTTTGGAGAGTTTTATAAAATTCACTTGTGAAGCCGTCTGGGCCGGGGGCTTTAGAGGGGCGGAGAGCATGTATAGTGCCTTCTATTTCAACGAGGGAGATAGGGGCATTCAGGGAATCTAGAAGGGCAGTTGAGATAGTTGGTAGATTCATTTTTTCAAGGAAGGCTTGGGCTATTTTATGGTCAATGGGATCGGGTGCATAAAGGGCTGTGTAATATTCCAGCATGGTTTTATTTATGCGGGTAGAGTGTAGTTCCCGTGCGGTCCCGCAGTGAGGTGATGTGCGTCGGGCGGTGGGCACCCTTACAGAGTCTGGATAGGAGTTTGCCAGCTTTGTTACCAAATTTATGAAGGGAGGCATCTAGGTGAGATTTTTTTGTGAGTTCCAGGGTGTCCGCCCAGGTGTCAAAGGCAGTTTTAGCCGCGGACCACTCCGCCTTGTTTGCCGGTGACGTCGAGGTGGCTAGATTGCGTTGTGCGAGGTGAAGTCTGTCGCTGGCCAGCTTGAATTTCGATAGTGCGTTTCTTTTAAAGGAAGTGGCATATGAGATGATCCGACCCCTCAAGTATGCTTTTCCAGCATCCCAGAGAAGGTTCGGGTCCCCTGCATGTGGAGCATTCGCGGAGGAAAACTCCTCCCATGCTCGTTCCATGTAAGCGCGAAAATCAGCATTATTGTGGAGGAAGGAAGGGAAGCGCCAGATGTTAGGGTGGCGGGGGAGGTCTAGATTGTCTAGGGTAAGGAGTATTGGGGCATGATCCGAAATGGCTATGTCTCCGATCTCTGCATCTGAAACCAGGGGGATGGATACTGTCAGTCCCAAAAAAATAGTCGATCCTAGTGAGGATCTTGTGAGGATTAGAATAGAAGGTGAATTCCCTGTCTACCGGGTGTGTTAAGCGCCAGATGTCTGTAAGATGGAGGGAGTCCATAGTGGAGGCAAATAGGGTGGGAGCAATTCCAGCAGGCGCCGGTATGGTTTGTTTTGGAGAGGATCTATCGTCTGTAGGATGCATGAGGTCATTAAAATCTCCCCCAACTAGGTGAGGTAAGTGAGAAGTGTTGAGGAGCCAAGTGGAGAGCTGAGAGTAAAATGTCTTTGTGGGACTGTTGGGGGCGTATACATTGGAAATCACTATTTCTTTTGTCCCAATTCTAACCCTGGAGGAGATGAAGCATCCTTGGTTGTCTGTATGCGTGGATAGAACAGTACAAGGGAGGTTTTTGTTGAAGAGAAGGAGGACACCAGCCTTCCGTCCAACCGATTCTGAACCCAAGACTGTTCCAACCCAGAGTTTCTGCAATCGACTGAAGTCAGATGCCGAAAGGTGGGATTCCTGAAGTAATGCTATGTCTGCTTTTAGCCTTTTAAAGTGGCGAAGAATCTTCATTCTCTTGTTAGGAGAACGGAGACCCCTCACATTCCATGAGATTACCTTAATATATCGCGGATGATAAGGTGTAGAGGCGGTGCTTTAGTAGCTGTAAGATTATAGGCAGGGATCAAGAGGTAGAGTTTAGGCACGTTAGTGATGTGAGCATCTGTGTGTGGAGGCCTCGGGTAAGGAGTGCATGTGGAAATGTGGAGTGGGGAGAGGGGGGATGAGGGGGGGTAGAAGAAAAGAGAACAAAGTAAAACAAAACAACAAAGTAACGTGAGCATCATAGAGAACTTCGCTTTTTTCCGCATGAGTTCGCTGTGCCAGGTAGCTCCCCATACATGGACCCGTCTTGGAAAAGAAAGACCAGTTATTGAGCCTGAGCGCCCCGGGGACCTCGATAACGTGCGAGGGATCCCTGGAATGGAGTTATGGCAGGGAGCCTAAAAGAAAAAATCACACAGCGGAGTCAGGGAGGGCAATTACAGTACAAATGAACTAGTGTGCAGTGCGGCCTGTAGGCATGTGCGCACGCATTGCCACCCTGGTAGGGGGAAAAAGAGAAAAAATAATGGTTTTAGGCATAACATATGAAACAATATATTGATTGAACCAAATAAGATGGGAAAAAAAATAAATAAAAAAAGATGGAATGGATGGAACGGCACACGGATTCAGAGCCGTTGTGGAAAAGATCACTGGGTGATCACTCGGGTGACAGTGCCTGATTGAGGATTAATGGAGAGCACGATGAGTAGATCGTGCATCCCCGACACTCGAGTTGACAGAACAAAAAAAAAAGATCATACGACCTGTAATGGCGAGGAAGGAAGTTCATGGCGGTGTAAGGCAGTCCATCAACGGGAGTTTTGGTAGCGCTGTTCTGGAGCAGAAAGTCTAAAACGTTTTGGAGAGTCCTTGCGGGGGCTTCTCTGTTCCAACGCTCGCGGACTGGAATTCGACCTGGAGGGCGTGTGAGGGTGTGCTTCACCCCTTAGGGAGCGGAGAAAAGATTCTGCTTCCGCCGGATCCTGGAAGGAAAGTTGATCCCCTTTTGGCGATTTGAGGCGTAGAGTAGCAGGAAAGGCCAGGGTAAATTTTATGTGTTGCTTGAAGAGTTCAGTGCATATCGGTTGAAAAGCTTTTCTTTTCTTGGTGACTTCAATCGAGTAGTCCGCAAAAATTAGGATTTTTACCCAGTCTATTTGGAGAGAAGGGGACTGTCTGAATGTCTGAAGAATGATGGAGTCGGCATAATTGAGATACTTGGCAATAATAGGTCGGGGTGTTTTACGTTCGGGATTGAAGGACCCCATACGGTGTGCGCGTTCCACTGTGAACAGGCCCGAAAGGCCTAAAGTCTCCGGGATGCGTTTTAAGCAGAATTCTGCCGTAGCTGCAGAGGGAAGCGATTCGGGGACGCCTACAAATCGCAGGTTGCTCCTTCTCGACCTATTTTCCAAATCTTCTAATTTTTGAATGATGTACTGATTTGTTTTGTCCTGCGACTGTTCTGTGGCTTGCGCTTGATAGAGTTCATCTTCAACCTCAGAGAGGCGGTGTTCCATTTCATTGAGCCTAGTGGAGTGTTCAGCAAGTTGGGCTTTAATTTGTTGCATGCCTGCGTTGACTGCCTTTTCCACCGAGGCAGAGATCATGGGGGAGAGAAGAGCTGCTACAGCAGCAGCAATTCGGTGGGTGCTATCAGCAGCATCCCCGGGGGGTGGGGAGCTGGAGATGTCCCCTGGTGTGGCTGGCTGTGAAGATAGCATAGAGGGACCCTGAGATGCAGTGGCAGGGGGTGTGATGATCTGCAGGGAGGGATGAGCGCTCACCTCCATGTCGGCTGCCTGTGTTTCTTCCGCGACGTGGGAGTAGGCCGAAGCCGGGGCCTCGATTTGCGGCTTGCCCGGTGGCGCGGCCGCGAACGAGCGAGCGCCGCTTTTTTCCAGGAAGCGGTCCATGTTGGTGAGGGGGTAGCCCGGGTGAAGAGGATGGCTACAAGGGGCCGCTCTGGCTGGCTTTACAAGCCGTTTTTTGGGTCCTGGTGTGGGAGCTGTGAGGAGGTGCAGTTACCTCATGCGGCGTCGGAACCGGAAGTCTCTACTGATGCTTTATCACCAATCCTTGTTTCAATAAAAAAACCACTTTTATAAAAACATTTGTCATTTGGACGGAAAGTGAGGTGAAATGTTCTGAACAGGGGCACAGACAGCAAAACAAATGTTACAGGGGTGATAACCCTTCCCTATGTTTTCCAAAAAGCTTAAAAATAGATTTTTTGGCTGGAGCTACACTTAAACAATGTACCTGTTCAAAATTAGAAACAGATTCTACATAAGAACAAACCTACAGTCCCTGTCTTGTATGCATCGCCTGTATACGGCTGTTCAGAGTATAGAGGGCCTTTTTTATTTTGGGTGCGGGGTTCCCCTTAATATCCATACAAGACCCAAAGGGGCTGGTAATGGGCTGGGGTGGGGGGGGGGTGATGGGGTAGCTATGCCATTTTTCTCAAAGATTTTCATCCATATTACCGGGACCAGACATTACATTAAAGCCGCAAGCAGTTTTAAATGGCTTTTTTTCCCTTTAGAAAAGTCATTTTGTGCAGAGATAGTTCTAAACACGGGAAACACGTGGCACTTCACAGGCATACTTTAGACACCCCCCAGGTATGATATTTAACTTTTTTTTTTTTCACTTTATGCATCATTATAAAATGACTGCTCCCGAAAAACGACCGTTTTTAAAACTTCTTTTTGCATTGATACATGTCCCCTGGTGAAGAACCCGGGTTCCCAAACCCTTTTTAGGACAATAACATGCATAATAGTCGTTATAATTAGCACTTTAGATTTCGAACGTTCGCATCCATTGTATTTAATAGGGTTCTAACGTTCGTACGAACTTTCGGTCCGTTCGCCGGTTCTGGTTCGAACCGAACCCGGGGGTGTTCGGCTCATCCCTACTACCAATATGCAGAACATTGTATAGCACTCAAGGGCCCTGATTCATCAGACTTTTTGAGAGTAACATCAAACAAAAAGAACAACAATGCAAAACAAAACAATGCAATTACACTGTCACTGGGGTACAATAACTCTTCAATAGCCCAATTAAAAAAGTAAAAAGAAGAAATAGAAAAAAAGAAAAAATATATATATATACTGTATATACAGTGCTCAGCATAAATGAATACACCCCTTTTGAAAAGATGAACACAAGAACAATTTCCAAATGTTTGACAAAACTGAGTTTTATTGAACATTTGATTAGCTCATTACATGAAAGTAAGGTTAATAATATAACTTGGAGTACAAAATCTTCAGTTCAAATTGGTTAATGCAAAAATAAATACACCCCACAACAAAAATGACTACATCTAGTATTTTGTATGACCTTCATGATTTGTATGGACAGCACCAAGTCTTCTAGGCATGGAATGAACAAGTTGGCGACCTATTGCAACATCTATCTTTCTCTCTTCTTCAAGAACAACCTCTTTTAGAGCCTGGATGCTGAATGGAGAGTGATGCTCAACTTGTCTCTTCAGAATTCCTCATAGGTGTTCGATTGGGTTTAGATCAGGAGACATACTTGGCCACTGAATCACTTTCATCCTGTTCTTCAGAAATGCCTTATGCCCCATACACACGATCGTTTTTCATGCCGTTAAAAATGGCATTTTTAAAAATGGGCATTAAAACCGATCGTGTGTATGCTCCAGAGCATTTTTAACGGCGTGAAAAACGGCCATTAAAAATTTCGAACATGCTCTATTTTTTCACGTCGTTTTTCATGTCGTTTTTTTTTAACGACGTGAAAAACGATAGTGTGTATGCTTTTACGAGGTGAAAAAAAACGCGCATGCTCAGAATCAAGTATGAGACGGGAGCGCTCATTCTGTAAAACTAGCGTTTGTAATGGAGATGGCACATTCGTCACGCTGTAACGGACTAAAAAGCACGAGGCTGAAAAGCGCGAATCGTCGCTCAACAAACTTTACTAACATGAAGGGTGGCGCCATCCGAACGGAACTTCCCCTTTATAGTGCCGTCGTACGTGTTGTACGTCACTGCGCTTTGCTTGAACTTTTTTTTTAATGATCGTGTGTACGCAAGACAGGCTTGAGAGGAAACATGAAAAAAAACGACGAGAAAAACGTTGGTTTAAAAAATGGCATGAAAAACGGGGGCGTGGCTTGGACTTCACCGTGATGGCGGTGTAAATTCGGAGCTCCGGGGAAAGGCGAGAGAAACAGTGGCTCACAGCTACACGGGACACTGCACTTACAGCCCACTACGGCGGTTCATCTCCCCAGCACCTCGGCATCATGACCAGGAGACGCCAGGCGGAACATCGGCCCAGAAAACTGACGGCATACTTCACACAGCATATGCAGCCTCGTGGGCAAGATGGCGCCGGCTCCTTCTCCACCCCGAAGACGGCGCACTTACACACAAACATCCACGATGACCCAGCTTATCGCAAAACTCGGCGCACAAGGGGTACCTCAGAGACTCCTTCACCTCTCATTAGGAGTCCGGCTAAAGCCAGAGCTAGGATGGAGGAACAGGAGATACAGAATTGTGAGGTAAGATCTAACGCTGACTCACAAGAAGACACAAGAGAACTCCCTGACTCCATAGCAGCATTCCCCACACAAAATCAACCAGTCCTAGACACTACACTAAAAGATATGCTTGTCTCCCTGAAAAGCTCTATTCATGCTGACATGATGACATGCATGAGGAAGTTTAGCTCAGAACTCAATGCGGTGGGGAACAGAGTGGATTACATCGAATCCAAAATGGAGGAGTATGCTACGACCATTAATGACTTGGTAGATGCTCATGATAATGTTGAGGAAGATCACACATGGATAAAAGCCAAATTAGCAGATTTGGAAGACAGGTCCAGGAGGAATAATATCAAGATTAGAGGCATTCCAGAATCTGTGCAACCCTCTGAATTACGTTCTTATGCTGTGACAATGCTATCAGCCCTTATGCCGGATCTTCCCCCTGTTGAACTGTCCATAGATAGAATCCACCGTCTCCCAAAACCCTCATTTATTCAGGAGCACATCCCTAGAGATGTGCTGTTTCGCATGCACTTCTACCAAACCAAAGAGCGGTTGATGCAAATTACCCGTAAAGGGGAACACCGCACCACAGACTACGCGGATCTGCAATTTTACGCAGATCTGTCGCAACACACTTTGCAACTCCGCAAAAATCTCAATAATATCACTAAGGCATTGAGAAACCATGCTATCACATACAGATGGGGTTACCCGACCAAATTAATTATAACTAGAGAAGGATCTACACATGTAATTACTTCTCCTACTAAAGGTTTCCAACTTCTCCAGAAATGGAAGATTGTCCCAGAGGAACCCCCTTCAACATCTAAGGATACAAGCCCTAAGAGGATTCCTTCAGAATGGCATCAAGTTTCTAACTCCTGAGGTGTCAGTGATATCTGCAGAGCCCTGCTATTTTCATTTGTTGCCCTATTAATGAGCCTCGCCCTTTGGAGCTCCATCCTGTAACCTGTGCTCCCATTTACTTGAGCAGAATTTCTGCACCTGGGTGTAATACCCTCCTTTTAAACTTTTTGTTGTTTGTTTTCTTTTTTCTATACCGCATCTCTTTTCAGACATTGTTTATGTTACCAGAAACGGGACTATGTTTTGATGAACCTAGGAATACATGCATCCCTCTGACAGCCTCCTGGCAGCTATGTGAGTATGCACCATTTGTAAATTTCAGCATTCCACTTAAACTTTGTCATGCCAGTTAAAATTCTTTCCATAAATGCACATGGCTTAAACCATCCAGCCAAAAGGGCATCCCTCTGGAAAGAAGCAGACTCTTCTCATTGTGACATAATATGCGTTCAAGAAACGCATTTTCACCACAGTGCACCGCCTAGATGCACCCATAAAGGCTTCCAACACTACTTTTTCTCAAACATGACAGCCAAACAAATTGCAATTAAAGACTCAATTTCTCTTCAGTTACTTAAGGAAATTTGTGACCCATCAGGTTGTTATGTCATTTTAGTGTGTGACATCAACGCTACACAATATACTTTGGTGAACGTCTATGTCCCAAATAAACATCAAATTAAATTCCTAAACGCCCTGATGAAAAAGATACAGAAAATACAACAAGGATCTCTTATACTCTGTGGAGACTTCAATGTAACTCCTGACCCTCAAATAGACTCTACATCTAAACCCTCTAAAAGGACACCGTCCTTGATGCCCTTTTTGCAAAGACAAGAGCTATACGATGTGTGGCGTTGCACCCATGCCAACGAAAGAGACTTTACGTTCTTTTCCCACAGGCACTGCACGTATACGAGGATTGATCTGTTTCTGATGGACAGGTGGTTACTCCAGAAAGTATCTCAAATCAAACTGAATAGTATATCATGGTCAGACCATGCTCCTGTGTTATTGACACTAGGAGACACTTATCCTTCCAACAGTGCCTTTATTTGGCGCTCCAATTCCTACATCATCCAAAACAAGGAAACAAAAAAAAATCTGGAAGACCGCTTGCTTGATTATTTTCAGATCAACTCCCCGTCCACAAATGATCCATTTGTACTGTGGAACGCCCACAAGGCATATATCAGGGGTGTGTTTATCCAACAGGGCACTAGAATAAGGAGGCAGAGGCAGCAGCGACTCAATACTCTACTCTCGGACATAGAATCATTAGAAGTCCAAAATAAAATTAATCCTACCCCCACATTGAGCGCACAACTTACCTCACTGAGGCACGACCTCAGACTCGCTTTACTCCAATCCTTTGAAAAAGTAGAAAAAAAATTGAAGATGTCCTTTTATTCTACAGGTAATAAAGCCGGGAAAAACCTGGCCCGTAGACTACAAGGCCAGCGCTTTAAGACTAAAATACCACATATTATTAGCCCTGAATCTTCTCAGAAGGTATACAGTATGATCCCCAAAAAATTGCAGCTGCCTTTAGTGATTACTATGGGGCCTTATATAACCTGAACCAAGACAGCCTAACAGCACAACCCTCCCTCTCGGACATAGAAAAATTTCTACAAAACATTCATCTGCCCCATCTTTCCCCATCACAGCTCCAGGAGCTAAACGCTCCCTTTTCTTTAGCAGAAATGCTCAAAACTATAGAGACTCTCCCGATTAATAAATCTCCTGGACTGGATGGTCTCACAGGGGAGTACTATAAATAGTTTAAACCTATTCTTGGTCCATACCTCCTCAAAGTGTTTGATGCTGCTGCTGCCTCGGCTTCTTTTCCGCCAGAAATGTTAGAGGCCTTAATTGTAACATTACTTAAACCGGGCAAAGTCCCAGATGCACCTAAGAATTTTAGACCTATATCCTTGCTCAACAATGATGTAAAATTGTATGCTAAAATGATAGCATTAAGATTGGTGGACATCTTACCTACTCTCATTGACCCTGACCAATCTGGGTTCACTAAGGGAAGGCAGACGTCAGATGCTACTAGGCGTTTAATAAATGTTATACACATCGCCAGATGGGGGAAAACGCCTTCTCTGCTTCTGGCTTTAGATGCGGAGAAGGCGTTTGATAGGGTACACTGGTTGTATCTTACAAAAACTCTGGAAAAATTTGGTTTCTCAGGACACCTGCTCTCGGCAATATTAGCTCTGTATACTTCTCCATCAGCTAGGGTGTACACATCTGGCATGCTGTCCAAACCTTTCAAAATCACTAACGGGACCCGTCAGGGATGTCCACTGTCCCCTCTTATTTTCAATCTACTAATGAAACCACTAGCCGCCAGTGTTCGACAATCCCCTGCTATTCAAGGTTTTACAATTAAATCCCGTAAACATGTCATTAGTCTTTTTGCGGATGATGTAATACTGATGCTCACTGACCCGCTGTCTTCCCTAGATCATGTATATCATACACTTCAGGAGTATGGAAAAGTATCATACTATAAAGTGAATGACTCCAAGTCATTCATCCTTGATCTAGGAGTATCTCCAAAAGATAAGCTGATCATACAAGCCAAATTTCCCTTTGTATGGTGTGCACATGAAATCACATATCTGGGCATTAAATTGACCTCCCAAACTAGACAATTATTTCAGGCCAATTATCTCCCTCTTGAACAGAAACTCGCAGACAACCTAAAATCCCTAAGCAAACATGTTCTATCTTGGTCGGGAAGATTGGCAGCTTTCAAAATGCAAATATTGCCACAAATTCTCTACATTTATCGCACAGTACCCATACCCATACCCCAACATTTTTTTAAAACCCTTCAGTCCCTTCTAGCTAAATATCTTTGGGAGGGTAAAAGGGCCAGAAGCGCCTTTTCCAAACTAATAAAAACAAAACAGGCTGTGGTCTGGGCGTACCGGTCTTGCAGATTATCATGCCGCTGCGACTCTTGCACAGATTAAAGGCTGGTTCCCCAATCAACCCACACCACTATGGGGAAACATTGAAGAAGCTTTAATACCTGGTGAAAATCTATTTAACTATCTCTTAGCGTACCCTCATATTAAATCTAAATCCAAAAACCTTTCTCCTCCCATGATAGTCTCCTTGAATTCCTGGAAAATATTAGTGACACACCAATCCCTATCTACCCCTACTTCTCCTCTACTAATTCCCATTTCTACTCTAGACTTGATAATACCTGACCTGAACTTAAATGGATGGCTGCGACAAGGAATCGTACAGATTTCAGATCTATACAAACACAACCTCCTTAAAACATTTGCTGAGTTGCAATCAGAATATGGACTACCAAATTCGGAGCAGTTTAGTTACCTCCGAGTGAAATCGTACCTTAAAAACAAAAATATTAAGAAGTACAATTTATTTTGGAAAATTAATATCCATCTAGATTCTAAAGAAAATCGTAAAGGTGGTACATCGTTATTTTATAACTTCCTACATGACAAGTCCATATTCATGAAAACGAATTCTATGATAGCCTGGGAAGCAGATATCCAGGAATCGTTTTCAGAAGCACGATGGCATAAAGCATTACAACAAATCTACGCAGCAACTAAATATACAAACCTATGGGAAATATCCCACAAAGTAACACAGAGGTGGTACCTGGCCCCGAACAGGGTAGCCAAATTTGACTCCTCCACATCTTCTGATTGTTGGAGGAAATGTGCACAATTGGGCACTATCTTTCATATACTATGGGCATGTAGCAAATTAGCGGGGTTTTGGTCTGGCATTTTCAGGGTCCACTATCAAGTCACGGGTTTATCTTTGCTATATTCGTCTTCCCTAGCTCTTTTAAACTCGGGGATCGAAAACCTACCACCGACACACAGGAAATTCACCACACATCTATTTTTAGCGGCCAAACTAGTTATACTTAGCGCATGGAAATCTCCAGAACCTCCTGATGTTCAGGATGCAATCCGCACACTGTCCGTTCATTTCACCTATGAACGAATGTTAGCCACCATAGGAGGAAGGACTATGCAGTTTCTCTCTAGTTGGCAACCATGGGAAGATTGGTATAAGGAATACAAATCATAATTAAACCAGATCAGCAGTCACATACAGGGGTCTCAATCCTTCTAAAACTGAAATTTATACCTCTACAGGCAGGTCAGAGGGACGGTGGTGATGGTGGGGATGGTGATTGTAGTAGTAATGGTAACAGTAATAGTAAAGGTGATAAAACCTAGGTTGTTGTTCTTCTGTTCTTCTTTTCTTTTCTTCTGGTTACTTTGAAAGTTCACTCTTTGTTCTTATATTAATTTCTTCTACGTTAGGACCTATATTCTCGGTGAATATGACTTCCAATAAGATAGAAGAGCTTGATCTCATACCTTCTTTAAATGGTCTGGTAATATGCAATTGGTGGGTGGGGGTGTTGCCTATCTCTCCGGATCACAGTTAGTTCCCATGGGGGTGTCTGGGGAGAGGATGGGATACCCTTAGCCTTGTGTATACTGTATGTGTTTATACCAAGACAAGGCATTTTATCTGACTCCTATCTGTGTATTCAAATGTATCAATATGTCTTCGTCCCACATATGGAATGTATTGTTCGCTCTTTGTATACCTTTAAAACTCAATAAAAATCTATTGATAAAAAAAAAATGGCATGAAAAACGATCGTGTGTACGCCGCATTAGATGTGTGTTTTGGATTAGGGATGAGCTTTGAGTTCGAGTCAAACCCATGTTCGACTCGAACATCGGCTGTTCGCCGAATTTCGATTATTATGGGCCGTTCGCACCAAATTCGAGTGGCGCGTCACGGCCCATAATTCACTGCGACATCGCAGTGCATTGCTGGCTGATGATTGGCCAATCACAGCGCGGTAAGAACGGAGAGCCGTATTTGGCCATAGCCAGGGTGGCTTTGGCCAATCATGGCTCAGAAGAGTAGGTACACGCCCCACACTAGATAAGGCCGCCGGCTTGGCGGCCTTGTGTAGTGTGATGGCGTTGGTTAAAGAAAGAGATTACAGAGAGAGAGAGACAGTGACATTTATATTGATTTAGATAGAGCAGGCAGGTGAGACAGTTAGCTGCAGTTAGTGTGTAGACTAGAGGATATATATATGCATCCTAGGTGTTGTATATATATTTATACACTGTATTCAGTTTAGCTAGATCCGTTCCTGTTATTCTCTATACGGTGACAGGCAGGCAGGTTATTGTGCTAGCTACAGTCAGTGTTTCACTTAGTGTACTGTGTGCTTTGCATAGCGTTCACCTAAAGCTTACCTGAATACAGTTAGTGGTGTTCTCATAATAAAACCACAGGCAGGGAGCTGCATTAATTTCATGTAGCGTACTTCTGTCCCTTTGCACAGCGTTCACTTAAAGGACAATACAATTTGTGGTGTTCTCATAATAAAACCACAGGCAGAGAGCTGCAAGTATTTTCAGTTAGTGTACTGTGTCCTCTGCACAGTGTTCACCTAAAGCTAACTGAAGACAATTACTGCTTTTCTCACCCTAATACCACAGCAGGCAGTTGATTCTGATAGCTGCATTATCATCAGTACAGATATATATACAATCCCACCTTTGTGCAGCTACATCTCACTGCAGGCCATTAGTATGTCTGGAAGGCCAACAAGGAGAGGCAGACAATAAAAACCCCAAATTTTCAAAAAACATTTGTCATTGGGACGGAAAGTGAGGTGAAATGTTCTGAACAGGTGCACAGACAGCAAAACAAATGTTACAGGGGTGATAACCCTTCCCTATGTTTTCCAAAAAGCTTAAAAATAGATTTTTTGGCTGGAGCTACACTTAAAAAATGTACCTGTTCAAAAATACAAACAGATTCTACTGAAGAACAAACCTACAGTCCCTGTCATGTTTGCACCGCCTGTATACTGCTGTTTAGAGTATATAGGGCCTTTTTTTAATTTGGGTGCGGGGTTCCCCTTAATATCCATACAAGACTCAAAGGGGCTGGTAGTGGGCTGGGGGGTACCCATGCCCAGGGTTGCCAACTTTCAGTAAACTTAAGAATGGTTTGTAAAATCCATACTTTTTGCATCTGTCCTTGAATGTCTATTACGGACATGTAGGCTGCATGTCCGTAACTGACATTCATGCACAGATGCAACAAGTATGGATTTTACTGGTATGAAATATATCAGAATTAACCCCAAGGTGTATCTGATCCAAGCGCTCAAAGACCAATATAAACGCGTGACCTGCCAAATAGCTGCTGTTATAAAGAAATAGACAGTATAAAAAGTATGTTTCAATAAATCAAAACTTTAACAGCGCTTATGTGAAACAACACATTTCCACCAAATGATAAATAAAATTATCTGACAGTAATTAATAACATGGGATGTAGTGTCACCAAATGTCACTAAAAGGATGAAGGAGTTAACTGAACTTAGCAACCATAAGTCTCTAAAAAGCACACATTCTGAGTCCAACTGCCACAAAAAATAACCAAAATCTGGTCAGAATCTTCCAAAGTAAATAGTGTGGCTAGCATTCCTTGGGCTCAGTGTCACTCATAAGAAATCCGATGGTTAATAATTCATCCAATTCTCAAACTTCCCGCTGGTAAGATGTGACTATAGATCATACCTTCATCACTGTACTGGTAAAATACACTCCCCTTTAGGGATGAGCCGAACACCCCCGGGTTCGGTTCGCACCAGAACCTTCGAACGGACCGAAAGTTCGCGCGAATTTTCGAACCCTATTCGTTATAATGGACGCGAACGTTCGAAATCAAAATTGCTAATTACAACGGCCAATATGCATGTTAATGTTATAAAACAGGTTTGGGGACCCGGGTCCTGCCCCAGGGGACATATATCAATGCAAAAAGAAATTTTAAAAACTAAAGTTTTTTCGGGAGCAGTCATTTTAATGATGCATAAAGTGAAAAAAAAAAAGTGAAATTTTCCTTTAAATATGGTACCTGGGGGGTGTCTAAAGTATGCCTGTGAAGTGGCATGTGTTTCCCGTGTTTAGAACTGTCCTTGCACAAAATGACATTTGTAAAGGAAAAAAAGAAGCCATTTAAAACCACTTGCGGCTTTAATGTCATGTCTTGTCCTGGCCGCCATATGGCTGAAAATCCTTGAGAAAAATGGCATGGCTACCCCATCACCCCCCCCCCACCCCAGCCCCTTTGGGTCTTGTATGGATACTAAGGGGGACCCCGCACCCAAAATAAAACCCTATACCTACAACCCTATATACTCTGAACAGCAGTATATAGGTGGTGCAAACAAGACATGGACTGTAGGTTTGTTCTTAAGTAGAATCTGAACAGGTACATTATGAAGTGTAGCTACATCCCAAAAAAATCATTTTTTAAGCTTTTTGGAGAACATAGGGAGGGGTTATCACCCCTGTAACATTTGCTGTCTTTGCACATCTGTTCAGAACATGTCACCTCACTTTCCGTCCCAATGACAAATGTTTTTGGAAAAGTGGGGTTTTAATTGAAACAAGGATTGGTGATAAAGCATCAGTAGAGAGGAGATACCTTTTTCCCAAATTAAATCTAACAGGATAGAATTTTCCTTCCTAGGGGTAGATTTCCTCTCACTTCCTGTTTTCTCTTGCCGTTTGCAAGTAGGAGTCGTTTGTAAGTTGGATGTTTGAAAGTAGGGGCCTGCCGTATATACTCTGCAGAAATTTGCCCTATTAGATGTTGGTGTAGCCACAAGACTGGTGGGCACAGGAATGGGCCCTGCTGTGAGTTAATAGATCAAGATTTGTACTTGCATGCACCTGTTGAACCGGGCAGAAAAATTGGGCCTTTGGTGGTGGTGGTGGTGGTGGTGGACGGTGTTGCCACAAGACTGTAAGCCCTCACAGTTACTCTTGGTGGGTGCAGGAATGGGCCCTGCTGTGAGTTATTAGATCAAGATTTGTAATTGCATGCACCTGTTGAACAGGGCAGAAAAATTGGGCCTTTGGTGGTGGTGGTGGTGGTGGACGGTGTTGCCACAAGACTGTAGGCCCTCATAGTTACTCTTGGTGGGCGCAGGAATGGGCCCTGCTGTGAACTATTAGATCAAGATTTGTAATTACACGCCCCTGTTAAACAGGGGCTGAAAAATTGTGCCTTAGGCATTGGTGCTGGTGCCACAACACTGCAACCCCTCACAGATACTGTACTTGGAGCACAGCAGTCACACCTGTTGCGAAGCATCTTTTTAAAAAATTGTAATTACACGCCCCTGTTATACAGGGGCTGAAAAATTGTGCCTTAGGCACTGGTGCTGGTGCCACAACACTGCAACCCCTCACAGATACTGTACTCTGAGCACAGCAATGAGACCTGTTGCAAAGCATTGCCTAAAAATTGTAATTACACGCCCCAACAGGGGCTGAAAAATTGTGCCTTAGGCACTGGTGCTGGTGCCACAACACTGCAACCCCTCACAGATACTGTACTCTGAGCACAGCAGTCACACCTGTTGCGAAGCATCTTTTTAAAAAAATTTAATTACACGCCCCTGTTATACAGGGGCTGAAAAATTGTGCCTTAGGCACTGGTGCTGGTGCCACAACACTGCAACCCCTCACAGATACTGTACTCTGAGCACAGCAATGAGACCTGTTGCAAAGCATTGCCTAAAAATTGTAATTACACGCCCCAACAGGGGCTGAAAAATTGTGCCTTAGGCACTGGTGCTGGTGCCACAACACTGCAACCCCTCACAGATACTGTACTCTGAGCACAGCAGTCACACCTGTTGCGAAGCATCTTTTTAAAAAATTGTAATTACACGCCCCTGTTATACAGGGGCTGAAAAATTGTGCCTTAGGCACTGGTGTGGTGGCATGGATCATTGAGGAGGAGGAAGAGGATAGTCAGTGAACATAACAGGACAGTCACTCAGCATCAGCATAGGCAGTCTTGAAGGGATGTGACATTATAAATTATTCCGTTATATCCGCTTCAGGTGTCTGGTAGCTGGTGGTGATCCAAGACTGATTCATTTTTATGAAGGTCAGTCGATCAACCGAGTCGGTGGAGAGGCGCACCCTATGATCGGTGACAAATCCTCCAGCAGCACTGAATGTGCGTTCGGAAAGAACGCTGGATGCAGGACAGGCCAGTAGCTCAATTGCATACTGTGCAAGCTCTGGCCAGTGATCCATCCTCAGGACCCAGTAAGCCAGAGGATTTTCGGTGGGAAAGGTGTCCAAGTCTGACCTTGCCCCTAGGTATTCCTGCACCATGTATATCAGACGCTGGCGATGGTTGCTGGAACCGATCATACCTTGGGGCTGCGGACTAAAAAATTGTCTGAACGCATCGGTCAGACGTCCACCTTCCCCACCGCTCCTTCTGCTACTGACCGAAGCCTCAGCAACTTGTCGTCCAGGACCAGGAGTTTGTAACCTCCCAGTTTCTGGGAACGCGTTGCACAGACCTTTCTGCAAGGCCTCCCTGAGATGTCTCATCCTCTGCTCCCTCTGCGACGGCAAGATAAGGTCCGCAACCTTACCCTTGTACCGTGGATCAAGGAGAGTGGCCAGCCAGTAATGGTCACTCTCCTTGATCCGAAGAACACGAGGATCCTTCCGCAGGCTTTGCAGGATCAGGGAGGCCATGCAGCGTAGGTTAGCTGAGGCATTCGGTCCGGAGTCTTCTGGGTCACTGAGGATGACATGATCGCCAGCCACCTCCTCCCAGCCACGTACAAGTCCACTGGTTTGTTGGGACTGTACATCATCCCTAAAAGACTGCTGCTGCTGATGCTGAGTGCCAGGCTCCACCTCCATGCTCACACAATCCTCCTCCTCCTCCTCCTCTTCCTGTGTGATGGGTGGGACAGAAGGAACATTGTCTGGATAAAGGGGGCCTTGAGAGACAAGGAAGTCCTCCTCTTCCTGCCTCTGTTCTGCCTCAAGTGCCCTGTCCATTATCCCACGCAGCGTATGCTCCAACAGGTGGACAAGAGGTACAGTGTCACTGATGCATGCACTGTCACTGCTCACCATCCTCGTGGCCTCCTCAAATGGTGAGAGGACAGTGCATGCATCCCTGATCATGCTCCACTGGCGTGGGGAAAAAAAGCCAAGCTCCCCTGACCCTGTCCTGGTGCCGTAGTCGCAAAGGTACTCATTGATGGCCCTCTGCTGCGTGTGCAGTCGCTGCAGCATGGCCAACGTTGAGTTCCACCTGGTGGGCATGTCACATATTAGGCGGTTCTTGGGCAGGTTCAGCTCCTTTTGCAGCTCAGTCAGCCGAGCACTGGCATTATAAGATCGGCGGAAATGCACACAGACTTTCCTGGCCTGCCTCAGGACATCCTGTAAGCCTGGGAACCTGCCCAAGAACCGCTGCACCACCAGGTTGAGGACGTGAGCCATACAGGGCACATGGGTGAGCTGCCCCTGTCGCAGGGCGGAGAGGAGGTTGGTGCCATTATCAGAAACGACCATTCCTGGCTTAAGCTGGCGTGGCGTCAACCACCTCTCGGCCTGCCCCTGCAGAGCTGCCAGAACCTCTGGCCCAGTGTGGCTCCTGTCCCCCAAACACACCAGCGCAAGCACGGCATGGCATCTTTTTGCCTGCGTACTCGCGTAGCCCCTTGTACGCCTACGGAGCACCGCTGGTTCCGAGGACAGAGCACTCGAAGAGGACATGGAGGAAGAAGAAGAGGAGGGGGTGGAGGAGAGAGGTGTGTCACAACCAGTAGTAGCATTTTGGAGGCGTGGTGGCGGAACAACCTCCAACACTACTGCACCTTGTCCTGCATCCCTCCCAGCTGCCAATAGAGTGACCCAATGGGCCGTGAAAGAAAGATAACGCCCCTGTCCATGCCTGCTGGACCATGAGTCAGCGGTAATATGCACCTTACCGCTGACCGCCCTGTCCAGCGAGGCATGGACATTGCCTTCCACATGCCAGTAGAGAGACGGAATCGCCTTCCGTGAGAAAAAGTGGCGTTTGGGAACCTGCCACTGAGGAACCGCACATTGAACAAACTCACGGAAGGGGGCCGAGTCTATCAACTGAAAAGGCAGCAGTTGAAGTGCTAGCAATTTAGCCAAGCTAGCATTCAACCGCTGGGCATGTGGATGGCTGGGAGTATACTTCTTTCGACGGTCCAGCAGCTGGGGCAGGGAAATTTGCCTGCTACAATCGGACGTCGGTGTACTGCAAGTACTTGGTTGTGACACACCTAATTCTACACCTTCAGTCCTCTCAGAGCAGCTTTCAGAGAGGACTGAAGATATAGTGGGGATGGAGATCCCAGCTGATGAGGAGCAAGGAGAGGTCCGCTTTGTTCTTTGGTGTGGGTCTTTTATGTGTGCTTGCCAACGAGCTGCATGGCAGGTCGACATATGTCTGCTCATGCTTGTGGTGCCCAAGCGGCTGATGTTTTGGCCACGCGAGATACGCTTGAGACAAATATTGCAAATAGCAGTGGTGCGATCTGATGCACTCGTCTCAAAAAAGGCCCGCACCAAAGAACTTTTGTGATAATGTGCAGAGGCAGCGCCCTGCACAGGCGGAGCTCTGCGGTGTGGTACAGTTGCTGTGCTGGCCTCTAGCTGGCCTCCAGGGGGCATCCTGCCTCGTTGGACATGTGACGCTGCATCCTCCTCCTCCTCCTCCTCCTCTCTCCCTTCAGGCACCCACGTGGAGTCAGTGACCTCATCATCCCCTCCCTCTTCACCACTAGAGCAAACCTGGCAGTAAGCTGCAGCTGGTGGAACACTACTGCCAGATTGCTGTCCTTCAGCATCCCCTCTCTCTGCGCGCACACTACTGACTTCCTCAAGCTGGGTATCATCATCCGAGCCTTCGAATCGTTGGGCATCCTCCTGGAGCATGTACCCAACACTGTGCTCAAACAGTTCGGGGGACTCCTCAGGAGGACATGGTGGGTCTAGGGAAGGGGTGGCTGATGATGCCATTGAGTACGCGTTGGCAGCTGCTCTGCCAGTACCCTGAGCCTGGGTGAGAGAGGATGAGGAGGATGAGGAGGGCTTGGTCATCCATTCTACCAAGCCTTCGGCATGATGCGGCTCCACATGTCCAGCTGCCGAAAACAAAGACAAGCGTGTCCCATGGCCACGTGCTGATGACGATGCACGACCACGTCCACGGCCAGCACTGTTGTCTCTAGAAACAGAGCCTGCCTGCCCTGTGTTCTTGCCTCGGCACGCTCTGCCTCTCCTTGGCGGTCTTCCAGCCATTGTAGTCGGTAGTGTATATAGTATAAAAAATAGAACTCCTATGTGTGCTCACAACACACTGTAGGTCCTATGGGTGCTGACACTAACACACTATAGGTACTATGTGTGCTGCTGACAAGAAAATATAGGAGCTCTGTTTGCTGCCACTAACACACTAGAAGTCCTATGGGTGCTGCTGAGAAGAAAATATAGGAGCTCTGTTTGCTGCCACTAACACACTAGAAGTCCTATGGGTGCTGCTGAGAAGAAAATATAGGAGCTCTGTGTGATGCCACTAACACACTAGAAGTCCTATGGGTGCTGCTGAGAAGAAAATATAGGAGCTCTGTTTGCTGCCACTAACACACTAGAAGTCCTATGGGTGCTGCTGAGAAGAAAATATAGGAGCTCTGTTTGCTGCCACTAACACACTAGAAGTCCTATGGGTGCTGCTGAGAAGAAAATATAGGAGCTCTGTGTGATGCCACTAACACACTAGAAGTCCTATGGGTGCTGCTGAGAAGAAAATATAGGAGCTCTGTTTGCTGCCACTAACACACTAGAAGTCCTATGGGTGCTGCTGAGAAGAAAATATAGGAGCTCTGTTTGCTGCCACTAACACACTAGAAGTCCTATGGGTGCTGCTGAGAAGAAAATATAGGAGCTCTGTGTGATGCCACTAACACACTAGAAGTCCTATGGGTGCTGCTGAGAAGAAAATATAGGAGCTCTGTTTGCTGCCACTAACACACTAGAAGTCCTATGGGTGCTGCTGAGAAGAAAATATAGGAGCTCTGTTTGCTGCCACTAACACACTAGAAGTCCTATGGGTGCTGCTGAGAAGAAAATATAGGAGCTCTGTTTGCTGCCACTAACACACTAGAAGTCCTATGGGTGCTGCTGAGAAGAAAATATAGGAGCTCTGTGTGATGCCACTAACACACTAGAAGTCCTATGGGTGCTGCTGAGAAGAAAATATAGGAGCTCTGTTTGCTGCCACTAACACACTAGAAGTCCTATGGGTGCTGCTGAGAAGAAAATATAGGAGCTCTGTTTGCTGCCACTAACACACTAGAAGTCCTATGGGTGCTGCTGAGAAGAAAATATAGGAGCTCTGTGTGATGCCACTAACACACTAGAAGTCCTATGGGTGCTGCTGAGAAGAAAATATAGGAGCTCTGTTTGCTGCCACTAACACACTAGAAGTCCTATGGGTGCTGCTGAGAAGAAAATATAGGAGCTCTGTTTGCTGCCACTAACACACTAGAAGTCCTATGGGTGCTGCTGAGAAGAAAATATAGGAGCTCTGTTTGCTGCCACTAACACACTAGAAGTCCTATGGGTGCTGCTGAGAAGAAAATATAGGAGCTCTGTGTGATGCCACTAACACACTAGAAGTCCTATGGGTGCTGCTGAGAAGAAAATATAGGAGCTCTGTTTGCTGCCACTAACACACTAGAAGTCCTATGGGTGCTGCTGAGAAGAAAATATAGGAGCTCTGTTTGCTGCCACTAACACACTAGAAGTCCTATGGGTGCTGCTGAGAAGAAAATATAGGAGCTCTGTGTGATGCCACTAACACACTAGAAGTCCTATGGGTGCTGCTGAGAAGAAAATATAGGAGCTCTGTTTGCTGCCACTAACACACTAGAAGTCCTATGGGTGCTGCTGAGAAGAAAATATAGGAGCTCTGTTTGCTGCCACTAACACACTAGAAGTCCTATGGGTGCTGCTGAGAAGAAAATATAGGAGCTCTGTTTGCTGCCACTAACACACTAGAAGTCCTATGGGTGCTGCTGAGAAGAAAATATAGGAGCTCTGTGTGATGCCACTAACACACTAGAAGTCCTATGGGTGCTGCTGAGAAGAAAATATAGGAGCTCTGTTTGCTGCCACTAACACACTAGAAGTCCTATGGGTGCTGCTGAGAAGAAAATATAGGAGCTCTGTTTGCTGCCACTAACACACTAGAAGTCCTATGGGTGCTGCTGAGAAGAAAATATAGGAGCTCTGTTTGCTGCCACTAACACACTAGAAGTCCTATGGGTGCTGCTGAGAAGAAAATATAGGAGCTCTGTTTGCTGCCACTAACACACTAGAAGTCCTATGGGTGCTGCTGAGAAGAAAATATAGGAGCTCTGTTTGCTGCCACTAACACACTAGAAGTCCTATGGGTGCTGTTGGGGTGCAATGCTGTGCTAACAGCACTGCGGTTGGTACTACTGCAATACTGTACTAACAGTAAGCACGCACCAGACTAATCCCCAGCAGCAGCTAATAACACACTAACTGTGCAATCAGCAGCAATGAACGATCAATGACTTAGGTAGCAATGGTTTAGCAAAGAAATAGCCAATGGTTTAGCAAAGAAGAGCAAATCTTTCAGTATCAAGCAAAGACAGAATCAGCAGACTAATCTCTCCTAAAGCCGGAACTCATGTGACCGGGGCCGATGGCGTGGCGGCCTTTTAAATGGTGGGGCGTGTACTAAAGCCCCTGAGCTGTAATTGGCTACAGCCGTCCTGCCTGTAGCCAATTATTGCTCTCCGAGTTTCGGGCGCTGTGATTGGCCAAGCATGCGGGGTCACAGTGCATGCTTGGCCAATCATCAGCCAGCAATGCACTGCGCCGGCCGCGCCGGCCGCAATGCATTGCGGGGCCGCTCGCATCACACGAATGTGATGCGAACGGCCCAAATAGTTCTGGGCTCGACGAGCGAGCGAACGCCCGATGCTCGATTCGAACATGGGTTCGAATCGAGCACCGGGCCCATCCCTACTCCCCTTTGGTATTGTACTCACCAGACAACGGATGGTATAGTGCCTGTCAGCTCCTCTCTAGATATTCCGTCTGCATGCTTCAGGAAATCCTATGGCCTCAGGCAGCGTATATATGCATGTAGCAGTGCGGGCATGTAAAGTAAAGGAAGCCTCATAGCATAAAACCCTTTTCTTGTTCATACATCACGGGACACAGAGCAGCATAGTCATTACTATGTGGGTTATATAGATTACCTTCAGGTGCTGGCACTGGCAACTTCCAAAACAGGAAGTACCCTCCCCTATATAAGCCCCTCCCATCCGGGAGTACCTCAGTTTTTTTGCCAGTGTCTAAGGTGTTGGCCAAGGTTAACATGTATTCATCTGGGCTTGTGTACAGGTTCTCTGGGCCTTAGCAAGCTATTCCGGATCCGACCAAAAAAGCTTCATAGCTAAACGGTCGGTACCCGGGCCTTGCAGAGAAGAGCAGGGTTTTGCCTGTAATGCCTCTCTTAGGAGGGCTGGACCCTGGGATCCAGAGCTCTGGTCATACCCAAAACCAAGAGGCTATCTGTGCAGGGTGCTATACAGGTCCAGGGGAGTGGAATCCTTGGGAACCCGGTCCCTGAAGGTCTAGTACAATGCCTGCCGTGAGAGGTGAAGTTTGGGCTTCTGTGGACCAAACAAAGTCCTGCGGCGGGGAAAAGGTAAGTGGGGGCCCCTCAGGAACTTGGTTCTATTGAGGGGACCCCCAAGCCTAATATGTCTTTCTGCCTGTTACCTAAAGGGTATTCCCGCTAATAGCTGTATATGCCTAAGAAATCCTAGATATGTTTTTTCATAAGGGAAGTTTTAAAAAAACTGTAAACCTGGAAATGTTTTTTCATAAAGGAGGTTTTAAAAAAAAAAAAAAAAAAGACAAAGGTGCGGTACCTGTGTTTGTCCACTAGAGGCCGCTGTGGAACGTCTTTTTTCTTGGGACTATTCCTTCCATGGTGAAAGTCCAGGCAGATGAGTGAGCTCTCTATCAGGGAAGCTGCATTCCTCTGTCATGCTGCCAAGTAGTTTCCTTCCATCCCCGAGTCCTGGTGAAACAGGGACCCTGGCTCCTCTCCCTACATGGCGCCAAGAGCGCACACGTGCACGCGCGCGCGCGCACACATGCTTTCCTTTTATAAGGTTTAGCTTAAAAAAAGGGGGCGGAGCCTGGCGGATGACGCGCTCTGTGCGCCCTGCGCTTCTGCGCATGTGCGGGCGTCCCAGCAAGATAAAAGGACTCAGTCCACGCTGCTTGCTATGGACACAGAGCATGAAAAGGAGCTGGTAGCATGGTATAGGGGCTTACAGCGGGCGGTTGATACAGGCATCCCCAGAAAGACGCATTAGTAGACACCCACTGATGTACATAGCAGCAAATTGCATTAGCCTATTTCAGTAAGGGGTGTATTGCGGCTGGAATACCTCAGCTTTGAACTAAGGAATATGCCGCCTAAAAAACTCCGAGATATACCTCTCAGGAAGTGTAGGGGGTCTCCATCGGGCTCTGAGGATCTGGAGCAGTCATCTGCACCCTCCTCCCCTGAGAAATCAGAGGTTAATACCCATAAGGAACCCCCGGGAGTGCCAGGTACTGCGGCTGTCCTCAGTCCACCTGCTCCTGCATATATAACAGAGGAGGTTTTTTCCTCAACTCTGGAGGGATTGGAGCAGAGATTGGCAGCATTGATCGCTTCTTCTCTACAGGAAAGAAAGCGCGCCAGATCTCCATCACCTCCATTAGAGTGCCTGTTGGCAGAGCAACAGTCCCAGGAAGGGACCGACCTACCTGAAGGGGATCAGGAGGAGGTTAGCTCTGTTTTTGAGGAATCGACAGTAGATGAACCATTTTCAGCATCGCAGACTGAAAGATTGTGGGTCCAGACCCTAACTGACATGGTTCGATCTGCATTTAAAATGCCTCTTGTTGAACCATCAACTACTGCTGTCTCCTCATTGGGGTCGCTAAAAGCTCCCCAGGTTAATTGCTCCTTTCCAATACATCCATTATTGGAAGGACTTATATACCAGGACTGGGAACATCCTGATAAACTATTTGTTCCGCCTAAAAGGTTTCCGGTGATCTATCCCATGGAGGAAAAGTTCACCCAGAGATGGAATGTTCCTACGGTGGATGCAGCCATCTCTTCTGTGAACAAATCACTGACATGTCCAGTAGATAATGTTCAAATGTTCAAAGATCCAGTGGATAAAAAATTGGAATCTTTATTAAAATCTGCTTTTTCCACAGCAGGGGCTGTTACACAGCCAGCAGTGGCAGCTATTGGGGTCTGCCAAGCTTTAAAGGATCAAATGAAAATGGTCCTGAGGGATTTGCCAGACCAGCAGGCCCAGGCTCTGGCTGATCTGCCTAGAGCATTATGCTTTGCGGTTGACGCCATCAAGGATTCTATCCATCAGGCCTCCCGCCTCACGCTGTCTTTGGTACATATGCGTAGGCTTCTGTGGCTCAAAAACTGGTCTGCTGAAGCTCCCTGTAAGAAGCTCTTAGTTAGCTTCCCATTTCATGGGGAACGCCTTTTTGGCGAAGACCTGGATAAGTATACCCAGAAGATTTCCAGTGGTAAAAGTACTCTCTTACCGAGTAAAAAGAGGTCTAGGGGTCCATCTTTTAAGAGGACTACCTCTCCTATCCCTGCGACGTCTGCTACTAAGCAGTTCCGACGGCCTCCTCGGTCAAACTCAGGAGGTAAAAATCAGGGACAGCCACAGGGTAATAAAAAGCCCTGGATCCGAAGAGGTACTAAACCAGCCTCCAAGTCAAGCCTATGAAGGGCTGCCCCCACTCAAACGGGTGGGGGGAAGACTTCAGTTGTTCGCAGAGACCTGGCGGGAGACGATCAAAGACAGATGGGTGCTCTCCGCAGTAACTCTGGGATACAAGTTGGAGTTAAAAGAGTCTCCTCCGTCCCATTTTATGTGGTCAGGCATGCCAAGAGACCCTCTAAAAAGAGGGTCTCTCCTATTGGCGTTAGAACAACTATTGCTCCAAGGAGTAATTATGGAGGTTCCTATGGAAGAGTGGGGGTTGGGTTTCTACTCAAACCTTTTCACAGTCCCGAAGCCAAACGGGGACATAAGACCCATATTGGACCTAAAGAGTCTCTGCTGGTGGTTGATCCCCCAGAATCTCCAGAAGGGAAAACCCTTCAGCCCGATATCTTGGAAGGTGGTCACTACAGATGCCAGCCTTATAGGCTGGGGGGCAGTACTGGAGCAATGGTCTCTCCAGGGCAGATGGTCAAATGTAGTAAAAACCCTGCCCATCAATCTCTTAGAGATACGAGCAGCCCGGTACGCCCTAGTAGCCTGGACATCCAGACTCCAAGGGTCCCCTGTCAGAATTCAATCAGACAATGCCACAGCAGTGGCATATATCAATCATCAGGGAGGCACCAGGAGTCGTGCAGCCCAGAGGGAAGTAAGTCACATCCTGGAATGGGCAGAAAAGCATGTCCCATGTATATCAGCTGTCTTCATTCCAGGGGTGGAGAATTGGAAGGCGGACTTTCTGAGTCGCCAACAGTTATGCCCAGGGGAATGGTCCCTTCATCCCGAGGTCTTCCGAGCAATATGTCAGCGGTGGGGAACACCGGATGTAGATCTGCTAGCATCCAGATTCAACGCAAAGGTGGACAGATTTGTCTCCCGGACAAGGGATCCCCTCGCTTGCGGCTCGGATGCTCTGGTGTTCCCTTGGGATCAGTTCAGACTGATATATGCATTCCCTCCGCTACAATTGTTGCCTCGACTCCTTCGCAGAGTCAGGTTGGAGAAGAAGCCGGTGATCCTGGTGGCTCCAGCGTGGCCCCGAAGGGCCTGGTACGCGGAGATCATCAAAATGTCTGTGGGGAATCCTTGGACCCTTCCACGTCGTCCGGACCTGCTTTCGCAAGGACCGATATACCACCCTTCCTTACTAACTCTAAGTTTAACGGCCTGGCTATTGAATCCCACATCCTAAAGAAGAGAGGTCTCTCTAACTCTGTGGTATCAACTATAATCAATGCCAGGAAGCCTGTATCCAGGCAGATCTACTATAGAGTTTGGAAGGCGTACATCACTTGGTGCGAGGCCAGAAAATGGCATCCACGTAAGTACGTTATAGGCAGAATTCTGGACTTCCTGCAGTGGGCTGTAGACAGGAAGTTTGCCTTAAGTACTATTAAGGGCCAGGTTTCGGCCTTGTCAATACTATTTCAAAGGCCCCTGGCTATGCATTCACTTGTCAAGTCCTTTATGCAAGGTGTGACTCGTATTATTCCACCGATTAAGGCTCCCATGGGATCTAAATTTGGTTCTGTCGGTTCTGCAGAAGCAGCCATTTGAACCTTTGCGGCACATTTCCTTGGTTCTACTCACCAGGAAATTGATATTTTTAGTAGCCATATGCTCGGCTAGAAGAGTGTCGGAATTAGCCGCCATGTCCTGTAAAGAGCCATATCTGGTTATCCATAAGGACAGAGTAGTATTACGTCCTCACCCAGCCTTTCTTCCTAAGGTGGTATCGAGGTTTCACTTGAACCAGGATGTGGTTCTTCCTTCTTTTTTCCCCAAACCAAGCTCGGTAGAGGAAAAGTTATTGCATTCTTTGGATGTAGTAAGAGCAGTTAAAGCTTATCTAGAAGCCACTGCTCAGATTCGTAGAACGGATTCTTTGTTTGTTCTGCCGGAAGGCCCCAGAAAGGGTCAGGCAGCATCAAAATCTACTTTAGCCAAGTGGATTCGACAGGTCATAATACAAGCCTATGGCTTGAGAAGTAGACCGCCTCCGTTCAAAGTTAGGGCGCACTCCACGAGAGCAGTTGGAACTTCATGGGCAGTGCATCACCAGGCCTCCCTGGCGCAAATTTGTAAGGCCGCAACATGGTCTTCAGTACACACGTTTACTAGGTTCTACCAGGTGGACGTTAGAAGTCAGGAGGATGTCGCCTTTGGGCGCAGTGTGTTGCAGGCCGCAAAAGATCCTCATGCCTGATGGCGCCCAGCTTATGTATGGTGTATCCCCCCCCTCATGTGGCATTGCTTTGGGACGTCCCACATAGTAATGACTATGCTGCTCTGTGTCCCGTGATGTATGAACAAGAAAGTAGGATTTTTAAAACAGCTTACCTGTAAAATCCTTTTCTTGGAGTACATCACGGGACACAGAGCTCCCACCCCTCTTTTGGGGACACGTATTGCTTTGCTACAAAACTGAGGTACTCCCGGATGGGAGGGGCTTATATAGGGGAGGGTACTTCCTGTTTTGGAAGTTGCCAGTGCCAGCACCTGAAGGTAATCTATATAACCCACATAGTAATGACTATGCTGCTCTGTGTCCCGTGATGTACTCCAAGAAAAGGATTTTACAGGTAAGCTGTTTTAAAAATCCTACTTTTATTAAGATACAAATGCCCCCACATATACAAATACTGCTTACAAGAAATAAGTGAAATAAAAGCATATCACCAGGGTCGGTCCGTCTGCTCACTTAGGTCATGAAGTGCTCTCCACATTCAAACCACCCGTGAGTCCCCGGGTAGGCGAACGTTCCCGATGCTGTGATTTACAAACTGTTTGTAAATTTACTGAAAGTTGACAACCCTGCCCATGCCATTTTTATCAATGATTTTCATCCATATTGCCAGGACCAGACATTACATTAAAGTCGCAAGCAGTTTTAAATGACTTTTTTTCCTTTAGAAACTTCATTTTGTGCAGGGACAGTTCTAAACACGGGAAACACGTGCCACTTCACAGGCATACTTTATACACCCCCCAAGGTACGATATTTAAAGGAATATTTCACTTTTTTTTTTCAATTTTAAGCATCATTAAAATGACTGCTCCCGAAAAAACTGTCGTTTTTAAAACTTTTTTTGCATTGCTACATGTCCCCTGGGGCAGGACCCGGGCCCCCAAACCCTTTTTTAGGACAATAACTTGCATATTAGCCTTCATAATTAGCACTTTTGATTTCAAACGTTCGAGTCCATTGTATTTAATAGGGTTCTAAAGTTTGCGCAAACTTTCGGTCCGTTTGCAGGTTCTGGTGCGAACCGAACCGGGGGGGGTGTTTGGCTCATCCCTATTTTGGATCATTGTCATATTGGAAAAGTGTACGACGACCAAGGGCTCGGAGTACTGGTAGCATCTTCTGTGAATTCATGATACCATCAATGAAATGCAGCTCCCCGAAACCAGCAGCACTCATGCAGCCTTACAGCAGCCTCATAGAAGGACACTGCCACCACCATATTTCACTGTAGGCACAATGCATTTTTCTTTGTACTCTGCGACACCATACAGTTTTGAAGCCATCCGTTCCAAAAATCATGCATCTTGGTCTCCTCACTCCAGAGTACAGAGTCCCAGTACTGGGGGTCCCTGACTTACGAACGCCCGACTTACGAACCCATCCTACTTACGAACTGGGCGCTGTGGGGACCCTCTGCCGTTTTGCGCGATCCATCTGCTGTTCTGCGCATGCGCGGCCAGACGGAGCCTCGGAAAATGTCGGAAATGTCCGTAATTGGCCGCGCATGCACAGAACGGCATTCGACGGAACATGGGAAAACATCGGAAATGTCAGTAATTGACATTCTGCGCATGCGCGGCCGACTTACGAACATTTCCGAATTACAAACAGGAGGAAAGTCCCTAACGGGTTCCTAACCCGGGGACCCCCTGTAGTCTTCTTCTTTTTCAGCATAGGCCCTGGCAGGTCTTTTTTGTGCATGGGCTTTAGAAGAGGCTTCCTTCGTGGACGATACCCATGCATGCCATTCCACTGCAATGCATGCTGTATTGCGTCATGGGAAACAATCGCCTCAGTTTGGCTTTCTACTTCTTTAACTAACTACAGCAAACTTGCATAGCGATTTTTTTCAACCCTTCTCATCAGAAGACGCTCCTGTCGAGGTCTTAACTTTCGTGGATGGCCTGGATGTCTCTGAGATGGTTGCAGTTCCATCTTTGTTAAATTTTTGTATTGCTTTTACTACAGCATTCTGACAAGTAAAGCTTTGCTGATCTTCTTGTAGCCGTCACCTTTTATGTGTAAAGAAATTATTTTCTTTCTCAGGCCTTGTGACATTTCTCTTCCATATGGTGCCATTGCTGACAGCATTAAATGAGAAGTTGTTTTCCTTAAGTAACACCCTTTTATAATCAACTGTCTGTTGGACACCTGTTTAACCACTTGTCCCCTGCCCACTGTCAATTGACGGCGGGCGGAGGATACTCTCGTTCTGGGAGGACGTCATATGACGTCCTCCCTTTAAAACGAGCTAGGAGGCGCGCGCTCGCCGCCAGTGGCGCGCGCGCGCCCGCCGTGTTCACAAGGCCCCGGTGCGCGTGCCCGGCGGCCGCTATTGCCGCCGGGCACCCGCGATTGCCCGGGAAACGATCAGGAAAGTGGATCTCTGTGTGTAAACACAGAGATCCACGTCCTGTGAGGAAGAGGGGACCGATGGTGTGTCCCTTGTACATAGGGACAACCATCGGTCACCTCCCCCAGTCAGTCACCTCCCCCCACAGTAAGAACACATTGAGGGAACATATTTAACCCCTTCCCGCCCCCTAGTGGTTAACCCCTTACCTGCCAATCACATTTATACAGTAATCAATGCATTTTTATAGCAGGGATCGCTGTATAAACGTGAATGGTCCCAAAAATGTGTCAAAAGTGTCCGATGTGTCCGCCGCAATATCGCAGTCACAATAAAAAAATCGCAGATCGCCGCCATTACTAATAAAAAAATAAAAATGCTATAAATTTATCCCCTATTTTGTACACGCTATAACTTTTGCGCAAACCAATCAATACGCGCTTATTGCGATTTTTTTTTTTTTCCACCAAAAATATGTAGAAGAATACGTATCGGCCTAAACTGAGGAAAATTTTATTTAAAAATAAAATGGGTATTTATTATAGCAAAAAGTAAAAAATAGTGTTTTTTTTCCAAACTGGACGCTCTTCTTTTGTTTATAGCGCAAAAAATAAAAACCGCAGAGGTGATCAAATACCACCAAAAGAAAGCTCTATTTGTGGGAAAAAAAGGACACAAATTTTGTTTGAGAGCCACGTCGCACGACCGCGCAATTGTCATTCAAAGTGTGACAGCGCTGAAAGCTGAAAAATGGCTTGGGCAGGAAGGGGGTTTTCGTGCACAGTAGGGAGGTGGTTAATGAATAATTATAGTCACCTATAGTTGAATTCTTGTTAATTCGGGTTTTGTTGTCTAAAATTTAGCTTTGCTCCTAAGACTTTTATTGGGACGTATTTATTTTTGCAGCATCGTCTTGAATTAATTTGTTAGTAAAAAAATACTTTTTTGTGTGTGCAAATTAACAAATCTTGGTTGCAATCAATGGCCCGCATTCGTGGGAGTATTTTGTTGTATAGTGCCCCATAGAAAATGTTGATTCTGAAAGGAAAGTAAAGGTGTTCTGACAAATCTATTGTGGTGTACACATTTATGCTGAGCACTGTATATACAGTATCTCACAAAAGTGAGTACACCCCTCACATTTTTGTAAATATTTTATTATATCTTTTCATGTGACAACACTAAAGAAATGACACTTTGCTACAATGTGAAGTAGTGAGTGTACAGCTTGAATAACAGTGTAAATTTGCTGTCCCCTTAAAAATAACTCAACACACAGCCATTAATGTCTAAACCACTGGCAACAAAAGTGAAAATGTCCAAATTGGGCCCAATTAGCCATTTTCCCTCCCCGATGTCATGCGACTCGTTAGTGTTACAAGGTCTCAGGTGTGAATGGGGAGCAGGTGTGTTAAATTTGGTGTTATCACTCTCTCTCTCATACTAGCCACTGCAAGTTCACCTCATGGCAAAGAACTCTCTGAGGATCTGAAAAAAATTATTATTGCTCTGCATGAAGATGGCCTAGGCTATAAGAAGACTGCCAAGACCCAGAAACAGAGCTGCCGCATAGTGGCCAAGACCATACAGCATGGCTGTCGTCCCAGAAGGAATCCTCTTCTAAAGATGATGCACAAGAAAGCCTGCAAACAATTTGCTGAAGACAAGCAGACTAAGGACATGGATTACTGGAACCATGTCCTGTGGTCTGATGAGGCCAAGATAAACGTATTTGGTTCAAATGGTGTCAAACGTGTGTGGTGGCAACCAGCAAAGACAAGTGTGTCTTGCCTACAGTCAAGCATGATGGTGGGAGTGTCATGGTCTGGGGCTGCATGAGTGCTGCCAGCACTGGGGAGTTACAGTTCATTGAGGGAACCATGAATGCCAACATTTGCTGTGGCATACAGAATGTGAGCATGATCCCCTCCCTTCAGAGGGCAGTATTCCAACATGATACTGACCCCCAAACACACCTCCAAGATGACCACTGCCTTGCTAAAGAAGCGGAGGGTAAAGGGGATGGACTGGCCAAGCATGTCTCCAGACCTAAACCCTATTGAGCATCTGTGGGGCATTCTCAAATGAAAGGTGGAGGAGCGCAAGGTCTCTAACATCCACCAGATCTGTGATGTTGTCATGGAGGGGTGGAAGAGGAATCCAGTGGCAACCTGTGAAGCTCTGGTGAACTCCATGCCCAAGAGGGTTAAGGCAGTGCTGGAAAATGGTGGCCACACAAAATATTGACACTTTGTCCCCAATTTGGGCATTTTCACTTAGGGTGTACTCACTTTTTTTGCCAGTGGTTTAGACATTAATGGCTGTGTTGAGTTATTTTGAAGGGACAGCAAATTTGCACTGCTATACAAGCTGTACACTCACTACTTTACATTATAGCAAACCCCTCACATTTTTGTAAATATTTTATTGTATCTCTACTGTACACCTTGTGTAAATTTGCTGTCCCCTCAAAATAACTCAACACAGCCATTCATGTTAAACCGCTGGCAACAAAAGTGAGTACACCCCTAAGTGAAAATGTCCAAATTGGGCCCAATTAGCCATTTTCCCTCCTGTCATGTGACTCGTTAGTTTTACAAGGTCTCAGGTGTGAATGGGGAGCCGCGAGTGCCCCCCTCCTGAACCATACAAGGTCGCTTGCCCTCCACATGGGGAGGGTGCTTTGGGGTCCCCTCCCAAAGCACCTTGCCCCCCTACCCATTCACCAAAAAAGTGTCAAAAAGTAAAAACCACAAGACACACTTTTTGACAATTTCTTTTATTAAAAAAAAAAAAAGTGTCCCGAGATGTCCATCCATCTTCAATCACGCCGCCCGATGGACCCAAACAAAAAAAAATATATAAAAAGCTCCACCTCGATGAGAGGCCTCCCGGCGACTGCTGTCTTTTGGCTGTGACAGCTGTTAAATAGGCAAGGGCGGTGCCACCCGGAGACGTAACCGAGTGACCCCGCCCCCTTCACGCATCATGTGACATCAGACAGAGCGGATTCATCTGTTTACGTCAGTGGGTGGCTCCGCCCTTGCCTATATAAGAGCTGTCAAAGGGAAAAGACAGCAGTCAGTGGGAGCCCTCCCATGGAGGCAGAGTTTTCTTCTGGTTTTTATTCAATTTTTCGGGTCCATCGGGCGGCGTGATTGACGATGGATGTACATCACGGAACACTTTTTTTTTTTTTTTATGATAAAGGAATTGTCAAAAACTATCTATTGTGGTTTTTACTTTTTTACACTTTTTTTGGGTGAATGGGTAGGGGTACAATGTACCAGATACCCATTCACATAGAGGGGGCGGGATTTAAAGGGGGCTCCCAGATTCTGATAAGCCCCCTGCCACCAGACCCAGATAACCAATGGCCAGGGTTGTTGGGAAGAGGCTCTTGTCCCTATTAACATGGGAATAAGGTGCCCTCTCCATGTTGAGGGCATGTGGCCTGATATGGATCAGGAGGGGGGGTGCTCTCACTCGCCCCCCAATCCTGTCTTCCAGGCTGCATGCTCGGATAAGGATCTGGTATGGATTTTGTGGGGTCCCCACACCAGTTTTTCTTTTACATTTTGGCGAGGAGTTCCCCTTAAAATCCATACCAGACCCCAAGGGCCTGGTATGGACTTGGGGGAGGGGGGTGGACCGCTCTCTGTTTTTTTCCTTGATTTTGTATCTATATTTCCAGGAGCCAGCAATACATTACAGCTGCGAGCAAGTTTCAATTACAATTCCTTTAGAAATATATTTTTGCTGCGGCACTGTTCTACACATGACACATATAAGCCACTTTACAGGCAGACTAAGTGAACACCCCAGGTCTGATATTTAAAGGAATATTTCATTTTTATTGTTTCACTTTAAAAAAAAACTATTAAAATTACTGCTCCTGACGGTTGTTTTAAAAACTTAGAGCAGTACCCGGGTCCCCGTACACTTTTTATGGCAATAACTTGCATTTAAGCCTTTAAAATTATCACTTTTGATTTTTCATGTTCGTGTCCCATAAACTTTAATCATGTTTGCATGTTCGCTCACTTTTCTGTCTGTTCCCATGTTCTGGTGGGAACCGAACTGGGGGGTGTTCGGCCCATCCCTATGATGGAGTGAAACGACAATACTACTACCCCACATTATGATGTCATCTTCAAGGAACATGTAGAATATACAGGTAGATAGCTTCTGTAGGTCCCACCTAACCCTGAATGTACTGACACAGGGACTCCTGTGGTCTGGGATGTGACATCACTGGTCACATGTCAGAGCTGCAAGAAATACTTGGGATGATTCTTGGATGTTGGTAATGAGCGGCTGTATTTTACATGTAGAAAAAACTTTACAAAGGGGCCCACAGTGTGGTCATACATAAACTGAGTTTGGGGCATTCTAACTTAAAGTGGATGTAAACCCGAAATATAATTTTTTTGCTGTCACAATGTAGAGTATAAGATTTCCTATCATCTCCTATCATTTGTGCCAGGTTTTGCCACAAAGAGTTAATCCAGCTCTGAGCAATCCTCTTTTATTGTTTAGTGAGATAAAACGGACAAACAGAGAAAAACATTTGACCGTTCCGCCCCCTTGCTTTGAGTGACAGGTTATTTACATATCTCGTGCACTAGTTTTAGGCATTATTTTTTAATTCCCACCCCCACTCCTTTTCTGAAGTCATGTGGTTACTTTTCTGGATTTTGACTGGATGTTAGTGATCATAGCAGAAGGAATACACAGGAGAAAATGCATGTTGACAAGGGGAGTGTAGAGGAGGGCGGGGAGTCTACTGACATCGCAACTCCACCCACCGAGCTCCAGACAACAGATCCACCCACAGAATCTGCAGATTTTCAGGTCTTATAACAGACAGAGGGGAGACATTTGACAGGTAAGGATACATGCAGGAGGCATCTACTGTATATCCTTATAGATCAGCACTATGGCAGTAGTTTAGAAAGGATGAGAGTGGGTTTACATCCACTTTAAAGTGTATTTCCACTTTTAAATCCAAATAGAGATAACACCTACTTTATATTTGTTATATCTCCCGATTCACATAGTATAACTTAATTTTTTTTTTTTAAATTGCAGCTTAGCTTTTTAGATGATCCTTTCTGGACCCTCCAGCAAGGAAAAAATCTTAGATAGTTTTCTTTGTTTATGAGGAGGCTGGAGAGCTGTGCAGGTTGCAGGTAGATCATTATCAATTGTAGCTACATTTGTCCTAACAAAGATTTAAAGGTGTAGTGGCTGGACTACTTGCATTATATGTTAATGAGGACAGACTTGGATTAGACTTATTCTCACATTGTTCAAAAAACTTTGCAGTCAGTCATGACACCTTTTCCTGAGAAATATCTAAAACTTAAGAAATATAACAAAATAGGAATGCTATGTGAATGAGAACACAGAAAAAACGGTTATAGTGGGGTTTTCTAAAATTTGATTCCAAGCTTCCAGAAAAAGGGCATCTAAAAAAGGTAAGCTGCATTTTTTTAAATATTTCTTCAGAGTTATGCTATGTGAATGGGGACATGTAACAAATAAATAGTTTGTGTTATCCCAATTTGGCTGCAAAGTGAAAATATGCTTTTAGCTCAGTCAAAGGATTAGAGAGAAAATTGGCAGCTTGATTAATTTCCAGAAACATAAATACCGTAATTAAAATACTTGAGGCAACTGAGAACATGGTTGTGGTTTCCAGTTGGTGGCATATTGCACAGAAACCAGACTAGCAGGTTTTCATCTGATATGCCACTGACTGCTGGGTAAAAACCAGCTGTCAATGCAGCTGCTCAGTGCTACAGAATAAATCCAGTAAGAATTCGATAAAAAGCCAATTGCTTGCATTGCAAATTTTGTTTGGTTTCCTGTTGTGATCAACTGTGAGCACTATCATATACAGTAGCGCTCTGGTTTGTTCAGAATACATAAACAGAGCAGTGTTTAGCCAAGTATGGTTTTATACTCAGATTGCTGATGAGTGATTCAAATATGGATTTTTAGGTATTCAAATTTTTCCTTTTCTGTTGACCTTTTATGAAAGTACATATGGGAATTAACAAGCAATAAAAACACGGGAAGGCAGGATTACGGCAAGTTATTTATTTTGAATAATACCATAATGAAGTGTTTTATCCACATCTGTGTATAAAAGGCTTAGAAACCACATCTGAATAAAAGAGCACTGAATCAAGTTTTCAGAGTAGAGTAGAGGGCTGTGCTGGCCTTCAGGATCATGATCCATGGATGTTACCATGATAGACTGTTGGGAAACATAGTTTTCCAACCAGATAAGGGCAACTTTTGGGTATGGTGCATAAGCAATACAAACAAATGGCCACTACCCCCACCTATAACTGGCCTTTGCAGCAAGGAGCACTGCAAGGGCAGCGTATGTCAAATAAAACCAAGGAAATTTCCAAGCTCATCTTACCGACCAGCCTGCGACCAACCATATTGACCTGTCTAACAGTATGTGTTAAAAACGGGTTTAGTCTGCACACATTTGCAAATGCATGCATAAGCTACATGCCCCGTCAAGGCACCCTGTTACCTGTAGTCCCTAACTCTGACTTTTAAGAGTCTCCACAATGGAAGAACATGCATTCTGATGGATAGATAGAGGGCAGGCGAGCCAGAGGGAGCCCACCCATCCTTGAAGGCACAAAAGCACAATGGACACCCAGTACATAGCACTATGGCAGCAAAGGTGCGTTGCCTGACCAATATATCAACAATGCAAACAATAAGCCACTCCCCCCACCTATAACTGACCTTTTCAGCAAGGAGCACTGGAAAGGCAACGTATGTCAAATAAAACCAAAATACATTTCCAAGCTCAACCTACCAACCAGCCTGCGACCAACTGACTTGACCTGGCTAACAGTATGTGTTAAAAACAGGGGTTTAGTCTGCACACATTTGCAAATGCACGTGTAAGCTACATGCCCCGTCAAGGCACCCTGTTACCTGTAGTCCCTAACTCTGACTTTTCAAAGTGTAGCGGTCTTCCCCCACCTTCTCCCCTCTCTCTGTGGCTGGTTTTACTCATCTAGGGGTATCTGGGAGAAGGGAGGAAGATGCACACCACCAGCTTGGCTCTCTGATGTAGTATGCAGAGATATGAGCTAAACCGTTTACCTTCGGGTCTGCGTTTTTTAGGCCGGAGCCTCAGCTTCTCCTATGGAGAATGATTGCTACTGTCACTGACAGGGACACTTGGCTTCCAGTAACACGAGTTCCACACCAGAAAAAGTCCAACTCTGTTTTATTTGCTTTGATCAATGGGTAGGCTGGTTGAACTTTAAAAGAACAGACAAGGTGTAGGGAAGAGTAGGTCTAGGCACAACTAATGATAAAGTTTCTCCAGTTCCGTTTAGTGCAAACAGGCTTGGCGCACAGTCGCTGCCACCGACTGTGAATTTGGTCCCTGCCACAGACCTGGGTGAACGTTGAGGCCCCTGCCACAGGCCTTGGATGAGGCCTGCCACTGACCTGATGAAGATGGGTCTCTGCCACAGACCATGAGAACATGAAGTACCTTCTTTAGAACAAACGACCCCTGTCAGAGGAAGACATCCATCCGGACGGTCACCAGAGGCCTCCACCGGCACCAGCAAATGCTGAGCTGGCTCTTCGGGGAGGTCACGTCTCCGGTCCCTTACGCCCAGGATTCAGGCACCCAATACCGGGGGCACCTTAAGAATGCTTCGCCCTCGCGGGACCCAGTCGAAGGTACTGGGCCCCAGGCCTCCCTGTAAAGTACCTCACCCCAGGCTGAAGGTGCCTGGGATGGAACTTGACTCCACGCGCCCAGCTCAAGGGCCCCTGGGCACAGACGAACCGCAGCCGCCCCCAGGCCGAAGGTGCCTGGGGAATGGACCTTGTGCGCAAGATGTCCGCCCCCTTTTATATCCTCTCCCAGCAGGCACAGCGGGTGCCCCGCCGTACCACCGCTGCGAGAGGACAAAAAGGGCAAGGCTCTAGAATGGCAGTTCAACCCCGGTCCCAGGTGACAGCGCCACCTAGGGACCGCAGGGAACATGACACCATTCATACCTCCCACACTCTCTAAAGTGTCCATAAATCCCTAAAATTAATGTATCTGGGCCATCTATTGTCCAGATACACCCCACTAAATTTGACACCCGCTACAAAAGTCTCCACAATGTTAGCACATACATTCTGAGCACATACTCTAGCACAAAGGTATTCTATTGGGTTGATGCCAGGCCAGTCAAGTTTCTCTACCCCAAACTCGCTCATCCATGTCTTTATGAACCCTGCTTATGGCAGCTTGGAAATTTCTTTGGTTTTATTTGATACATAAGCAAGATTCATAAAGACATGGATGAGTGAGTCTGGGGTGGAGAAACTTGACTGGCCTGGCATCAACCCAATAGAACACCTTTGGGATAAATTAGAGCCGAGATTGGAAGCCAGGCCTTCTCGTCCAACATCAGTGCCTGACCTCACGAATGCACTTCTGGAAGAATGGTCAAACATTCCCATAGACACACTCCTAAACCTTGTGGACAGCCTTCCCAGAAGAGTTGAAGCTGTTATAGCTGCAAAGGGTGAGTCAACTCAATATTGAACCCTACGGACTGAGACTGTGATGCCATTAAAGTTCATTTGCGTGTATATTTATATTTTGACAATATAGTGAATATGTGCTGTTTCAGGATAGTTTGGATCATTGAATTAATCTCTTTTCTATATTGGGTACTCTAGTCTATCTGGAGGAGGCAGATCCAGCAGTTAAGCAGATTGACAAAGTTTAAAGCTAATGGTGGAACTTGAATGACATTGGATTTCACAAAACCAGATCATATGTAATATGTCGGTGTCCAGACACATTTTTCCTAGATACCGCATGCAATCCTGAAACTGTCAATTCACTATACTGATTTGCGGTATTTACTGCAAAATGCAGAAAACCCCTACTAAATACCTCATGTACAGGTGGTAAACTCCATTCACAGAAGGAAATAAATAATTAAATGCAAGGGGTAATTAGTAGTTGAGGAATGCGGTATGTGTAAGAGTAGACCAGACACGTTTAATGTCAATTAGCATCTTCTTTCAAGGCGTTTCGTTCAAAAGTTCAATAGCCAGGCTGTCTTAAACAAAGTGTGAGTTTTATTTGTTCACACTTGGCATCAACTTGAAAGTACATACAAAGTTGACATCTTCATACAGCTTGATGTAGTAAAGCAAAAGATATTAGGAATAAAAGCTTAAAAAGAAAGTTCAAGAAAAGATTCGGCCTCTTGCTTCTCTATTGTCAGAGAGGTGTCTGCTAGAACAGCTGTTTGTGAGATAGGCTGTATATAGGCCTAAAGAAAACAAAGTGTCTTCCTTGGAGTAAGGAAATATTTTTCTCCTTCTGTGTATGTGAAGGAATGATGTGTAGTGTTGTGTGTAGTGTGTCGTGTGTAGTGTGACTCTATGCCTGTTGTAACACTCTTTTATTCTCAAATCTATATGTCAGCAACATAGAAAAGTAACACTTTCTAGCATCGATGCTTATATGGCTTCAGTCTATAGTTAAGTTGCATAACTCCACCCATTGTCCTGACATAGTAACTCAGAATAGAAATTACATACACAGCAAATGACTTTTCTCTGTCTTCTGTCAGTAACCTTCAGAAACTAACATGTTTGATATCAATTTCAGAAACTTTTATCACTTAAAATAGTAATAAACTCAAAATCTCTAACAGTATGTAAGGAATATTTACTGATTGTTAAGGAGTGTCCTTAACAACTGATGAGACATCAGCTGTCAGCGGGGTTCCCCGCTAACAGCTGAATGTAAAAAAAAAAGCATTTCTGCCAATGAAAAATTAACAAAAAAAAAAACAGTGTGGGGTCCCCACCAATCCAAAGGGTCTGTTATGGATTGTTAGGGTAACCCCGCTGCCACAACTGTTTTAAAAAAATGGCGTGGGGGCTCCCCAAAAATCCATATCAGACCCATATCCGTGCATGCAGCCTGGCAGGTCAGGAAAGGGGGGGACAAGCGAGGGCCCCCCTCCTGAACCATACCAGGCCCCACATGCCCTCCACACGGGGAAGGCTTTAGGGCAGGGGGGCTCTGCCCCTTCGCTCCAAAGCACCTTGTCTCCATGTTGATATCAGAATCTGGAAGGGGGCCCCCAGATCCGGCCCCCCCTCCTCATGAATGAGTATGGGGTACATAGTACTACTCGTTCATGAAAAAAAAAGTGTAGTGTAAAAATGGACAAGAGGCAGTTGTGTATGTACTTCATACTCATTCACATAGTGGGTGGGATCTGGGGGCCCCTTGTTAAAGGGGGCTTTCAGACTCTGATAAGCCCCCGCCCACAGACCCCCAAAACCATAGGCCAGGGTTATGGGGAAGAGGCCCTTGTCCCCATCAACATGCGGGCAAGGGGCTTTGGAGGGGGGCAGAGCAGAGCCCTCCTGCCACAAAGCACACCCCCCCATGTTGAAGGTATATGGCCTAGTATGGTTTAGGAGGAGGGGCTCGCTCTTCCACACCCTTTCCTGACCTGCCAGGCTGCATGTTTGGAAAAGGGTCTGGTATGGATTTTGGGGGGGTCCCACGCCTTTCTTTTGCCCTTAAAATGTTACTAAACCCAGGACCCTGCATTCACTATATCTGGTCTCCCAAAGTACACAGAACATGGAAATGCATTTATATTATTTTTGTTTTTTTATTACATTTTTGTTAGTCATACAAGAAGTAGAAATTGTACAAGAAGCAAGCATCAAATGTAAGAGTCAAAATGGCATAAAACTGCCAGCAATACAACACAGGAAACTAGCAATTGGTCAACATCTGAATTCTCAAGCGTATAACGTTACAAATAGTAGTATTGAATAAAAGAAAATGAGAAGATAAAGTTGGAGGGACACCATGGAGTTTGGGAAGCAAATGAATACATGAATAATAGATTGGATTCAACAAAGACATAATGTATCTACCTACGGTTCTGAATGATCCACTTCGGAGCAAAAGGTAGAGTCATCCCAAGCCTCACAAATTTTATTAAACTTGGATACTTAGTCCTCAATTAGTGCAGACAGATGTTCCATTCCGCGTATGTTGGCTATGGTAGATAGAAGTTAGGAGCATGTAGGCGGAGAGGTAGACAGCAGAAAAATGTGTTATACCACGTGTTTGGTTAACAAAATAAAAGCCATCAGCCTCCTAGAAGATTTGGAGATGTCTGCGAAGGGGAGGCCCAATAGGTAATGTATAGGATTTAAGGGAATAGTAATGTTTACTAGGTTTTGCAGTAGGGTCTGGACATAGGCCCAAAAAGGTTAGATGCGGGGACAATCCCAAAAGATAGGACAATGGGTGCCAATATCGGCACCACATCTCTGAAATGCAATTATTTTAGTAAATATAAACTGCTAAATACCTTTTCTCATATGCAGTACATAACAGTCTTCTATGAGTGGTTAAAGCTTGTAGGAGGAATTTTCATTCTATTTTGATAGTCCTGAGGCTGCATGACCCCTGATCCTCTACAGTGGGATCGAAAGTTTGGGCACCCCAGGTAAAAACGTGTATTAATGTGCATAACGAAGCCAAGGAAAGATGGAAAAATCTCCAAATGGCATCCAATTACAGATTAGACATTCTTCTAACTTTTTTTGACATATTATATTTTATTTCAATCATTTACACTTTCAAAATTACAGAAAACAAAAAAATGGCGTCTGCAAAAGTTTGGGCACCCTGCAGAGTTAATATTTTATACTGCCCCCTTTGGTAAGTATCACAGCTTGTAAACGCTTTTTGTAGCCAGCCAAGAGTCTTTCAATTTTTGTTTGAGGTATCTTTGCCCATTCTTCCTTACAAAAGTCTTCCAGTTCTTTGATATTTCTGGGCTGTCTGTCACGCACTGCTCTTTTAAGGTCTATCTATAGGTTTTCAATAATGTTGAGGTCAGGAGATTGTGAAGGCCATGGCAAAACCTTCAGTTTACGCCTCTTGATGTAATCCCCCGTGGATTTTGAGGTGTGTTTAGGATCATTATCCATTTATAGAAGCCATCCTCTCTTTATAAAAAGAAAGAACCCCTGCGCTAGCTGGGTGTTTAACTAGTGAAGGGGGATGGGGATCAAAGGTAAGGGAAAAAAGGGTCTGGGGACACTGCAGCAGTCACCAGAGGGTCTGATCCAAGCAGACAGAAGTGAATATATGAAAGAAGGGTGATAGTTGCTGCGCTGTGATTATAACTAGTGAAGGAGGTTAGGGGGGGGGGGGGGAGGTCTGGAAAGAGAAACTACCTAATGTACACCAAATAAACTAAATCTAATATCTACCAACCAGATGCAGTAACGTGTTGCCAACAAATGTGTAACATAGGTGGTGTGTACATAAACTAAATGAATCCCACCTGTGCGCCTGGAAGGTGTATAACCAACAGGGAAAGAATAATGATGCGTGCAAAAACGTGCATCACTCTAAATGATAAACCTGTGTATATGGTATATAACCAAACATTAACCACTTGACAACTGGGCACTTAAACCCCCTTCCTAACCAGACGAATTTTCAGCTTTCGGTGCTCTCACATTTTGAATGACAATTACTCAGTCATACAACACTGTACAAGAAATAAAAAATAAATGCGCAACCTCTAAGTGACAAATACTATACTAAAAATTTGCAGCTGACATGGTGCTGCAATATGGTGTATGTAAAACAACAAACAAACTTTTCATAAAAAGCACAACAAAGTTCATAGAAGGGATGGCCACTCGGAATATTATCCTATATTCCCCACATTGAAGATGGGTGCAGGTAAAAATTCAACACTTCCCAACTTGCTCAGGTAGAAAATGGATGTACAAACTGCTTACCAGATCAGACGGATCCCCATTACAGGGATCTTTTGAGGCTCAATGTCCTTCACGGATCACTCAGATGGTAGGAACCCAGCAGCACATCCAGCGGGAACTCCAAGGAACACGTCTGCTGAGGCAGGGAAAAACCGAACCACCTTTCTGTTGCTCAGCTTGTCAATTCCCCCTCCTGCAATGACACAAACACATGACCTTCAGACTGATAGACTGGGTAGCAACTTCTATTGTGTTCCCACCAGACACCTGTCTGGTGGGAACACAATAGAAGTTGCTACCCAGTCTATCAGTCTGAAGGTGTCTGGTGGGAACACAATAGAAGTTGCTACCCAGTCTATCAGTCTGAAGGTCATGTGTTTGTGTCATTGCAGGAGGGGGAATTGACAAGCTGAGCAACAGAAAGGTGGTTCGGTTTTTCCCTGCCTCAGCAGACGTGTTCCTTGGAGTTCCCGCTGGATGTGCTGCTGGGTTCCTACCATCTGAGTGATCCGTGAAGGACATTGAGCCTCAAAAGATCCCTGTAATGGGGATCCGTCTGATCTGGTAAGCAGTTTGTACATCCATTTTCTACCTGAGCAAGTTGGGAAGTGTTGAATTTTTACCTGCACCCATCTTCAATGTGGGGAATATAGGATAATATTCCGAGTGGCCATCCCTTCTATGAACTTTGTTGTGCTTTTTATGAAAAGTTTGTTTGTTGTTTTACATACACCATATTGCAGCACCATGTCAGCTGCAAATTTTTAGTATAGTATTTGTCACTTAGAGGTTGCGCATTTATTTTTTATTTCTTATATATTTGTAATTGCATATTCCAGTTATTCATTTGCAGCACCTAAAGCCAAATAGAAAATATATATATATATATTTATATATATATGTTTTCCATGTGTATCTAATCATATACATGATACCCTTCACATTTTTTTTCCACTTACTCTTTTTACCTTATATGGTTTTAGATTATTCACAGGAGATCAGAGTTAGCGCGGATACACCCCTCCCCTTTCTTAAATACAACACTGTACCCATATGAAATTGTTGTCCTTTTTTTCACACAAATAGAGCTTTCTTTTGGTGGTATTTAATCACTGTTGGTTTTTTTATTTTTTGCGCTATAAGAGAAAAAAGACTGAAAATTTTGTAAAAAAATGAATTTTTCTTTGTTTCCGTTATAAAATTTTGCAAATTAGTATTTTTTCTTCATACATTTTGGCCAAAATTTATACTGCTACATATCTTTGGTAAAAATAAGTACAAATTGGTGGATATTATTTGGTCTTTGTGAAAGTTATAGAGTCCACAAGCTATGGTGCCAATATCTGAAAATTGATCACACTTGAAGTACTGACGGCCTATCTCATTTCTTGAGACCCTAACATGCCAGAAAAGTACAAATACCCCCCAAATGACCCCTTTTTGGAAAGAAGACATTCCAAGGTATTTAGAAAGAGTCATTGTGAGTTTTTTGAAGTTGTCATTTTTTCCCACAATTCTTTGCAAAAATCAAGATTTTTTTTTCTTTTTTTTTTTTCCACAAAATTGTCATATTAGCAGGTTATTTCTCACACACAGCATATGCATACCACAAATTACACCCCAAAACACATTCTGCTATTCCTCCCGAGTATGGCGATACCACATGTGTGAGACTTTTACACAACGTGGCCACATACAGAGGCCCAACATGCAGGGAGCACCTTCAGGCGTTCTGGAGAACCCAGGCCAATTCTGACATTTCTCTCCTACATGTAAAAATCATAATTTGTTTGCTAGAAAATTACATAGAACCCCAAAACATTATATATGTTTTTTTAGCAAAGACCTTAAAGAATATAATGGTGGTCATTGCAACTTTTTATCTTGCACGGTATTTGCGCAGAAATTTTTCTAACGCGTTTTTTACGGAAAAAAACTGTTTTGTGCCTAAAAGAAAAAAAAACAGTAAAGTTAGCCCAATGTTTTTGCATAATGTGAAAGATGAAGTTACGCCGAGTAAATAGATACCTAACATGTCACCCTTCAAAATTGCACACGCTTGTGGAATGGCGCCAAACTTCGCTACTTAAAAATCCCCATAGGCAACGCTTTAAATATTTTTACTGGTTACATGTTTTGAGTTACAGAGGAGGTCTAGGGCCAAAATTATTGCTCTCGCTCTAACGTTCGCAACGATAGCTCACATGTGTGGTTTGAACACCGTTTTCATATGTGGGCGGGGCTTGCGTATGCGTTCACTTCTGCATGCGAGCTCGCGGGGGCAGGGGCGCTTTAAAAAAAATATATATGTTTTATTGTTCATTTTACTTTATTTTAGTTTGACATGTTTTTCCGCCCCAAATTTTTTTTTGATCACTTTTATTCCTATTACAAGGAATGTAAACATCCCTTGTAATAGGAATATGGCATGACAGGTCCTCTTTACAGTGAGATATGGGGTCAATAAGACCCCACATCTCACCTCTAGGCTGGGAAGCCTGAAAAAACAAAAAAAACCAAAACAATCCTGGCTTTGATCGTAGCGGTGAGTCGGTAGAAGCACCGGAGGGCAGCGGGAGGGGGGGCATCCCCTCTCACCTTCCGTAAGAGCGATCAAGCGGTGGAACAGCCGCTATGATCGTTCTTATGGTGCAGGGAATCGCCAGCTGAAAAAGCGAATATCTGAATGATGCCTGTAGCTGCTCCCATCATTCAGATATCCCCGCACAAAGTCAAGGACGTCATATGACGGCCGGCGGGCGGGAAGTGGTTATTGCAGAGTATTGCCGGGTATTGAGGAGTATTGCCGGGTATTGCCGAGTGTTGCGGGGTATTGCGGGGTATTGCCGGGTATTGCAGCGTATTGCGGAGTATTGTGGAGTATTGCAGGGTATTGTGGAGTATTGCAGGGTATTGTGGAGTATTGCAGGGTATTGTGGAGTATTGCAGGGTATTGTGGAGTATTGCAGGGTATTGTGGAGTATTGCAGGGTATTGTGGAGTATTGCCGGGTATTGAGGAGTATTGCGGAATATGGCAGAGTATTGCACAGTATGGGCAGGGTATTGCACAGGGTATTGCAGAGTATGGGCAGAGTATGGGCAGGGTATTGCAGAGTATTGCACACGGTATTGCAGAGTATTGCACACGGTATTGCAGAGTATTGCACAGGGTGTATTGCAGAGTATTGCACAGGGTGTATTGCAGAGTATTGCACAGGGTGTATTGCAGAGTATTGCACAGGGTGTATTGCAGAGTATTGCACAGGGTGTATTGCAGAGTATTGCACAGGGTGTATTGCAGAGTATTGGCAGAGTATTGCACAGGGATGGCTGAGCAGGGATGGATGGATGGCTGGATCTGTGACTGCAATTGTCACAGATCCAGCCCACAGCTGACATTGGGGAGGGAGCGGACATGATCCGCTCCCTCCCCTCTCCTCTCACACTGTACCGATCGGTACAGAGAGGGGAGGGAGGAACCGGCGTCATCACATGACGCCGGTCTGTTTACAAGTGATCGCTCCGTCATTTGACGGAGCGATCACGTGGTAAACGGCCGCGATTAGCAGCCATCTACCGTGATCCGTGATGCGCCGGGTCTTCCGGACCCGGCGGTCACGGACATATCCTGGAGCGCGCCCCAGGGGGCGCGCGGGAGCAAGATTCTGTGAGGACGTCCCTGGGACGTCCACTCAGGATAACTCGACCGCGCTGTGGACGTCTTTTGTACATGGCGCGGTCGGGAAGTGGTTAATCTATATCAGGGATATGCAATTAGCGGACCTCCAGCTGTTGCATAACTACAAGTCCCATGAGGCATAGCAAGATTCTGATAGCCACAAGCATGACACCCAGAGGCAGAGCATGATGGGACTTGTAGTTTGGTAACAGCTGGAGGTCTGCTAATTGCATATCACTGATCTATATTGTCAACAGTAAAATATAATAACAATATATAATAAAGGTGTATAACACACAGCTGGAAGCAGTGAAAACCTCCAAACCAACAAAATATAACAATATATAATAAGGTGTATAACATAAAATTGTGACAATGAGATCCTCCAGAGGATGATAACAAAAGTCCAATATATAGCAAGTCCCGTCACCCGTAAGTGCTTGAAAGAAAAAACTGCAGTGCAAATCCACCCAGTGCTCGTTAGCAGCTTACCTCCCTGCTGGGAAGAGACAGCCTGCACTGGAGCTTCAAATCTGAACAGCGATGCAACAATCTTGCATGGAGGTATGCTCTCACTCACATGGATGCATATGGATACACAAACAAAAAAGGGGAAATTTATAGCGTGACTCTGTGGGTCCAGCAAGCAAGTGACCAAAAGATGTAATCTCACACTCACATGAAACTAGTGAGCATGGACATCAATCCTACGAACGCCGAGCTCGTATGTATTGCAGGATATGGTGATTCCAATAATGCGGTCCTTAAAGGAGTAGTAAAGTTATTTTTTTTTTGCGTGTAAGCAATGTGTGTTGCTTACTGTTAAAGAATATGGCATTAATTATTATTAAAAAACATTATTTTTCATAAAATTCTTACCTTGAATATCCTCCTCCTGCCTTCCTTTCTTCTTGCTGTCCTATATTTCCGGGTTTGCGGTGCGCGTTCATAACGGCCTAATGGGAACTACATTTCCCATTAGGCTTAGCGCCATCGCGCATGCGCACTGCATTTTTTTTTTTTTGAACACAGAACGAGAACGAGCAAAGTTCTCGTGTACACACGCCGCCCCTATTAGATACACACGCCGCCCCTCTTATACACCTATTTCCGCCTCCCCAGCCTACGCACAACTTTATTTACAACACAATGGTAACTTTTTATAATGGTCAGATTATATCTGAACATTAATGTAAATGCATGTGAAATTATAAGATTAATTTGTATATCCAAAAAAGGGCATAGTTGATGAGATAAAAAATAGAATTAAAAATAGATACTAATAAAAAATAAAAAAATACTATAAATAATGCTGATTACTGGATTTAATTTAAGGGCATAAATGATGAATTATGGGTAACAATTCGCTAATAATAATGAAAGAAACATTAAATAAAAAAATAAATTATTGTAAATAATGACGATGACTTAATTGATAATAATTATTAATTTTTATAGTGTAAATTATATGCAGATAATTCAAATGCATAACATTTATGCGTCTCAATTTAAATCTATTGATATTGTGTTTAAAAATATTTATTAAATGTCAATAATAAAAATGTTGTGTATTTCTTAATATATATACACTTAAATAAAATTATAATTTAATATACGATTATTTACTCAAATAATGTTTTAATATATTTATGTTAATTTTTACTGTGTTGGTTAGTTCAAAAATCATTTTAGTTATTTTAAATCCATTATATATATATATATATATATATATATAAATAAGTTACTTTACTATAAATTATTAATAATTAAATACATTTACAGGAATCCCCGAATTTAGATGACGTAGAGTACTCTATTTTAGAAGAAGACATATCATTTACCTCAAGCTCTCAGGTTGGTTTTATATAACATTTTATTATACAATTAAAATGAATTGTTATAATATGTACATTAAAAATTATATATATATATTTTTTAAAAGGACACCATTGAGAGTGTGCATATTAATGTTACAGATGATGATGACGATGAAATTTATGCATCATCTGTTCCCAGCGAAATCGATGAGGTAAACATCTCAATCATATATAGTTTTAATTTATTTCATTTTTTTTAGTATGTTTTTTATGTGATTTAGCCATAACAGCTTTAATAAAACTATTTTTAAAATTTGAGGGGTTCACTACATAAAGATTGTTTATTTTAAAGGTGTGCTACATTCTAGGGATGAAGGTTGCACTATGTACAGGATTATGCATTCAGGGATACGCATATCTACAGAGTGCATGGATGTACTATTTAGAGATTGAAGGGGTTGGTGGTGTGTGCTAGTTTCAGATTGCAAGGTTGAGGGGTGCGCTATGTGCATAATACTGGTTTGAGGGGTACGCAAAGTGCAGAGTGCACGGTTAGGGACAACACTATTTGCAGAGTGCAGTGTTCATTGGTACAATACATACAGAGTGAAGGGTGCTATGGTTACCTATATATAAAGTGCAGAGTTAAGGGGTGCACTAGTTTAGGGGATGAACAGTGCCATGGATGAGGTGGGTGCATAGTTCAGAGCATGAGTTTAGAGTGCAGGGGGAGAGGTGGGTGCATAGTTCAGAGGTTGAGTGCAGAGTGCAGTGGGTGAGGTGAGTGCAAAGTGCAGAGTGTGAGGTTGGTGCAGAGTGCATGGATGCACTGCTCTCCTCAACTCCAGATTAAAGTACATAGCTCCACACTTCACACTCCCCAAAAGTACAAGGCAAAACTCTTCTACCTCTGTCCCAAATGCTACTCTAAGCATTGTTTTCAGTGCTCCAATGTCATTGCAATATGACATTTTGCAGAACTTTCAAATTGTGCAGATTATCTGTCCCCTTCCTCCTCTGCTCTCATAGAGCATGTGTACACCAGAAAGATCACAGTGGCCACCAGGAGAGGAGCGTTGTCACTTCGTCATTTCGAAATACAGAAGCAGCGCTTCTGCATGTCCAACTGACATTAGCGAGTATACAGCATGCGACCATTATCAGCGGTGGACAAACTTCGGCGGGCAGCGAGGGGCTCAAGAGGCCCGCAGGGCAGGGTCACCCATCAATGACATGGCCCTGTGCATCTGCCCCTTTTGCCACACGTTAAAGACGGCACTGATCTCAACTTTGAAGCGTGTATTGCATAGAGTTGCCACGATCCACGTCTTCTGTGCTCCCTTTGCCATCTGACTACACTCCTCAAACCTTTTGATAAATCTCTCTCGTCAGGGGCGTACCTATAGCATTTGGCATCCGGGGCAGATCCTATATCTGGCACCCCCCACACATTAAAATGTAAAAACACCCCACTGTGCACCCGGCATACCTCTGCATCCTTCAATATCTCTTTGTCACTACAGTGTAACCCCTCTCCACAACTACATCACTGGACCCCTTTACATTACACAGCACCCTGCATCACTGGCCCCCTTTACATTACACAGCACCTTGCATCTCTGTACCACTTTACATTACACAGCACCCTGCATCTCTGTAACCCTTTACATTACACAGCACCCCGCATCTCTGGGCTCCTTTACATTACACAGCACCCTGCATCTCTGGGCTCCCTGCATCTCTGGGCTCCTTTACATTACACATCACCCTGCACCTCGGGACCCCTTTACAATACACAGCACCCTGCATCTCTGGACCCCCTGCATGTTACACAGACCCCCTGCTTGAGGCAGCTCCTCATTTATTAATACATTTTTTCCAATAATAAAATTTAAGTGAGATTATTTTTTTTGGGTTAGTAAATTCATGTTAGTTTTTGTTCCTTTTCATTTAGGATCTTACTAATCTTCGAGAAAGATTACGTCACAAATATCAAAAGCCTGGCACTGAGGAGCCACCAGCATTTCCTATAAATCCCCGAAAAAGGAAAAGAACAATTGAAATTTTAGAAGAGGAAGATCAATCAGAGATTCTAATCGGTCATAACAGGTGGTGTTTATGTGGAGAATGTAGGCCTATGCCAACAACAGAAGAATCAAAATGCTGCAAGTCATTAATTGATGTTCAGCCTTTCTTGACGCATGGACTTACATGTGTAAAAAACAACAAAGAATTTAGGGAAAGATGTCTGACGAAAAGAATTCTTCTTTACCAAATTCAGATGGAATCTGCAAATGTTCACAAAGAGTATATTCGTGATGCTAATAGGTAATTTTTTTTTTTTTTTTAATTTAGAAAACACCTTTCACACTATTGGCATATTGGAAGCGCTATAGCGTTAAAAATAGTGCCTTCAATACTACCTCAAACAGCTGATCCATTGTCTCCAGTGTGAAGAAGGCCCGAGGGCTTTCACACTGGAGAGTTGCGCTAACAGGATGGTAAACACAGTACTGATAGCACCATTTTTGGAGCCTTGAAGGAGCGGTGTGTTTACCACTCCTCCACCGCTCCTGCCCATAGAATTCTATGGGACAGTGCGACTATACCGCTGAAAATGAACTGCTGCAGAAGCGCATTACGGTTTTATTAACCACTTCGCACCCGGGCCAATTCTGACACTTCGCTCCTACATGTAAAAAGCCTCATTTTTTAGCTATAAAATTACATATAACCCCCAACAAATATAAGTTTCTTTTAGCAAATACCCTAGAGAATACAATGGCGGTCATTGCAACTTTTTATTTTGCATGGTATTTGAGCAATAATTTTTCAAAAGAATTTTTTTTGGGAAAAAAAACAGTTTCGTGACTTAAAAAATATTAAAACATTAAAGTTTGCCCAATTTTTTCGCATAATGTGAAAGATGAAGTTACGCTGACTAAATAGATACTTAACATGTCACCCTCCAAAATTGCACACGCTCGTGGAATGGCGCCAAACTTAGGTACTTAAGCATCCTCGTGGGCGACGCTTTAAATTTTTTTACTGGTCACATGATTTGAAATACAGAGGTGGTCTAGGGCTAGAATTATTGCTCTCGCTCTAACGTTCACTGAGATACCTCACATGTGTGTTCTGAACACAGTTTTCATATGTGTGCGGGACTTACGTATGCGTTCGCTTATGCATATGAGTTACCGGGGACAGGGGCGCTTTAAATTATTTTATTTTTTTATTAACTGTTAATTTAACTTTAACCTTTTAAATTTGACACTTTAAAAAACAAAAAAAATAAGATCACTTTTATTACTATTACAAGGAATGTAAACATCCCTTGTAATAGGAATAAGCATGACAGGTCCTCTTTACAGTGAGATATGGGGTCAATAAGACCCCACATCTCACCTGTAGGCTGAGAATCCTGAAATAAAATAAAAAAACAAACGATCACCGCTTCCTAGCTGAAGCGGCGCCGTTTTTTTGAATGCAGAGGCTGGGCGTGACGTCATAACATCGCGCCCAGCCTCCGAACGATTGTAGAGACTCCGGCGACCATCTGATACGCCGGAAATCTCTATGGTAAGAAGCCGGGGCCGGCGTATCATGTCACTGACTCACCGCTCGCTCCGGTTGAGTCGGTAGATGCACCGGAGGGAGGGGGTGGAACGTCCCCTCTCACCGCCACTAAGAACGATCAAGCGGTGGAACAGCTGCTATGATCATTCTTACGGTACACCTAATCTCCGGCTCTAAAAAACAATATTGGAATGATGCCTGTAGCTGCACCCATCATTCAGATATCCCGGCTCAAACTCAAGGACGTCCATGGACGTCCTTGGGTCTGAAGTGGTTAAACACTTTCTTGTACGCTAGCGGTGGCTTTAGCCACCCCGCTAGCGACCAAAATGCACCTCATATCCGCCAATAATGTAGCCGTCACAAATAGCGTAGTTTTACCAAGTACACTATGGGTGGCTCAATGTGAGTGATACATTGAGTGGCAATAGCCGCTGGCTGGATCAATGGAGCGCCCCCGCAATCACTCACCACCATGTGATCTCGCTCGAAAATTGTATGGTCAGTGATTGCGTTGAGGAGTCGAGACAGCCACCGAGGCACCCCAGAAGGCCAGGTTCAGGGCCACTTAGTGCAAAACGAGCTGAACAGTTGGGGTTAAGTATAACAATTTTTTGTTTTTAAAAATAAATAATTTTCATTAGTGATCCTTTAATCTTTTTTGGTTAATTTTTAAAATTACAAAGCAAATAATAAAATATATAATTTGAACCAGTTCACGCTTGCTCTTGCTGTATGTAGAAATACGTCAGGGTATTGGTTATGTTATGCTGACTGGACGTCTATTGACGTTCATCATGAGAACATAATGGGAACGCAGCGCGGCAAAAGCAAGTGCGTATTGTCAGTGGGACAATCCGCTTCTCAATTTGTGATAAGAAGCCTCTGTCCTAGCTTCATTTTCACGTGATCAGCTGTGACAAAGCACAGTTGATCATCTCGTGGACCATGAGCAGGGATGGTGCTACCACTAGGTGAACTAGGCAGCTGCCTAGGGCGCACTGCTGCCTAGGGCTCCCGGCCACTGGTGATTATACTCCCTTTAAATTTAACAAATATTGATTTACCTCACAAGAATCTTCTATCATAATAGAAAATATTAAAATATATATTTTTTGATATGAAAAATTTAAATTATTTTTATTTTAAAAGATGCCTGAGAAGAGGAGCCTACAGATCCTTCACCAACATGGTGCACGGTTTTCTGGGGAAGAATAGGAGAATTCCGATACCCTCATGTGTTGTCTGGGCCATTAGAAATATGTATCCTGATGCCGATAATGAATACACTGGATTCAAATGGTCGTCAGACTATAATGCTTCAGATATGGCATTGGAATAATTTTTTGTTTCATAAATGTGATTTGCTTGTACATTCTTTCTTTGGTTTACAAACAGTTACAATTATTTAAATGTTAATTTATTTTGAATAATATATATTTTTTTAAAGACTGTTTTTGTTAATATTTAAAAAAAAAATGTATCTTTATTTTTACAATAAATATATTTAATTTCTAAAAAATGATACTGTTTATTTTTTCCTATAGAGATTTACATTTTTTTAAAATAAAAGGTCCGATTCACTGTGCCCCTCTATTTCCACCCAGGGACCACCCAAAAAAGCTTATGTCTTACCTCTTCAGGTCTTCCCCCCATTACATAATCTACACAGGTAAGCCACTCTACCGTAGTGTTATTTTACGTGCTTAGATGTCTGTTTATGAAGCAGTGAAATCTATTCACTGCTTCATTCGCCGGCATTCACAGTGGAGATCTTTCTCCTCTAGGTGTCAGTTTAAGAAGCAGAGTTGATCGATCTACCAACGCTTCCAACACTGGAGAACGGCCCCTGATACTGGAATCCCGTGAGACTTTACTGTTATCACAAATTCACAGAAACACTGAGATGTAAATTTATTAAGTAGTGATAAATAAGCACCGGTCAGTACACTGACAGACGGTGTGGTTATGTTAATAAAATAACAAGTCCCCCTGCATAATATATACATGTATACACACTAGGGCTTGGCGATTTTCCACCCCAAAAATATATATTTTTTTTTAGAAAAAACAAAATTGACGATTATATTAGATATTTTTTTTTTTATTATATTAATTAAAGTGCATCAACAAACAAAATTGCAAAGGCAAACCCTTTCTCTAAATGCAAAGTCAGTGTGCAACAAAGATTGTTAAACATACAAATTATTAATACTGTATTTGGATTTAGCTAATAAAACAACAAAAATCATGAGGTTACTCTTACTTGAATTGAAGTGTGCCTGTGCCTCACTGTGCCCGTGCCTCACTGTGCCCATTCTTCATTGTGCCCGTGTCTCACTGTGTCCATGCTTCACTGTGCCCAATCCCTCATTGTGCCCATGCTTCAATCACTGTGCCCGTATTACATGCAGATTTTCATGGGATACGGATTTTACTGCTAGACCGGTGGCCATTCCAGTATTCAAAAGCCGCGCCTCCTCCTCGTCTGTGATAGGCGGAACACTTAATTTCCCAGTATTCATTGTTCTGCTTAACACGGAAATCTGCTCATCCTCATAACACAGACGAGAATGAGAGGATGTCCGTGATAGGCTGAACACTGCCTGCTGTGAAATTGAGTGTTACGCCTATCAAAGACGACGAGGACTCGGGAGGTGCGGCTTTTGAACACTAAAATGAACGCCGTCTGTCTGTATGACACGCTGATCAAGTAGGCACACGTCATTTTGCGGTTAGTTAGTGTTACATTACATCTACTCGCGGCGGCTGTGGCGAGTAGATGTAATTGGGGTAACGCCACCCAGTGCCATTACGGATACGCCCCCTGCTACGGAAACTCTCTGAAGGAAAAAAAAAAATTTATATAAACATTTTTTTTTTTTTTTTTAAATAATTGAAAAAAAAGTATTTTTTTCAAATCAGAATCGATTTGAACACAAAACTGAATTCAAGATTAAAATATTTTTTTATATATATACACACACACACATTTTATATATATATATATATATATATATATATATATATATATATATATATTGTATATATGTATACACATTAATATTACAGGGGGTCATGGTTACAGTGTTGGGGGGTCTGAACGAGGTATAAACAATTTCAAAATCTTCCTCCTTCCTCCTCAGATCCCCCGGGATTCCCTCTTCGCTGCCAGATTCTCCACCTCTGAGATGGTGATTCGGGGAGTGTGAATTCTGACACAGATCACCAGTGAAGTGCTGAGATCGCAGCTTGGTAAACTGGCCGTTTCTGTGTCATTCAATGAGACTTCTCACTGTGCAGAGATCATCGGCGGGAGAACATGTTCAAACACTTGTCCCCGATTATCTGTGTCATAAACTGTTTATGGACTGTGATCAGTGGCGATCCTTGGGATCACCGCTGATCACAGCTTTATCAACGTACACCTTAATCCATAATCAATAATTTTTTTGTCCACTCTAATCTACAACAACTAAAAGTCCAAGTACAAGTAATATTTACAGGGAACAGCGAGCTCGGGAACAGTGGGGCATCGGCTTATACTCGAGTCAATGAGGTTGCACAGTTTTTTTAGGCAACATTAGGTACCTCGGCTTATACACGAGTATGCTTATACTCAAGTATATACGGTACAAAACAAAAATAAATGTATATATTTTTAGTCAAAACGAGAAAGATATTTAGAGATCAGTTCATGTTTTTCCGGACGTGGAAATGCTGCAATGTTTTGAGAAACATTGACCTGTCTTGAATGCCATGTAAAATGTTTAATTCCGGCAGCATGGTCAATGACATCACTGATGATCTCTTTCATGAAAGATTGACTCGTTGGTTCATATATTTTCCCGACAACCCAGTCTTTTTTTGCTTTACTGAAGCCATAGCTGTAACGCAAGGCCCCCTTAGTTTCAGAATTTTTTTTTTGGTTATGAATAACAGCTTGCAACCTGTTTATGTTCTTATTGTGGTCGAGGGCAGCAAGTTGTGTTCTTGCAACCATGCCGTCCATAGAGAAGTGATGCCGTTTTGAGCGATATTTCAACACCATACTATGAAAAACTTCAACCTCACCTGTATGGTAAAATCCTGAAATATGATCCATGTCCTTTAACAGTCTCTGGTCTTGAATTATGGCATTTAAGTTATGGAGAGCTGCAGATCCTTGTGTAAGCCACTCATATTCCCTCTCTTCATCAGTAGGTATTGTCGTATGCGAACACTGATGGTATAGGGAATTTCCATGCCATTCATGTACATTTGCTGCATGCAAACTCATTGAAAGCCATTTTTCTTTGAGTAAGATAGGATCATCATGACAAGTACTAGACGACCACCATAAATGATTTTTGGCTAAAGCAACCCAGCCAGCAAGTTCTCTACTGTTGCTTTTCTTACTTGCAGCCATCATTTTTGCTCCAATCGATTTCGCCAGATGCCATACATCGAATTCGTGTCTAATTTGTGGGTATTTCTCCCTTATTATTTTTCGTATAGAGACATGTCTGTCCGTTGCAATTATTTTTACCTGCACTTGATCCCTTAAAACACGCTCTAATGCCTCAACAAAAGCCAATTTTTCGAGTGACACTGAGGTACGACCAGTTTTCAGTTGCTCCACTTGAAAATCTAAGATTAAATCTGTTTCTGCATCCATTAACGTATAGGTGCAGTACTTTGCATTGAAGCCAGGTGAATCACATTGTCCATCACCAATCAATGCTACAGTGTTTTCTGTAATTTTTTCAATGTTCTTTGTTCTTTCATTTAACCAATGATATTCAATAGTTGGGAATATGTATTTTTTTTGGTTATTATAATGTGTTGTTGCTGAAATACAATGCATTTGTAAAATTGAAATAAAATTTTTTATCTTCAAAAAATGTGATCCGCTGCATACTATTGTGGATGAAAGAAGCACGTTTCCAGCTGGAATTCGACCTAAAAAGGGTTGGCTTCTCCACAATTCAAATCTATGGTGTTGACTGCACTCCGCGTGTACTATTAAAGCAGACCCTTGAATGATTTTTTTAAGACCAGTTATACTACCAATGCAATGAGTTACTTGTAAACAATGAGATTGCATCAATAATTTATTAAGGCATTCCTCAAACACCAAAAATGTATTCTGACCTGCCACATTGGCAGGTTCTTTTTCTTGTTGCACAGCTACATATGAAAGATCTGGAACCTTTAAATCAAAATTTAATTGTTCATCCGACGATTCTTCGGCATACATTTCATCCTCTTCTTCTTGAGATGGACGATAAGAATTCTCTTGATCTTTTTTATGTTTTTGGGGAGTGAACGAGATATCTAAATCAATGTTTTCAATGTCAGACAATGGTAGAGGTTCTGGTACAGTACCTTTAATTGGTGATAATCCGAGAAGAAAAACATTAGGATCATGATGTATTGTGGGCACATAATTTTTTTTTAAATGATAGAATTCACTAATAGTTTTTGGTGTACAAGTTTCAGAAAATGATGATTGTAGAATATCTTTTTCACTTTGGTCAGGTTCAAAACAACCTAACATACTAGTTTGTAAAGGTTGTATTAGAGTCAATTGAGGGAGTTCTACCAAAGAGCACTGTATAGCAACAGAGACTGTAGACAGAGGTATGCATACCTGTGTCTTCTTGGGTCTTACTTTGTTTTTCAGTTGACATTGGACGGCTCGATGAATTATGTTATATCTTGGTTTATGCTTTATTTTCTGAGAATGCGAGTAAATAGTTCCGGTATTTGATATTACTACTTCATTAGCACATAGATCGATAAAGTCCGTCGGTTCATTAGCAGCAGAAGTGCAAATTACACTGTCAAGCAATGTAGAGTCCACAGACTGACACATTACCAGTTCACTGTCACTGACTTCGGATAAAGAAGCCCTCAACGTATTTTTTGTTTCAGAAATAGATTGCATTGATCTTTGAGTTGATGCAGAGCTCATATCTATGAGATTTATAGAAGATTGTGAAGACATATCATTTTCAGTTCTTCTACGTTTACAGTAGCTGTGTTCAAATTCCACATGACACATTTGTATTTCTTTTTCTAACAGCAGAGAAGGGTAAGCCGTGTTCTTCAAATGTTTTTGTGTCCCTCTTAGTTCGTAATCTTCGTCTGTAAAATGTCTTGAACAAATTTGGAATTGGGAGAGTTTTGTTTTAAAAATTGTTTTAATCAACGATTCCAACTCTCCACTTGGAATTTTTAGTTTTTCAAGCCATGTTTTTATTCTCTCTTGATTGCGGGGAAATGAATGCAGTTTAATATTTTCATTTCTCGGGTTCAAACAACAAGATTTAACAAAACAACTGGGCATTCTGAAATAAAAAAAAACATTAATTGTTTATTTTTTTTTAATTTTTTTTTTAAAGATAGATAAAAAAAATGAAGAAAAGACAGAGAATAGTGCATCACCAGGTCAGGAGACAAATGGATGGAGAAATGAGAAATAAGACATAATGATGCAAGAACAAGGAATATGACGAATGGATGGATATGAGAGACAAGAGTCAAAGTGATGCGTGAGCAAGGAATGGGATGGATGGATGGATGGAGATGGTAGAAATAAGAGAAAGTGATGAGTGAGGGAGGGATGGGATGGATGGATGGATGTAGACGGGAGAAAGAAGAGAAAGTGATGAGTGAGGGAGGGATGGGATGAATGGATGGATGTAGACGGGAGAAAGAAGAGAAAGTGATGAGTGAGGGAGGGATGGGATGAATGGATGGATGTAGACGGGAGAAATAAGATAAAGTGATGAGTGAGGGAGGGATGGGATGAATGGATGGATGTAGACGGGAGAAAGAATAGAAAGTGATGAGTGAGGGAGGGATGGGATGGATGGATGGAGATGGGAGAAAGAATAGAAAGTGATGAGTGAGGGAGGGATGGGATGGATGGATGGAGATGGGAGAAATAAGAGAAAGTGATGAGTGAGTGAGGGATGGGATGGATGGATGGATGGAGATGGGAGAAATAAGATAAAGTGATGAGTGAGGGAGGGATGGGATGGATGGATGGAGATGGGAGAAATAAGATAAAGTGATGAGTGAGGGAGGGATGGGATGGATGGATGGATGGATGTAGACGGGAGAAAGAATAGAAAGTGATGAGTGAGGGAGGGATGGGATGGATGGATGGAGATGGGAGAAATAAGAGAAAGTGATGAGTGAGTGAGGGATGGGATGGATGGATGGAGATGGGAGAAATAAGATAAAGTGATGAGTGAGGGAGGGATGGGATGGATGGATGGATGTAGACGGGAGAAAGAAGAGAAAGTGATGAGTGAGGGAGGGATGGGATGAATGGATGGATGTAGATGGGAGAAAGAATAGAAAGTGATGAGTGAGGGAGGGATGGGATGGATGGATGGAGATGGGAGAAATAAGATAGTGATGAGTGAGGGAGGGATGGGATGGATGGATGGATGGAGATGGGAGAAATAAGAGAAAGTGATGAATGATGGAGGGATGGGATGGATGGATGGATGTAGACGGGAGAAAGAAGAGAAAGTGATGAGTGAGGGAGGGATGGGATGAATGGATGGATGTAGACGGGAGAAAGAATAGAAAGTGATGAGTGAGGGAGGGATGGGATGGATGGATGGAGATGGGAGAAATAAGATAAAGTGATGAGTGAGGGAGGGATGGGATGGATGGATGGATGGAGATGGGAGAAATAAGATAAAGTGATGAGTGAGGGAGGGATGGGATGGATGGATGGAGATGGGAGAAATACGATAAAGTGATGAGTGAGGGAGGGATGGGATGGATGGATGGATGGATGGAGATGGGAGAAATAAGATAAAGTGATGAGTGAGGGAGGGATGGGATGAATGGATGGATGTAGACGGGAGAAAGAATAGAAAGTGATGAGTGATTGAGGGATGGGATGGATGGATGGAGATGGGAGAAATAAGATAAAGTGATGAGTGAGGGAGGGATGGGATGGATGGATGGAGATGGGAGAAATAAGAGAAAGTGATGAGTGAGTGAGGGATGGGATGGATGGATGTAGACGGGAGAAAGAAGAGAAAGTGATGAGTGAGGGAGGGATGGGATGAATGGATGGATGTAGACGGGAGAAAGAATAGAAAGTGATGAGTGAGGGAGGGATGGGATGGATGGATGGAGATGGGAGAAATAAGATAAAGTGATGAGTGAGGGAGGGATGGGATGGATGGATGGATGGATGTAGACGGGAGAAAGAATAGAAAGTGATGAGTGAGGGAGGGATGGGATGGATGGATGGAGATAGGAGAAATAAGATAAAGTGATGAGTGAGGGAGGGATGGGATGGATGGATGGAGATGGGAGAAATAAGATAAAGTGATGAGTGAGGGAGGGATGGGATGGATGGATGGAGATGGGAGAAATAAGATAAAGTGATGAGTGAGGGAGGGATGGGATGGATGGATGGATGGATGGATGTAGACGGGAGAAAGAATAGAAAGTGATGAGGGAGGGATGGCTGGATGGATGGAGATGGAGATAGGAGAAATAAGATAAAGTGATGAGTGAGGGAGGGATGGGATGGATGGATGGAGATGGGAGAAATAAGATAAAGTGATGAGTGAGGGAGGGATGGGATGGATGGATGGATGGATGTAGACGGGAGAAAGAATAGAAAGTGATGAGTGAGGGAGGGATGGGATGGATGGATAGAGATGGGAGAAATAAGATAAAGTGATGAGTGAGGGAGGGATGGGATGGATGGATGGAGATGGGAGAAATAAGATAAAGTGATGAGTGAGGGAGGGATGGGATGGATGGATGGATGTAGACGGGAGAAAGAATAGAAAGTGATGAGTGAGGGAGGGATGGATGGATGGATGGAGATGGAGATAGGAGAAATAAGATAAAGTGATGAGTGAGGGAGGGATGGGATGGATGGATGGAGATGGGAGAAATAAGATAAAGTGATGAGTGAGGGAGGGATGGGATGGATGGATGGATGTAGACGGGAGAAAGAATAGAAAGTGATGAGTGAGGGAGGGATGGGATGGATGGATGGAGATGGGAGAAATAAGAGAAAGTGATGAGTGAGTGAGGGATGGGATGGATGGATGAAGGTGTGAGGAAAAAGATAAAGTGATGAGTGAGGGATGGGATGGATGGATGGATGGATGGAGATGGGAGAAAGAAGAGAAAGTGATGAGTGAGGGAGGGATGGGATGAATGGATGGATGTAGACGGGAGAAAGAATAGAAAGTGATGAGTGAGGGAGGGATGGGATGGATGGATGGAGATGGGAGAAATAAGATAAAGTGATGAGTGAGGGAGGGATGGGATGGATGGATGGATGGATGGAGATGGGAGAAATAAGATAAAGTGATGAGTGAGGGAGGGATGGGATGGATGGATGGAGATGGGAGAAATAAGATAAAGTGATGAGTGAGGGAGGGATGGGATGGATGGATGGATGGATGTAGACGGGAGAAAGAATAGAAAGTGATGAGTGAGGGAGGGATGGGATGGATGGATGGAGATAGGAGAAATAAGATAAAGTGATGAGTGAGGGAGGGATGGGATGGATGGATGGAGATGGGAGAAATAAGATAAAGTGATGAGTGAGGGAGGGATGGGATGGATGGATGGAGATGGGAGAAATAAGATAAAGTGATGAGTGAGGGAGGGATGGGATGGATGGATGGATGGATGGATGTAGACGGGAGAAAGAATAGAAAGTGATGAGGGAGGGATGGCTGGATGGATGGAGATGGAGATAGGAGAAATAAGATAAAGTGATGAGTGAGGGAGGGATGGGATGGATGGATGGAGATGGGAGAAATAAGATAAAGTGATGAGTGAGGGAGGGATGGGATGGATGGATGGATGGATGTAGACGGGAGAAAGAATAGAAAGTGATGAGTGAGGGAGGGATGGGATGGATGGATAGAGATGGGAGAAATAAGATAAAGTGATGAGTGAGGGAGGGATGGGATGGATGGATGGAGATGGGAGAAATAAGATAAAGTGATGAGTGAGGGAGGGATGGGATGGATGGATGGATGTAGACGGGAGAAAGAATAGAAAGTGATGAGTGAGGGAGGGATGGATGGATGGATGGAGATGGAGATAGGAGAAATAAGATAAAGTGATGAGTGAGGGAGGGATGGGATGGATGGATGGAGATGGGAGAAATAAGATAAAGTGATGAGTGAGTGAGGGATGGGATGGATGGATGAAGGTGTGAGGAAAAAGATAAAGTGATGAGTGAGGGATGGGATGGATGGATGGATGGATGGAGATGGGAGAAATAAGATAAAGTAATGAGTGAGGGAGGGATGGGATGAATGGATGGATGAAGACGGGACAAATAGTGATGAGTGAGCAAGGGATGGAATGGAGATGTGAGGAAAAAGAAATAATGATGCGTGAGTGAGGGATGGGAAGGAAGGAGGGATGGACAAGAAAAATATGTGAAGTATAAGAAGTGTGTACAAGAAATGAGACAGAGGGATGGATGAGCATGAAATGGGTTTGAGGGATAGAAAAGGGAGAAATGTGAAGGTGGGAAGCATGAAAAAAAAATATTACAGTTTTGACAATGTTGTGGGGGAGGGGGCGGTTTTGCTGCTATTTTGTAGGAGGAAGAGGCACAAAATGCATGCTTTTTATTGAATATAATAAAGGCATCGATATAAATAGACAGTAATAAGTTTGTGTATACATTTTATAATTTACTGTAATTATATAGCGAACTCTAATGGTTTTAAGCTTACCTTGTGGTTTTGACAAGATGATTTGATAGTTGCTGCTGCTGCTGTCCTTTGCAGTACACTCTGTAGACGAGTCTAGGATTTTTCTATCTTCAGGCAGCAATGGGGGCGGAGTCCAGGCAGGGCAGTGAAGCTTAGTAAATGAAACTAAGCCAAGGGGGGCGGCGCTGCAGCGATGTAGACACGCCCACTAACCCACAGCTATTTTCTCTATCTTCAACGTAGAGAACGTCCTGACGCTCTCCTGTAGTCCAAGAGAGGGAGCGAGCACGACACTCCACACCAGGGAGAAAGGCTCCCATTATGGTGTGGAGTTCCAGACAGAAGAAGAGGAAGTGAGGATTTCTCAGAAGAAATAAAGACATTTACAAGCAAAATCGAAGGATATGGTAAGTGAAGGAGCACTACACTAAGGTAAAGGAAGCTATTTAGGAAAAAAATAATGTAACTTTACTACTCCTTTAAGCTTGCAGCAACCCCAGAGTGCCAGTGGAACATGTGTAAAAAACATACAAGGTGCACATAGTCTGGGTCTGTAACCACTAGGGCATTTATTTAAAATTGGTAAAACACTGACATTTCATATGTGGAAGAATGACAATCTAAAACGAGGGCCGAGCTCGTCTCCTCTCCTGCAGCTGTCGGTGTATCTGTGCTGATCCTAACGCGTGTGTCGTCATGTCACATGACTTCTCAGAAGACGATGATTGAGAACAATCCATGACACTGGCAGGTCTCAGCTTTGCAAAGGGGGCAGTGCATGCTATAAATTTCTGTTATTTTGAAAGTGTAAATGATGGAAATAAAATCTAACTTTTTTGACATATTATAAGAATGTCTAATATGTAATTTGATGCCATTTGGAGATTTTTAAATCTTTCCTTGGCTTCGTTATGCACATTAATACAAATTTTTATCTGGGGTGCCCAAACTTTCGATCCCCACTGTATCTGGATAGTGCTGATTGGCCCTGTGCTATTCACATGCATCCTCCCAAAAAAAGGAAAATACACACCAATCTGAGCATGTGCAGCTTGTCTCCAAGGCTCTGTTCTAACAAAAGTAGGGTTGGGGACAGTGGAAGAAGGGGAGGAGCGAAGAAGACAGGATCAAACAGTCTTTTTACACAATGCAGAGGATTAACCCCTTAGGTTCCACAGTGAGTAACACAAGGATGCTTTCCTGCATATACAGACTGATTTTACTGTTGTGGGTTTAGTAACACTTTAATTTTTCATTGTAGGGCAATTCTTTTTTTTACATTCAGCTGTCAGCGTGGAACCCCGCTGACAGCTGATGACTCATCGGATGTTAAGGATGTGTCGCTCCTTAACAGCCATGACAGTTACTGGTAGTTAGGATGCCGGCGACCACCCACTCCTTAGCAACGCGGTATTTACTACTGTAAATAAATAGGCCGGCAACCGCCAGGTGACAAATTACTGCATGTTTTCACTACAAAAATACCGCATGACTTCATAAAATAACTCATGCTGTATGTCCATGTATTATGGTTTTAAAACTAGTTTTGTATGAATTTTATGCTTTAAATATAATACCATTTTTATATTTTTATGAATATTTTCTTGGTGTTGCATACAAAAACCTTTTTTTTTTTTTTTATATGTATTTTGGTACGGACTCAACAAATAAGGAAGGAAAGGCCAAGGAAGACACACCAAGATTCTGCAAGATAAAAAACAAATCAGCATTAGTTGCTCTCGTATTTATTTTCACAGGTTCTTTGTATTGTGTCAGCATGACATATAAAACCATGGATGTATTGATTTGATTGGCAGCCTAAAGACATGCTATGTTATGAATGTTGTGGATTTGCAGCAGTAAACATTTTAATGGGCATCTGTAATTTAAATGTATAAAGAAATCTGGATCTGTAGCTTCAAGCTAGTACTATCTGGATCAAACATTTGAGGATACAGTGCGAACTTGTTATAGAAGGCTTGTCTAGTGTGAAATAGATCAAAAATTTAAGTATTGCAGTTTTTCTAAAACAACAAACATCATCAGCTTAGAAATTTTTATTGTACATTATGGATGCTGCAGCTTTATTATAATGCTACCTTTTTAGGAAGGCTGTGGTTGCTTGAAGGTTGAATTTATCATAAATAATGACATCCGGTGTAGAATTAAATGTTGATATTACCCAATTTGAATTACTTAAAAAAAAAAATCTACAAATCATGGCGTTATTAGATGGAAAATTATGTTTTGAATATTATAGTATAACTAAAGAGAAAACCTTTTTTAGTTTTGGCTAGTGGAGAGGAATTAGTACACCTGTCCTATCTTTATTGCCGTTTGTCCCCCTTTAGGGAGATTCACCCTCTCTATTTGTCCTGGTTACTGTTATTACCAAAAAGGGAAGAAAAACCCAAATTTTGTGTTGTCACCTGAACAGTAATAGTGGAAAAATCTTCTTGGGGACACTAGTTCTGGTGACCCTGATGACAACCAGGATTCCCTCACTATTGACTATGGCACAGGAAGTGACGGGAGATCTCCCCAATGGGACACAGAGGTAAAAAAAAAAAAAAAAAAACCTGACAAGGATTATAACCTTCCCTTACTCTATGCAAATTGAAAAAAAAAAGTTTTGCTCTTAGTTTTACCTTTTAGGCTGGGTTCACACTTATGCAAATTGGAATGCTGGTTTCCCCGCATCCAATTTGCATTACAGGGGAGAGTGACCGGCTCTCAATGGAGCCAGTTCACACATCTCCGGGGCAAAGGCGGAGTGCACAGCAGAAGGGCCCTGTGTGTCTTTGGCTCCATTTCAGGTCCCAATTTAGGCAAAAATTCGGACCTAATTCTGACCTGAAATGGTGAACGGGGATGCACCGGACCCCCTGCTGTGCCCTGCGGCCGCACATAGTGTGAACCCAGCCTTAAAGAAGCACTAGCATGCAAAATACTATCTGTAATACCAATATTCTGTAAATACATGTAATTGTAGAACTTTGTATATTACCGTATACACTCGAGTATAAGCCGAGTTTTTCAGCACATTTTTTTGTGCTGAAAATGCCCCCTCGGCTTATACTCGAGTCACCTTTTTGCGCCTGATCTCCCGGACTTTGGGGGCCCAGTACCGGCCGGTCCCCTGGACCCCAAACTTGGCACACATGTAGCCCCACTATTCCTCTACAAGTGTGTAAAGTTTGTTGTCCAGAGGACCTACGGCCGGGGAGCACCGCTTTTTCAAACCCGGCACCCCTTCCATAGACTCCCATGTTAAACGGTAATTTCTCTGGTGACTTTGGGGGCCCGGTACTGGCTGGTCCTAGGTTCCCTGGACCCGAAACTTGGCACACATGTAGCCCCATTTCTCTTCTACAAGTGAACAAAGTTTGTTGTCTGGGGGACCTACAGCCGGGGAGCACCGATTTTTCATGTTAAACGTCAGTCTAGTCATGGGCACAGTGAGGCATGGCAACAGTGAGGCATGCACATGGATACAGTGAGGCACAGTGAGGCATGGACCCAGTGAGGCATGCAGATGGACACCCTAGGCTTATACTCGAGTCAATACGTTTTCCCAGTTTTTTGTGGTAAAATGAGGTGCCTCGGCTTACATTCGGGTCAGCTTATACTCGAGTATATACGGGTAATTTTTTTTTTTTTTACTGTAGCCACCCTTAATAATTAATCAAGGCAGACCAGACTGACAACAGTTCGTTTTTACTCCCAATGTTTTAATTTTAAAGGGTATGTCATGGCACAATAAAATAAAACATTGATTTTTTTTTTTTTACCTATTGTAATTACATAAAGGAGAAGTGCGGGAATGCATAGAAACAAACATACATACTCAGTTCCATGTTGCAACACAGTTCTGATGATGCTGTAGCTGCCCCCTCCCCCTCCACTCCTTGGCTCTAAGCCCAATAACTGAGCAATTACATGTAGCCAAGAGCTGGCTGTGTTATCAGAGAACACTCTACAGTGAGGCTGTTCCCTCTAGTGCAGTGGTTCTCAACTCCTGTCCTCAGGACCCACTAACAGGCCAGATTTTAAGTATTACCTTGGTGAGATGCAGACTAGAATACTGAAATCTCTGAGCAGCAAATTATATCACCTGTGATGCATTTCAGTTATCTTGCAAATCTGGCCTGTTGGTGGGCCCTGAGGACTGGAGTTGAGAACCACTGCTCTAGTGCTCAGTCTGGGATCTGCCTTGTCGCATCCTGAATGCAGAGTGAGTGAAAACTTACAAAAGAGTGGATGATCAAATCTATATTGAACCCAGATTTTTGTGGATTACAAGTTCCAGCTGGCTGGGAGAGGTGATAAATAGCCTGTGTTGGGGAGGAGTCGGTCTCTTGGGACCATGGCCTTCATCTGGGAGCAGTGATCTGGACGGTCGCAGAAAGCGCAGCTGCACTGTGGTCTAGGCGGCAGATGAGCTTCCAGAGACCTTGTGTGGACGCACCTGTTATTGGCAGGGCCTGGTCATTGGGTGGCAGCCGGGAGGTCACTCACATCACATGCATCACAGACCCAGCTGAGCTGCAGCCTCGAGGAGGCTGCGGTCAAGCATTATCCCTGAGTACAGCTTCTGCTGCAACCCACTGCAGGATCTTCATACCATCCCTCCTAAGCTTGGTATCACTTGAACTGGTGAGCGGGCATCTGCCCACCGTCTTTGTACCCATGGACACTGCATGCAGACACCTTTACTTTGCCTTCCTTATTGGAGCTCTATAAGGAGACATCTACAGCACACATCGTACTGCTGAAAGTTATTATCTCACAAGTACTTTGGGCCCCATCACTTGAGCTAGCTGAAGATTCAATTCACTTGCATCAACGAAAGTACTCCTTTGTCCCCCTCCCCAAGGGACAGGAACAATGGGGGTTTATCTGGTCCCATATCACCAAGGAACTCTTATATTTAGAGACTAAGGTCATAGACTCTAGATACAACTTGCTAAGCTTTGTAAAGTGTTTGTGTTAGAGGGGCTGTGGCGTCAGGAGGTTTAGGGGGTAGTCTGACTCCACATTGGTCATTCTCTCACTCTTTTCTGACCTGCAGCCATAGACCTTGATTGGTAATACTTGCCTTTTTATTGCTCCTCAAGGGATTTTACTCACAAGTAATTTGTTCATTCATATAAAAAGTATAACAATAACCATTTTTCTCTTATCTGATCTATTTGCTGTTGATTCTATCTCTGTTTATTGTGAACTATTCTGTGTCTACATCCATATTTCTTTGCTGAAATGTCTGACCCCAGGGTGTCAGGGCAACCATCGGGGTACAGTATCTTTAGGCGGCCCTCACAGGGTAGTGCTAAACACATAATTGCTGATCGCTTAGTTCTCAGTCTGCTCTGAGCAGAGAGCAGTGCCTGTTGGTCATCGCTTTCTGCTCACTGAAGCACTAGGCTGGAAAGGGGGTGGAAAAAGCTGGCTCTGGCTCTCAGAGGCATGCTGAGAGGCTGAGGCGGTTGCTGATCAGGCATCTGGGTGAACATTATTGTTGGGATCCTTCCAGAGCTTGGCACAGCTCTGTGATGTCAGCCACCACAAGTAAGTGCACTCCTGTGACCCGGAAGAGAAGAATGGCCAAAAAAGCTTTGGCCATACTTCTCTTTTAAAGTGTATTTAAACTCTATGATACCTCCCTTCAATGGTCTGACATCCCTCGCTGACATATTGTACTGGGCTTCTGCTGGGTGCAGCCATTCTCATTGGCTGGTGCAGGATGGTGTCACTCCTTAGTTCTGCTTTATTTTTTATACCTTTACTAATTTGAATGTTACCTTGTCATAATATTAAAACTTCTAGAATGTAAAAAAAACAAATAAACTAAATGTTTTCTTGCCAACCTTTGCACATTTGCCCATGTTTCATCCTTAAAAAACACTCTAAGTACAGGAATAACACCTGCTGATCAACCATTTATACAATGTGCTCCTCACTTCCTGTTTGGGCTTATAACACAGTACATTTGCTGCACTGAAATCCCAACCAGCATTGTCAACCCTGCCTGCTGGTCTGAACTTTGCCTATTGCCCACCCCTCTCTGTCCCCCTCCACTGGCATACATTAATTTATTTTGCCTTGACCACCCCAAGAGCCTTCCCACATACTGTGCAAATAGAAAGGGCTCTTGTGTGATGAATTTCTGGAGGCTTGCCTAGGCACTTGCCGACCAGCCACCGTCATTCTACGGTGGCAGGTCGGCGCGTTCTCGCAAATCACTGTACCTGTACGTCGGCTCCTTTAAGAGCCATAGCTGCACGGTGGGGGACCTGATGTGCATGGCCAGTGGCCACGATGTCCGCCTTCCACCCGCAATCGTGGGAAAGAGAGCCACAACAGGGATCTGTCAATTTAAATAGACAGATCCCCCTTCTGAGAGGGGAGGAGAGACAGATCTGCTGTTCCTAGTGATCAGGAACAGCGATCTGTCTCCTCCTCCAGTCAGTCCCATCCCCCCCACAGTTAGAAACACACATGAGGGAACACATTTAACCCCTTGATCGCCCCCTAGTGTTAACCCCTTCCCTACCAGTGACATTTACACAGTAATCAGTGCATTTGTAAAGCAATGATCGCTGTATAAATGTCAATGGTCCCAAAAATGTGTCAAATGTGTCCGATCTGTCCATCGCAATGTAGCAGTCCCGCTAAAAATCGCAGATTGCTGCCATTACTAGTAAAAAATAAAATATTAATAAAAATGCCATATAGCTATCCCTTATTTTGTAGACGCTATAACTTCCAATCAATATATGCTTATACGCTTATAAGAACACATATTGGCCTAAACTAATGAAGAAATGTTTTTTTTTATTATTTATTGAAATTTTACTATAGGAAAAAGTAAAAAATACAGGTTTTTGTTTTCAAAATTGTCGCTCTTTTTTTGTTTATAGCATAACAAATAAAAACCGCAGAGGTGATCAAATTCCACCAAAAGAAAGCTCTATCTGTGGGAAAAAAAGGACATCAATTGTCGTTTAAAGTGACGCAGTGCCGTATCGCAAAAAATGGCCTGTCATTAAGGGGCAAATCCTTCCGGGGCTGAAGTGGCTAGTCAGTACAAATGGACCCCTCAGCAGCAGTTGCTGGTGATAATGCCTTAGGCTTCCTTCACATTTGTGGCAATGTTTACCGCCCTCTGAAAAGCAATCCAAGATGGATCACTTTTCAGATGGTAGTATAGCAGCAGCTGACAGGCATTCAGGAGACACTATCACCACCTCCTTTTTCATAATTTTTTTATTTTAATGCAGTTTTACATGCCACAACTGAGAACCGAGCGTTTGGCTTGCAGTTGTGCTGCTGCCCCATTGAACTCAATGGTCAAGTTTCACAGGCAGTGCCATTTGTCAAAATCTGGATCCCAAATTAAAAAAGCTGCAGCTGGGAAGTAAAGGATCGTGGCTGCAGCATGTGGACAGGTTTGACCAACTGTATTGTTAGGGTTCGGATGGGCAGCCGTGGTGCTTTAAAACCACTGCTCAGCTCCCTGTGTTTCCAGGGTCTCACTGTCAGCTCACTTCTGAATCTGCCATTAACGACCCTGGTCCTTAGCATATGGTTGCAGGCAGGGCTTTTTTTCTCAAACAATAGGTGCTGGAACTCAGCCACGACCCCCCCCAAAATCCCTCCCCCTACACACCCCCTCCAAATCACATCAAATAGTGGGTGTAGTCAGATTTCACAGTAGGAGGGTCTTAAAGGGACATTAAATACCAGTATTGCATTACATACAGCGTGCAGAGTTCAGAGGGGGTTACACACGGAGTGCAGAGCTGTCACTTGTAAACACAGAAACTGGACTTCTATAGTTCTCTCTTTTTTTATACCCAACTGCCATAGTAGTTTCTTTCCTGAACTTCATTTCCCACGATTCAATGCTACTAATCATCAAGTCTCTTCTGCTTGTCAGCTCCTCCTGATGGATGAAAGCAAGGTAATTTTAACCAATTCAGCGGGAAGTCTATTGGGAGATACAGAGAACATATCAGCACCAGGGATGAGCCGAACACCCCCCTGTTCGGTTCGCACCAGAACCTGCGAACAGACAAAATGTTCGTGTGAACTTTAGAACCCTATTAAATACAATGGACTCAAAAGTTCGAAATCTAAAGTGCTAATTATAAAGGCTTATATGCAAGTTATTGTCCTAAAAAGTGTTTGGGGACCCGGGTCCTGCCCCAGGGGACATGTATCAATGCAAAAAGAAGTTTTAAAAACTGCAGTTTTTTCGGGAGCAGTGATTTTAATAATGCTTAAAATTAAAAAATAAAAGTGAAATATTCCTTTAAATTTCGTACCTGGGGGGTGTGTATGATATGCATGTAAAGTGGCGCATGTTTCCCGTGCTTAGAACTGTCCCTGCATAAAATTTAATTTTTGAAGGAAAAAAAGTCATTTAAAACTCACTCGCGGCTAATAATGAATTGTAGGCTTTTATCAATACATACAAAAGTCATTGATAAAAAAAAAAAAAGCGTGGGGGTTCCCCCAAATTCAATTACCAGGCCCTTCAGGTCTGGAATGGATATTAAGGGGAACCCCGCTGCAAATAAAAAAAAAATGATGTGAGGTTCCCCCTAAATATCCATACCAGGCCCTTAAGATCTGGCATGGATTTTAAGGGGAACTCCACCCCAAATTTAAAAAAAAAATGGCGTGGAGTCCCCCCAAAAATCCATACCAGACCCTTATCCAAGCACGCAACCTGGCCGGCCGCAGGGGAAAAGGGGGGACGAGAGCGCCCCCCCCCTCCCTTCTGAACCGTACCAGGCCACATGCCCTCAACATGGGGAGGATGTCCTGATGTTGATGGGGACAAGGGCCTCATCCCCACAACCCTTGCCCGGTGGTTGTGGGGGTCTGCGGGCGGGGGGCTTATCGGAATCTGGAAGACCCCTTTAACAAAGGGGACCCCCAGATCCCGCCCCCCCTATGTGAATTGGTAGGGGGTACATTGTACCCCTACCATTTCACGAAGAAAGCGTAAAAAAAGTCAAAAAAAACACACAAACACCTTGAAAAAGTCCTTTATTAAAAAAAAAAAAAAAAAAACAGACAGCGCTGGACATCGGGATCGCCGCGGGACACTGGATTTCACCGCTGGAATGTTTTTTTTTAATAAAGGACTTTTTCAAGGTGTTTTTTTTTTACATTTTTTGACACTTTCTTCGTGAAATGGTAGGGCTACAATGTACCCCTTACCAATTCACACAGGGGGGGCCGGGATCTGGGGGTCCCCTTTGTTAAAGAGGTCTTCCAGATTCCGATAAGCCCCCTGCCCGCAGACCCCCACAACCATTGGGGGCATGTGGCCTGGTACGGTTCAGGAGGGAGGGGGGGGCGCTCTCTCGTCCCCCCTCTTCCCCTGCGGCCGGCCAGGTTGCGTGCTCGGATAAGGGTCTGGTATGGATTTTTGGGGGGACTCCACACCATTTTTTTTTAAAATTTGGGGTGGAGTTCCCCTTAAAATCCATGCCAGATCTGAAGGGCCTGGTATGGATATTTGGGGGAACCCCACGCCATTTTTTTTTAAATTTGCGGCGGGTTCCCCTTAATATCCATTCCAGACCTAAAGGGCCTGGTAATTGAATTCTGGGGGACCCCCACGCTTTTTTTTTTTTTTTTTATCAATGACTTTTGTATGTATTGATAAAAGCCGACAATTCATTATTAGCCGCGAGTGAGTTTTAAATGACTTTTTTTCCTTCAAAAATGGCACTTTGTGCAGGGACAGTTCTAAGCACGGGAAACATGCACCACTTTACATGCATATCATACACACCCCCAAGGTACAAAATGTAAAGGAATATTTCACTTTTATTGTTTCACTTTAAGCATTATTAAAATCACTGCTCCCGAAAAAACGGGCGTTTTAAAAAAAAAAAAATTGCATTGATACATGTCCCCTGGGGCAGGACCCGGGTCCCCAAACACTTTTTAGGACAATAACTTGCATATAATCCTTTATAATTAGCACTTTAGATTTCTCCCATAGACTTTTCGAATTTGCCGCGAACACCCCAATTTGTTCGCTGTTCGGCGAACAGGCAATGTTCGAGTCGAACATGAGTTTGACTCGAACTCGAAGCTGATCCCTAATCAGCACAGTGTCCTTAATGGCTTTCTGTCTCAAACCAAGCACCTGGCTACATAAGTAAAATTGGATTGCACTATTTTTTTTCTTTTTTTAGACCCTTACTATGTTCATGTATTTACTTCATGCATTATGCACATCCTGTAGACTCTTTGTAAGAACTTTCAGCGTCTACTCACATCAGCGGCAGATGAACATCACAATTTTACCATCCGATCATGGCAAAGTGTGCCAGTGCATTGCTGCTTGCAAACCAACTCAGGAATTTGCAGGGAGGTGTGACAGTACTGCAGCTAAATTGAGTAAATGTTAAGAAATTAAAAATCAACATGGTGATACTATCATTTCATAAATGATAGCACACAATCTTGATATTGTTAAATCAGAAAAAAAGCAACAGTTAGGTCTGAATTTTTTGTTGTAACTTAACCATTTTAAGACTGGCATGTTAAACCTCCTCTGTACAGGCGATTACTCAGTAATGCAACACTGTATCCACATGAATTTTATGTAATGTCTTTGACTGGATTGCTATTGGGAATACCCCTGGTGAGATGATTGTCCCCAGGGAATTGAGTAGAATTATGCCCCTTTACAAGTAAATGATTAGGGTTGCCACCTGTCCAGGATTCACCTGGACAGTTCGGGTTTTGAATCATGTGTCCGGGTTTCAGTCCACCTGAAACCCGGACACACTATAAAGAATGGGCTGTGGCTCCCCAAGTAACCGAGATAGTCATACACAAATCTGTTGCCGCTGCGGGCGGCTGTTTGGGGGACGGTTTGGAATCACTGAAGGGTGGGGGTGATAATGTCAGCAGGAGCAATTTTGCCACACCCACTTGGGCGCTCTGTGCACTACATTACTAGTCCCCTTGGGGCACCCAAATGTGTCCCAGGTCTTTTATAATCCTATAGTGTTTCCTGCAAAAAATATATAAATTGCCCTGTGCCGCAAAAGTGTTTGGGTTTGGCTTGAAGAAAAGGTGGCAACCCTATAAATGATTGGATGCCAATTATTGTATCATCTGGCTTTGTTGCATGTGGGCTTCTTTCTTTCTTTCCCTATCACATGATGGTCTCTTCTCTTTAATTTCTATGAGGATCACAGGTGGAGCTACATCTATGTATGATTGTGGTACTTCCCTGATGAAGAACATGTTTTAATCTATTTTCAAAACACTTTGGAAAGTTCCAGTTGAAGCACACTGTGGAGGTGACATCCCAGTTAGCAGACAACAACTGGTCGTACTATTATCTGTCAAGTATATATTTGCAAATATTGATCCTCTGTCTTTTCTGTGAATGTATGTAAAGAAACTTTGTTTTTAAATCTGCCACAAATCCATGTGGTGAATTTTATGATGTGTTATCAATAAAAAGAACAATTTTTGTACTTTTAACCAGTTGTCGACCGCCGCACGCCGATATACGTCAGCAGAATGGCACGGGCAGGCAAATGGGCGTACAGGTACGTCCCCGTTAATTTGCCATGCAGCGCGCGTGCACGCCGCATTCTCCGTGACCGTGGGGCCCCGCCAACTCAATGTTTGCCGCGGCCCGCGACCGTGACACAGAGAGGCAGAACGGGGAGATGCCTATGTAAACAAGGCATTTCCCTGTTCTGCCTAGTGACCTGACAGGGATCTACTCCTCCCTGTCATTGGTGATCGCTGTCATGTCAGTGGTAGCCCATCCCCCCAACAGTTAAATTAACTCCTTAGGACACACTTAACCCCTTGATCGCCCCCTAGTGTTTAACCCCTTCCCTGCCAGTGTCATTTAGCACTGATTGCTGTATAATTGACAATGGTCGCAAAATAGTGTCAAAAGTGTCCGATGTGTCCACCATAATGTCGCAGTCACAAAAAAAAAAACGCAGATCGCCGCCATTACTAGTAAAAATATTAATAAAAATGCCATAAATCTATCCCCTATTTTGTAGACGCTATAACTTTTGCGCAAACCAATCAATATATATGCTTATTGCGATTTTTTTCACCAAGAATATGTAGAAGAATACATATTGGCCTAAACTGAGGAAAAAATTTGTTTTTTTATATATTTTTGGGGGATATTCATTATAGCAAAAAGTCAAAAATGTTGCTTATTTTTCAAAATTGTCGCTCTTTTTTTGTTTATAGCGCAAAAAATAAAAACCGCAGAAGTGATCAAATACCACCAAAAGAAAGCTCTATTTGTGTGAAAAAAAGGACTTAAATTTTGTTTGGGTGCAACTTTGCACGTTCGTGCAATTGTCAGTTAAAGTGACGCAGTGCTGTATCGCAAAAAGTGCTCTGGTCAGGAAGTGGTTAAATACTTGTTTATATTTTCATATGTTTGGTTGCTGTCAAAGTCCCATGAGTAGTTTTAAATGATTTCAAAAGAGCTGAATTTTGATGATATTTAATCAGCACTGTTTTTTTTTAACGTTTTTTGCATATAAAGAAAAAATACTTTTTTTTTGGAAAACAAAAATGATTTCTTAATTTCTGTTATAAAACTTTGCAAACAAATTCATACACGTAGGCCAAAATGTATTCTGCTAAATTTCGTTGGTGGAAAAGAAACAAATAGGTATATATTATTTAGTGTGTGCAAAAGTTATAGCGTCTACAAACCATAGCATACCAGGGACATGCAGTGAGGGGAGACAGGTAAGACAGAGCTTCACCTGCCATGAACATAAAAAAAAAGATCAAACTTTGAGGGTCGTAGCTTGGTGACCTGAGGTCCTACCCCGTCACTGGTCAAAATTTGGAGCTCCTACAACCTTATGGTTCCAGGGATGTGGGGCTCCTTGTGCAGCCTGTCAGAAGCTACATACAGAGCGGGCCAGTTTAAGTACAAGCTGACACACTCTGTTTGCAGCAGACTGAGAGAATGAGCTCAATGGACAGCTTGGAGTCTTGGACCAACGGTAAAGTACCATTGACCCAAGCTGTCCAATAAAAATGCTGCAGTGGAGGCACGTCTCTCACTGCAGTGTCATAGAAGGGGGCATGTGTCTAAAAGACTCATGTTCCCTTCCAGGCCAGCCCTCCTAACTACAAGTAAAAAAAATAGTTTTTTTTGGGTATAAGATTCACCCATAATCCCATGTTTTTCTCACACAGTTAAGAGGGAGAATGAGAATCTGCTGCTGTTGAAAAGGTACCGTTTTAATCAAGCTTAATTATATATTTATATGCTATATGTTATAACATAATTTATTATTTATCTATTCACTGTGAAATTACTGGTTGGAAGTTATAACTTTAAATTTCAGTAATTTGTCTGTTAAGCCACCTTAAGTACAGTTTTTAAAAATATAGTAAAGTACCTTAAAAACAATATATAATAATTATTTGTATATTACTTACGGTAATAACCCCTTGCCACCAAGGCCAATTCTGACACTTCTCTCCTACATGTAAAAATCATAATTTTTGTTCTAGAAAATTACTCAGAACTCCCAAACATATAATTTTTTAGCAGACACCCTAGAGAATAAAATGGTGGTCGGTGAAACTTTTTATGTCACATGGTATTTGCGCAGCAATTTTTCGAACGCGTTTTTTTTTTTTTTTTGAAAGGCATAGTGAGTCTTTCGAAAATTTTCTTTTTTTTGCTAGACATTTTTGGACAATGCAGAAAGAAAATTTAAATGTATTTTTTTTTACATACATTTGTCCATTAAAAACAAATTACACCCCAAAACACATTCTGCTACTCCTCCCAAGTATGGGGATACCCAGGGGCGGGCTGGGCCAGGGGGCAGGGATGCAATTCCCCCCTGGGCTGCTCTGATATGCTGTGCAAAGGCCGCTGTGTCACCAGCTCAGAACAGCACATGCGCAGTTCTTGAGCTGGCCGAGTGCGGAAGCTCCATCCAGTACTGTGAACCAGCATGTCTTCTCTGTCACAGGGCTGAGCTGAGCTGAGCTGACAGTCTGTGTTACAGATCGCAGCACAGCCCCGCCCAGCCCCTTCTTCCTCCACACGAATGACTGGCAGAAGCTGGACCTGCTCTCTTTCCCCGCCCACACTCTGGGCAGCCTGTGTGCTGTCTGTGAAAAGGATGTGTGGGCGGGAAAGTTCAATATGGGCAGTCGGCTCAAATCCAGTGCGTCTCCTGGGAGGCTGGGACCCTCCAAGTAAGTGAACTTCTCCTCCCTCCCCCTCTCTGCAGCTAAAGAGTTTTTTTTCTAGCAGCCTGTGACAGTACCTTGCCCTCCTAGGTGTTATGATATGGGCTCACACTGGCATGCTGCGGTTTGGCTTCAGTGCTGGTGTACTGGCAGTCTTCCTGCATGTTGCCCCTAGTCCCATAGAGGTTGCACATTTTTACTGCATGTTCTGAAAGTGCACAAAATGTCCTGCATGCTGCATCTTTGGTGCACTTTCAGAAAGTGCAGCAAAAATGTGCAACCTAAAAGTCTGAGAGACTGCGGCTAAGAAAACCCGCCAGTAAACCAGCACTGCAGCCAAACTGCAGCACACCAGTGTGAGCCCAAAGGCTTGTATTCACTTGCAGCAGGCACTGTCACTCCTCTGAAAAGGGATTCATGCTCAGGTCACTTTTCAGAGGCATTTGACAGGCAGTGAAGTTGATATCACATTTCCTTCCTGCCTGTTTTAACCCCCTAAATGCCAATCCATCCAGGTAATGGCACGGTTCACTTTGAACTCCATATTTCCATTACTCTCTGTAGGTATTAGATGTGCTCTCACCTTATTGTTTGCACATCTAATACCTAAGGGTACCTTCACACTGGGGCGGTAGCGGTAAAGCGATGGTAGTTTTAGCGGCGCTTTACTGTCAGGTTAAAACCGCCCGTGTTGCATTCATTTCAATGGGCAGGACGGTTTGGGAGCGGTGTATACACCGCTCCCAAACCGCCACAAAGATGCTGCTTGCAGGATTTTTCAGAACGTCCTGCAAGCGCACCGCCCCAGTGTGAAAGCACTCAGGCCTTCACACTGGGCTGGCATGAGAGGCAGTTTACAGGCGCTATTTTTAGCGCTAAAATGCCTGTAAAGCACCTTTTAGGCTACTTTCACACTGAGGCGTTGAAAAAACGCCTATTTAACGCCTATCGGTTTTGCCGCGTTTTTAAAGTGTTAGCGCTAAAATTAGCGCTAACGCGCAAGCGTTTTTGCCGCGTTTTTAAAGCGTTAGCTTTAAAACCAACCCCAATTACATCACATCCTGTACACTTCCTGGTATTTCGTGGGTGAAGAGACTGAAGGAAGAGAAAATGGAGTTTACTGAGCTACTGTTACTTTTTGTGCTAATGTTTTGGGAACATACCCTGAAACAGAGGCAGGAACGTCGCTATTGGATCCATCCCATCCTCCAAACACACTCCTCAAGAGGACAATTTGTGTTGCTCTATCAGAACTTGAGAGAGCACCCAGAAAAGTTCAAAAATTACACACAGATGAGCATGGCAATGTAAGTGATAATATACTAACACATTGAGCTTGTTCTCCAAATCCCCAATCCACAACTCTAACCCTAATCCCACTTCTACTAGCCTCCAACCCTTAACCCTAATCCCTAATCCCACTTCTACTAGCCTCCAACCCTTAACCCTAATCCCTAATCCCACTTCTCCTGGCCTCCAACCCTTAACCCTAATCCCACTTCTACTAGCCTCCAACCCTAATCCCACTTCTACTAGCCTCCAACCCTTAACCCTAATCCCACTTCTACTAGCCTCCAACCCTTAACCCTAATCCCACTTCTACTAGCCTCCAACCCTTAACCCTAATCCCTAATCCCACTTCTACTAGCCTCCAACCCTTAACCCTAATCCCTAATCCCACTTCTCCTGGCCTCCAACCCTTAACCCTAATCCCACTTCTACTAGCCTCCAACCCTAATCCCACTTCTACTAGCCTCCAACCCTTAACCCTAATCCCACTTCTACTAGCCTCCAACCCTTAACCCTAATCCCACTTCTACTAGCCTCAAACCCTTAACCCTAATCCCTTGTTTTCTCTTTTTTTTTTTATTCTAATAAACATTATTTTGTTCCTTTACCAGATTTGACTTTCTGCTTGACATCTTAACCCCTGACTTGTTAAGACAGGATACCAATTGCAGGTGGGCAATATCACCATGTGAACGTTTACTTAAAACGCTAAGGTAAGTATATATGAATAATTAAGAAGTGCATGTTTAAACACGTAATAAAAGGGCCCTCCAATTTTGAAGCCAAAAAATATTATTTATTGCATATATATTTTGAAAAATGCACAACATGTGCAAAACATAAAATAAATTAAGAAAGAGCACCAACATGTGCATTTTACAGACAAAATTTGATTTACAAATGTCAAGCTATTCCAAAAATATAACAAGCCCAATAATCATAGATTCTGATAGTTGGAAGGATGGTGTGTCTACTCTAGAGGGGTGGGAGGGGGAGCTTGGACATTTTGGAAATATGGCTGCACTTCATAAGGTACTCCCTGAAACCGTTGTTGGTTTTGGGGCATTAGAAAACTGGGATATGGGTGTTGTGACATGAGTGGAAATCGTGAAGCTGGAACAGATGGGTAGGATTGTGATCGCGAGGTACCTGGACCATCATACCTCCCATGAAAATGATGGCTAGTGTTGCCCTCATATGGTGCATCTATTATTTGATTTGATTGCTGCTGAAATGAATTAATGAGTCGTAATATTTCGTAACGCATGGTACATTGATTTTCAGATGGTACTTTTGCCATTTGTGGAACCAGGCTTTTGGCAAAGGACTCCAGTTCCCCTCCATCTTTATCTTGTTTCTCAAACAATTTTTTAACATCAAGGAAGTCCTCTGACATTTGTTTTGTTTTCTTTCTCTGTTTTGGTCTGTTGCTGGGCAATGCTGCTTCAATTGTTTCAGCTTCTGTTTCAGAAATGTGCGTCAATTCTGCTGTATCTAATAATTGGCTGGTCTGCTCTGCATCATCAGGGTCTTCTTCTGTTTCACTCTCCATATTGCTTTCTGTACTGTAAATCCCCCCCAAAAAATATTTTGAAAAAAAAAGAGTTATACCGTGCACGCCTCCAAAAAATAATAACAAATATGTTATACAATTCACTAAACACAAAAATAAACATTCACTAAGAAATGTTTTTATACTTACGGTCTCATCTCCATGACGGGCTTCAGGAACATGAGCTCCTCATAGTGACAATAAACTCTCCCTTTTCTCTTGCCAGCAGAACCACTCCTTAGCTTATTTTGAAGGTGTTCTCGTCTGTAATTATCTCTTATAGTCTTCCACCTTTTCTTTATTACTCGTACTGAAATTATTATTTTTTTATTTAAAATTACAGATATCTTGGCACTGGAAATACATATACATCATTACACTATGAATTCTGAACCGGAATATCGACAATTGGAGAAATTGTGAAGCTAACATGTGATGCTATTTGGAAATTGAAAACTACATTCATGCCCATTCCAAATAAAGAGAAATGGAATGATATTGCTAATCAGTTCTGGAGCAAAACCAACTTTCCTAACTGCCTGGGAGCAATTGATGGAAAACACATTCGACTAATAAAACCTTGTCACAGTGGTAGCCAATATTATAATTATAAAAAAAAAAATTCTGTTGTGCTTATGGCTGTGGTTGATGCAGACTATGAATTGATATATATTGATGTTGGAGCATTTGGGAGTTCTGCAGACTCTTCTGTTTTTCAGAATTCTACATTTGGGAAGCGTTTTCAATCTAATAGCCTTGATTTGCCTGAAAACCAAACATTTCCCGGTACAGAAAGTCCAGATATGCCATTTATTTTTGTGGCTGATGAGGCTTTCGCTATACACAAACATTTAATGAAGCCCTACTCGCGGAGGAATTTGGACACCCAGAAGAGAGTCTTCAATTATCGTCTCTGTTGGGCACGTAGGCTGGTTGAATGTTCCTTTGGCATTCTTGCCAACAAATGGCAAATATTCCTTAAACCTATAAATCTCAATGTTGATAATGCCTGTAAATCAATAAAGGCAGCATGTGTGTTGCACAATGTAGTAAGGGATAGAGATGGTGTGAATTTTGAGGACACATTGGCTCACAATTTTGAGCCTGCTGATTTTCCTCATGTCCGTGGTCCAACATTGGGTTTCCGAATTAGGGATGAATTAGCTAATTATTTTATGAGCCCTGCAGGAGCAGTAAGTTGGCAAGGAAATATGATCTAAAATTTATAAGTAACGCAATAAAATTATCAATAATCTGTTTAATATATATTTTTTCTTGTCTGCAAGTATATACTTACAAAAGAAAAAGCATATTTTTTTTCATTGTGAAAATTTTGGAAATTCTTGTATTGATTCAAGAAAATAAAAACATGTTTACTTTCACCTTGTTTAAACTTTGTTTAGGAGTTCAATAATAAAAAGAATATACAGTATCTCACAAAAGTGAGTACACCCCTAAGTGAAAATGACAACTTTGGGAGCAACGTGACAATATTTTGTGTGCCCACCATGATTTTCCAGCACTGACCTAACACTCTTGGTACTCTAGTAGTTCACCAGAGCTTTACAGCTTGCCACTGGAGTCCTCTTCCACTCCTCCATGACGAAATCACGTAGCTGGTGTATGTTAAACACCTTGCTTTCCTCCACCTTTTGTTGGAGGATGCCCCACAGATGCTAAATCAGGTTTTGGTCTGGAGACATTCTTGGCCAGTCCATCATCTTTACCCTCAGCTTCATTAGCAAGGCAGTGGCCATCTTGGAGATGTGTTGGGGGTCATTATCATCTTGGAATACTGCCCTGCGGACCAGTCTCCGAAGGGAGGGGATCATGCTGTGCTTCAGTAGACATGTGCAATAATTTTTTTTCACATTTTTTGAAAAATATTTTGTACTTATTAGTTAATTTCAAAAGTCAAGAATAAATATTTTTTAGAATGTCCTAATTTTAGCAATTTAAGAATTTCACGAATTCCGAAATTCGTAAAAACATAATTTTTACAATTATTAATTTTGGAAGTTTACAAAAATGGTCAAAAAAATTATGAACCAAAAAAAATTTTTTTTAAATTATTTAATTCACAAATTGTGGAATTCCCCGATTCAGAAATGTCCCAAGGTTTGACAATTTCTAATTAGCAATTTTGGATATTGCAGGATTACGGGATTACGTGATGTCGGTATTACGGAAATTAGAGCTTCCGAAATTCTTAGGGTTAGGGCGTTTGGGTTAGAGGGTTGGAGGGATTAGGGTTAAGGGTTTGAGGCTAGTAGAATTGGGATTAGGGTTAAGGGTTTGAGGCCATTAGAAGTGGGATTAGGGGTTAGGGTTAAGGGTTTGAGGCTAGTAGAAGTGGGATTAGAGATTAGGGTTAAGGGTTTGAGGCTAGTAGAAGTGGGATTAGGGTTAAGGGTTTCAGGCTAGTAGAAGTTAGATTAGGGTTAAGGGTTTGAGGCTAGTAGAAGTGGGTTTAGGGATTAGGGTTAAGGGTTTGAGGCTGAAAAAAGGAAATTTGGGGGACTTTGGACTTTGTAGGCACAGATTGACAATGATATTAGAAAAATATATCAAATTTAATAAAGTACAAAATACATCATTAAATTAAAATAAAAAGACCTCTAAAAACAAAACACAAATATGTACATGGACATTTATATTGCAAACACTGAAGGATAGCCAATGCGATAACAGAACCTAAGGGTTAACTGGATCTCCTCGTCGACTCTCTCTTGGTCAATTTTGTCACTTTGCTTCAATACTTTCTCTAATTGATCACTACTTCACTATCAACATGTCCCATTGAACTATTGTATCGGATATACCTTTGAGGCTACCCTGGAATACCTGTTGACTCTTTTCTGTAACCATCAGTTAAACCTTACTACCTACCATCGGCGCGGCTTACCTCAGTTTCCTCTTGGAGATCTTTCTGCCTTCCCCCTCCCCCCCCCTTTCAGGGGTCTGTTTGGGGGTTGACACTTAACAATTTTTTTTCAAGTCTAAAGACCTTCCTACCTCATTTATGTTCTGCTTTTTGAAGAAGCGTGCTCTCACGTGAAACATGTTAAAGCTTCGGATTTTATTTTCTGCAACAACAACAACATCCTTCACTGTCGGTATTTAGCCACCCTTCAGGATCATATGTTTATGGAGAGGAACATCCTCCCTTAGGTTCTGTTATCACATTGGCTATCCTTCAGTGTTTGCAATATAAATGTCCATGTACATATTTGTGTTTTGTTTTTAGAGGTCTTTTTATTTTAATGATGTATTTTGTACTTTAATAAATTTGATATATTTTTCTAATATCATTGTCAATCTGTGCCTACAAAGTCCAAAGTCCCCCAAATTTCCTTTTTTCATTATTTCATAGGACGTGGCACACATTTATCCCTTGTATCCACAGCACCACTATGTGTGTTGATACATTAACCTTATTTTCAAGGGTTTGAGGCTAGTCGAAGTGGGATTAGGGTTAAGGGTTTGAGGCTAGTCGAAGTGGGATTAGGGTTAAGGGTTTGAGGCTAGTAGAAGTGGGATTAGGGTTACAGGTTTGAGGCTAGTAGAAGTGGGATTAGGGATTAGGATTAAGGGTTTGAGGCTAGTAGTGGGATTACGGTTGAACTTTTTGGCCTTGAGACTACTCTGACTGGGATTAGAACTGTTTCTGCGGTTGAACTTTTTGGCCTTGAGACTACTCTGACTGGGATTGTTTTTGCGGTTGAACTTTTTGGGCTTTACATTCACACTCCTGCTTATGTGACAAGGATTATGGGCTTGGTACTCACTTTTTGCACTCTTTTGCTTTCTTAGAAGATCATTCCATTCCTCAATATGTCGTTCAGCAATGGCCTCCCATGCTAAATTCTTTTTACTGCGGTTGGCATACAGTGGATTTTTGGTGTCCCAAAGCTCTGGGTGGTCCCGCACAGACTCTATAAACGCCTCCGGTTCTATTGATGTTGCTCTGGACCTGGATGGTCTGGCCACATTTGCTGCCCTGGCTTGCATCCGCGTATCTGCAGCATCCATGCTCTCGTCTTCCTCCTCAACCCCTCCCAGCAAGATTTCCTTTTATCCCAGCATCCTACACTGCACTGTGGTCATGTGACCTTCCCCCAGCTTCATTGTACTGTCTTGGGCGTTTTTAAGGCATTTTTAAAGCGCTACACATTCATTTCAATGGACTGAAGCGCTATTTTAAGCACTACAAACAAGCTCCAAAGATGCTGCTTGCAGGACTTTTCTCAACGCCCCGCCAGCGCAATGCCTCAGTGTGAAAGCATCCATTGAGAATAATGGAACACATTTTTCATGCACTTTAGAAGCGCTATTTTTAGCGCTAAAACGCTTGCAAAGCGCCTCAGTGTGAAAGGGGCCCAAGTGTGAAAGTACCCTAAAGAGAGTTCTGGAAATAAGATGGAGTTCAAAGTGAATTTCTACACCTAGGTGGAGCACCTCTTTCAGGAGATTTAAGGATATTATAAAACCCAGAGACTGGTGGACTTAGGCCACCATAGACAGATTGAAATTCTGCTGGTTCAGCAGAAATTTCAATCTATCTATGTGCAGACTGGTTGTAGAGAATTCGATCTATCAACTGACTTATGTACAACCGGCGTGTCTCTTTTTTTTGGTGATCACTGCTGGCTGCTATAGCTGCCTGCAGTGATCACTGTATTCTGATGACTTGAAAACTTTAATCTAAGAGCACACACCGACACGCAGCTCTTATGGAAGCTTGGTAAATCAAATGCCAGGCTTCCCTAGCATTACACCTGTGGGGCTGTGGCCAAGCCTGGGCACAAGCTCCTGGAAACACAGGAGTGTGGCCAGTAAGAGGAGAGCTGGGATATGACATTACCTCATATCCCTGCGACTCCTAAACCTGCTCCACTGCAGTACCAGGCCCACAATGCCCTTAATCTGGCCAGGGCACCGGCATGCACCTGCATCTGCTTTTCTCACTACCTGCAACTGACACAGGAGGAGCCCGCAGCCTGGGAAATCTGGTGGTCATGCCTGGGACTACAGCAGGACTTGCGTGTTTAGCCTACTGTGCTTACTGTGACTCTTAGCTACTCTGCTTGCCCAGTGGTGTGGTGCTCACTCACCAGAGAAGCTCCAGACTCCACAGGTAGCGCTTAGTGTGGCAGCACAGTCTTTAGTCTTCATCTTTCTGCAGTCTCATTGGTCTGTGTACTGGGTGTGGGGAATGTGTAAGCTCTTTTTCTTAGTCTCTCTGGGGGGTAATCATGCAGTCTCTCTCTGAGAGACTGCTCCACAATGAATGCCCCCACAGAGAGTGACCGACTCTGTGCAGGCAGTGTCAAGTGGTCTCTCTTTCTCTGTACAGGCAGTGTCAAAAAGTCTCTCTCTGTGCAGGCAGTTTCAAGTGGTCTCTCTGTGCAGGCAGTTTCAAGCGGTCTCTCTGTGCAGGCAGTTTCAAGCGGTCTCTCTGTGCAGGCAGTTTCAAGCGGTCTCTCTGTGCAGGCAGTTTCAAGCGGTCTCTCTGTGCAGGCAGTTTCAAGCGGTCTCTCTGTGCAGGCAGTTTCAAGCGGTCTCTCTCTGTGCAGGCAGTGTCAAGCGGTCTCTCTCTGTGCAGGCAGTGTCAAGCGGTCTCTCTCTCTCTGTGCAGGCAGTGTCAATCGGTCTCTCTCTCTCTGTGCAGGCAGTGTCAATCGATCTCTCTCTGTGCAGGCAGTGTCAATCGATCTCTCTCTGTGCAGGCAGTGTCAAGCGATCTCTCTCTCTGTGCAGGCAGTGTCAAGCGATCTCTCTCTCTGTGCAGGCAGTGTCAAGCGGTCGCTCTCTCTGTGCAGGCAGTGTCGAGCGGTCGCTCTCTCTGTGCAGGCAGTGTCGAGCGGTCGCTCTCTCTGTGCAGGCAGTGTCAAGCGGTCGCTCTCTCTCTGTGCAGGCAGTGTCAAGCGATCGCTCTCTCTCTGTGCAGGCAGTGTCAAGCGATCGCTCTCTCTCTGTGCAGGCAGTGTCAAGCGGTCTCTCTCTCTGTGCAGGCAGTGTCAAGCGGTCTCTCTCTCTGTGCAGGCAGTGTCAAGCGGTCTCTCTCTCTGTGCAGGCAGTGTCAAGCGATCTCTCTCTCTGTGCAGGCAGTGTCAATCGATCTCTCTCTCTGTGCAGGCAGTGTCAAGCGGTCTTTCTCTCTCTCTGTGCAGGCAGTGTCAAGCGGTCTCTCTGTGCAGGCAGTTTCAAGCGGTCTCTCTGTGCAGGCAGTTTCAAGCGGTCTCTCTGTGCAGGCAGTTTCAAGCGGTCTCTCTGTGCAGGCAGTTTCAAGCGGTCTCTCCGTGCAGGCAGTTTCAAGCGGTCTCTCTGTGCAGGCAGTTTCAAGCGGTCTCTCTCTCTGTGCAGGCAGTGTCAAGCGGTCTCTCTCTCTATGTGCAGGCAGTGTCAAGCGGTCTCTCTCTCTATGTGCAGGCAGTGTCAAGCGGTCTCTCTCTCTGTGCAGGCAGTGTCAATCGATCTCTCTCTGTGCAGGCAGTGTCAAGCGATCTCTCTCTCTGTGCAGGCAGTGTCAAGCGATCTCTCTCTCTGTGCAGGCAGTGTCAAGCGATCTCTCTCTCTGTGCAGGCAGTGTCAAGCGATCTCTCTCTCTGTGCAGGCAGTGTCAAGCGATCTCTCTCTCTGTGCAGGCAGTGTCAAGCGATCTCTCTCTGTGCAGGCAGTGTCAAGCGGTCGCTCTCTCTGTGCAGGCAGTGTCAAGCGGTCTCTCTCTCTGTGCAGGCAGTGTCAAGCGGTCTCTCTCTCTGTGCAGGCAGTGTCAAGCGATCTCTCTCTCTGTGCAGGCAGTGTCAAGCGGTCTCTCTCTCTCTGTGCAGGCAGTGTCAAGCGGTCTCTCTCTCTGTGCAGGCAGTGTCAATCGATCTCTCTCTCTGTGCAGGCAGTGTCAATCGATCTCTCTCTGTGCAGGCAGTGTCAAGCGGTCTTTCTCTCTCTCTGTGCAGGCAGTGTCAAGCGGTCTCTTTCTCTGTGCAGGTAGTCTCAAGCGGTCTCTCTCTCTCTGTGCAGGCAGTGTCAAGCGGTCTCTCTCTCTGTGCAGGCAGTGTCAAGCGATCTCTCTCTGTGCAGGCAGTGTCAAGCGGTTTCTCTCTCTGTGCAGGCAGTGTCAAGCGGTTTCTCTCTCTGTGCAGGCAGTGTCAAGCGGTTTCTCTCTCTGTGCAGGCAGTGTCAAGCGGTCTCTCTTTCTCTCTGTGCAGGCAGTGTCAAGCGGTCTCTCTCTCTCTCTCTGTGCAGGCAGTGTCAAGTGGTCTCTCTCTGTGCAGGCAGTGTCAAGCGGTCTCTCTCTGTGCAGGCAGTGTCAAGCGGTCTCTCTCTCTCTCTGTGCAGGCAGTGTCAAGCGGTCTCTCTCTCTGTGCAGGCAGTGTCAAGCGGTCTCTCTCTCTGTGCAGGCAGTGTCAAGCGGTCTCTCTCTCTGTGCAGGCAGTGTCAAGCGGTCTCTCTCTCTGTGCAGGCAGTGTCAAGCGATCTCTTTATGTGCAGGCAGTGTCAAGCGATCTCTTTATGTGCAGGCAGTGTCAAACGGTCTCTCTCTCTGTGCAGGCAGTGTCAAGCAGTCTCTCTCTCTCTGTGCAGGCAGTGTCAAGCGGTCTCTCTTTCTCTCTGTGCAGGCAGTGTCAAGCGGTCTCTCTCTCTCTGTGCAGGCAGTGTCAAGTGGTCTCTCTCTGTGCAGGCAGTGTCAAGCGGTCTCTCTCTGTGCAGGCAGTGTCAAGCGGTCTCTCTCTCTGTGCAGGCAGTGTCAAGCGGTCTCTCTCTCTGTGCAGGCAGTGTCAAGCGGTCTCTCTCTCTGTGCAGGCAGTGTCAAGCGGTCTCTCTCTCTGTGCAGGCAGTGTCAAGCGGTCTCTCTCTCTGTGCAGGCAGTGTCAAGCGGTCTCTCTCTCTGTGCAGGCAGTGTCAAGCGGTCTCTCTCTCTGTGCAGGCAGTGTCAAGCGGTCTCTCTCTCTGTGCAGGCAGTGTCAAGCGGTCTCTCTCTCTGTGCAGGCAGTGTCAAGCGGTCTCTCTCTCTGTGCAGGCAGTGTCAAGCGGTCTCTCTCTCTGTGCAGGCAGTGTCAAGCGGTCTCTCTCTCTGTGCAGGCAGTGTCAAGCGATCTCTTTATGTGCAGGCAGTGTCAAGCGATCTCTTTATGTGCAGGCAGTGTCAAACGGTCTCTCTCTCTGTGCAGGCAGTGTCAAGCAGTCTCTCTCTCTCTGTGCAGGCAGTGTCAAGCAGTCTCTCTCTCTGTGCAGGCAGTGTCAAGCAGTCTCTCTCTCTCTCTGTGCAGGCAGTGTCAAGCGGTCTCTCTCTCTCTCTGTGCAGGCAGTGTCAAGCGGTCTCTCTCTCTCTGTGCAGGCAGTCTCAAGCGGTCTCTCTCTCTGTGCAGGCAGTCTCAAGCGGTCTCTCTCTCTCTGTGCAGGCAGTCTCAAGCGGTCTCTCTCTGTGCAGGCAGTCTCAAGCGGTCTCTCTCTCTCTGTGCAGGCAGTGTCAAGCGATCTCTCTCTGTGCAGGCAGTGTCAAGCGATCTCTCTCTGTGCAGGCAGTGTCAAGCGATCTCTCTCTGTGCAGGCAGTGTCAAGTGGTTTCTCTCTCTCTGTGCAGGCAGTGTCAAGCGGTCTCTCTCTCTGTGCAGGCAGTGTCAAGCGGTCTCTCTCTCTGTGCAGGCAGTGTCAAGCGGTCTCTCTCTCTCTGTGCAGGCAGTGTCAAGCAGTCTCTCTCTCTGTGCAGGCAGTGTCAAGCAGTCTCTCTCTCTGTGCAGGCAGTGTCAAGCGGTCTCTCTCTCTGTGCAGGCAGTGTCAAGCGGTCTCTCTCTGTGCAGGCAGTGTCAAGCGGTCTTTCTCTCTGTCTGTGCAGGCAGTGTCAAGCGGTCTCTCTCTCTGTGCAGGTAGTCTCAAGCGGTCTCTCTCTCTGTGCAGGCAGTGTCAAGCAGTCTCTCTCTCTGTGCAGGCAGTGTCAAGTGGTTTCTCTCTCTCTCTGTGCAGGCAGTGTCAAGCGGTCTCTCTCTCTCTGTGCAGGCAGTGTCAAGCAGTCTCTCTCTCTGTGCAGGCAGTGTCAAGCAGTCTCTCTCTCTGTGCAGGCAGTGTCAAGCAGTCTCTCTCTCTGTGCAGGCAGTGTCAATCGATCTCTCTCTGTGCAGGCAGTGTCAAGCGGTCTTTCTCTCTCTCTGTGCAGGCAGTGTCAAGCGGTCTCTCTCTCTCTGTGCAGGTAGTCTCAAGCGGTCTCTCTCTCTGTGCAGGCAGTGTCAAGCAGTCTCTCTCTCTGTGCAGGCAGTGTCAAGTGGTTTCTCTCTCTCTCTGTGCAGGCAGTGTCAAGCGGTCTCTCTCTCTCTGTGCAGGCAGTGTCAAGCAGTCTCTCTCTCTGTGCAGGCAGTGTCAAGCAGTCTCTCTCTCTGTGCAGGCAGTGTCAAGCAGTCTCTCTCTCTGTGCAGGCAGTGTCAATCGATCTCTCTCTGTGCAGGCAGTGTCAAGCGGTCTTTCTCTCTCTCTGTGCAGGCAGTGTCAAGCGGTCTCTCTCTCTCTGTGCAGGTAGTCTCAAGCGGTCTCTCTCTCTGTGCAGGCAGTGTCAAGCGGTCTCTCTCTCTGTGCAGGCAGTGTCAAGCGGTCTCTCTCTCTGTGCAGTGTCAAGCGGTCTCTCTCTCTGTGCAGGCAGTGTCAAGCGGTCTCTCTCTCTGTGCAGGCAGTGTCAAGCGGTCTCTCTCTCTGTGCAGGCAGTGTCAAGCGGTCTCTCTCTGTGCAGGCAGTGTCAAGCGGTCTCTCTCTGTGCAGGCAGTGTCAATCGATCTCTCTCTGTGCAGGCAGTGTCAATCGCTCTCTCTCTCTCTGTGCAGGCAGTGTCAAGCGGTCTTTCTCTCTCTCTCTGTGCAGGCAGTGTCAAGCGGTCTCTCTCTCTCTCTCTGTGCAGGCAGTGTCAAGCGGTCTCTCTCTCTGTGCAGGCAGTGTCAAGCGGTCTCTCTCTCTGTGCAGGCAGTGTCAAGCGATCTCTCTCTCTGTGCAGGCAGTGTCAAGCGGTCTCTCTCTCTCTGTGCCGGCATTGTCAAGCGGTCTCTCTCTCTCTCTCTGTGCAGGCAGTGTCAAGCGGTCTCTCTCTCTGTGCAGGCAGTGTCAAGCGGTCTCTCTCTCTGTGCAGGCAGTGTCAAGCGGTCTCTCTCTCTGTGCAGGCAGTGTCAAGCGATCTCTTTATGTGCAGGCAGTGTCAAGCGATCTCTTTATGTGCAGGCAGTGTCAAACGGTCTCTCTCTCTGTGCAGGCAGTGTCAAGCAGTCTCTCTCTCTCTGTGCAGGCAGTGTCAAGCGGTCTCTCTTTCTCTCTGTGCAGGCAGTGTCAAGCGGTCTCTCTCTCTCTCTCTGTGCAGGCAGTGTCAAGTGGTCTCTCTCTGTGCAGGCAGTGTCAAGCGGTCTCTCTCTGTGCAGGCAGTGTCAAGCGGTCTCTCTCTCTGTGCAGGCAGTGTCAAGCGGTCTCTCTCTCTGTGCAGGCAGTGTCAAGCGGTCTCTCTCTCTGTGCAGGCAGTGTCAAGCGGTCTCTCTCTCTGTGCAGGCAGTGTCAAGCGGTCTCTCTCTCTGTGCAGGCAGTGTCAAGCGGTCTCTCTCTCTGTGCAGGCAGTGTCAAGCGGTCTCTCTCTCTGTGCAGGCAGTGTCAAGCGGTCTCTCTCTCTGTGCAGGCAGTGTCAAGCGGTCTCTCTCTCTGTGCAGGCAGTGTCAAGCGGTCTCTCTCTCTGTGCAGGCAGTGTCAAGCGGTCTCTCTCTCTGTGCAGGCAGTGTCAAGCGATCTCTTTATGTGCAGGCAGTGTCAAGCGATCTCTTTATGTGCAGGCAGTGTCAAACGGTCTCTCTCTCTGTGCAGGCAGTGTCAAGCAGTCTCTCTCTCTCTGTGCAGGCAGTGTCAAGCAGTCTCTCTCTCTGTGCAGGCAGTGTCAAGCAGTCTCTCTCTCTCTCTGTGCAGGCAGTGTCAAGCGGTCTCTCTCTCTCTCTGTGCAGGCAGTGTCAAGCGGTCTCTCTCTCTCTGTGCAGGCAGTCTCAAGCGGTCTCTCTCTCTGTGCAGGCAGTCTCAAGCGGTCTCTCTCTCTCTGTGCAGGCAGTCTCAAGCGGTCTCTCTCTGTGCAGGCAGTCTCAAGCGGTCTCTCTCTCTCTGTGCAGGCAGTGTCAAGCGATCTCTCTCTGTGCAGGCAGTGTCAAGCGATCTCTCTCTGTGCAGGCAGTGTCAAGCGATCTCTCTCTGTGCAGGCAGTGTCAAGTGGTTTCTCTCTCTCTGTGCAGGCAGTGTCAAGCGGTCTCTCTCTCTGTGCAGGCAGTGTCAAGCGGTCTCTCTCTCTGTGCAGGCAGTGTCAAGCGGTCTCTCTCTCTCTGTGCAGGCAGTGTCAAGCAGTCTCTCTCTCTGTGCAGGCAGTGTCAAGCAGTCTCTCTCTCTGTGCAGGCAGTGTCAAGCGGTCTCTCTCTCTGTGCAGGCAGTGTCAAGCGGTCTCTCTCTGTGCAGGCAGTGTCAAGCGGTCTTTCTCTCTGTCTGTGCAGGCAGTGTCAAGCGGTCTCTCTCTCTGTGCAGGTAGTCTCAAGCGGTCTCTCTCTCTGTGCAGGCAGTGTCAAGCAGTCTCTCTCTCTGTGCAGGCAGTGTCAAGTGGTTTCTCTCTCTCTCTGTGCAGGCAGTGTCAAGCGGTCTCTCTCTCTCTGTGCAGGCAGTGTCAAGCAGTCTCTCTCTCTGTGCAGGCAGTGTCAAGCAGTCTCTCTCTCTGTGCAGGCAGTGTCAAGCAGTCTCTCTCTCTGTGCAGGCAGTGTCAAGCGGTCTTTCTCTCTCTCTGTGCAGGCAGTGTCAAGCGGTCTCTCTCTCTCTGTGCAGGTAGTCTCAAGCGGTCTCTCTCTCTGTGCAGGCAGTGTCAAGCAGTCTCTCTCTCTGTGCAGGCAGTGTCAAGTGGTTTCTCTCTCTCTCTGTGCAGGCAGTGTCAAGCGGTCTCTCTCTCTCTGTGCAGGCAGTGTCAAGCAGTCTCTCTCTCTGTGCAGGCAGTGTCAAGCAGTCTCTCTCTCTGTGCAGGCAGTGTCAAGCAGTCTCTCTCTCTGTGCAGGCAGTGTCAATCGATCTCTCTCTGTGCAGGCAGTGTCAAGCGGTCTTTCTCTCTCTCTGTGCAGGCAGTGTCAAGCGGTCTCTCTCTCTCTGTGCAGGTAGTCTCAAGCGGTCTCTCTCTCTGTGCAGGCAGTGTCAAGCGGTCTCTCTCTCTGTGCAGGCAGTGTCAAGCGGTCTCTCTCTCTGTGCAGTGTCAAGCGGTCTCTCTCTCTGTGCAGGCAGTGTCAAGCGGTCTCTCTCTCTGTGCAGGCAGTGTCAAGCGGTCTCTCTCTCTGTGCAGGCAGTGTCAAGCGGTCTCTCTCTGTGCAGGCAGTGTCAAGCGGTCTCTCTCTGTGCAGGCAGTGTCAATCGATCTCTCTCTGTGCAGGCAGTGTCAATCGCTCTCTCTCTCTCTGTGCAGGCAGTGTCAAGCGGTCTTTCTCTCTCTCTCTGTGCAGGCAGTGTCAAGCGGTCTCTCTCTCTCTCTCTGTGCAGGCAGTGTCAAGCGGTCTCTCTCTCTGTGCAGGCAGTGTCAAGCGGTCTCTCTCTCTGTGCAGGCAGTGTCAAGCGATCTCTCTCTCTGTGCAGGCAGTGTCAAGCGGTCTCTCTCTCTCTGTGCCGGCATTGTCAAGCGGTCTCTCTCTCTCTCTCTGTGCAGGCAGTGTCAAGCGGTCTCTCTCTCTGTGCAGGCAGTGTCAAGCGGTCTCTCTCTCTGTGCAGGCAGTCTCAAGCGGTCTCTCTCTCTGTGCAGGCAGTCTCAAGCGGTCTCTCTCTCTGTGCAGGCAGTCTCAAGCGGTCTCTCTCTTTGTGCAGGCAGTGTCAAGCGATCTCTCTCTCTGTGCAGGCAGTGTCAAGCGATCTCTCTCTGTGCAGGCAGTGTCAAGCAGTCTCTCTCTCTGTGCAGGCAGTGTCAAGCAGTCTCTCTCTCTGTGCAGGCAGTGTCAAGCAGTCTCTCTCTCTGTGCAGGCAGTGTCAATCGATCTCTCTCTGTGCAGGCAGTGTCAAGCGGTCTTTCTCTCTCTCTGTGCAGGCAGTGTCAAGCGGTCTCTCTCTCTCTGTGCAGGTAGTCTCAAGCGGTCTCTCTCTCTGTGCAGGCAGTGTCAAGCGGTCTCTCTCTCTGTGCAGGCAGTGTCAAGCGGTCTCTCTCTCTGTGCAGGCAGTGTCAAGCGGTCTCTCTCTCTGTGCAGGCAGTGTCAAGCGGTCTCTCTCTCTGTGCAGGCAGTGTCAAGCGGTCTCTCTCTCTGTGCAGGCAGTGTCAAGCGGTCTCTCTCTGTGCAGGCAGTGTCAAGCGGTCTCTCTCTGTGCAGGCAGTGTCAATCGATCTCTCTCTGTGCAGGCAGTGTCAATCGCTCTCTCTCTCTCTGTGCAGGCAGTGTCAAGCGGTCTTTCTCTCTCTCTCTGTGCAGGCAGTGTCAAGCGGTCTCTCTCTCTCTCTCTGTGCAGGCAGTGTCAAGCGGTCTCTCTCTCTGTGCAGGCAGTGTCAAGCGGTCTCTCTCTCTGTGCAGGCAGTGTCAAGCGATCTCTCTCTCTGTGCAGGCAGTGTCAAGCGGTCTCTCTCTCTCTGTGCCGGCATTGTCAAGCGGTCTCTCTCTCTCTCTCTGTGCAGGCAGTGTCAAGCGGTCTCTCTCTCTGTGCAGGCAGTGTCAAGCGGTCTCTCTCTCTGTGCAGGCAGTCTCAAGCGGTCTCTCTCTCTGTGCAGGCAGTGTCAAGCGGTCTCTCTCTCTGTGCAGGCAGTGTCAAGCGATCTCTCTCTCTGTGCAGGCAGTGTCAAGCGGTCTCTCTCTCTGTGCAGGCAGTGTCAATCGATCTCTCTCTGTGCAGGCAGTGTCAATCGATCTTTCTCTGTGCAGGCAGTGTCAAGCGGTTTCTCTCTCTGTGCAGGCAGTGTCAAGCGGTCTCTCTCTCTGTGCAGGCAGTGTCAAGCGGTCTCTCTCTCTCTGTGCAGGCAGTCTTAAGCGGTCTCTCTCTCTCTGTGCAGGCAGTGTCAAGCGGTCTCTCTCTCTGTGCAGGCAGTGTCAAGCGATCTCTCTCTGTGCAGGCAGTGTCAAGCGATCTCTCTCTGTGCAGGCAGTGTCAAGCGATCTCTCTCTGTGCAGGCAGTGTCAAGCGATCTCTCTCTGTGCAGGCAGTGTCAAGCGGTCTTTCTCTCTCTCTGTGCAGGCAGTGTCAAGCGGTCTCTCTCTGTGCAGGCAGTGTCAAGCGGTCTCTCTCTCTGTGCAGGCAGTGTCAAGCGGTCTCTCTCTCTGTGCAGGCAGTGTCAAGCGGTCTCTCTCTCTGTGCAGGCAGTGTCAAGCGGTCTCTCTCTCTCTGTGCAGGCAGTGTCAATCGATCTCTCTCTCTCTGTGCAGGCAGTGTCAATCGATTTCTCTCTGTGCAGGCAGTGTCAAGCGGTCTCTCTCTGTGCAGGCAGTGTCAATCGATCTCTCTCTCTCTCTGTGCAGGCAGTGTCAAGCGGTCTTTCTCTCTCTCTGTGCAGGCAGTGTCAATCGATCTCTCTCTGTGCAGGCAGTGTCAAGCGGTCTTTCTCTCTCTCTGTGCAGGCAGTGTCAAGCGGTCTCTCACTCTGTGCAGGCAGTGTCAATCGATCTCTCTCTGTGCAGGCAGTGTCAAGCGGTCTTTCTCTCTCTCTGTGCAGGCAGTGTCAAGCGGTTTCTCTCTCTCTGTGCAGGCAGTGTCAATCGATCTCTCTCTGTGCAGGCAGTGTCAAGCGGCCTTTCTCTCTCTCTGTGCAGGCAGTGTCAAGCGGTCTCTCTCTGTGCAGGCAATGTCAATCGGTCTCTCCTCTTTCTCTGTGCAGGCAGTGTCAAGCGGTCTCTCTCTCTGTGCAGGCAGTGTCAAGCGGTCTCTCTCTGTGCAGGCAGTGTCAAGCGGTCTCTCTCTCTGTGCAGGCAGTGTCAAGCGGTCTCTCTCTCTGTGCAGGCAGTGTCAAGCGGTCTCTCTCTCTGTGCAGGCAGTGTCAAGCGGTCTCTCTCTCTGTGCAGGCAGTGTCAAGCGGTCTCTCTCTCTGTGCAGGCAGTGTCAAGCGGTCTCTCTCTCTGTGCAGGCAGTGTCAAGCGGTCTCTCTCTCTGTGCAGGCAGTGTCAAGCGGTCTCTCTCTCTGTGCAGGCAGTGTCAAGCGGTCTCTCTCTCTGTGCAGGCAGTGTCAAGGGGTCTCTCTCTCTCTGTGCAGGCAGTGTCAAGCGGTCTCTCTCTCTGTGCAGGCAGTGTCAAGCGATCTCTCTCTGTGCAGGCAGTGTCAAGCGATCTCTCTCTGTGCAGGCAGTGTCAAGCGATCTCTCTCTGTGCAGGCAGTGTCAAGCGATCTCTCTCTGTGCAGGCAGTGTCAAGCGGTCTTTCTCTCTCTCTGTGCAGGCAGTGTCAAGCGGTCTCTCTCTGTGCAGGCAGTGTCAAGCGGTCTCTCTCTCTGTGCAGGCAGTGTCAAGCGGTCTCTCTCTCTGTGCAGGCAGTGTCAAGCGGTCTCTCTCTCTGTGCAGGCAGTGTCAAGCGGTCTCTCTCTCTCTGTGCAGGCAGTGTCAATCGATCTCTCTCTCTCTGTGCAGGCAGTGTCAATCGATTTCTCTCTGTGCAGGCAGTGTCAAGCGGTCTCTCTCTGTGCAGGCAGTGTCAATCGATCTCTCTCTCTCTCTGTGCAGGCAGTGTCAAGCGGTCTTTCTCTCTCTCTGTGCAGGCAGTGTCAATCGATCTCTCTCTGTGCAGGCAGTGTCAAGCGGTCTTTCTCTCTCTCTGTGCAGGCAGTGTCAAGCGGTCTCTCACTCTGTGCAGGCAGTGTCAATCGATCTCTCTCTGTGCAGGCAGTGTCAAGCGGTCTTTCTCTCTCTCTGTGCAGGCAGTGTCAAGCGGTTTCTCTCTCTCTGTGCAGGCAGTGTCAATCGATCTCTCTCTGTGCAGGCAGTGTCAAGCGGCCTTTCTCTCTCTCTGTGCAGGCAGTGTCAAGCGGTCTCTCTCTGTGCAGGCAGTGTCAATCGGTCTCTCCTCTTTCTCTGTGCAGGCAGTGTCAAGCGGTCTCTCTCTCTGTGCAGGCAGTGTCAAGCGGTCTCTCTCTGTGCAGGCAGTGTCAAGCGGTCTCTCTCTCTGTGCAGGCAGTGTCAAGCGGTCTCTCTCTCTGTGCAGGCAGTGTCAAGCGGTCTCTCTCTCTGTGCAGGCAGTGTCAAGCGGTCTCTCTCTCTGTGCAGGCAGTGTCAAGCGGTCTCTCTCTCTGTGCAGGCAGTGTCAAGCGGTCTCTCTCTCTGTGCAGGCAGTGTCAAGCGGTCTCTCTCTCTGTGCAGGCAGTGTCAAGCGGTCTCTCTCTCTGTGCAGGCAGTGTCAAGGGGTCTCTCTCTCTCTGTGCAGGCAGTGTCAAGCGGTCTCTCTCTCTGTGCAGGCAGTGTCAAGCGGTCTCTCTCTCTGTGCAGGCAGTGTCAAGCGGTCTCTCTCTCTGTGCAGGCAGTGTCAAGGGGTCTCTCTCTCTCTGTGCAGGCAGTGTCAAGCGGTCTCTCTCTCTGTGCAGGCAGTGTCAAGCGGTCTCTCTCTCTGTGCAGGCAGTGTCAATCGATCTCTCTCTCTGTGCAGGCAGTGTCAATCGATCTCTCTCTGTGCAGGCAGTGTCAAGCGGTCTCTCTCTCTGTGCAGGCAGTGTCAATCGATCTCTCTCTCTCTCTGTGCAGGCAGTGTCAAGCGGTCTCTCTCTCTGTGCAGGCAGTGTCAAGCGGTTTCTCTCTCTCTGTGCAGGCAGTGTCAAGCGGTCTTTCTCTCTCTCTGTGCAGACAGCGTCAAGCGGTCTTTCTCTCTCTCTGTGCAGGCAGTGTCAAGCGGCCTTTCTCTCTCTCTGTGCAGGCAGTGTCAAGCGGTCTCTCTCTGTGCAGGCAATGTCAATCGGTCTCTCCTCTTTCTCTGTGCAGGCAGTGTCAAGCGGTCTCTCTCTCTGTGCAGGCAGTGTCAATCGGTCTCTCTCTGTGCAGGCAGTGTCAAGCGGTCTCTCTCTCTGTGCAGGCAGTGTCAAGCGGTCTCTCTCTCTGTGCAGGCAGTGTCAATCGGTCTCTCTCTGTGCAGGCAGTGTCAAGCGGTCTCTCTCTCTGTGCAGGCAGTGTCAAGCGGTCTCTCTCTCTGTGCAGGCAGTGTCAAGCGGTCTCTCTCTCTGTGCAGGCAGTGTCAAGCGGTCTCTCTCTCTGTGCAGGCAGTGTCAAGCGGTCTCTCTCTCTGTGCAGGCAGTGTCAAGCGGTCTCTCTCTCTGTGCAGGCAGTGTCAAGCGGTCTCTCTCTCTGTGCAGGCAGTGTCAAGCGGTCTCTCTCTCTGTGCAGGCAGTGTCAAGCGGTCTCTCTCTCTGTGCAGGCAGTGTCAAGGGGTCTCTCTCTCTCTGTGCAGGCAGTGTCAAGCGGTCTCTCTCTCTGTGCAGGCAGTGTCAAGCGGTCTCTCTCTCTGTGCAGGCAGTGTCAAGCGGTCTCTCTCTCTGTGCAGGCAGTGTCAAGGGGTCTCTCTCTCTCTGTGCAGGCAGTGTCAAGCGGTCTCTCTCTCTGTGCAGGCAGTGTCAAGCGGTCTCTCTCTCTGTGCAGGCAGTGTCAATCGATCTCTCTCTCTCTGTGCAGGCAGTGTCAATCGATCTCTCTCTGTGCAGGCAGTGTCAAGCGGTCTCTCTCTCTGTGCAGGCAGTGTCAATCGATCTCTCTCTCTCTCTGTGCAGGCAGTGTCAAGCGGTCTCTCTCTCTGTGCAGGCAGTGTCAAGCGGTTTCTCTCTCTCTGTGCAGGCAGTGTCAAGCGGTCTTTCTCTCTCTCTGTGCAGACAGTGTCAAGCGGTCTTTCTCTCTCTCTGTGCAGGCAGTGTCAAGCGGCCTTTCTCTCTCTCTGTGCAGGCAGTGTCAAGCGGTCTCTCTCTGTGCAGGCAATGTCAATCGGTCTCTCCTCTTTCTCTGTGCAGGCAGTGTCAAGCGGTCTCTCTCTCTGTGCAGGCAGTGTCAATCGGTCTCTCTCTGTGCAGGCAGTGTCAAGCGGTCTCTCTCTCTGTGCAGGCAGTGTCAAGCGGTCTCTCTCTCTGTGCAGGCAGTGTCAAGCGGTCTCTCTCTCTGTGCAGGCAGTGTCAAGCGGTCTCTCTCTCTGTGCAGGCAGTGTCAAGTGGTCTCTCTCTCTCTGTGCAGGCAGTGTCGATCGGTCTCTCTCTTTCTTTCTCTGTGCAGGCAGTGTCAAGCGGTCTCTCTCTTTCTTTCTCTGTGCCGGCAGTGTCAAGCGGTCTCTCTCTTTCTTTCTCTGTGCCGGCAGTGTCAAGCGGTCTCTCTCTCTCTCTGTGGCAATGTGGAGCAGTATCCCTCCCTCTCTGTGCGGGGAATGTGGTGTAGATGGATGGTGAGCCGATTTGGTGGTTCAATGGGCCACTTGACTGGACTTGCCCCCCCGGCCTAAGGCTGCCAGCCCTCCCCTGGGGATACCATATTTGTGGGACTTTTTCACAGCCTAGCCACATAGAGAAGACCAAAATTCAAGGAGCATCTTCAGGCATTCAAGGGTTAGAAGGGATAATTTCCTGACTCTTATCAAATTTTTTGTGTGCACTAAATCACCAGAACAGTGGAAACACACACAAAAATACATTTTGAAAATCAAACATCCTAAGGTATCCTGTAAGCGGCATGGTAAGTCTTATGAAAACTATTTTTTTTTGCCACAAGTTTTTGGAAAATGCAGAATGAAACTGAAAATTTATGTTTTTACACAAAGTTGACAATTAATAAGATATTTCTATACCACAGCATAGGCATACTTGTAATTACACCCCAAAACACATTCTGCTACTCCTCCCGAGTATGGTAATACCACATATGTGAGACTTTTTCACAGCTCAACCAAATAGAGTGATCCAAAATTAAAGGAGCATCTTCAGGCTTTCTATGGGCATAAATTATGCAAAGAATGTCCTGAATATGTTTCACATTTTTGGAGGTACTAAAGCACCAGAACAGTAGAAACACACACAAAATTACCACATTTTGGAGATTAAAAACCTCAAGATATGTTTATGTGGCATGGTGATTCGTTTGAAGACTTCAGTTTTTTGCTACAAGTTTTTGAAAATGTGCAAAGAAAATTAAAAATATTTTTTTACACAAAGTTGTCAATTTATTAAGATATTTTTCACAAACTGTATGGGTGTACTTAGAATTTTACCCTTCCTCTCCTCCTGAGTATAAGGATACCACATGTGTGGACTGATTATTTACCATCTGTGGCTCCCTATGGAGTGGCGGATGTCAACAGACATGTGTCCTTTTACACCTCCCAACATCCGATCCTATCCTGTTCACTAAAAACAGACGGACGGGGATCCCATTCCCCATCCATCTGGCGGATCGGATGACAGATGGAAATGGACAGGCGGTCAGTTCCCATCCAACCGCCCCGTAAAGACCAGCGGGCTGTGTCCGTGTTCATTATGCATCAGTGGAGCTGACATGGACAGATTCCACTTGCTCAGACTCTAGCTGAGGAGGTGGATCTGCTGCTGGAGTTGGCCTCAAGTGAATGGGGCCTAATGGTCGCCTCTGTACAAGTGGCCAGGGAATAAAGTTTAGCATAACTTGTAACAGTCCCCGTTCCTAAAGCCAAGTAAGCTTAGCCTATTGGTATGTGGCTGCCCCCAGGAATGCCATGCTCAGTGGCCAGAAAGTATAGGAGGCTGTAGAAAGGAAGAACAATAGAGCTCCTGTGGTTCCAGGAATGCAGCTGTTTGAAAGAGATGGGTGAGACTGGCGTCTCCCTGGAACATAGTCAGTGGGACATGCATATGTGTTAGTTCAGGTGCAAGTGGAGACACGGTTAGCAAACAGGAAAAGGATTGGACCAGAAAGCAGGCAGAAACAGGGTCAATGAAAAGGCCAGGGTCAGTACAGGCCGCAGGCAGAGACAACACTCTGGGGCTGCAGCGTCAGTGATCATGAACACTGTTGCTGGCATACACTGGTCGGGTGACACTGGGCCTGGTGTTAGCAGTGATCAAGAAAACCATAGTTGGCTGCACTGGCCTGGTGTGGCACCAGTCAGGAACACTGTTTCTGGTATACACTGGTCTGAAGAAACTGGGACTGGTGTGGCTAGCGATTAAGAACGTTGTTGATGGCTTACACTGGTTTGGTTAAACTGGGACTTTTGTGGTGGTGATCAGGAACACTGTTGCTGGCGTTCACTCGTTTGGTGACACTGGGAATAGCATAGTGGTAATCAGTTAAGCTGAAGTTGGCTGCACTGGTCTGATGTGGCAGCAATCAGGAACACTGTTTCCAGCTACACTGGTCTAGTGACACTGTGACTGGTGTGGTGGTGATTGGAGATGCTGTGACTGGCTGCACTATTAGGGCTTGTTCACACATGAGGATGGGGGACAGTGAAACCTCTTGGTTGAGCCTCGGTTTTACTGAACCCAACCACTACCCACTTTAGCTACAGGGGCAGCATTTGGACATGTACACATGCCGTGGCTGCGAAGCTTTGCAGGAATGATACAACCTGGTGTGTGAATGGGGGTGCTTGTGTGGGGTACAAGGGGTTAAAGCATTAATTTTTAAGCTTCCTCTGATTGGCTGAGGCAGAGAAGCGGATGGATGACATCACAATCTCCACCTCTGCAAATCAGAGGATGCTTTGCATTTCTTAAAACAATACAAAGCTTTCCATGAGTTGCTAAGCAGCATTAACTCTTTTGTTCCAGGAATGAAATGGGAAGTCCCTGTCCCACTGCCAGAAGACAGCACTGTGTACTGTATGTAGCTGAGACTACATACAGTTATTACAGCGCGCCCAGCAAGCACACCTGTTCGTTCAGTTAATAGTTTATTTGGGCTAGCTTTGCCCAAACAAACAATTTAAAGGGACATTGAGTCTTTCTTGGGTTTATATACACTTTAAGCTTGGAGATGACATTGCATAATATTGTATGGAATCATTTGTCTAATTATTTTTGACCAAATATATTAAACCTTGTAGTTAGATTTTTTTTTTAAATCTTTATTTAATGAAAGACAAGAGTTATTAGTCACAAATCCAGTAACAAGGCAGCGCAGACACAGCTGAGTAAAACAGAGACAGTGTCAGGACCTGGTTCACCTGTTGGTGGCACTGTGCTTCCCTGGGTGGAAAGCTGCAGTTCTGGTGGCCACCAGCAGGTGTCTCCCAGCAGCCAACAGGTTCCAGCTGCTGGGAGAGTATTTAACCTCTTCACGCCGACCGTACGCAAATATGCAGCCTTGGCTTGAAGGGGTTGTATCAGGGTGATACATGCAGCGTTACGCATCACCCCTGTACTGTTTTTTTTAGAGCCGACGGTCGGCTTTCTTGGGATAACAACTGATGCAGCTAGTAGCCGCTTGGCTGTTATCCCAAGCAGCGGGAGGGGACATTCCCCCCCCGCCGCCTTCCACAGCTTATCCCACCGGGAGGCCCGAGTGACAAGCCGGCATGTCCGCCGGCTGGCCGGAGACCCAAACGAAGCCACAATCATCTTCGATCGGGTCTCAGATCTAGTAAACCCAGTTTTCAGAAGACTTAAAGGTGCCAGATTTAAGAAAATTACAGCATTCAAAACTGACAAACTTGGCATTTTGAGTGATTTTAAATGCAAAGAAGGGATTTGGGGTCTTTTATACCCCAGATCCCTACATAAAGAGTACCAGTCACTGCCTATTACTGTCATAAGAGATGTTTGCATTTCTTGTGACAGCAATAAAAGTGATAAAAATAAATAAATGAAAGAGACAGTGTAAAAATAAAAAGATAAAATAAAATGAATAAGAAAAAATAAATAAAAAAGTTAAAGCGTCCCCGTCCAAGCATGCTCGCGCAAGAAGCAAACGCATACGTGAGTCGCACCCGCAAATCTAAACAGTGTTCAAAACACACATGTGAGGTATCGTCGTGATCGTTAGAGTGAGAACAATAATTCTAGCACAAGACCTCCTCTGTAACTCTAAACTGGTAACCTGTAGAAATTTTTAAAACGTCGCCTATGGAGATTTTTGGAGAAAAGTTTAGGATCTACACTTAGAAGGGCGATTGGTCTGTAACTACTGCATTGTCAGAGATCCTTTCCTTGTTTGGGAAGCCCTGTAATTTGTGACCTGAGGGTGTCAGCTGGATGGGATATATGATAGATTTGAAAGTGCAGAGAAAAAAAAAAGACGTGAAGCCATCTCTAAAGGTTTTGTAAAAAAATAGATCGATAGTCCACTAACATCAGGAGCTTTACCTGGTTTAGCTGGTGTGATGACCGTATGAAATTCCACATCTAAAATGGGAACTTCAAGGAATTCTCGAGTCTCTTTTTGACAGCATTGGGAGGTTCGAAGCCTAGAGAAATGACTCTAGCAGAATGTTTAGTCACTGCGGAGTGTGATGATGATAGGTTGTATAATTTGCAGTAGTAAGATTGTAATTCCCAAGCTATGGAACCTCACATATTGGGGCTGATTTACGAAACGTTTGCGCCATGAGTATTGGCGCATCTGCGTGCGCAATGGCTGTTTTGGTATTTACAAAACATTAGCGCCTGTAGTGCAGCCCTATTTCCCATTTACTATAGTGTTGTCGGCGGACGGGAGGAGGCGCTCAGTGCGCCACTATGGACCTGGCGCACAGCATGTTAAACACTAAATATAAAGAAGCTGTAAGTAAGAATATAATGGGGGTGATGTGAGGAAGTGTAGGGACACCTGCCCAAATAACAAACATGGCCAAAATTGAGTGATAAAGTAACTTTTTCAAAACCAGCCCGCTGCGCCGGCAAGTACGATTCGAGCTGCGGGAGGTTTTTTTGAGCTCAGCGCGGGAATTTTAATGGTTCAAATGCGCCGGGACACTGCGCCTGCAAAAACTTAGTAAATGTCAAGTCACCTAAGTCAATTTGCATAAGTTGCACAGGCGCAGCTCTGAACTTTCCATTGCGCCAGCAAAATGACATTTCTAAAGGAAAAAAAAAAACATTTAAAAGCAGCCGCGGCTGTAATGAATTGTCGGCTCCCGGCAATATAGAGAAAAGTAATTGAAAGTCTTTGCTAACCAAAAAAAAAAGCGTGGGGGTCCCCCCAAATTCCATAACCAGGCCCTTCAGGTCTGGAATTGATATTAAGGGGAACCCCGTTGCAAATTTCTTAAAAAAATGACGTGGGGTTCCCCCCAAATATCCAAACCAGGCCCTTGAGATCTGGCATGGATTTTAAGGGGAACTCCACCCCAAAATTAATAAATGGCGTGGAGTACCCCCAAAAATCCACACCAGACCCTTATCCGAGCACGTAACCTGGCCGGCCGCAGGGGAAGAGGGGGGGACGAGAGCGCCCCCCCTCCCTCCTGAACCGTACCAGGCCACATGCCCTCAACATGGGGAGGATGTCCCCATGTTGATGGGGACAAGGGCCTCATCCCCACAACCCTTGCCGGTGGTTGTGGGGGTCTGCGGGCAGGGGGCTTATCGGAATCTGGAAGACCCCTTTAACAAAGGGGACCCCCAGATCCCAGCCCCCCCTATGTGAAATAGTAAGGGGTACATTGTACCTCTACCATTTCACAAGGAAAGTGTCAAAATGTAAAAAATGACAAGAGCCGGTTTTTGAAAATTCCTTTATTAATGTCTTTTTCTTTCTTCCTCTTCCTCTTCCTCTTCCTCTTCCTCTTCCTCTTCCTCTTCCTCTTCCTCTTCCTCTTCCTCTTCCTCTTCCTCTTCCTCTTCCTCTTCCTCTTCCTCTTCCTCTTCCTCCGCATCTTGCTCCGGCGTCTTCCCTTCTTCTTTCTTCTCCGGCCGCTCCGTTTGAATTGGAGGTTCCCGCTGTGCGACGCTTCAGTTTTCCACTTGTCCGCTGCCCCCCTCTGACACCACGGGGAAAGTCCTCGTGAAATCCATGTGCGTCAGAGGGGGGCGGGGTCTCCGGGTGTAAGCGGACCCGATGGGGAACTGAAGCGTCGCACAGCGGGAACCTCCAATTCAAACGGAGCGGCCGGAGAAGAAAGAAGAAGAAGGGAAGACGCCGGAGCAAGATGCGGACGAGAACACCGAAGGAAGAAGGAAGATGAAGATGAAGATGGAGGAAGAAACCCGAATGGAGAAAAGAAGAGGATGGAAGAAGATGGAAGAAGAAGATGGAAGAAGAAGATGGAAGAAAGGAAAAGACATTAATAAAAGGAATTGTCAAAAACCGGCTGTTGTCATTTTTTACACTTTCTTTGTGAAATGGTAGAGGCACATTTGTACCCCATTACCATATCACATAGGGGGGGTCCCCTTTGTTAAAGGGGTCTTCCAGATTCCGATAAGCCCCCCGCCTGCAGACCCCCACAACCACCGGGCAAGGGTTGTGGGGATGAGGCCCTTGTCCCCATCAACATGGGGACATCCTCTCCATGTTGAGGGCATGTGGCCTGGTACGGTTCAGGAGGGAGGGGGGGCTGCTCTCGTCCCCCCTCTTTTCCTGCGGCCGGCCAGGTTATGTGCTCGGATAAAGGGTCTGGTGTGGATTTTTAGGGGGACTCCACGCAATTTTTTTTTTAAATTTGGGGTGGAGTTCCCCTTAAAATCCATGCCAGATCTCAAGGGCCTGGTATGGATATTTGGGGGGAACCCCACGTCTTTTTTATTAAAAATTTGCAGCGGGGTTCCCCTTAATATCCATTCCAGACCTGAAGGGCCTGGTTATGGAATTTGGGGGACCCCCACGCATTTTTTTTTTGGGTTAGCAAAGACTTTCAATGACTTTTATCTGTATTGATGGGAACCAGCAATTCATTACAGCCGCAAGGACTTTTAAATGACTATTATTTTACTTTAGAAATGTCATTTTGCTCTCCAACTGTTATAAACATGGAAAACATGTGCTACTTTACAGGCATACTATAGACACCCCCCGGGTATGATATTTAGGGCCAGTTCACACCGGGTGCAGTGCGTTCCAGTGCCTGAAAAACGCAAAGAAAGTTGATCACATTAATGCCAATGGCATAGTTCACACCACTGCAGTCCGTTCCAGTGCGTTTCAGAAAGCCAAAAAAAAAAAATTGGTCATGCTGCATTTTTTTTTTTTAGGTACAAAACTGTACTGGACCCCAGTAAAACACATCAAAAACGCAACGGAACGTACCAAAAATGCACTAGAATGCACCGCAACGCACCTAAATGCACCAAAGACGCACTGCAACACACTTGTCCTAAGTGAAAAGAGGGTGAAAAAAAACACTGGACTGCATAAAAAATGCACTGGAATGTGTCAAAAACGCGCATGCAGAAAAGCACCTGGAACGCACCCAGACTGCGTTTCTATAGTGTGAACTAGGGCCAGTTCACACCATAGAAACACAATCCGGATGCGTTCCAGGTGCTTTTCTGCATGCACGTTTTTCATGCGTTCCAGTGCATTTTTGGTACGTTTTTGATGCAGTCCAGTGCTTTCCCCCCCCCCCCCCTCTTTTTTAATAACCATAGATAAGGACAAGTGTGTTCCAGTGCGTTTTTGTTGCATTTAGGTGTGTTCCGGTGTGTTTAGGATGCGTTTTTATGCGTTCCAGTACAGTCCAGTGCAGGTAAAATGCAGCATGTTCTACTTTTTTGGTGGAACTGGAACGCACTGGAACAAACACTGCCATTTAGAACCATATAACCAACTTTCCATGCATTTTGGATGCATAAAAAACAATGCACTGCATGTGGTGTGAAATGGCCCTTAAGCAATTTGGCATGTTTAAAGGCACTTCTCCTTGTTTTGTTTTTGGTGTTTTCCAAAATGGTGACATTGATATACAGTATGTCCCTTAGGGTGAGACCTGGGCCCCCATTTTAAGGCCAATAACTAGAAGATAAGCCAGCCAAGTGGGGACTAGCAAAATAACAAGTCAGTTCCCATAGACTGCAATGGTATTTGTTGGTGGGGGGGGGGGAGGGGTGATTGTCCCATCTCTAATTTTGTAGCATGCTGGATGATGTGCTTAATTTTGGACCGGGGGAGGGCGGGGTTATTTTTTGCTAGCTGCATTGGTGTTGTTCTGCACATGCCCAGCCAGTTCGTTTTTTTTTTTTTGCGTGCTTTTTGTTTGTGAACAGCGCCTGGATATTTCTGGGCATGCTCACTCGGAGAGTGTTTTGATGGGTTAGTAATTGAAGGACATCCTTAACAGGTGTGCCCACTTTGAATTTCAGTCTCTACATTGAGTGAACTTGCATTTTGGGTGTTTCATAGACTGTGCATGTGTTTTCAATTGCCTCATTAGCTCACAAACATATGTTATATAAAGCTCAGAGGGAGCATTCGTTCGCTTGCCCTGAGAAGAGGCAAGTGTGTGTGCGCGCGCAAAATGTACATGTTGGTGTCCTTATCGAGTTTGTAACACATGTATTTTATTTGTTATGTCTTTGCAAAACAGGTGATTGGTTAACTTTTGTGGGTTGTATATTTTTTGTGTGGGGGAAATGTTCCCCTGAAATAATTCTGATGTTGTTAATGTGTGTCGTTTGTTCCCTTTGATTTAATTGTCTGCGCTGCATTTTATTTTTGGCCAAAAATTTCTCAAGATGTTGAGTCTGTAACTGTTTCAAATTGACCATGTTTTTTATTTTGCCTTCCCTTTTATTTTGTTGACCAATAAAATTTGATGCAAAGTTTTGATGTTTGTTTTGTGTTTTCTTTGCAACAAATGTGACAGCTGATTGGCATGTCAAAACAAAACTGGTGTGATTTGTCTAATCTGGTGCCTTCATGCTAGCTTATGCATGGATTGTATTGTGTGCTGCCATGGAAAGTCACCAGGAAATGAAAAATACAGAGCGATAAGTATTCAATTTTCCTTTTTTACTGCAGTGGTTCTCAGCCTCAGTCCTTAAGTACCCCCAACAGGACATGTTTTGTGAATTTATCTTATCGAGAATTGCTGTCCAAAAATCAAAACCATTGACTGTGATTTAAAGCACATGTGCAAGATGAAGAAAAACCTGCAAACATGGCCTGTTGGGGGTACTTGAGAAGCACTGATTTAGAGCACTGCACTTAAAAATAGCTCAAGGCCATACAATTCTAATTGTGGGCATTTTGAGGGAAACAAAGTAAGTGTTAGAACCCCTGCGTGTGTGTTTTTTTTTTTTATATATTTTTTTTGTAGTTTGTCCTTTGTGTCTCCTTTTCTTAAAATTGGCTTCACTTCCTGTCACACAGCTAAACAGGAAGTGAAGGTAAAACCCTACCAATGTCTTTTCTTGGGGACACACAGATCAATCTAACTAGTGTCCCTATTGAGCAAATTGCACTCTAGCACTTTGTTGTGTACACCCCAAATCAATGTATAGTTTGGGGTTTAGTAAAGACAAATCCACTCTGCAGTAAAAGTGTAGCTGCTGAAAATCTGAGGGAAAGTACTGGTGATTGGCTGTTCCAATCATGTAAAAACAAAGATGGTGTATTTTTTTGGCTTGCATGTCCCCCTCAGATATACAGCAAGTGCACTTGTAGTGCAAAGTAGATTTGCCTTTAGTAAATAAACCCCAAAGTCCAAAATACCTAATAATTTGGGGTGTACCCCGCAATATGCTGGAGTGCAATGTGCATAATAGGGAAAGTATTTAGACTGACCTGTGTGTCCCCAAGGAAAGACATTGTTAGGGATTTTCCCTCACTTCCTGTGTGGCTATGTGACAGGAAGTGATTTGGAAGGATAAAGTGGCCAAATTATTTAGTTTAACTTTTCAAAGACTCATTCCTAAGTTGAATTGTGATGCATGTCAATGGCCCATTTAGACCCTCTTTAATCACTTGAGATCAGCGCTATAACTGATCGACGGCCACAGCATGGTCCTCAATTGCCGGGAGTCCGTCAATAAACGTCCTCCCCTTTGCGCGCGCGCGTTGTGGTCACCGAGTCACTGAGACTCAGGTGATGACAGATCCGAGTAAGGGGCCCGATCCCTGCCCTTTACCATGTGATCAGCTGTCAGCAAATGACAGCTGATCACGTGATGTAAACAAAAGCTGGGTAATGGTTTGTTTTCTCCTTGTGCTGACAGCGTGAGCATAAAAAAAAGGCAATCACCGGCTTATGTGCAAGGGACATGGGGCCCGAAGAGGAAGAGGCAATTCTGCATCATCTGTGACAATTAGTAGCCCCTGTCAGTGCCACCTATCAATGGCCACCACTGGTGCCAATCAGTGGCATCTAGCAGTGCTGCCTATCAGTGCCCATCACTGCCAACTATCATTGCCACCTAGCAGTGCCAAATAGCAATGCCACCTCTCAGTGCCCACCCTTGCCGCCTTATCAGTGCAGTCTCGGCAGTGTACATCAATGAAGAAGAAAAATTACCTTTTTTTAAAATATTAACCAGTTTCCTACCGCCCACCGTCAAATGACATCCTTGGCTTTGGGCGGTGACATCTGAATGATGCCTGCAGTTGCAGGCATCATTCAGATATCATTCTTTTCAGCCGGCGATTCTGTGCACAATAAAAATGATCATAGTGGCAGTTCCGCCACTTGATTGTTCTTATAGGCGGGGGGAGGGGACGTTCCCCCCCCTCTTGCTGCCATCCGGTGCCTCTCCGGGCTCTCACGTGCCATCTGGGGCTCGGAGAACGATTTGGAGATGACTGGTGACCAGACGGTCATCAGTCTTCTCTATGACCATCGGAGGCGCGGGCACGATGTTATGACATCACGCCGTGTTCCCGTATGTTAACCAAGCCGTGATCTCGGCTGTCAGCATGAGATTGGTGATTTTTTTTGTTTTGGACCAATATCATGCTTTCCAGCCTGGAGGAGAGATGCGGGGTCTTATTGACCCCGCATCTCTCCATAAAGAGGACCTGTCACACACATTCCTATTACAAGGGATGTTTACATTACTTGTAATAGGAATAAAAGTGATCCCAAAAAAAAAAGTGTAAGAAATACAAAAAAGTAAAAAAACAAAATAAGCAAAAATACGAAAAAATGCCCATGTCCCCGGTAGCTTGCGCTCAGAAGCGAACACACACGCAAGTCCCGCCCACATATGTAAACGCAGTTCAAACTACACATGTGAGTTATTGCTGCGTGCGTTAGAACGAGTGCAACAATTCTAGCACTAGACCTCCTCTGTGATGCCAAAATGGTAACGTGTAAAAAAATTTCAAGCATCGCCTAGGGAGATTTCTAATTACTGAAGTTTGGTGTCATGCCATGAGTGTGCGCAATTTTAAAGCGTGATGTGTTAGGTATCTATTTACTCAGCATAACAACATCTTTCACATTATACCAAAAAATTGGCCGTAACTTTACTGTTTTGTAATATTTTTAGCAAACAAAAGGCGTTTGAAAATTTATTGCGCAAATACCGAGCAAGATAAAAATTTGCAATGACCGCCATCTTATTCCCTAGGGTGTCTGCTCCAAAAACATGTATAATGTTTGGTGTTTAGAAGTAATTTTATAGCCATAAATGTATGATTTTTACATGAAGGAGAGAAGTGCCAGAATAGGCCCATTGCTGAAGTGGGTAAAAATAGGATTTTTTTGTACTCACCGTAAAATCCTTTTCTCTGACATCCATGGACTGACACGGTGTGTCTTTACACTTTACACGTGGGTTATGTCCCTGCTTGCAGGAGAAGACCTAGGCAGAATGTGAGATGTTATACATACATTCTAAAAGCCAGAGCTGAACAGCCCCACCCAGGGGGCGGTCCCTCCGGGCATAACCCTCCCACTACAGTCAGCAGACTTCAGTTCGTAACAAAGCAGTACAAACTTAAAAAGGAAGGGTGGGTGCCGTGTCAGTCCATGGATGTCAGAGAAAAGGATTTTACGGTGAGTACAAAAAATCCTATTTTCTCTTATCATCCATGGACTGACACGGTGTGTCTTTACACTTTACACGTGGGATGTCCCAAAGCAGTGTCAAGAGGGATGGGAGCAGTATAAATGGAAAAACCAAAAACTTTCACTCCAAGAAGGCAGATCTCCTCAACGGAGGAGTCGCAACTTTAAACAGCGGCCTGCAGCACCCTGCTGCCGAAGGAAGCATCCGAAGATGCAGCCACATCAACCTTATAAAAAACTTAAAAGGTATGAACAGACGACCAGGTCGCCGCCTTGCACACTTGTGCAACCGACGCTTGATGTCGGAAAACCCAGGAAGCACCAATTGCCCTGGTGGAATGCGCCGTAACCGGAAAGGGAGGCGCCCGCCCTTTGAGAGCATAGGCTTGAATGACGGTTTGTGTGATTCCCCTAAACATGATGGCAGACGAAACCGCTTGGCCCTGTTATGGACCAGGGGCAGTCACAAACAGTGAGTCGGACTTCCGAATAGAAGCAGTAGCAGACAGGTACACCCGTAAGGCTTGTACCACATCCAATATGTGCAGCGCAAACTCTCTGGGATGCGATGGGTGAGGACACAAGGACGGGAGGACAATGTCCTCATGTAGGTGAAAGGTAGACACCACCTTTGGCAAAAGGGAAGGTCGCGGATGCAACACCGCCTTATCCTTATGGATGACTAAATATGGCGACTTGCAGGACAAAGCCGCCAACTCAGACACTCGTCAAACAGAAGTGATTGCCACTAAAAGGCCACCTTCTGAGACAAGACAAGAGAGGAATATCCCGGATATTCCCAAAAAGGAGGTTCCTGGAGGACCTAGAGCACCAAATTCAGATCCCACGGTGGGAGAGAAGGCTTGACAGGAGGGAGCACATGGCGAACCCCCAACACAAGGTGCTAACCAAGAAATGACCCGCTAGAGGTCGCTGAAAGAAGACGGCCAAGGCCGAAATCTGATCCTTGATGGTACTCAAAGCAAGCTTTTGGGTCACTCCACACTGTAGAGGACGCAGGATTCTGGGGACGGAATACGTCCGAGGACGCCAGTCCAGCGCTTTGCATATGGCGATATAAGCTTTCCAGGCACGGTGATAGATCTGCCTGGAGGAAGACTTCCGTGTCCTTAACATGGTCAAAATGACAGAGTCCGAGAGACCTCGGTCCCTCAACACCTGGCTTTTAACAGCTCTGCCGTTAAAGCCAGAGACTGTAAGCCGGATGAAACATAGGACCTTGAGACTGAAGGTCCTCCCTCATCGGCAACCGCCAGGGAACGTCCGCAACGAGACGTACCAGATCAGCGTACCAGTGACGCTGAGGCCAATCCGGAACAATTAGGATCACCGGAGTTTATATCAGGCGATAAGGACCCTATGGGGCCACCAACGCATCCGAGTCATCGCCCAAAGGATCCCTGGATCTGGCCACAACCTCGACCCTTGCGACTGAGTCGAGAGGCCATCAGGTCCACATCCGACGTGCCCCCCCGTCGGCAAAGGAGTTGAAATATGCAAGGACCACTCTTCCTGGTCCGGCGTCTGGCGATTGGCGACTCAGATAGTCCGCCCCTACAGAGCCGGCACGTTTCTTCCGGCCCACTTCAGGATACGGATTACCTCGGAAGCCGCAGCTGAGCTCCGAGTCCCCCCGTGATGGTTTACATACGCCACCGCCGTGGCGTTGTCCGACTGGCTCCTGATGGAGCGACCCCGTACTCTCTCCAACCTGAGGAGAGACACAGTCTGATGGCCCGCATTTCCAGAACAGTGATTGGTAAATGGGCTCGTCCGGAGTCCAAGGCCTTGAGCCGACAGGACTCCCCAGACTCCACCCCAGCCCGTCAGGCTGGCGTCTGTCGTGAGTACCGTCCATTGGATGGGAGGGGAACGACTTTCCGGACCGAAGAGCCGAGGGTCCCAACCACCCTGTCAGGGACGCCCTGACCAGGTGAATCACCTGGATCCGAAGATCCAAGGACAACGGGGATTTGTCCCAGGTGGACAAGATCTCCTTCTGCAATGCCCTGGTGTGTGATTGGGCATACGGAATGGCCGCGAAGGAGGCCACCAGGAGTCCCGGGACTCTCATGCAAACAACGGATTGACAACCATGTTCGGGATGTCCGCACCCGCACCGCAGACTGAAGTGTCAGCAACTTCTCCAGAGGTAGGATACCTTTGCCTCCAAGGAGTCCAGAACCAGAACTACAGACTCCAGACACTGAGTCGGGACCAGGACTGACTCCTGAATGTTCAGGAACCACCCGAAGTCCCTGAGGGTCTAATTGACGATAGTCACCTTTCCTCTAAGTCTGAGCCACTTTCTGCTCATAGCAGAAGACCGTCCAGATAGCCCACGACAGCAATACCTCGCTGTAACAGAAGGCTAGAACCGGAGCAAGCACCTTGGTGAACACCCTTGGTGCCGAGGCAAGGCCGAAAGGAAGAGCCACAATCGAGAGTGGACTTCGCTGATCGCAAGGCGCAGAAACTTCTGGTGACTTGCGCAGATCGGAACATGCAAGTAGGCGTCCTTGAAGTCCAAGGACGCCAGAAGAAAATCCCTTTGGTGGAGTGTAGCGAAAACCGTGCGAATGGATCCCATGCGGAATTTCTGCACCTTCTCGAAGGCATTCAGGGCCTTGAGGTCCAGGATAGGTCGAACCACGTCCTATTTTTGGGACGACAAACAGATTCGAGCAGAATCCCTGAAAACTCTCCTGTGACGGAACCGGCACAATCACTCCGGACCTGATCAAATCCTGTACAGCCCCCAAGAGGGCTGCCCGACAGGTAGGAAGGAGAGGAAGATTCAAGGGAAAGAATCTGTGTGGGGGCCAGGATCGGAATACTATCCTATAACCTGAGGTGACCACCTCGCACACCCACCAGTCGGAGATTCGGGAGGTCCACCGATCCGTGAACCTGCGAAGTCGTCCCCCCACCCCAGAGTCGGGCGGAGGCAAGACTTCACGCGGAGGCGGGCTTGGGAGCCGCTTGTTTGGCTTACGCACCCAGGGGCACTTGTGCCCACCAGCCGCACTGCCGTCAGTCTGAGAGGGCCTACCTGTGGACTCTGACCGACGAAAAAAACCCCTGTTTTGCTGGAAAGGAAGGCCCCTGTTTGCGGCGGGCCTCCTCACCCTTGCTAGTCTAAGGAAGACGAGTGCGTTTACCTCCCGTGACATCCATGACGATGTCATCCAGAGCAGCACCGAAAGGTCTACCGCCCTTAAAATAGTAGATCCGTCAGGAGCTTCCTAAGGCTAGGTCAGCAGACCAGCATTTCAACCAGATAAGACGACGCAATACCACCGCCGAGACAGAGGCCCTGGATATTAAAGGGGCCGCGTTCAGCGTGGCGTCGCACACAGAAACCAGGCCCTGAACCAGTTGGTGGGCCAGAGCAACTGTGTCTGGAGGAAGAATATGCTCCTGTACAGCTAGGTGCAACATTTTTGCCCAACCTGTAAGTGTTTTAGACACAAGGGTCGCCGCTACCACAGGTTGTAGGGCGGATCCCAACAAGGCAAACATGGTTCTGCTCACCACTTCTGACCTCCTGTCAGTGGGGTCCTCAAATGCAGGAGTCCCCTCCATCGGGAGAGTGATGGCCTTGTTCAACCGGGCGACTGGAGGGTCGACCACTGGGGGAGAAGCCCACTTTTTAAGTGGGGCATCTTCAAGGAGTACCTGATAGACAAACGCCGCGGGACCATAAAAAAAATTCTTCTGCGGCTTTTCCCAGACCTCATCAATGAGCTGGTCAAAGAAAGTACAATGGAAAAAACCCCTTTAGAAGGCCTGGCCTTAAAAGAACCAAAGGAGACAGTATCCGCCTGAGGTTCTGCATCCGCAGCATTTGAGCTTGAGAGTGTCCCTCACCGCAGTCATGAGCACACTAACAAGCGCCCTGTCATTTACTGACTCAGAACTGGAGTTTCCCTCATAAGGAATGTCCTGTTCAAAACCATCCATACATTCAGAACTAGGGTCCTGAGCGATAGTGGCTAGGCCCATATCTGAATCAGCGCACTGCCCTCGAGTAGATAAAGTGGGGAGAGGGCACCTTTTTGCACCTTGCGCTTGCACACAGCTCCCATCCTGGTCAGAAATTGATTCCAGGGCTGCCCACAACAGGTCCATAGGGACCGCAGTGCTGAAGCACTGCCTGTTGCCACTGACATTTTTAGGGGAAGCTGGTGACACAGACTCCATATTGTCCCTCTCTGAGACTCTCTCAGATAAAAAGTCCACCCACAGGCTGTGCTGACTGAGGAGGGGGCGCCCAGGGGACTCACCAAACCGGACCAGGGACCGCTTAGTTCCGCTGTCTGTACCGCGCTGTGTCAGCGCTGGTAAGCTGTGAGGAGATTCGCGCTGCTATAGCAGCGCTAGAGGCCAAACTAGTGCTGAAAAGCGCGCGGGCTACAAGAAAATGGCCGCCGCAATTCACTGAGGCGATCCGCGGCAAGATGGCCGCCATGACGCAGTTAAAATGAAACAGCACACACGCACAGCGCCACTCGGCGCTCAGGCCCCCAAAAAAAAAAAAACACACAAAAAAGCCCCAAGGCATACATTGCAGACCAGCATGAGCCCCCCAAGAACAGTGTGACCCCCAAGCACCCCACACAGTCAGCGCCAGTAATGGTGACAGAGAGCGACAATAAAATACAGGGGGAGACAGGGAAAATCCCCCACAGAGAAACACACAGCCTTTTGTACTCACCTGCAGGCAGGAGAGACTACTTACCCGTCCCCTGAGGGACACACTGGTGTTTCTGACAGGACTATCACAGTGCAGTACTGAGTAGCTGTCGGCCCGGTCCACCGCGAAAGATACAGTCAGTCAGGAGCTGTTCAGTCTTGAGAGGACCGTGGGAGCATTAAAGCAAACCCGGCCACCCCTGGAGTCATGGGGCCTGTCGTGAACTGAGTCTCACGCACAGAAGGCGAGGATCAGCACGCTCGATGGTCGGACAGGGAAGACTACGAGGATATCTTGTACCCAACCTGTTGCCCAGCCGACAGTTGATAGAAGATTCTCAAAAATAAAATAAAAAAGAATTCCAAAAAGGAATAAAATAGGTCAGGAGACTGGCTCCTGAGGGAGCCACGTCTTCTCCTTCTGCTAAGCAGAAAAAAACTCAAGTCTGCTGACTGTAGTGGGAGGGTTATGCCCGGAGGGACCGCCCCCTGGGTGGGGCTGTTCAGCTCTGGCTTTTAGAATGTATGTATAACATCTCACATTCTGCCTAGGTCTTCTCCTGCAAGCAGGGACATAACCCACGTGTAAAGTGTAAAGACACACCGTGTCAGTCCATGGATGATAAGAGAAATATCCATTTTTTTTTTTTTAAACTCTGCCTTTTGTATTTATAGAAAAAAAATAAAAATAAAACACAAAGGTGATCAAATAGCACCAAAAGCAAGCTTTATTTGTATGCCAACAAATAAAACATTTTCATTGGGTTACAGTGTTGTATGAGCGCGCAATTGTCATTAAAAGTGCATCAGCGCTGAAATGTGAAACTTGGTCTGAGGAGTGCGCAAGTGGTTAATATAAGGCTACATGCACACGGACGTTTTTCAAGCCGCTTGTTTGAGTGTTTTTTGCAGCTTAAAAACATCTCTCCATGTTAGCCTATGGCCACCATGGCGTTTTTGAGCTGTAAATGGCATAGGCGTTTTTAGGCCCCATGTAAACGGGACGCTGGTGCAAAGTGTTCTGAACTAAGGTTGAAAGTGGTGTTTAGAAAGGCGCGCTTTGTGGCGTTTGCATGCCGTGTTTTACCACATTTGCGTGTATATGATAAGGAGCCGCCCTAAGCTCCAAAAACAGTATTATTTACGATTTCAGCTATTTAGTGAGACCAGAGTGATATCAGCAGCTGAGAGCAGCAGTGTAGTTGTATTTAGCGTGTCACTTGCCACAAGATGTGGATTGTCCACTTGCCACGTCAGCTGCCCCAAGTTGTGGATTGTCCACAATGCAATGGAAGCAATTTCATATCTATCTATCTATCTATCTATCTATCTATATTTTGGTTTTTCCTAATTTGCCATAAATTTGGAGTTTATCAATGTAAAAAAATAGGTCACCTTTAAAAACGCTTCTAAACTAAAATGCGGCTAAACGCTGGTACCGCATCTGAAACGTGGAAATCTTTGGCGTCTGAAGGCATTTTGAGGGTTTGTGAAAAACGATTTTAAAACGCAACTGCAGATTTTTTTTGCCAGGCCAAAAACAGTGTTTTGGATGTAATAGAATTCAATGGACCCGCATCCAAAACGCAAGTACCGGAATTTTGCGGCGATTTTTTGTTTTACCCATTTATAGCTGGTTGTTAAAGGAAATGTAAAAAAAAAAACTAAAAAAAACAGCGTGGGGGTCTAGTATGGGCCCTTGGGTCTAGTATGGATTCAAAGGGGACCCCCCCCAAAAAAAAAAATGAAAAAACTGACATGGGGGTTCCCCCAGAATCCATACCAGGCCCTTCAGGTCTGGCATGTATTTTAAGGGGAACCCCGCGCCAAAAACAAAAAAAATTTGCGTGGGGTCCCCTAGAAATACACACCAGACCCTTAATCCGAGCACTCAACCTGGCAGGCCGCAGGGGAAAAGGGGGGGACGAGAGAGCGCTGACCCCGCCCCCGTTTCACGTCACAGTCCCTTCATTCCCCGGGACTGTGACATCATATGGGGGCGGGGTCAGCGGTGCCATCACCCGGTGACCACGCCCCATGCCAATAAAAGTGGCACCGCTGCTCGGACAGATCATTGCAGCGGTGGACAGCGACGAGGCAACATCGGGCGAAGAGAAGAGGGAAGAAGGCGAAGAAGACCGGGACCCCGCTAGCAAAAGAGCTGCGAGAAGATAGCGGGGCGCCCGGCAGAAGGCAGAAAGAACCGGAGATCGTGGAGAAGACACCGGAGAAGAGCCGGAGAACAGAACAAGAGACCCCCGAAGTCGGAAGAAGACGGCGAGGAAGCCCGGGATCCCCGCTAGCAAAAGAGCTGGCAGAAGATAGCGGGGGCCCGGCAGAAAGACCCCCGAAGTCAGAAGAAGACGGCGAGGAAGCCCGGGACCCCCGCTAGCAAAAGAGCTAGCGGAAGTCAGCGGGGGCCCGGCAGAAAGACCACCGAAGTCAGAAGAAGACCCCCGGAGCTGCCCAATAAATGACTTTTCAAACCTGTGTTGTCTTTTTTTTATTGACTTATTTTGCCACCAGGTGAATGGGTAGGGGTACAATGTACCCCATACTCATTCACATAGGGTGGGGGGCCGGCATCTGGGGGCCCCATTTTTTAAAGGGGGCGCCCTGATTCCGAAAAGCCCCCCGCCCGCAGACCCCGACAACCAACGGCCAGGGTTGTTGGGAAGAGGCGCTTGTCTCCATCAACATGGGGGCAGGGTGCTTTGGGGTGGGGGGGCCGCAGGTCGCCCCCCTGCCCTGAAGCACCAAACCCCCCATGTTGAGGGCATGCGGCCTGGTACGGTTCAGGAGAAAGGGGGGCCGCTCTCTCGTCCCCCCCTTTTCCCCTGCAGCCTGCCAGGTTGCGTGCTCGGATAAGGGTCTGGTTTGGATTTTGGGGGGACCCCCACGCCATTTTTCGGCTTAAGGGGGGGTTCACCTCAAAATCCAGACCAGACCTAAGGGTCTGGTTTGGATTTTGGGGGGGACCCCCACGCCATTTTTCGGCTTAAGGGGTTCACCTTAGAATCCAGACCAGACCTAAGGGCCTGGTATGCTCCTGAAGGGGAACCCATGCCGTTTTTTTTTCATTAAAATTTGGCCTGGAGTTCCCCTTCATGATTCATACCAAACATGGGACAGTGAGGCTGCCGAGGACCAGCACGATGATATCGCGCTGGACACATTCTTGGCCAGCTAGTCGCCTCTAGGACACGACTTGAGCGGCTGCTTCACGCTCAGGTCGTGTCCAGGTCGCCTCGCAAAGTCGCGCTGTCCCTGTGTCAGCCGGCACACGTGTCGCCCGCAAGTCGGATCTGACTTCCCGGGCGACCTCTATTCAAATCAATGGGCTCCCATAGGGAACCATTCATTTTCAATAGTGCGCCGCTGACATTTCTATTTACTATAACAGTGCGCCGCTGCTTCCTGTGCCCAGTGAAGGAGTTATCCAGCGCACCAATTAAGGTTAGAAGCAGCGCAGCGCACTGTTATTAGTAAATCAGCCCCATTGTGTTTGGCACCTGTAGGGGTGATGGTGGAAATGTAGGTTCTCTGTTGTGGACCCCTAAGGGTTCTTGCCAACATGTGGCTCAATTTGTTGGAGAAATCATAGGACTTACGTACCTTCACGAGCTTCTGTTTGAGTATATCAAATTAAAGTAAATCAATTTCTCCCAAAGAGCCAGTAGCTCACGGTGCAACGCAGAGACATAAGACTTTCTGTGAAGAGATTCTAAAGAAGCGATGAAAAGACCCCTGCCAGGCATTTGTAGGCTTCCCACAGCATCAGAGAGGGGGGGATCCCGATCTTGGAGCATACTCATTGAGTCAACACATAGGGACTGATTGCTGTGGCACGGTCAGGTGGATGGGTGCATGGTCTGTACATTTTTTATTTATTTATTGTAAGGTTTTATAAATTATTATTTAGGTTTATAATAAAGAGGTCATATTTTAAATATACTCTGTGTATGTCTTGATGGCCATGATAAAAATAAATTAACATTTTTGTTTCTAAAAAATACAGTGCTCAAATGTGTATAACAGTGCAAAAATGATACACGATACAATGATACAAATATTTGTCAATAATTAATAAGTGATAAGATAACATAAATGGTTGATTTACTTAAACTGGAGAGTGCAAAATCTGGTGGAGCTCTGCATAGAAACCAATCAGCTTTCAAGTTTTTTGAACAAGCTGACCCACTGGAGGGATATGCGGCACCCAAAGTGTCCTCCACACCAGCACCTCTACAGTGCATCCAGAAAGTATTCACAGCGCCTCACTTTTTACACATTATGTTACAACCTTATTCCAAAATAGATTAAATTTATTATTTTCCTCAAAATTCTACAAACAATATCCCATAATGACAACATGAACAAAGTTTGTTTGAAATCTTTGCAAATTTATTAAAAATAAAAAACGAAAAAAATCACACGTACATAAGTATTCACAGCCTTTGCACAATACTTTGTTGAAGCACCTTTGGCACCAATTACAGCCTCAAGTCTTTTTGAGTATGATGCTACAAGCTTGGCACACCTATTTTTGGGCAGTTTCTCCCATTCTTCTTTGCAGGACCTCTCAAGCTCCATCAGGTTGGATGGGGAGCATTGGTGCGCAGCCATTTTCAGATCTCTCCAGAGATGTTCAATTGTATTTCAAGTCTGCGCTCTGTCTGGGCCACTCAAGGACATTCAAACGGGTGTCCTGAAGACACTCCTTTGTTATCTTGGCTGCGTGCTTAGGGTCCTTGTCCTGTTGAAAAATGAACCTTCGCCCCAGTCTGAGGTCCAGAGTGCTCTGGAGCAGGTTTTCATCAAGCATGTCTCTGTACATTGCTGCATTCATCCTTTCCCTTGATCCTGACTAGCCTTCCAGTTCCTGTCGCTGAAAAAAAAATCCACACAGCATGATGCTGCCACCAAAATTACAGTAGTATAGCTCCAAGAGTAATCACATCATAAAATTAGAAAGAGAGCACTTACAAAGATGGCTGCCAAGCTTTATATTTTTAAAATTGCTGAGCCTTTTGGACAGTTTCTAAATGTTTAAAAAATGTTTTCTTGACAAAAGGGTAATGTAAACCTTAAAGCATAAACGTCTGTCTCTTATTGTATGTAGCAGCCTCTAGTGTGCTAGAAGGATAGTGCATGTTTTTTATTTGTGAGAGTAGGTACATTTCCAGGATTGGCTGGCAGACAAGCCTGGGTGTGTTTTGATCAGGGATGAGCCGAACACCCCCCTGTTCGGTTCGCACCAGAACCTGCGAACAGACAGAATGTTCGTGTGAACTTTAGAACCCTATTAAATACAATGGACTCGAACGTTCGAAATCTAAAGTGCTAATTATAAACGCTAATATGCAATTTATTGTCCTAAAAAGTGTTTGGGGACCCGGGTCCTGCCCCAGGGGACATGTATCAATGCAAAAAAAGGTTTAAAAAAATAGACGTTTTTACGGGAGCAGTGATTTTAATAATGCTTAAAATGAAAAAATAAAAGTGACATTTTCCTTTAAATTTCGTACCTGGGGGGTGTGTATAATATGCATGTAAAGTCGCGCATGTTTCCCGTGCTTAGAACTGTCCCTGCACAAAGTGTCATTTTTGAAGGAAAAAAAGTCATTTAAAACTCACTCGCGGCTATTAATGAATTGTCGACTCCTGGCAATACATACAAAAGTCATTGATAAAAATAAAAAAAAAGCATGGGGGTTTCCCCAAATTCAAATACCAGGCCCTTCAGGTCTGGAATGGATATTAAGGGGAACCCCGCCGCAAATAAAAAAAAAATGGCGTGCGGTTCCCCCTAAATATCCATACCAGGCCCTTCAGATCTGGCATGGATTTTAAGGGGAACTCCACCCCAAAAAAAAAAAAAAATGGAGTGGAGTCCCCCCAAAAATCCATACCAGACCCTTATCCGAGCACGCAACCTGGCCGGCCGCAGGGGAAGAGGGGGGGACGAGAGAGCGCCCCCCCCTCCCTCCTGAACCGTACCAGGCCACATGCTCTCAACATCCCCACAACCCTTGCCCGGTGGTTGTGGGGGTCTGCGGACAGGGGGCTTATCGGAATCTGGAAGACCCCTTCAACAAAGGGGACCCCCAGATCCCGGCCCCCCCCTATGTGAATTGGTAAGGGGTACATTGTACCCCTACCATTTCACAAAGAAAGTGTCAAAAAATTTAAATAAAAACACAAACATTCCAGCGATGAAATCCAGTGTCCCGCGGCGATCCCGATGTCCAGCACTGTCCGTCATTGGTTGTGCCTGAGCGGACCTGATGGGGAACTTCCTCCGCAGTGTTTTAAATGTATAAACCCGCCCCTTCTAAAGTTCCCCATCAGGTCCGCTCACCGGACCAGATGCGGAACGCGAGAAGGGACAGGTCTATTCATGTATTACACAGCGAACGAAGTTCCCCATCAGGTCCGCCCCCTCGGTATGTCCGACCTCGCCTACGTCATTGGCCTGAGCGGGGAACTTCCTTAACTGTGTAATTTAAATTTACACAGTGAAGGAAGTTTCCTGCTCAGGCCAATGACGTAGGCGGGGTCTGACATCCCGAGGGGGCGGACCTGATGGGGAACTTCTCGCACTTTGTAATACATGTATAGACCCGCCCCTTCTCAAGTTCCCCATCAGGTCCGCTCAGCCAATGACTAGGTGTAAGGCTGAGGACCTGATGCGGAACATGAGAAGGGGCGGGTCTATACATGTATTACACAGCGAACGAAGTTCCCCATCAGGTCCGCCCCCTCGGTATGTCAGACCCCGCCTACGTCATTGGCCTGAGCGGGAAACTTCCTTCACTGTGTAAATTTAAATTGCACAGTGAAGGAAGTTCCCCGCTCAGGCCAATGACGTAGGCGGGGGTCGGAAATACCGAGGGGGCGGACCTCATGGGGAACTTCGTTCGCTGTGTAATACATGAATAGACCCGCCCCTTCTCGCGTTCCGCATCTGGTCCGCTGAGCGGACCTGATGGGGAACTTTAGAAGGGGCGGGTCTATACATTTAAAACACTGCGGAGGAAGTTCCCCATCAGGTCCGCTCAGGCACAACCAAATGACAGACAGCGCTGGACATCTGGATCTGCGCGGGACACTGGATTTCATCGCTGGAATGTTTTTTTTTTTTTATTTTTTTATTTTTTAATAAAGGACTTTTCCAAGGTGTTTGTGTGTTTTTATTTAAATTTTTTGACACTTTCTTCGTGAAATGGTAGGGGTACAATGTACCCCTTACCAATTCACATAGGGGGGGGGCGGGATCTGGGGGTCCCCTTTGTTAAAGGGGTCTTCCAGATTCTGATAAGCCCCCTGCCCGCAGACCCCCACAAACCACCGGGCAAGGGTTGTGGGGATGAGGCCCTTGTCCCCATCAACATGGGGACATCCTCCCCATGTTGAGGGCATGTGGCCTGGTACGGTTCAGGAGGGAGGGGGGCGCTCTCTCGTCCCCCCATCTTCCCCTGCGGCCGTCCAGGTTGCGTTCTCGGATAAGGGTCTGGTATGGATTTTTGGGGGGACTCCACGCCATTTTTTTTTAATTTGGGGTGGAGTTCCCCTTAAAATCCATGCCAGATCTGAAGGGCCTGGTATGGATATTTAGGGGGGAACCGCACGCCATTTTTTTTTAATTTGCGGCGGGGTTCCCCTTAATATCCATTCCAGACCTGAAGGGCCTGGTAATTGAAGTTGGGGGAACCCCACGCTTTTTTTTTTTTTTTTTTATCAATGACTTTTCTATGTATTGATAAAAGCCAACAATTCATTAATAGCCGTGAGTGAGTTTTAAATGACTTTTTTTCCTTCAAAAATGACACTTTGTGCAGAGACAGTTCTAAGCACGGGAAACATGCGCGACTTTACATGCATATCATACACACCCCCCGGTACGAAATTTAAAGGAATATTTCACTTTTATTGTTTCACTTTAAGCATTATTAAAATCACTGCTCCTAAAAAAACGGCCGTTTTTAAAACTTTTTTTTGCATTGATACATGTCCCCTGGGGCAGGACCCGGGTCCCCAAACACTTTTTAGGACAATAACTTGCATATAAGCCTTTATAATTAGCACTTTAGATTTCTCCCATAGACTTTTCAAATTTGCTGCAAACACCCCAAATTGTTCGTTGTTCGGCGAACAGGCGGACAGGCAATGTTCGAGTCGAACATGAGTTTGACTCGAACTCGAAGCTCATCCCTAGTTTTGATCTGTGTTGGGAGTGACTCAGAGTAGAGCTGGGTGACTCACAGGCAGTGTCACCAAGAACTCCCACTTTTTTTGCAGAATGTTCTGGTGTTTTCTGGAAAGGGAGGTGGAGCTGCTTGGGCTGTTTTGAGGAGCCCTGACCAATCCCCAATCTGGATTGGCAGGGGGCAGGCCTTCCTAAATACCCAAGGGCATCTGCTTTAGGCCTTGCTGAGCCAGTGTCAGGCCTACAAATCAGTGCTAGAAGTGCAAGAAAGTGATGTGCTGGAGGTGTTGAGGAGAGATAGTCTGAAAGCAAGTGATGTGCTGGAGTTGAAGATTGGAGTTGTATTTACCGGAGGTGTATATAGACAGTCCCATATATGTTTTTCTGCAATCAGTTTGGGCATCTCGTGAATTTCCCATCCCCATCCAAGTTTATTCCCCTCAATAAAAATACAAGCAATGTTCAAGAACTGGTTTTCTGCCTGAGGGTGAATGAGAACTGTATGTCTGGCTGGGCAGGGTGACAGACGGACCACAACTTTCATCAGCCTCTACAGGGGTACCGCTACAGTTAAAATAAAGTTGTCACTTTTAATCTACTGCCCAAATGACCTTTAATCTCCTGCAGTCACACAAATTGAGACCCACAAATTGTTAAAATGTAAAAATTGCACACAGCTACATTTGTCCCATATACGCATCCATCTGTTGTGTCACAACATCACAATGCAAGTTGTTTCTTGTCCGAAGAAACATAACATGCTGGAATAAGGAAGACTTTTCTGTCACTGGCATTTTGACAGAATTTGTTCGTAGACATATGTCTGGCTAAGAGGACTTTTAAATTATTCTACCTTTCTTGATATATTACTGAAATTGTAACCGGAGCTCAAGTGCATATTTATAGACAAGTACAATTAATCCAGGGCTGGAAAAATTTATAGGATTATTTTCAGAAGAAAAATGCACTGACAGGATTGCATTTATCAAATAAAACAAATTTGTCTAGGGAGTAGAAACTAGTGAAAAATATCCTAAATTCATATTTTGCTTATATACTTTAGTGTGAAGAATGTTGCTTTCTCTTCTGGTTTTATATTTCTATACAACAATAAATAACGTAAAATCTCAACAGGGACTAAGACAGCAATCGGACAAGTTTCTAAACATTGCTCATTTAAATTAAAAACTGAAAAAATATCTGATGTTTCTTTATGCATATATTCAAAAAAGTTTTTTTTTTTTTTTTAAATATAATGTAGGTGTCTTATAACCCAGAAAAATACAGCTTTCACTCAGTTACAAGTAGGTCATAAGACCAAACTGCACAACCATATACGTTTCCGTCACTTTACATGTCCTGAATCCATATACAGTGCCTGGAAAAAGTGTTCATAACCCTTGAAATGTTTCACATTTTGTCAAGTTACAACAAAAAACATAAATGTATTTTAGTGATATTTTACTTTTAATATGTTTGAGTTTCATAAAAATTTTGAAAAACATACATTAGCTTTTGGGTCATCGGCCCACATGGCCTACAATCAAAGAGACAAAAGAAATAGTAACAGTAACAAACCTTAAAGTGTACAATCAACATTGACCTTCAGCCGAATGTTATAAATCAACATAGGACAATAGATCTGGCATCTTTGGATCTGTGAGGGTAGTTCCCCCCACTCTGTGGGAATGTCCTATTGTTTCCTGTTCCAAGATACCAGAACCTCAATCAGAGCCGAGGCATTCCTTTGGGATCTTAAGGGGGGGGTGGCTACCAGCCCCGGGAGTTGCCTAGCATACCACCCCTATGAGAGCTCACCTTTAGTGGGATTTTATGTAATAGACCAACACTAAGTGGCACATATTTGTGAAGTAGAAGGAAAATGATTTAAAATCTAGTGGAACCAATTGCCTTCAGAGGTCACCTAATTAGTAAATAGGTGTTCTGTGAAGCCCTCAGAGGTTTGTTAGAGAACCTTAGTGAGCAAAAAACATCCTGAAGGCCAAGGAACACACTAGACAGGTCAGGGATAAAGTTCTGGAGAAGTTTAAAGCATGGTTAGGTTTACAAAAAATAACCCAAGCTTTGAACATCTCATGGAGCACTGTTTAATCCATCATCCAAAATGGAAAGAGTATGGCACAACTGCAAACCTACCAAGACATGGCCGTCCGCCTAAACTGACAGGCCGGGCAAGGAGAGCATTATTCAGAGAAGCAGAAAAGAGGCCCATGGTAACTCTGAAAGAGATGCAGACATCCACAGCTCAGGTGGGAGAATCTGTCCACAGGACAATGATTAGTCGTGCACTCCACAAATCTGCCCTTTATGGAAGAGTGGCAAGAAGAAAGCCATTGTTGAAAGAAAGCCATAAGAAGTCCTGTTTGCAGTTTGCAAGAAGTCATGTAGGGGACACAGCAAACATGTGGAAGAAGGTGCGCTGGTCAGATGAGATCAAAATTGACGTTTTTGGCCTAAAAGCAAAACGCTATGTGTGGCAGAAAACTAACACTGCACATCACCCTGAACACACCATCCCCACTGTGAAACACGATGGTGGCAGCATTATGTTGTGGGGATGCTTTCCTTCAGCAGGGACAGGAAAGCTGGTCAGAGTTGATGGGAAGATGGATGGAGCCAAATACAGGGCAATCTTAAAAGAAAACCTGCTAGAGTCTGCAAAAGACTTGAGACTGGGGCAGAGGTTCACCTTCCAGCAGGACAACGACCCTAAACATACAGCCAGAGCTACAATGGAATGGTTTAGATCAGGGATCCTCAAACTACGGCCCTCCAACTGTTGCGGAACTACAAATCCCATGAGACATAGCAAAACTCTTGACATTCACAGACATGACTAGGCATGATGGGAATTGTAGTTCCTGAACACCTGGAGGGCCGTAGTTTGAAGACCCCTGGTTTAGATCAAAGCATATTCATGTGTTAGAATGGCCCAGTCAAAATCCAATTGAGAATCTGAGAATTTGTAGCAAGACTTAAAAATTGCTGTTTACAGATGCTCTCCATCCAATCTGACAGAGCTGGACCTATTTTGCAAAGAAGAATGGGCAAAAATGTCACTCTAGATGTGCAAAAGACTTGCAGCTGTAATTGCAGCAAAAGGTGGTTCTACAAAGTATTGACTAAGTGGGGCTGAATACAAATGCACGCATCACATTTCAGATATCTATTTGCAAAACAAATTGAAAACCATTTATCATTTTTCTTCCACTTCACAATTATGTGCCACTTTGTGTTGGTCTATCACATAAAATCCCAATAAAATACATTTACATTTTTGGTTGTAACATGACAAAATGTGGAATAATTTAAGGGGTATTAATTCTTTTTCAAGGCACTGTATATTGATTTCTAGAAAAATAATAGTGTACCCAAAGAAAAAGCATACATTTTATAGGTTTCTGTCTCCAGTTCATAGGTCCTGAATCCATGTTTCCTATGCTAGATACTCAACGAGAAGTGAGTGAAAATCTCCTCATGGTGTGTAAACCTCCACTTTTGACAGCTGTTACAGTACTTGAAAAGGTATCTCCATGGGTATATTTTGCCAGACTCCTGTCTTGGTTGCAACTGTACAATTTGGATTTACCCTCATTTTCTAACTATCCTTCAATCTGCTCTAAAGTAGAATTTTTTTTTTCTTAAAAAAGGGGTTTGACAGGTGTTTTGTAGCTTTTCTCTTATTTTAATATCTGAATAAAGGTAAGTTCACCTTTGTAAAAAATAAATAAAAATTAACTATTCAGATAAGGGGCTTAAGTGGTTTAAAAACACTGGGTAGCTTTAAAATGTAAAGTTTAATTTAGGGTGCCATACGGGCCCATCACGGCTTACTCATAGCCTGAGCTCCAGGGCCGGTACTAGACTATTTTGCACCCTAGACAAGACTACTTGCACCCCATGGGGACCAGTGTGATCCCCAATATTTTATTATCAATATAAGCAGTAATATAATATATACAAAAGCAGCCAATATATACAAAAGCAGCCAGCAGTCTTTTAACCACTTGCCGACAGCTGCACGACTATATACATCTGCAGAATGGCACGGCTGGGCAGATCGACGTATATATACATCGCCTTTAAGACGCGGCATTGTGGGCGCGCAATCGCGGCGAGCTACGCGAGTTCGACCGCGGGTCCTGCGGATTCGATGTCTGTCGGGAGTCCCGCGATCGTCTCACGGAGAGGAAGAACGTGGGAATGCTAATGTAAACAAGAAGTTCCCCATTTTTCCTAGTGACAGGACACTGATCACAGCTCCCTGTGATCGGGAGCGGTGATCAGTGTCGTGTCCCCGCCCCTACTGGTTAATCCCTTCACTGCCAGTCACATTTACACAGAAATAAGTGCATTTTTATAGCACTGATCGCTGTATAAATGTGAATGGTCCCAAAATGGCGCCAAAAGTGTCCGGTGTGTCCGCCATAATTCTGCAGTCATGATAAAAATCGCTGTTCGCCGCCATTACTAGTGAAAAAAAAATAAAAATGCCATAAAGCTATCCCCTATTTGGCAAGACGCTATAACTTTCATGCAAACCAATCAATAAATGCTTATTGTGATTTTTCTTACCAAAAATATGTAGAAGAATACGTATCGGCTTAAACTGAGGGAAAAAAACAATTATATATATTTTTGGGGGATTTTTATTATATTATTTGTTTCAAAATTGTCGCTATATTTTTTGTTTGTAGCGCAAAAAATAAAAACCACAAAGGGGGTCAAATACCACCAAAAGAAAGCTCTATTTGTGGGAAAAAAAGGACATAAATTTTGTTTGGGAGCCACGTCGCACGACCGCGCAATTGTCAGTTAAAAGCGACGCAGTGCCGAATCGCAAAAAGTGCTCTGGTCTTTGGCCAGCCAAATGGTTCGGGGCTTAAGTGGTTAATATAATATGTACAAAAGCAGCAGTCTTTTAATATAATCTATATACATATTATATTAAACGACTGCTGCTTTTGTTGTTATAATAAAAGACTGCTGCTTTTGCTATTATATTAAAAGACTGCTGCTTTTATTATATTAAAAGACTGCTGCTTTTATATACAGTCAGGTCCATAAAAATTGGGACATTGACACAATTCTAATCTTTTTGGCTCTATACACCACCACAATGAATGGATTTGAAATAAACTAAACAAGATGTGCTTTAACTGCAGACTTTCAGCTTTAATTTGAGGGTATTTACATCCAAATCAGGTGAATGGTGTAGAAATGACAACAGTTTGTATATGTGCCTCCCACTTTTTAAGGGACCAAAAATAATGGGACAGATTAACAATCATAAATCTTTCACTTTTTAATACTTGGTTGCAAATCCTTTGCAGTCAATTACAGCCTGAAGTCTGGAATGCATAGACATCACCAGACGCTGGGTTTCATCCCTGGTAATGCTCTGCCAGGCCTCTACTGCAACTGTCTTCATTTCCTGCTCGTTCTTGGGGCATTTTCCCTTCAGTTTTGTCTTCAGCAAGTGAAATGCATGCTCAATCGGATTCAGGTCAGGTGATTTATTTGGTCATTGCATAACATTCCACTTCTTTCCCTTAAAAAACTCTTTGGTTGCTTTGGCAGTATGCTTCGGTCATTGTCCATCTGCACTGTGAAGCTCCGTTCAATGAGTTCTGAAGCATTTGGCTGAATAGGAGCAGATAATATTGCTCGAAACCCTTCAGAATTCATCCTGCTGCTTTTGTCAGCAGTCACATCATCAATAAATACAAGAGAACCAGTTCCATTGGCAGCCATACATGCCCACGCCATGACACTACCACCACCATGCTTCACTGATGAGGTAGTATGCTTTGGATCATGAGCAGTTCCTTTCCTTCTCCATACTCTTCTCTTCCCGTCACTCTGGTACAAGTTGATCTTGGTCTCATCTGTCCATAGGATGTTGTTCCAGAACTGTGAAGGCTTTTTTAGATGTTGTTTGGCAAACTCTAATCTGGCCTTCCTGTTTTTGAGGCTCACCAATGGTTTACATCTTGTGGTGAACCCTCTGTATTCACTCTGGTGAAGTCTTCTCTTGATTGTTGACTTTGACACACATACACCTACCTCCTGGAGAGTGTTCTTGATCTGGCCAACTGTTGTGAAGTGTGTTTTCTTCACCAGGGAAAGAATTCTTCGGTCATCCACCACAGTTGTTTTCCGTGGTCTTCAGGGTCTATTGGTGTTGCTGAGCTTACCGGTGCATTCTTTCTTTTTAAGGGGGTTTGTTTTGTTTTTTCAGCCTAATGATGGCTTGCTTCACTGATAGTGACAGTTCTTTGGATCTCATATTGAGAGTTGACAGCAACAGATTCCAAATGCAAATAGCACACTTGAAATGAACTCTGGACCTTTTATCTGCTCCTTGTAAATGGGATAGTGAGGGAATAACACACACCTGGCCGGCCATGGAACAGCTGAGCAGCCAATTGTCCCATTACTTTCGGTCCCTTAAAAAGTGGGAGGCACATTTACAAACTGTTGTAATTCCTACACTGTTTACCTGATTTGGATGTAAATACCCTCAAATTAAAGCTATAAGTCTGCAGTTAAAGCACGTCTTGTTCATTTCATTTCAAATCCATTGTGGTGGTGTATAGAGCCAAAAAGATTAGAATTGTGTCGATGCCCCAATAGTTATGGACCTGACTGTATTCTATTAAAAGACTGCTGCTGCTTTTGTGTGTGTGTGTGTGTATATATATTCTATCTATCTATCTATATATATATAAAAATTTTACTAGTCTGCTACTGGTATATTGGGGATCACACTGGTCTGTCTCTGACCCCCCAGCTCTGTGTAGGGAGGGACTGACTGCGGGCCGCTCTGTTGTGTGGGTAGGAAGAGGAAATGACATGAGGCGTGCCATGCGCACCACCTCATTGGTTGGAGGCGCTGCCTGGCAGGCACCTGTCCTGGACTCCTGGCACTGCTGGCAGCCTCTGGCTATTTGCGATCTGGATTGGCGGAGCGAGTCCGGCCAACATCAACCAATCCAGGTCGCGTTCCAATTCGCACACAGTTGAGGCCTTCACAGTGCCTTTCAGTCTTGTGTGGCACCAGCCATGGCCGCCGGCAAACAACACATGATGCCCATCCAGAGGAGTCTCGGAAGGCCAGGCCGGCTGCACCCTCCTTAGGCGGCTGCCTAGTTTGCCTAGCAGGAGCGCCGGCCCTGCTGAGCTCAACACTTCTGCAAAAAGGATAGGAAAGCATACTGTGCATGAATATGACGGAGCGCATTTAACAACATGTAAGTGTACAGGACAACAGTATTGAGGGCCCAGAGCAGCATGATTTTACACCCCCAAGGTGCAGGTCCTTGACACCCTGGTCCAACAGACAATGAGTTAACAATACTGACCATCATCATTTACCTGGAAGCCTGAAAACAGCAGGATGAAATGGACCTTCTGTGGGGGGGGCAGCTCCAAATCGAAGCTGTGTATTGCATCTACATTGAGCTTTAAATAGATTTAAAAATGTGCATGAAAGCTAGGTATACAGAGAGTAGGTTGGGGCAGGAGGATATTCATACACATTTTCTTACCAAATTCATGTATATGGTATATATAATTAAAGAGAAACTAGAATGTATTTCTAATAGATACACAGTATGAGTTATTTTTATAAAGCTAAACCTAAAATGATCTCTTTATGTGTCTTCTTATTTGCAGAGCAATATTATCATGATTGTATTTAAAGTGAACCAGTGACGATGTTGTCATTACTTACATTGCTTTGTTACTAGTCATTGCTTTTTAACACATATGGTCTACCAGGCTGTTTTCTTTTCCTTTGGTCTACCATTGTGTATGTCACTCACCTAGAACAAGCATGCAGGATGTCAGTCCACTTTTCAGATTTCACTGGCTGCATACTTACTCCAGATCAGTACCTTACTAAGCAATGCAGCTTGGATCACAGTGACAAATTAAAACAAAAAGTTAACAATGGCATCTCTTAAATTTCTTTCTCCCTTTTCCGTTCAGTAGCCATCTACATTTTAAACAGTGACAACAACACATAAATACATACTGGTAATGAAAATTTACTCATGCATAATTTATTTAGGCTGAAGAAGTCAAAGATCAATACATTGAAGTCACATGTTCCACATGTAAATAGAAATATTTTCGGGTTATAGCTTATATAATGTAATTATTTAATTGGTCATAGAGGGAACCAGTCACCAACGGTCATGTGGGAAGAGTGACTGAACAGAGCTAAAAAACATTCTTCAGCTAAAATGTTCACATATATGTATTTAAACTGTATTATCTGCTTGTCCACAGTTCTACTTTAAATTTCCAGGTTAACATTTTTTTTTTTAAAAGGAGCTCTTCTTCGCTATTTTTTTTTTTTTACATAAATCATTACTAATGTTAAAAGCCCAAAATTATAGAACACTGCTAAAATCAAGCAAGATGACAAGCATTCCAGAAAAAAAGCTTAGAAAAAAAAAAAAAAAACACATGAACATGGTCATTATTTGATTCCAAAACAAATAAAATTGTTGCCTTGAAAAGTTTTAAGAACTTTTCTTCAAGTTAGTATCTTAACTTTCGAGTGCCATTTATTTCTACTTTATTGTGCCCACAGGTCATCATTTATTGATGCACAAAGAACAAGATTTTTAGATACAAGCTCTTTTCATCAGAGCCAATTGATTCCCCACCACAGAAAGCAAAACTGCTGAATAAATAGGCAAGGTGTTTCTAGAGATAGTAGAATATCCTAAAACTGCACATTTCAAAATCATATCCACATGCAAAGCCAATTTAAGTTACCAATGGACAATACAATGTCTATAAAGATGTATTGCTCTGTTATATGTTATTCCCTTTTGTAATTTTAATCTTCCTACAATACAAGTAATGGCCTGTGGTACAAGGATTTGGTACTGAGAAGAAACAGAGATAATTTTTTGTTATTAACTGACGGACTTAACTAAAGTATGTATGTATGTGTGTATATATATATATATATATATATATATATATATATATATATATATATATATATATATATATAGGAGGGGTTGTTTAGCTCAAGTGGTAGATGCGTTTTTTCAGCGATTCAAGCCAGTCAGGAACTATATTTAAGGGCATGGTAGCCCATTTTTATTAAAAATGGCAAAATAAAGTCCAAACAAAGGTTTCCCACGCAGGGGTTCTTCTCCATTAAATACACAGAACAAAAAATGCTAGCCCACCTGGCTCTCTGTAGCAGTACTTCTGCACTTTCTCCTGGTCAGCCAGACCACCGGACTCCTCAAAGTAGACGGCTTCCCTTTAGCATCTACAGCTCTGCCTCTTGCAGTCACCAACTTTCTGACTGCCTCTTGCAGTCACCAACTTTCTGGCTGCCTCCTACAGCCTCTCTGACTCCTGAAGACCTCCTGTCTCTTGGTGTGGAGCCGTCTCCAACTGGGAGCCATGAGGTCTTCCCATACATTCATTATAAGGGCTGTGCTCACCTTAGCACACACCCTGCTGGTAATCAGCAAAGTCTGGACACAGAGTTGGAGATCCCATCCCTCCCAAGACACTGTGAAATCTCCAAACTACAAAGCCCCTTTCCAGAATACCAAAACCTGGAGAAAGCTGCGAAAGCAGTCTTCTCCAGTCCACATCTACGCTCTGTAGTCTTGCACCTCGCAAATGTGCACACCCTGTGTCCAGCAAACTGTCCATTTTACCGTGACAGTAGCTCCTACTGTCACATATCTCCCCCCCATGTTTCGGACCCGAAGGGGGCGGAACACACAAGCCCGAATCTTTGATTGGGGCACCTCTGTGCCAGCTGTTCGCTGCGTAGGCCCAATCTTTTTTTCGGGTACGTTTCCAGGCACGCCTTACCCAGGATCGCAACGGGGTCCTACCTTTCTGTATCCCCAGCTTACTCCCTCTGTCCTTGGGGTTCCTGAGCTCACGTTTCTTTTCTGGCAGCCCCCTGCCTTTCCTGCTACTTCCTTTAAACTCAGTTTCTGGATTCTGCAAGGAACCTGCTCCAGACACTACGCCTGATGAGGAACCACCTTTTCCCTCACTGGTACCTGTTTTCCCCTTCACAATAGGTCCCTTGGGTTTACCAACTCCTTTTCCCTTGACTACCAACTCCCCAGGGCACAACATCTGTGTATCACACTGATTTTCCAAGAAATTATTAATTTTCATATCCAGGCCATTATTTACATTAACATTCAGTAATAAGTCACCATTTCTCCAATTATCAATATCATCAGTTATTTCTTGTTCAGGGTTTGTTAGGGCCAAGCCCAAGGAGGGACACCACACAGGTGAGCAGCTATTCCCTATGAGACCTTCACAAGGCTTCACTTCACCTGTTGTCCAAATCTCTGTGGGCAGTTGTCCCAACAACTGACATTGAACAACGCATGACCCATTTCTAGCAGTACTCATCTTTGCCAACTCACACTTTTCCATGTTGCAATCTTTGTTCCTCGCCATACTATATTTGAGAGCGTCTCTGGATACCCCAAATTGTACCTCTCTGCAGGTGACAGACAGAATCTCTGCTTTTGCTGCGTCCATATCCAGCCCTTCCTTCTTAGGAGGTCTAGCGGGTGAGGCAGTATCCGCGCCATTTACTAATCCCTGCTCAGCCGCACCTCGGACCGCACTAGCAGACATGTCCATCACCGCATCAGGAGGAGAGACCTCTGTCTCCAGCAGCCCCCCAGAGCGCCTTCCGTACTGAACCGTATCCGGAAGCACCCTCACAGGAAACCGGGAGATCATTTGCCACACCATTAGAAAGCACTGTACCAACCAGTTCCACTGTTGATTAATTTTAACCAGCACAGGTTGTACTACCTGACTCCATCCATTGGTACCACGCAGCACCACCACATCCGACTGTAATGGAGGCACCCAGGTATACAAGGACTGTGCTTTCACCATTTTAAGCAGTTCCACTAACATATCTGTAATTTCTACACACTCCACATCAATATGCAAAACATTTTTGGTGACCTTAACCTTATCAGAGACATGGAGGGGCTCATTCACTGCGGCTTGAGGGGCTGAGACATTTAAACGGGCCTCCACCTCACTGGTGGTACCCATCACAGCCTGATGCTCCTCTGGAACACTGTCAGACGCATGTCTCCCACTCATCCCTTTCAACTCAACAATGACCCCCTGCACGTAAACATTTGTTACATTGTCACCTTCACACTTGACATTCAGCGGCTGGGCTGTGAACACCACATCTGCCATGCATGCGCCCTGATCTGGTCCTTCCGACTGGGGGGAAAAAACCCTTGTAGGGACCAACGCACCCTCAACCATCGGTCGCTCTGCAATTTCCCTGTCTGGCATAGCAGTTGTTGTATTCACACCCCTGTAGCTCAACATAGCCTTGTCTATCATGGCTAGTAATTGTTTGGCCCAACTGTCCCAATCCGGTGTGCTTCCATTATGAGGGCTCAGCAGTACCTTATCATCGGCTCTAGGAGGCACCTGGGATTCTGCAGCACAAACAGTAACTGTCAGTTCTATATAAATCACATTTTGACAACATGCTTTTACTCTTTGCTAAAGCTTCATCAAACAAGGCAGGCTGCAATACACTATCACTACCTTGCTCTGGGGGCGCTAACACACTCAGCTGTGTACCTTCAGCTCTGGCCAGCTGACTTAACCCCTTACCAACTGGGTTACACATATAATAAACGGACTGCTCACACAAACTCTCACTGCATGGTGTAGACCCAGTTTGTTCCATCAGAGCAATATCAGGGCTGTCCTGGACAATCTCTGGCTCCAACACCTGGAGACCCCCAGAGATTTCCATGGACAACACTGTGGCTCTGCTTCTTGTTGCCAAGGGAGACATCCCCCTTTTCTCATTACTAAAGAACACATCATAAGTACATGTATCATCAGCAATACCTTTATCATCAGCAAACATAGCAGTTTCATAAGCTCTATCAGGTTCTCTTTTGTCATAACGCATGCCACCCTGCGTGCCACTCAGCACACCACCCTTCCTCTCCAAATTAATTATTTTTCCTACTAGGGCGGCTTCACAGTTGTCCTGGGAAACCACTTGCCTCACCACTGCAGGCTCCTTGGCAGTTTCCCTTGGCAACTCTGCAGCACCTGTCACTGTCACTAGGGAACATGGCACACCAACTGCTTTGGTTACCTCTAGCACATCTCTCCCAGCACTCTGCTGCATTACCTTAGGTGCACACAGAGTCCACATGTCCTTTTCAGTCCTTGACCTTGCTGCAAGCAGGGTTTTAACCTGTGTCCCCCCATTGCTCTGGGTAGCACACTGCAACAAGTCCATTTTTACACCTGCAGATCTCCCCAGGGAACACACTGCCACTTCATTGGGATCAGTCCCACAAACTGCAACAGTCTTACCATATCCTGTAGCAGGTAACTCTGGCTTCATTTGAGTGCGCTGTCTCTCCTCTGCATATTTACTGGCCAACTCCCCCTGGTGGCCACAGGATGAAATCACAGCAGGCATCTCCCACTGTTTAGCACCCCCTGCAGACACAACAGAAAACTCCTCGTTGTGACTGCAGACATATCTGTAAAGGAATCTTGGCCCATGGATAAAGGGTTCTGCTCAGCAACATTACCTCCAGCTGCACCCCAGAATCTAGGGCAAGAAAATATGCCGTGCCACAGCTGACCACACTCAAAACATGGCTCTGGATGCTGAACTTTAATTCCTTGGCAACTCCTCAATGACTGTCTCTCTGGATTTCCAAAACCTTGGTCTTCCAGTAATCCTTCTCCTCTGAGAAGGATTTCCTCTTTAAACTTGCAGTAGTCATCCTGGTCCCCATCCATCAAATGGTAAACCGAACGGAACTCTATCCGAAATAAGGTTTGCAGCAATTTTGGCCACTGGTTCCTAGGCCATTTTCTCTTTACAGCAACTTTTTAAAATCTTAGCAGGAAGTCTCCAACCTCCTCTGTAGGTAGCATGGGTTGCATATAGTCAGAGGCCACGATCACAGCCCCTTGCACTGCATCCCAGTCTTTGCGATTCCGCTTGAACCATCCATTCACTGTCTCACTAGGCCTTTTGGACTGACCCTTCTAGGTGGAGACATCTTCTCAGGCCCCGCTGAGCTCACTTCCACAGGTACACCACCTGTATGCAACACAGTCCATCAATTGAGCTTCTGTGCAATGCAGTTCGCCTGGCTGCCACACACAGCTAGCAGCAGTTCACCGCAGAGAAAAAAAAAACAATATTGAGTTTTCATTCACAGGTACACCACCTGCAACACGCAATGCCTTTTGCCTGGCTGCACTTCCACACACAGCCAACAGTTCCTGACCTGAACTCACTGTGGAGCAAGGACCCAGATTCCACCGTCTTGTGCTCGCTGAGTCCACCACTTGTGAGATGGGGGTTGTTTAGCTCAAGTGTTTTTTCAGCAATTCAAGCCAGTCAGGAACTATATTTAAGGGCATGGTAGCCCATTTTTATTAAAAATGGCAAAATAAAAGTCCAAAAAAAGGTTTCCCATGCAGGGGTTCTTCTCCATTAAATACACAGAACAGAAAATGCTAGCCCACCTGGCTCTCTGTAGCAGTACTTCTGCACTTTCTCCTGGTCAGGCAGACCACCGGACTCCTCAAAGTAGACGGCTTCCCTTTAGCATCTACAGCTCTGCCTCTTGCAGTCACCAACTTTCTGGCTGCCTCTTGCAGTCACCAACTTTCTGGCTGCCTCCTACAGCCTCTCTGACTCCTGAAGACCTCCTGTCTCTTGGTGTGGAGCCGTCTCCAACTGGGAGCCATGAGGTCTTCCCATACATTCATTATAAGGGCTGTGCTCACCTGAGCACACACCCTGCTGGTAATCAGCAAAGTCTGGACACAGAGTTGGAGATCCCATTCCTCCCAAGACACTGTGAAATCTCCAAACTACAAAGCCCCTTTCCAGAATACCAAAACCTGGAGAAAGCTGTGAAAGCAGTCTTCTCCAGTCCACATCTACGCTCTGTAGTCTTGCACCTTGCAAATGTGCAGACCCTGTGTCCAGCAAACTGTCCATTTTACCGTGACAGTAGCTCCTACTGTCACAATATATATATATACATAGTATATATATATATATATATATATATATATATATATATATATATATATATAAATAAATTACCATTGTCTGAAGCAAGGACTGGGATCTTTCTACAATATGTCGCTCAAACCTACGGTAATTCCAGTATTTTAATATATCCCAAGACTGACTTTGCTTTTGTGGCTGCTTCTTGGCACTGAGTAGCGATCCTTAGCTTATTGTTAATGTACAGGGAAATGTTATTCCCCTGACCTAGGTAATATTTATATTACATTACGATTAATTTTACATATGTTGCATTTCATTTTCATTTATTTATTGCATTTATATTCATTTTGCACGTGACTGCCCCTGTTGTAATTTTGTCATTATCCCTGTCATTATTTCACCATTCTACTGACTTTTAATAGTTGTACATAATTTTGAGTGATCATCAAAACTGGCAAATATTGGCATATCAATTCTACTGTATCTAGACTGTTAACGCTTAAAGCAGAGCTTAACACCACAAACTGAAAGCACTATTTTAATTTATTTTTATGAATTTAAAGCAAACTCATCCATCCACCCATGCCTCTATGCTTTATTTTGTTGAGAAATCATTTGAAAAACACCCCCCCAGCACTTCTTAAGTAAGAGCAGATGATCCATGTAACATTTACTTCCTGGACATCATCTGCCCTTAGCTTAAACATGCATGCAGGAGGATGTTCTTAGCTGAGAAATCCCCTCCTCCAGTAGAATGAAAAAAATGCCTATGAAGACAACTGGGATACATTACATTATTTTGGCCTAGGTCACAAACCATGAAGCAACTGAAGAAATCCCTTTTTTTTCTACCTTAATGCATTTTCTGCATTAAGATACGGCAATCCATTAGATGTTCCCACCTCCCCCCAACATGTACCATCTGCATGCTTTACTAAAGCAGAGGGAGCTATTGGCTCCTGTTGATATCAGTCAAACTCTGTTGGGAGAAAGTGGGGGCATGGCTAAGTCATGCTGTGTCTGTCTGTAGATGCACACAGCCAGGCTCAGGAACGCACCACCACTGGTGCCCCCATGGTACCTGAAGGAAGAAGGAGCTGCAGGGAACTCCAGAAGAGGAGGTAAGGGACCGCTCTGTGCAATATCGTTGCACATAGCAGGTAACTATAACCTCTTATTTAGTTTATTGTGTGTGTGTCTATGTGAAACATTTTTAGTAATTTTCAAAAGTTCCTAGTGGACTGACATCCTACTTTCTCCACTGCAGGTGGCGCTCATCCACTGCAGCCTTGTAGCCTGGAGAGGAAGTCAAGAGGAACACAGTTCCTGTAAAGTTTCCTGGGTCACCGGGGAAGAAATCTAGTTGGATGCTTCCACCCCATGTCACTCTGGCAGCCATCTTGGGTTAGGAAGAGCCTATTTAAAACCCTGGCTCCCAGACTTGGTGCTCTTTTTGTGAGTTAGTAGAATAGGGACAGGTACCCTGCCTGTTAGGGACAACCTTTGGACATCATCCCGGTTTGGCAGGAGACGGCCAAGCCACATTCTGTTCTCTTAATAGATGCTGTCAGTTTGGCTGATGCCTGCTCTTGTCTCATTAACGGAGACCGTGAGTGTACCCGGTTGGGCAGCCTTCCCACTAGGTTCATTGTGTACTGTTACTGTGCTGTTTCAATACAAGATCTTTACTGCACCTGACTGTGTGAATTATTGCTGCTGCACCACACTGCACCCCACCTACAAACCATATTTGCTGTCATTCACAAATTCTGCACCCAATCTGCATGGAATCAGGGCAGATACGCTGAGTGGGGAATTTGGGCAGCATCATTGCACCTGGCAGTTACAGAAACACTATCCCTAGGGGTGGAAAAATCCGGGGTAGAAGTGGTATCTTTGAATCTGTGTGTTGCTGACTGACCAGGAATATAGTCAGCGGCACTGCCATCTACCTATAGCCTGCTGTGCCCAAGGAAGCTGCCTCTTCCATCTATATTGTGTACTATATGTAACAAAAAAAAAAATTGCAGCAATTATAAATATAAGTGAAGAAGATAGAAACTTGATAAGACAGCTCGATTGACAAAAATAAACAACACTTTATTACACTTGTTAATATGTTTTAGCATAACAGAACAATATGCACAGAATGAAATAAGCCATATCCTATTAAAATCATCTGCTATACATGTTTGCCATAGATCAAATGAAGAAAAAAACAATTATATTTGTAACAGAGTCCTTTATTTTTCTTGGTTTATCACACAGAAACAAATAATGACAAAATAATGTTAGACTGTGCAAAATAATAAATACAATTATATTACTTATCTGGTTTTGGTTTCAAAATGAGCTTATTACAATGTAATTAATTTAAAGTAATAAAATATTGTAACATGATTTATGTTGAGAGACAAAGGCACACATGGAATTATAAGTGTGGATATAAATGTTTATGACAAGTAATATTGATGTTTATTCAAGTCAATGTATACCAGCTTTTTCCACTACAGTTTTGTTAGGTGAAATAATTAGAGTTCCTTTTGTTACTTTAAGTGGTTTATTAAAGTGGACCTATTGTCTTCTATATTTTTAATGTTAATTTAATGTATGCTAAGCATTGTGCAAATGTAACATGATTAATATCTCTCCGTGAGAATGCTGCTTTTCCAAGACAATGCTTTAATTTCTTTCCGAAGGCTGGCACCATTTTTCTTCAGGTATCATCCAGTGCAAGAATATGCCTCTTGGACTAAGATCTGGATCACAGATGAAGCCCTTATGTAAATGATGATGCCTTTATGTTCTAGGCCAGTGATTCACAACCAGGATTCAGTGGAACCCTAGGGTTCCTCCAGAGGTTGCTAGGGGGTCCTTCAGCATTGGGCAATTTCTGCCTCTCAGATAAATTCCTACTGACACCATTGATCTTTTTAGCTATCTGTAAGGAGGTAATTCTTCCCAATGACCACAAGTGTAAGGACCATTCTCCCCACTGACCATCACACTAAGGTATCATAAATTGTAGATTTTTAATTTTTAGCAGGGGTTCCCTGAGACCGGATAACTATTTCAAGGGTTCCTCTGTGTTGAAAAGGTTGAGAAAGGCTGTTCTAGGCTATGTGTATACATGTGTTAAACTGATCACTCCCCTACTACCACCTCTGACTTGTGACTTGCTACAAATTTAGAATGTAAAGTCTGTGTGAGTAATTACATGGGGAAGGGAGACTTAGGAATTGTTTTTTTCTACAGAAAGATTATATTATTCTTATAGAAGGCGTCTCCCAGGTAGACTCTAATGGGTTATTTTACTAAAACTGGAGAGTGCTAAATCTAGTGCAGCTCTGCATAGTAACCAATCCACTTCCTGGTTATTTTATATTATAATCAAAGCTTAATTGAACAAGCTAAAGTTAAAATCTGATTGGCTACCATGCACAGATACACTAGATTTTGTATTCTCCAGTTTTAGTAAATCAAGCCCTATGAGACTGTGCTTTTGCAATCCACTTGACTACAGCTCAAGAACTGCTTTTTAATGATTAAATATGAATTGGTAAAATTATACTGCTGTTTTGTACTGTGACCTGTCAGGAATTTATTCATACAGACCTGTAAAATTACTGAAAGGTTCACTTGTACATACGTAGCAGTACACCTGTAGGAGCTGTTGAGTATTGTGGTCCCTCTGTCACCCTGCCCCAGCCAGGCACACAATTGTCATTCATTCAGAGACATGAAAGCAGTCCTTGCGCTTTATTTTATATGTTTTTGTAGTGACCTCACCCCTCTCACCCCTTCTTCTTTTCGGCTTGTTGTCTCGTCTAGGGGGAAGTATGGGGGGAGGGATGCGATACACCACAGCCCATGTCCTCTTTTAGATAGAGGTGAAGGCCAGAACCTATTTTACCATTGGGTCGTGTGCATAACCCAGAGCCAAGTCTTTTTCTGTAAATGACCCACTCTGCTCCCAGTAACTGGAGTTCCACACCACTGAAAAGGTCCAACTCGTATTTATTCTCCAACAGCAATAAATCGTCATTTAGCACAGACAGGTTGTGACCAAAGAACAGTTCAGTATAGGTGGGGAGTAGGTCGAGGCACAATCCTTAGATAGAACCAACCATTGTGGTGTCACCAACGGTTATGGCGTACAGTCGCTGCCACCGACTGTGTAGAACAGAGAGTGAATTACCTTCGCTAAGCGCAGCCCCTGTCAGAGGGAAGACATCCGTCCAAGAGAGTTACCAGAGGCCCCGCCGTCACCAGCAATGCTGCGCTGGACTGTTCGGAGGGGTTGCGCTCCCTGGCCTCCTCATCTCAGACTCGGGCACCTAAGGCTTTAGGGCCCCCTCGGATTCCTCCACCCTTGCGGGACTCAGTCGAAGGCACCGGGCCCCAGGCCTCCTCAATAGTACCTCACCCCCAGGCTAAAGGTGCCTGGGATGGACTCCATCTCCCGCTCTGGCCAGGTCAAGGGCACCTGGGCCCAGAACTCCGGAACGCCGGCACCCAGGCTGAAGGTGCCTGGGCGCGACTCTGAACTCCGACTCTGAACCTCGTGTTCCCGGCGTCCGCCCCCTTTATCTCCTCTCCCTCAGCATCACCGCAGGTTCCCCGCCCTGCGGTACAGCCACCGGAAGAGGACAAACAGGGTACAGTACTGCAGTGAAGGCTCAACCCCAGCCCAGTGCGACAGCGCCACCCACAGGCCGAAGAGAACCTCACACCACAGAGTCCTCCATGAACAACAAATGGTCCCAAATTCCCTAACAATCAGTGCATCTGGGTTACACTACCACCCAGATGCCTCCCCTAAATTCAAATACACGCTACATTTTATTGAGGGAAATTGAACTTTGGATAGGTATGGGGACTTATGAGATGCCCGTGGAATCAAAACATAAATGATTGGGACTTTGTATAGATCGTGTATATACATCACTCCTTTTTTCCTCCTGCACATCACTTCCTTTCTTCAGAGTATCACTCCTTACTCCTCTTGCACATTGCTTCCCCTCTTTCCTTCTCCAGACTAGCTAGCACTGTAGGCATGACACTGGCTCAGCAAGGCGCAAAGCAAATTCAGTTTACAGGCAGGGACCACGGGCCCCTATGGTGTAGCAAATAGAAATGTCCCAGTGCTAGCTGTCCCTGTGGTTACTGCTCCCAGTACCACATCTTCAGGCACTGCTAGCCCTCCTGGCTGCAGCTGCCTTGCTCCACTGCCCATGACACCACCATCCTCCAGACTGGCTCTGCACCCATTCCAGACTGCTCCAAAACAGTCCTCTCAGGTGTGACTCCTAGTCCTCCCAACAGTGTACTCACTTACCAGCCCTCCTGGCTGCCTCTGTGGAACTCCTGGAGACTTGCCTGGCAGTGTCCTCCCGCTGTCCTCTCTTGTTCCTTCTGTGCCTCCTGTCCAGGACACCTCTGTTCATTGTAAGAGGGTCCCCTGTGCACCCGAGCCCAGGCCAAAGGTCACCCCCCAGACTGGGGAGCTCCCTCAAAGGCCCTGACAGCCTAACACTCCATCTCCATTATTTAACCCGATCAACTCCTCCCCAGCTGGGCTGACCCTGGGTATTTAAGGAGGCCTGCCCCCTGCCAATCCAAGTTGGGGATTGATCAGGGCTCCCTAGAATTCCCCAGGTGCCTCCACCTCCCCTCCAGCCTCTCTTTCCAGAAAACACTGGAAGATTCTAGAAAGAAGTAGGAGGTCCTTGTGATTCCACCTGTGAGTCACCCAGCACTACTCTGAGCCACTCCCAACCCAGATCACAAAACACACCCAGGCTTGGCTACCAGCTAAGCCTGGAAATTTACCTGTCCTAAGAGAAAAAAAAAAAAAGAAAACACTTTACTCTCCTAGCGCTACACATAGTTGTGGTCATACTTTGAAGGAAGAAAAATAGGGAATAGGAAAACTCTAGATTTTTTTTCTTTTCATGCAGTGGCATAACTAAAAGTCACAAGGCCCTCATGAAAAGATCACATCAGAGTTTTATATTTCTCCTGCTGTCGATTTTAAAATGCATTGGACCTTTCAGTTGCTATTTTTTAATAAAATGGGAGTAGTTTCATATACACAAGTTTTCAATACATCTATTTAGCCCGCTGGAATGGGAATGCATGCTACAGTGCAAAAGGCCAAGTAAAGGCATGGGTAGTCATAGTTTGGCCACAAGACCTCATATGCTCACAAAGACATACACCCTCTGCACCCCCTATAGATATATGCTAAATGCCAGGTCTCTCGTGTAGCATGTAGAATAGAATATAATGATTTCTCTAGGCAATACAAACATTCTTTCTTGTTATCTATTCCATATGGACCTTGTTCCTCACATTCAAGACTTTGCTCCATTTATTTATTTCCACCATGTGAACCATTATCCCTAGACAAAGGAAATCTGCTATGGTTCCTTATATTAACCACTTAACGACCGCTCACTGTATATATACGTCGGCAGAATTGCGTGGAAAGGCACAATCACGTACCTGTACGTGCCTGCCTTCGTATGGGTGGGGGGTCCAATCGGACCCCCCTCCGGTACAGTGAGCGGCCGAGATCGCTTCGGGAGCGATCCGTGATGAGGGGGCCACCATTCGATTCTGGCCACCCCCTCGCGATCGCTCCCGGCGAATGAAAAGCTTCCTCTGCCTGTGTAGTGTTTACACAGGCAGGAGGAAGTGATGTCATCTCTCATGCGGCGCTCACATATACCGAGCGCCGCATGAGAGAAGACACAGAGGTTAGTGCACATAACAGCACACTGACACCACACACATAGGCACATGATCGCCCCCCCAGGCCCCCCCAGACACCCCCAGATCACCCCCCAGATCACCCCCCAGCCCTCAGTCACAGTGTCACTGATTGCAGTGACCATTTATTTACTGATCACTGCAATCAGTGACATTTGTGACTGTAAAAGTGTCAGGGCAGAGTGTTTTAGGTCCATTGTAGCCCCCTAACCCCCCGTAATAAAGGTTTAACCCCTTGATCGCCCCCCAGGTAACCCTTTCACCGCTGTCACTAAGCGATCATTTTTCTGATCGCTGTCTTAGTGTCGGTGATGCCGATAGGTAGCCAGTTATTTTTTTTAGGTTCGCCGCAGGTGTTTATAGCATCGGGTGCCCCCATATATTACCTAATAAAGGTTTAACCCCTTTATCGCCCCCCCAGGTAACCCTTTCACCCCCTTTTGCCAGTGTCACTAAGCGATCGTTTTTCTGATCGCTGTCTTAGTGTCGGTGATGCCGATAGGTAGCCAGTTATTTTTTTTAGGTTCGCCGAAGGTTTTTATAGCGTCAGGTACCCCCATATATTACCTAATAAAGGTTTAACCCCTTGATCGCCCCCCAGGTAACCCTTTCACCCCCTTTTGCCAGTGTCACTAAGCAATCGTTTTTCTGATCGCTGTCTTAGTGTCGGTGATGCCGATAGGTAGCCAGTTATTTTTTTTAGTTTCACCGCAGGTTTTTATAGCGTCAGGTACCCCCATATATTACCTAATAAAGGTTTAACCCCTTGATCGCCCCCCCAGCTGAACCCTTTCACCCCCTTTTGCCAGTGTCACTAAGCAATCGTTTTTCTGAACGCTGTCTTAGTGTCAGTGATGCCGAGGTGATGCCGAGGTTTTTATAGCGTCAGGTACCCCCATATATTATCTAATTAAGGTTTTAACCCCCTAATTGCCCCTAGTTAACCCTTTCACCAGTGATCACCGTATAAGTGTTACTGGTGACACTGGTTAGCCAGTTAGTTATTTTGTTATTTAGGTTCCCCGTCAGGTTTTTATATAGCGTCAGGTACCCACATATATTACCTAATAAAGGTTTAACCCCCTGATTGCTCCTAGTTAAACCTTTCACCAGTGATCACCATATAAGTGTTACGGGTGACGCTGGTTAGTTAGTTTGCTTTTTATAGTGTCAGGGCACCCACCGTATATAACCCAATAAAGGTTTAACCCCCTTCTCGCCCGGCGGGTGATATCAATTAGGTTTTAGTGTCAGAGAGGGTCTGCGTCGCCCCAGGCAGCGTCAGGTTAGTGCCAGTAATGCTAACACCCACGCGTGAAGCATACACCTCCCTTAGCGGTATAGTATCTGAACAGATCAATATCTGATCTGATCAGATCTATACTAGCGTCCCCAGCAGTTTAGGGTTCCCAAAAACGCAGTGTTAGCGGGATCAGCCCAAATACCTGCTAGCACCTGCGTTTTGCCCCTCCGTCCAGCCCAGGCCACCCAAGTGCAGTATCGATCGATCACTGTCACTTACAAAACACAACACACATAACTGCAGCGTTCGCAGAGACAGGCCTGATCCCTGCGACTCCAGTGCTGTAGGAGGTGATTTCACCACCACAGTTAAAAAAAAAGAGCATATATGCCGAAGCATGGGGGCAGCAGAGGCGGAGGAGCGATTTTGCTCCTAATGCCCGTGGAAAAGTCCGACCATGTGTGTGCGGCATAACTTTTGCGGGAGGATGCCCCCATGATTCGGCATATATAAATGGTGCATGTATGCCCATCATTAGAAGTGGGTGAATGAAGGGAGGTATTCTAATGGTGGGCATACCCACTGATAAATCTCTTTTTTTCGTTCAGCCAACAGGCTGCATGAAAAAAAAGATTACAATACATGTCCAACAAGGACCAGCAACGTACTGGTATGTTGCTGGACTTTGGTTATACCAGATTGATGCCTGCGGGTTTAGGTATCATCTTGGTATCATTCTTTTCAGCCAGCGGCCAACTTTCATGTAAAATCAATCCTAGCGGCTAATTAGCCTCTGGACTGCTTTTACAAGCAGTGGGAGGGAATGCCCCCCCCCCGGATATAAAAAGCGCCATTGGGAAATTGGGAAAGCATTTTATCACACCGATCTTGATATTTTCAGATGCTTTCAGGGCAGAGGAAAGATCTAGGGTCCAATAGACCCCAGTTTTTTCAAAAAAAGAGTACCTGTCACTAAGTATTGCTATCATAGGGGATATTTACATTCCCTGAGATAACAATAAAAATGATAAAAAAAAAAAAAATATGGAAAGAACAGTTTAAAAATAAAATAAAAAAGCAAAATTAATAATAAAAAAAAAAAAAGAAGCACCCCTGTCCCGCCCTGCTCTTGCGCAATGGCGAACGCAAGCGTCGGTCTGGCGTCATATGTAAACAGCAATTGCATCATGCATGTGAGGTATCACCGCAAACGTCAGATCGAGGGCAGTCATTTTAGTAGTAGACCCCCTCTGTAAATTTAACGTGGTACCCTGTAAAGGCTTTTGAAGGCTTTTAAAAATGTATGTAGTTTGTCGCCACTGCGCGTTTGTGCAAAATTTTAAAGCATGTCGTGTTTGGTATCTATGTACTCGGCCTAAGATCATCTTTTTTATTTCATCAAACATTTGGGCAATATAGTGTGTTTTAGTGCATTAAAATTAAAAAAAGTGTATTTTTTCCCCAAAAAATGCGTTTGAAAAATCGCTGCGCAAATACTGTGTGGAAAAAAATAATGCAACACCCACCATTTTAATCTGTAGGGCCTTTGCTTTCAAAAAATATATAATGTTTGGGGGTTCAACATAATTTTCTTGCAAAAAAAAAATATTTTGTCATGTAAACAAAAAGTGTCAGAAAGGGCTTTGTCTTCAAGTGGTTAGAAGAGTGGATGTAAGCTTCCGATAGTTGTGTATAAAATGCCAGGACAGTTCAAACCCCCCCCCCCAAATGACCCAATTTTGGAAAGCAGACACCCCAAGCTATATACTGAGAGGCATGTCGAGTCCATGGAAAATTTTATATGTTGACACAAGTTGCGGAAAAAAGACAATTTTTTTTTTTTTTTTTGCACAAAGTTGTCACTAAATGATATATTGCTCAAACATGCCATGGGCATATGTGAAATTACACCCCAAAATACATTCTGTTGCTTCTCCTGAGTACGGGGATACCACATGTGTGAGACTTTTTGGGTGCCTAGCCGCGTACGGGACCCCAAAATCCAAGCTCCGCCTTCAGGCTTTCTAAGGGTATACATTTTTGATTTCACTCCTCACTGCCTATCACAGTTTCGGAGGCCATGGAATGCCCAGATGGCACAAAACCCCCCCAAATGACCCCATTTTGGAAAGTAGACACCCCAAGCTATTTGCTGAGAGGTATGGTGAGTATTTTGCAGATCTCGCTTTTTGTCACAAAGTTTTGAAAATTGAAAAAAAAAAAAAAAAATTATTTTATTTCTTCATTTTCAAAAACAAATGAGAGCTGTAACCACTTGTCCCCCGCCCACTGTCAATTGACGGCGGGCGGAGGATACTCTCGTTCTGGGAGGACGTCATATGACGTCCTCCCTTTAAAACGAGCTAGGAGGCGCGCGCTTGCCGCCAGCGGCGCGCGCGCGCGCCCGCCGCGTTCACAAGGCCCCGGTGCGTGTGCCCGGCGCCCGCGATTGCCGCCGGGCACCCGCGATTGCCCGGGAAACGAGCAGGAAAGTGGATCTCTGTGTGTAAACACAGAGATCCACGTCCTGTGAAGGAGAGGAGACTGATGGTGTGTCCCTTGTACATAGGGACAACCATCGGTCACCTCCCCCAGTCAGTCCCCTCCCCCCACAGTAAGAACACCTTGAGGGAACATATTTAACCCCTTCCCGCCCCCTAGTGGTTAACCCCTTCCCTGCCAATCACATTTATACAGTAATCAATGCATTTTTATAGCAGGGATCGCTGTATAAATGTGAATGGTCCCAAAAATGTGACAAAAGTGTCCGATGTGTCCGCCGCAATATCGCAGTCACAATAAAAAATCGCAGATCGCCGCCATTACTAATAAAAAAATAAAAAAATAAAAATGCTATAAATCTATCCCCTATTTTGTACACGCTATAACTTTTGAGCAAACCAATCAATACGCGCTTATTGCGATTTTTTTTTTTTACCAAAAATATGTAGAAGAATACGTATCGGCCTAAACTGAGGAAAATTTTATTTAAAAAAAAAATGGGTATTTATTATAGCAAAAAGTAAAAAATAGTGTTTTTTTTTCCAAACTGGAGGCTCTTCTTTTGTTTATAGCGCAAAAAATAAAAACCGCAGAGGTGATCAAATACCACCAAAAGAAAGCTCTATTTGTGGGAAAAAAAGGACGCAAATTTTGTTTGGGAGCCACGTCGCACGACCGCGCAATTGTCATTCAAAGTGTGACAGCGCTGAAAGCTGAAAAATGGCTTGGGCAGGATGGGGGTTTTCGTGCACAGTAGAGAAGTGGGTAAAATACTCACCATGCCTCTCAGCAAATAGCTTGGGGTGTCTACTTTCCAAAATGGGGTCATTTGGAGGGGTTATGTGCTATTTTGCCATTTTATGGCCTTCGAAACTGTGATAGGTAGTGAGGAGTGAAATCAAAAATTTGTGCCCTTAGAAATCCTTAAGGCGGTGCTTGGTTTTCGGGGTCCCGTACACGGCTAGGCTCCTAAAAAGTCCCACACATGTGGTATCCCCGTACTCAGGAGAAGCAGCAAAATTTATTTTGGGGTGCAATTCCACATATAACCATGGCATGTGTGAGCAATATATCATTTAGTGACAACTTTTTGTAATTTTTTTTTGTCATTATTCAATCACTTGGGACAAAAAAAAAATATTCAATGGGCTCAACATGCCTCTCAGCAATTTCCTTGGGGTGTCGACTTTCTAAAATGGGGTCATTGGGGGGGGGGGGGGGTTTGTGCTATTTTGGCATTTTATGGCCTTCAAAACTGTGATAGGTAGTGAGGAGTGAAATCAAAAATTTGTGCCCTTAGAAATCCTTAAGGCGGTGCTTGGTTTTCGGGGTCCCGTACGCGGCTAGGCTCCTAAAAAGTCCCACACATGTGGTATCCCCGTACTCAGGAGAAGCAGCAAAATGTATTTTGGGGTGCAATTCCACATATAACCATGGCATGTGTGAGCAATATATCATTTAGTGACAACTTTTTGTAATTTTTTATTTATTTTTTGTCATTATTCAATCACTCGGGACAAAAAAAAAATATTCAATGGGCTCAACATGCCTCTTAGCAATTTCCTTGGGGTGTCTACTTTCCAAAATGGGGTCATTTGGGGGGGTTTTGTACTGCCCTGCCATTTTAGCACCTCAAGAAATGAGATAGACAGTCATAAATTAAAAGCTGTGTAAATTCCAGAAAATGTACCCTAGTTTGTAGACGCTATAACTTTTGCGCAAACCAATAAATATACACTTATTGAAATTTTTTTTACTTAGGACATGTGGCTGAATACATTTTGGCCTAAATGTATGACTAAAATTTTGTTTATTCGATTTTTCTTATAACAAAATGTAAAAAATATAATTTTTTTTCAAAATTTTCAGTCTTTTTTCATTTATATCGAAAAAAAAAAAAATCGCAGAGGCAATCAAATACCATTAAAAGAAAGCTATATTTGTGGGAAGAAAAGGACGCAAATTTGGTTTGGGTACAACATTGCATGTCCGCACAATTTCCAGTTAAAGCAGCGCAGTGCCAAATTGTGAAATCACCTCTGGCCATTATGGTCTGTATTGGTCCGGGGCTTAAGTGGTTAAAGAACTATGTTTGTTAGTGAGAATTAGTGATGAGCCGAACACCCCCGGGTTCGGTTCGCACCAGAACCCGCGAACGGACCGAAAGTTCGCACGAACATTAGAACCCTATTAAATACAATGGATGCGAACGTTCGAATTCTAAAGTGCTAATTATAACGACTATTATCCATGTTATTGTCCTAAACAGAGTTTGGGAACCCGGGTTCTGCACCAGGGGACATGTATCAATGCAAAAATAAGTTTTAAAAACGGACGTTTTTCGGGAGCAGTCATTTTAATGATGCATAAAGTGAAAAAAAAAAAGTCAAATATTCCTTTAAATATCGTACCTGGGGGGTGTCTAAAGTATGCCTGCGAAGTGCCACGTGTTTCCCGTGTTTAGAACTGTCCCTGCACAAAATGACATTTCTAAAGGAAAAAAAAGCCATTTAAAACTGCTTGCGGCTTTAATGTAATGTCTGGTCCCGGTAATATGGATGAAAATCTTTAAGAAAAATGGCATAGCTACCCCATCACCCCCCCCCCCCCTACCCCAGCCCATTACCAGCCCCTTTGGGTCTTGTTTGGATATTAAGGGGAACCCCGCAACACAAAATAAAAAAGGCCCTATATACTCTGAACAGCAGTATACAGGCGGTGTAAACAAGACCGGTGTAAACAAGACAGGGACTGTAGGTTTGTTCTTAAGTAGAATCTGTTTGTAATTTTGAACACGTACATTGTTTAAGTGTAGCTCCAGCCAAAAAATCTATTTTTAAGCTTTTTGGAAAACATAGGGAAGGGTTATCACCCCTGTAACATTTGTTTTGCTGTCTGTGCCCCTGTTCAGAACATTTCACCTCACTTTGTGTCCCAATGACAACTGTTTTTGAAATGTGGTGTTTTTATTGAAACAAGGATTGGTGATAAAGCATCAGTAGAGAGGAGACACCTTTCTCCCATATTAATTCTTACAGGAGAGAATTTTCCTTCCTAGGGGTAGATTTCCTCTCACTTCCTGTTGTCTTCTTCCGTTTGCAAGTAGGAGTCGTTTGTAAGTTGGATGTTTGAAAGTAGGGACCTGCCGTATATACTCTGCAGAAATTGGCCCCTTAGGTGTTGGTGTTGGCACAACACTGTAAGCACTCACAGTTACTCTTGGTGGGTGCTGGAACGCCCTGCTGTCAACTATTATATCAGGAATTGTAATAACATATAATTGTTGAACAGTGGTAGTAAAAATTGGGCCTTTGATGGTGGTGCTGGTGCCACAACACTGTAAGGCCTGGCAGTTACTCTTGCTGGGCGCAGCAATGGGCCCTGCTGTGAATTATTAGATCAATAATTATAATTGCATGCCCCTGTTGAACAGGGGCTGAAAAATTGGGCCTTAGGCACTGGTGGCACAACACTGCAACCCCTCACAGATACTGTACTTGGAGCACAGCAATGAGCCCTGTTGCAAAGTATTGCATCAAAAATTGGAATTACACGCCCCTGTTAAACAGGGGCTGAAAAATTGGGCCTTAGCCACTGGTGGCGGCACCCATAAACCAAAATGATCTTCCAAGCTATCATCATTAATCGGATCATTGAGGAGGAGGAGGAGGATAGCCAGTCAACATAACAGCACAGGCACTCAGCATCAGCATCAGTCTTGAAGGGATGTGACATTTTAAAATCAATTAGTCTGTTATATCAGCATCAGGTGTGTGGTAGCTGGTGGTGATCCAAGACTGGTTCATCTTGATGAAAGTCAGTCGATCAACCGAGTCGGTGGACAGGCGCACCCTGTGATCTGTGACAAATCCTCCAGCAGCACTGAATGTGCGTTCTGAAAGAACGCTGGATGCAGGACAGGCCAGTAGCTCAATTGCATACTGTGCAAGCTCTGGCCAGTGATCCATCCTCAAGACCCAGTAAGCCAGAGGATTTTCGGTGGGGAAGGTGTCCATGTCTGACCTTGCCCCTAGGTATTCCTGCACCATGTATATCAGACGCTGGCGATGGTTGCTGGAACCGATCATACTTTGGGGCTGCGGACTAAAGAATTGTCTGAACGCATCGGTCAGATGGCCACCTTCCCCACCGCTCCTTCTTTGACTGCCCGAAGCCTCAGCAACTCGTTGTCCAGGACCAGGAGTTTGTAACCTCCCAGTCTCTGGGAACGCGTTGCACAGACCTTTCTGCAAGGCCTCCCGGAGTTGTCTCATCCTCTGCTCCCTCTGCGACGGTAACATAAGGTCCGCAACCTTACCCTTGTACCGTGGATCAAGGAGAGTGGCCAGCCAGTAATGGTCCCTCTCCTTGATCCGAAGAATATGAGGATCCTTCCGCAGACTTTGCAGGATCAGGGAGGCCATACAGCGTAGGTTAGCTGAGGCATTCAGTCCGGAGTCCTCTGGGTCACTAAGGACGACATGATCCGCAGCCACCTCCTCCCAGCCACGTACAAGTCCACTGGTTTCTTGGGACTGTAAATCATCCCTAAAAGACTGCTGCTGATGATGCTGAGTGCCAGCCTCCACCTCCATGCTGACACAATCCTCCTCCTCCTCCTCCTCCTCCTCCTCCTCTTCCTGTGCGATGGGTGGGACAGAAGGAACACTGTCTGGGTAAAGGGGGCCTTGAGAGGCAAGGAAGTCCTCCTCTTCCTGCCTCTGTTCTGCCTCAAGTGCCCTGTCCATTATTCCACGCAGCGTGTGCTCCAACAGGTGGACAAGAGGTACAGTGTCACTGATGCATGCACTGTCACTGCTCACCATCCTCGTGGCCTCCTAAAATGGTGCCAGGACAGTGCATGCATCCCTGATCATGCCCCACTGGCGTGGTGAAAAAAAACCGAGCTCCCCTGACCCTGTCCTGGTGCCGTAGTCGCACAGGTACTCATTGATGGCCCTCTGCTGCGTGTGCAGCCGCTGCAGCATGGCCAACGTTGAGTTCCACCTGGTGGGCATGTCACATATAAGGCGGTTCTTGGGCAGGTTCAACTCCTTTTGCAGCTCAGCCAGGCGAGCACTGGCATTATAAGATCTGCGGAAATGCACACAGACTTTCCTGGCCTGCCTCAGGACATCCTGTAAGCCCGGGTACCTGCCCAAGAACCGCTGCACCACCAGGTTAAGGACGTGAGCCACACAGGGCACATGGGTCAGTTGTCCCTGTCAGAGGGCGGAGAGGAGGTTGGTGCCATTGTCGCAAACCACCATTCCTGGCTTAAGCTGGCATGGCGTCAACCACCTCTCGGCCTGCCCCTGCAGAGCAGACAGGACCTCTGCCCCAGTGTGGCTCCTGTCCCCCAAACACACCAGCGCAAGCACGGCATGGCATCTTTTTGCCTGTGTACTTGCGTAGCCCCTTGAACGCCTACGGAGCACCGCTGGTTCCGAGGACAAAGCACAGGAAGAGGCCATGGAGGAAGAAGAAGAGGAGGGGGTGGAGGAGAGAGGTGTGTCACAACCAGTAGTAGCATTTTGGAGGCGTGGCGGTGGAACAACCTCCAACACTACTGCACCTTGTCCTGCATCCTTCCCAGCTGCCAAAAGAGTGACCCAATGGGCCGTGAAAGAAAGGTAACGTCCCTGTCCATGCCTGCTGGACCATGAGGCAGCGGTAATATGCACCTTACCGCTGACCGCCCTGTCCAGCGAGGCCAAGACATTGCCTTCCACATGCCTGTAGAGAGCCGGAATCGCCTTCCGTGAGAAAAAGTGGCGTTTGGGAACCTGCCACTGAGGAACCGCACATTGCACAAACTCACGGAAGGGGGCCGAGTCTACCAACTGAAAAGGCAGCAGTTGAAGCGCTAGCAATTTAGCCAAGCTAGCATTCAACCGCTGGGCATGTGGATGGCTGGGAGTGAACTTCTTTCGACGGTCCAGCAGCTGGGGCAGGGAAATTTGCCTGCTAGAATCGGACGTCGGTGTACTGCTAGCAGAGTGGCCGCAAGTACTTGGCTGTGACACACCTAATTCTACACCTTCATTCCTCTCAGTGCAGGTTTCAGAGAGGACTGAAGGTATAGTGGGGTTGGAGATCCCAGCTGATGCGGTGCAAGGAGAGGTCCGCTTTGTTCTTTGGTGTGGGTCTTTAAGGTAGGCTTGCCAACGAGCTGCATGGCAGGTCAACATATGTCTGATCAAGCATGTGGTGCCCAAGCGGCTGATGTTTTGGCCACGCGATATACGCTTGAGACATATGTTGCAAACAGCAGCTGTGCGATCTGATGCACTCGCCTCAAAAAAGGCCCACACCAAAGAACTTTTTGAATGACGGGCAGAGGCAGCGCCCTGCACAGGCGGAGCTCTGCGGTGTGATTCAGTCGGTGTGCTGCCCATACGCTGGCCACCCAAGGGCATCCTGCCTCGTTGGAGATGTGCCTCCTCCTCATCCTCCTCCTCCTCCTCTCTCCTATTAGGCACCCACGTGGAGTCAGTGACCTCATCATCCCCTCCCTCCTCATCACTGGAGCCAATCTGGCAGTATGCTGCAGCTGCTGGAGCATGACTGCCAGATTGGTGTCCTTCTTGAGCATCCCCTCTCTCTGCTCTCACGCTACTGCCTTCCTCTAGCTGGGTATCATCATCAGATCCTTCGAAACGCTGGGCATCCTCCTGAAGCATGTACCCAACACTGTGCTCAAACAGTTCGGGGGACTCCTCAGGAGGAGGACATGGTGGGTCTAGGGAAGGAGTGACTAATGATGACATTGATACCAGAGAAGAGGACGCTTTGGCAGCTGCTTTTCCAGTACCCTGAGCCTGGGTGAGAGAGGATGAGGAGGATGAGGTGGGCTTGGTCATCCACTCTACCAAGTCTTCGGCATGATGTGGCTCAACATGTCCAGCTGCCGAAAAGAAGGACAAGCGTGTCCCATGGCCATGTGCTAATGACAATGCACCGCGTCCATGACCAGCGCTGTTGCCCCCAGACACAGAGCCTGCTTGCCCTCTTTTTTTGCCTCCTGACTGTCTGCCTTCCCCGAGTGTCCTTCTCTGTCCCTAAACTCAAGGATTTCAAATACGGTTCAGCAAGATTGGTTTAGCACAGAATAGCACACTGACAGTTTCCCTCACTGTCCTTCTCTGTCCCTACAAACAAGGTTTAGCACAGAATAGCACACTGAAACTTTCCCTCACTGTCCTTCTCTGTCCCTACAAACAAGGTTTAGCACAGAATAGCACACTGACAGTTTCCCTCACTGTCCTTCTCTGTCCCTACAAACAAGGTTTAGCACAGAATAGCACACTGACACTTTCCCTCACTGTCCTTCTCTGTCCCTACAAACAAGGTTTAGCACAGAATAGCACACTGACAGTTTCCCTCACTGTCCTTCTCTGTCCCTACTAACAAGGTTTAGCACAGAATAGCACACTGACACTTTCCCTCGCTGTCCTTCTCTGTCCCTACAAACAAGGTTTAGCACAGAATAACACACTGACACTCTCCCTACCTATCCTTCTCTGTCCCTAAACACAAGGAATCCAGGATTAGTAAAGGAAAAAAATGACACTGTCCCTGCCTATGCTTCTCTTTCCCTGCTCCGGAACACACTACACAAGGCCGCCACGCTGGCGGCCTTTTATAGTGTGGGGCGTGTACTAAACCCCTTCAGCAATAATTGGCCACAGGCATCCTGCCTGTGGCCAATCATTGCTCTCCTCGCTGCCGGCGCTGTGATTGGCCAAGCATGCGGGGTCACAGTGCATGCTTGGCCAATCACAGCGCCTGGATGACACTGCGATGGCGTAGTGCATTGTGGGCCGTTCGCGTCACTCGAATTTGGCGCGAACGGCCCAAATCGTTCGATCTTCGTCGAACGATCGAACAGCCGATGTTCGAGTCGAACGTATGTTCGACTCGAACACGAAGCTCATCCCTAGTGAGAATGAAATGAGGAATTCCAGAGTAATACAACAGCTTTTCTAGCAGAAAATAATTGTAGGCCAAGTGTGGTTCTGGTTGATTTCCACAAAGCCAAGGGCTTCACCAGACCCAAGAAACAACCCCTCTGATCCTGAGGGATTGAAATGTTAGTTAAGGATATACGGCAATTCAGAATACTTCAGTAATTACATCCAATAGCCACTTATTCTTCCACATGTTCAGAAGATATGGACAAAGGAAAGTGCAGGAGGATTTGGTTGAGATTATTCTAATGCCGCGTACACACGATCATTTTTCCTGTCGGGAAAAATTAAAAAATTTTTTTTTAACAAGAAAAACGACCATGTGTGGGCTTTTTGTCATTTTTCCCAACGGGAAAAACGGCATTAATCACGACGAGAAAAATTAGAACATGCTCTAATTTTTCTCGTCGTGATTCCCGTCGTTTTTTTCCGCTGCAGTTTTCCCATAGGGAAACACTGCCACGGAGCCCACAAACGGTCTTTTTTCTCGACCAAAAAAAAAATGTCGTGAAAAACGGACGTGTGTAGGGAACTAAGCCGTTCCCTCGTTTTTCCCGTCGATTTTCTCGACGGTGTTTTCACCGTCGAGAAAATCGATCGTGTGTACACGGCATTAGTCTTGATGGTGTAAAATAGGGATGAGCCAAACACCCCCCGGTTCGGTTCGCAGCAGAACATGCGAACAGGCAAAAAATGTGTTCGAACATGCGAACACCATTAAAGTCTATGGGACACAAACGTGAAAAATCTAAACGTGAAAAATCAAACACTTTTTATGACAATAACTTGCATATTAACCTTTAAAATTAACACTTTTGATTTCTCCAATAGACTTTTAAAGGGTCTTCCGCGGCTTTTTCGAATTTGCCGCGAACAATCCAAATTGTTCAACTCGAACATCGGACTCATTCCTAGTATAAAATGAGAACAATGTATAATTTGAATCTGCACAAGTTGACTTCTAACTAAGATTAACTGTTGGAACAGGTATTTCCAGGCATCTTCCCAGTCATCATTGTCCAAGCTTGTTATATCCTTTGACCAGTTCTCCCGACACTTCATAGCTGGGATCCCGGGGTTTTGTAAATCCTTATAGATTTTAAAGTGGACTTGTGGCTTTGATAGCTGTTCTCATAGTATGGGTGAGGTGATATGGTGCACTACAGCCTCTATATGACAAGTGTTGCAACTCCTTATACAAACCTACGTAAGATTTCTCTTCCACTACAACTGAGGCGTTTCCACTAGTGTGAGCTAATTATGCGCTTGTGGTTTTGTCTTGCTAAAAAGTACTTTAACCAGTTCCAGACTACCCACTGTATATATATATATATACATCATTAGTTTGGCGTTAACTACCGCAATTATGGCAGCAGCTAGCTGTCATAACCCCATGTATATTTTTTCACAGTGAGCAATTCTCTTTCACATAAAAGTGATCCTGGTGGCTGATTCGCCACATGATCACTTTTAGTGGCTGTGGGAGACAGGCCCAGATTGGGACAAAAAATAGGCCCAGGCATTTTAAACTGAGCAGCCCGGGGGAGGGGGGGGGCGCGGCGGCGGCGCTTTGTGGCGGCGGTTAATGATGGGATGTGGGGTTCCAGCACCTTGTACCTCTGGACCCCTTTTCATTACACAGCACCCTGCACCCCTGGACCCCTTTACATTACACAGCACCTTGCACCTCTGGACACTTTTACATTACACAGCACCCTGCACCTCTGGACCCCTTTACATTACATAGCACCGCACCTCTGGGCCCCTTTACATTACACAGCCCCCCCACAGTTTGTTACACAGACACCCCCTAACAGTTCTGGACCCCCTGCATGTTACACAGACCTCCCTACAGTACAGACTCCCTCCCTAAAGTGCATAACCCCTCTCTACAGTACAGACCCCCCTACAGTACAGACCCCCCTACATTACAGACCCCCTCTACAATACAGACCCCCTCCCTACAGTACAGACCCCCTCCCTACAGTACAGAACCCCCTACAATACAGACCACCCTACATCACAGACCCCCCCCTCTACAATACAGACCCCCCTACAATACAGAACCCCCCCTACAATACAGAACCCCCTACATTTCAGACCCCCCTACAATACAGAACCCCCCTACATTTCAGACCCCCCTACATTACAGACCCCCCTACAATACAGAACCCCCCCTACATTACAGACCCCCCCTACAATAGAGAACCCCCTACATTACAGAACCACCCTACATTACAGACCCCCTACAATACAGAACCCCCCTACATTTCAGACCACCCCTACAATACAGAACCCCCCTACAATACAGAAACCCCCCTACAATACAGACCCCCCTTCAGACCTATAATGTACCTCAGATCAGCGCGGGACTGCATGTCGGGTTCCCTCCCCCTGTGTAGACATAAAGGAGGAGGGGGAGGCGGCTTCACTCTGCTCGGCTATGTGAGACAGCCGAGCTGAGACTGATCAATGAAGGGGATCGTTGCGGGTCCCGGCCCCCTGATGTGCCAACGGGTATCACTCGAGTGCGGCTCCGACTCGCAGCTGAGAGTGCACTGGGGGGAGACGTGACATGCGCCCCGACGGCCCACCAGGCATATGCATGGTATGCCCTATGGCCAGTCCAGGCCTGGTGGGAGAGGTTCCCCCCCTCTCGACGCTTCCCAGTCATCTCCGGGCTTACCGAACCTTTCAGTTAGCTAGGAGCCGATCCAATCCTCTCTGTGGCTGGGCAGGAAGCTGAGTGAGAGCAAAAAAGCCCCCACTTGGCTCTATGGCCTTGGAGGTAAAAATAAAAAGTATCTTGCGTGCAGAAGCGAACGCATACGCAAGTCACGCCCACATATGTAAACTGTGTTCAAACCACACGTGTGAGGTATCACCGTGATCGTTAGAGCAAGAGCAATAATTCTAGCACTAGACCTCCTCTGTAACTCTAAATAGGTAACCTGTAAAAAAATAAGCGTCACCTATGGAGATTTTTAAGTATCATAGTTTGTTGCCATTCCACGAGCGTGCACAATTTTAAAGAATGACATGTTAGGTATCTGTTTACTCTGCATAACATCATCTTTCACATTATACAAAATAATAACAATTATAATTTTTTTATTAAAAAAAGTGTATTTTTTCTTTAAAAAAATGCGTCCGTAAGACCGCTGCCCAAATACGGTGTGACATAAAATATTGCAACGATCTCCATTTTATTCTCCATTTTATTCTCTAGGGTCTTTGCTAAAAATATATAATACTTGGGGGTTCTAAGTAATTTTCTATCAAAAAATACTGATTTTAACTTGTAAACAACAAATGTCAGAAAGGAATCTGTTTTTGACAGATCCCCTTCCCCACTTCTGGGAGACAGGGCCACGGCGCCGTCTCTCGGAAGTTCAGCCCCCCTCCTCCTTTCTCTTCAGCTGGGCCAATTAGAAAGCGCGCTTCGTGCATGAGCAGTAGGGAACCGGCTTTGAAGCCGAAAAGGCTTCACTGTCGGGTTCCCTTACCGGCAATGGCGGCGGCTGCATCCGACAGCCGATCCGAGGATCGGCTGAGGTGCTGATATCTCGGGCTTCCTGGACAGGTAAGTGTCCATATAATAAAAGTCAACAGCTGCAGTAATTTTTCGTGGGGTGGGCAGACTTCTACTTTAAAGCGGAGTTCCACCCAAAAGCGTTGACGCCTCTTACAGAGAAACGCAGCGTAGGGCCGAGCTCAAGATCCTGATGTCACCACACCCCTAGCTGCTTTTTGGCTTGAGCCGCAGCGGGGTTTCTGTGCTCGTTTGAAAATTTGTTTTCTTTTACCTTCATGTGGATGTCAGTTACCCAATTTTAAATAAAGGGTACCCGTTCTTTTACTAAACCTACTGCACCATGAAGCTTTATTATTTTCTCCCCTGAACCTGGTTATTTGCTACGCTGCATGAGCGTTCCTATAGGACGAAAGGTGTGCAATAGCCCCAAACCGGGATCTATCTGCTCTGCACGGAAGGTGTGTGACAGCCCCAAATCGGTCAGTGGAGTGAGGATTCAGATGATTACATAAGTGGACGTCGCTGACATCCGGATTTGGTGTATGCTGAGCTCATTTGGTCTCCGTCATAGGGACCCATCTGCTCTGGTAAGCGGCCTTTTTGTACATTCCAGCTGAAGTGAACTTTGCATTGAAGATCTGCTATCTTCTCTGTTCTGGGTCACACTCCGGTCTTTTGCCTCATTTCATTTATGGACTCTGCCTATATGTTAAATGAGTGATAAAAGCTGGCAGCTGAAGTGCATTAACTTTCCATACTTGCTCATATTTTTGTGATTTTTGCTTTCTGTGTCACAGTACATAGTAATTTGTCTTTCAGCTGGATGAGAATCCAGGTGATCCGTTTCACTTATATAAATATAATATAATTTTTTCTTAAGGCATTTCTATTTGCCATTTGCAAAGGTTGCACATTTTTCACAATTTTTTCATGAAAGATTAAAACAAAAGTGTGGAATATGAAAAAACAAACAAAAAACAATCATACTCACCTAGATGACCAATCTAAGCTGTAGCTGTGCCCCGGCAGCCCTACCCCAAGAACTGAGTGATCAAAGACCGCCGATTTCTCAGTTCTTGGGTCTGCTCTGAGCACAAAGAGTTGATTGTCAGTCACTGGCATGCTGAGAGACTGATCCAGCTGCAGGTCAGGAATCTCGGTGAATCCAAACATTATTGTCAGATCCCTGCAGAGCCTGGACTGGCTATATGACATCAGCCGAAAGAGGACTTTAGCATTAATTGCACTCCTGTAACTCATAGGAGAAACATGGGCAAAAGAGCTTTGGCCATACTCCTTTAATTTACTTTTAAATGAGGAGCCAAAGCCTGGTGGGCCAGGCATGTGTAATTTCAATCATTACTTTTCACAATTATTCTGTTGCCTACCATAGCTTGTGGAAGCTGGATATTAGTGAATAGTCTCCTGATATTAACATTCTTTGATTTCTGGGAAATAAAGCCAGTCTGATTAGTATCCACCAGACTTCCAATTATCTTGGTCAAACAGGTTGCAGAATTATTGTAAGGATTTTCACATCCATGTTGAATAAAATATTGGCCTGTATGAACTACATTGTAATGGATCTTTTTTCTGGTTTATGAACGAGGACTTCATGCACCTGGTACATAGAGTCTAGGTGAGTCCCCCGTTCATGATACTGTGTAAAGAGGTCACAGAGAGTTGGGATGCGTTCCTCACAATATAATTTATACCATTGTGGTGAGAGTCCATATGGGCCAGGTTTTTTACCATTTTGAAAGGACTGTATTGCTGCTATGACCTCACCCAATGAAATGTTGGCCTCTAAAAACATCCTGTCTGAATCTGAGATAGATGAAATGGGGAGCTGTGCCAACCTTTCCCATAGAATAGAGTGTTCATATGATGCAATGGGCATAAACACTTGGCAGTTGTCAAAGAAATTCTGCAGAATAACTTTAGGGTCAGTCAAAACCTCCCCATTGGTGGTCTTGAAAAAGCAGTCAGCTGCTAAGTTGGCTAAAATTTTTCCATTTCTATCCCTTCTCTGTACTGTGAGTGCCTGAGTACTGCGAGTGCCCAGGTGCTGTGAGTGCTTGAGTGCTGTCAGTACCCAAGTACTGTCAGTGCCCGTGTACTGTAAGTGGTCGTGTGCTCTAAATGCCTGTGTGCTGTGAGTGCCCGAGTGCTGTGAGTGCCCATGTACTGTGAGTGCCCATGTGCTGTGAGTGCTCGGGTGCTGTGAATGCCTGAGTACTGCGAGTGCCCATGTGTTGCGAGTGCCCGTGTGTTGCGAGTGCCCGAGTACTGTGAGTGCCGTGTGCTGCGAGTGCCCGAGTGCTGTGAGTGCTCGCGTGCTGTGAGGGCCTGAGTACTGTGAGTGCACAAGTGCTGTGAGTGCCCGAGTACTGTGAGTGCACGTATACTGCGAGTGCCCGTGTACTGCGATTGCAAGTGTGCTGTGAGTGCCCGAGTGCTGTGAGTACCCGTGTACTCTGAGTGCCTGTGTGCTGTGCCCGAGTGCTTTGAGTGCCCCTGTATTGTGGGTGCACTAGAAGTAGAGAGCTGGGAATAGGGTAGGTTACAAATAGTTAGTCTTACTCAATATCCCCAAAAGAACAGCAGGTTAAATGTCCAACAGGATTGGTGATGCCACTCAGTGCACATCCTGCTACATGTATGCGTTCATTGATGAGCCAATCGAGGGCGCATAATGCTGTGCAGTGCAGTCCCAGTGAGACTGGAGGAGAAGCGGTTTAACCTTAAACTGCGTAGGGGGCTCCTCACTGTTAGGGCAATAAGGATGTGGAACTCTCTCCCACAATTGGTGGTGGGGAGTATGGATATTTTTAAAAGACTCTTAGATGTACATCTTAAAGGACACAACATACAGGGATATGGGAAATCATTATAGACACTGATACAAATGCACCTACACAGGTTGAACTGGATGGACTATTGTCTTTTTTCAGAATTACCGACTAAGTAACTATGTAATTCTCAGTAAGTGGACAAGTAGGATTTAACCTGTTCTACTGTCAATTGATCTCAGAGCCAGTCAGACTGAAGTCGCCAGGGGGGACAAATATTTTTGTTATCAATATGCAATGTTACCTGTGGAAAAGTGTGGTCAGAAATCCCCCCTGGGAGGTATGTGACCACAGTGAGTTTAGAAAGCATGCTAGGGCACCCAAAAGCCTGGTTATTTGGGATACAAAGCTAAGTGTGGAGGAAAAGCAGAAGTACTGTTTGGTAGTTGCCTTCTTCCATTGGCAAATATATGTCACACTCAGGGTGTCTGTCCAGATTTGTAATCCCCGTCCAGGGGCTCTATGTTGAGTAGCAGAGTCCTATATGGAGTCTATTACATCATTGAAGTCATTATCAATCTATTATCCATTTATAGGGTTGGTGTAGGTGTACTTTATCACATAAGGCGTGTAGTATGTATGGATTAAATGGGGGGAAATTGTAAATGTTAGTGAAAAGATATGCTGTTCTCCTCATACGCATAACTATAGCCACATATCTGCCCACTGGGTCTGTTATAACTTGTTAGAAAGTACAGGACAGAAGTTTACTAACCAAGATTGCCATTCCTCTAGTATAAACAGTATATGATGCATGAAATACCAGGGCTTATTTAAGGCTAACACTTTAATGCCAGCATAAGTGTGCACAGCCTATTGCATTAGGGTGTGCACCCCAAAGCTCAAACACACATGTATATGTATGTCCAGTATATATACTGACTACATTGTGCTCAGCCCAGCTTGCTTTCTCCTGTTAGGCTGAAGTCCATCCCACACTACAGGCTGGGTTTACTCCTCCCTCTACTGCCTGCTCCAGCTGCCGCCACCTTCTGTTATAAAGTCAAATAAGGCATGCTGGGGGCGGGTACAGTGTTGTTCCTATTGGCTTAGGAGGCAGCAGAGACAGAAAGCAATTGTCACCTCTGGCTTTTTACGGACACTGCATGGTTGGCAACCTTGGTGATTAGGGTGTGCCTAAGCACATCTGGCACAGCCCTTGCACATGTCTATGGCTGCCAGTGCGGTTGGGCTTCTGGAGAAATGTCAAATAAGTCAAATGTTGCTTAAGGTATTGAAATACTAAGAATTTCAAAATTTTGAATTTAGAACGCTGTTATTCCAAGACAATATTTTAAGGTCACTTGTCATACCAAGTTTTTAATGATTAAACTGGGGCTTTGTCCCACAGAAAGCAGTGCCCTTACTGGATAAAGTGAAATAGAGTTGCCATCTCTCTGGCAGCATAACATACCGTTTGGGTATTGAGTTAGCAAAATGGGGAAATATTAAAAGTCACTTAATGAGTGGAGCACAAGACTAACACATACATATAAACACTTTAAATAGTGCTATTATAAACAAGCCTATTAACACCCTGCCCCTGCAGACCACACTGGTGTGCAAAATGGGGACCATAAATGTCTGGGCCACCTAATGCCCTTAAACATTATAAACAGTTCTCACAAAACCCCTAAAGTCCAGGCTGAGGGACAGATCTAAAGATCAGGTAAAAGCTATTGACAGAAAGCTTGAAATTCCCAACATAGAAGGTCAACTCAGGGTTCAAATTCAGGTAACTATGAAAGCCTTGTCTTGTAGTGGAGCCAATTAATCCTAGTGGGAATCTGATATTGTTGTATGCAGCTTACATTCATCACCTGAATGCTGGCTGGGGAGAAGAGAAGGATAAGCAACTGTCTCACTTAGTATGGACATTGTGCATTTAAATGGTAAGCAATGTAATGAGTATATTATCAAGATGAAAGCAAATGTTGGGTATGTGGAACTTTAAAGACACCACAATTCACACAGAGCAAACATACAGGGGGGAATCTGGTACACTCAGAATCTAGTGCAGCTGTGCATGGTAGCCTATCAGTTTCTAAAGTCAGCTTGTTCAATTAAAGCGGAGGTTCCGCGGCCAATCGTTTATTTTTTTGTATGTACTCACTTGTACAGTGCCAAAAAGCATCCCCCGTCCGTTTTCTTAGATAACATAAAGTTATAAAACCCGATGCTGTCATTTCCCATTTTGCTTGTGGGCATTGTGAAGCCCACAAGCACTGACTTCCTGGAAGCGGTGAATGGTTGCCATCACAACGGTCGACGCCGTTGAAAGTACACGCCCCGTTGTGATGGCATTCGCTGGACGGCGTTCCGCATTGTCTCCTGGGAAGCATGACGCCGTCCTCCCAGGAGACATTGCGGCGCTGGGGAAGAGTGGAGACGCCTACTCCCGCGGGAGAAAACCCCGGAAGTCAAACTTTTATACATCGAATATACGGTATTGTAAACACATAATAAAAAATCTTTTGGCTTATGTAGATGTATGTGGTGGGATGATCAGCATGATATAGTCTTGTAATTTAGGGTGAAACTCCGCTTTAAGCTTTGGCAATAAAACCTGGAAGCTGATTTGTTTCAGTGCAGAGCGGCACCAGATTTTGCCCGCACCAGTTTTAGTAAATAAGCCCCATAGTATCACTGGCTGATTAAAAAGTAGCAGCAATTATCTCCTATCGACATTACCATTATATTGCAATCAAAGTACATATACTTAAGTGACCACATCATGATATAAAAACAGATGGTGCAGTATGCCCAACATATTTCAAGTAGATCTTCATCAGGGCAAAACATGACCTTTATATATATTTATATAATTTGCTTATCTGCCAAGGTATTTAAAAACAGTACAGCCCATGGACCTGGAAAGACTTGGATGAGTCATGCAAGAGTATAGACACACAAGTGTTATAGATTAGAAAGAGAAGAATAGTGCTGTTCACAGGTTAAATGACATACACATCTGCTGCAATAGTAGTTTAGAGGCAAGACGGTATAGGCACAAGTAGAGAAAATAAAAAGATTGGTCAGTCAATATGGGGATTAAATTTAGTAAGGGAATGAAGGGTAAGAGACCATCAAAAATGCCCAGCGCAAGAGGTGCGCTATTAAATATATGAACCGAAGGTGCGGTTCCGCCTATACTGATCCCCTAGATAAATGGTTAAAGTGGACAGGGATCCACAATGGGTAACAAGGTTACCGAAGTACACAGGGACTAAGAATCATGCAGTTTAAACAGCTAGAGGAGCAGCTATCTACGTGAGCAGGATGGATGAAGGGTGACAGACAAATAACACTAGTCATAAAGGGAAATTTTGATGTTAAGTTGTGGGATAAATTTAGGGTCAGGCACGACAACTAGTAAATTCTAAAATATGAGAAAAAGCCAAAACAGAGAAATGAGAGTCAAAACAGAATACTTTATATGTTGTTAGAGAGGGAAGATGGGATGAGTATAACTATGGATGCCCGTCTGATCATAGAAGCTAGAGTAAGTGAAGTATGGGATGAAAGGGATATCAGAACAAAATAGGAAAACAGAATTTAGGATGTAAAACTAATTTAAGTGAGGAAATATTAAAGAGAGTTAAAAGAAAGTGATAGAATGATATGCATGTGTTGTGTACAAATGGGAAAAAATGTAAGCTATTTTAGAGAGATAATGGTGTATGCGTGTGAATGCTGAAACTCTTAGTTCTACATCTGGTGTGTGTGTCATGTTAGCTCTATGCAGATGTGACCCCCTCCTTTGCCCTCTCATGAAAGAATGTTGCTGGGATGGGACGTCAGTGATAAGCAAGAAGCATGCCCATGCTAATTTCTGTTTTTTAGACAAAACATTAATAACAAAATGTGCCAAGTTAATTAGTCTAATGATAAACAATGTGATCACAATTATTTTGAATCTGTTTTCCAAACATGGTAAAATTAAGGTTACATTTAAACACATAACTCAAATTAAATATCCTTTTATAGTGGAAACAATGCAAAAAAAAAAAAATGTAAAATGGAAATTAAGTAAAACATCCTGTATTTCATCTGAAATTATTTGTAGGTTTTTCTTTGCATCCCAAACAATTTTCCTGGCAGTTGTGGCTGAAATTTTAGTTGGTCTATCTGACCGTGGTTTGGTTTCAACAGAAACCCTAATTTTCCACTTCCTGATTAGAGTTTGAACACTGCTAATTGGCATTCTCAATTCCTTGGAAATCTTTTTATACCCCTTTCCTGTTTTATACAGTTCAACTACTTTTTCCCACAGATCCTTTAACAATTATTTTACTTTCCCCATGACTCAGAATCCAGAAACGTCAGTGCAGCACTGGATGAAAGATACAAGGGTCTGTCAGGAGTCCAAAAACTCATTGACCTTTTATACACACACACACACACGCTAATTACAAGCAAACAGATCACAGGTGACAATGGTTACCTTTAATAGCCATTCAAACCCCTTTGCGTCAACTTGTGTGCATGTTATCAGGCCGAAATCACCAGGGTATGTAAACTTTTGATCAGGGTCATTTGAGCAGTTTCTGTTGCCATTATAATTTAAAAAGAGTAAACAGTTAATGGATAATAAATGGCTTCAGCCAAACACTAACCATGAGTGAAAGAAAAGTTTTTGTGTTATCATTCATATTCTCTGAAAAATGGTCAAGAAATCATAAATTCTTACAAACTTATGAGCACAACTGTATATATGTGTAGCGCTACCCCCAGTTAAGAGAGCCGCTGGTTTATTTTCGGGCCCTGTGTGCAGTACCGCCAACCCCCGGCAATCTTACTCGACCCCCGCTGGCACAGTTAGTCTAGGGCTATACTTATACCACATTCAATTGTATTGCATGAATTAATCTCTAAGCAGTAAGACAACACACTAAGGAGAGAGATTAATTATAACGGTTTTACTCTTATAGTAAATAGCATAGGTATAACATCACACATGCAACTGGCATCAATTCAGCACACCATAACGGCACTGCGCGGTACTACACCACGCGTAGCTATTATGGTGTGCGCGCCCTATGGCGCACTAAACAATATACTATCTCCCCACCCGAGTCAGGCCTGACATGGAGTAAATCTCAGTCACTTCCTATAAGGATTTCTTCGCATGCCAGCTTTCGGTGGTGCACTTGATGAAATTCTAGTTTGTAATCCACGACAGGCAGTAACTTGGAACAACTATACTGGGGGGGGGGGGGCACTTCAACTCTGTCCTGCTACCGGTCCCCCCGTGGAACAGCAGATAAACGAACTGTGGGCCTATGCAGTTCTATAGGCCTGAACACGACACAGTCTATTGGTCTGGGCAGGTGCTCGCTCACCACTCCGGACGCGATCCCAGTTCGGGACTTCCACCTGCTGTGTATCCGCACACAGCGTCTGCAACGATCGGGTTCCGATCCAACTGATGTCCTCACTCGACAAGACAGGATCCACCCAGGCTCCGCAGTGGGGTGGAAGGCTCTTTGGAAGTCACGCAAGGCCCCAGGCTTCAGGCCTTGCACCGCAGCAGATCCGCACAGGAAGACTGGTTGCTTGCAGCGCAGGGTCCAAAGAGGCCGAGCTCTGCCTCCCCTCTTTCTTAAATAGCCCCTCCCATGAGTCTCTGCGGTGGAAACTTTCACCCTAAGGCCGGATGGGGTTCTGGGTAACGTAGTTTCGGGGGCCTTAAAGGAGACCCCGCTACACACTCCCCCCACTTAAACTCTTTGGTCCCCAAAGATAACCTAACCTTAAATTACTGAACATACAACATCAATCAAAGTTTCATATGATGTCGGCAGAGGAAATTCCCACCAAAACCAAGGTAGCGAACTCCCCTGCCCACAGGACACACTATCATCAGTATCCTGTCTAACTGTGCCAGAGAGTGAGTTGGGGTTTCCTCCCACCAAATGAAAAGTGGGAGAGTCAGGGTTCTCCATACTCCTTCTGGCAGTGACCACAGTGTCTTCAGCACTCCTCCCCATTTGTGGATAGGTTAATCTCCTGGGAGGTTTTATGGCTCTTCGCTTCCTCTGTCCTCTTGGACTTTCTGTTGAGGCAGGTTCTTCTTCTGTAACTGACTTAGAATTTACTTCTGGTTCAGGAGCACTGGACTCCGGGGCAGGGAGGTACAGGGACTCCCTTGGATCTTCTTCAGGTGGTAGGTCACAAGCACTTTCCCAAGCATCTGACCAAGGACTGGACGGGATGAACTCCGTAGCTTCTGCATTCAGTGTTTGATCTTTGGTATCTTCGTCATATGGAAGATCAATAGCTGAAGTTGCCGGGGCCTGGGAAGGCCAAAGCCAACCAAGTTCCTCTCCCTCATCTTCACTTATCTCCGAGTCTTCGGTATCCTCGGTTCGAGGAGTCTGAGACCGAGTGTTTGGTCTAGGAGTGTCCATAATGGACGTTGGTCCAGGAGAATCCCTCATAGGGGGTATCCTAACCGCCTCAGAAAGTGGGAGTAGGTGGTTCCGATGCCAGGTCTTCAAAGGCCCCAACTTCCCTTCTGGTTTAAGTCTGTAAACAGGTAGGCCCGGTAGTCTTTTGCAAACAACATAAGGTTCAGGTCTCCATCTGTCTGCAAGCTTGTGTTTTCCAGGGATTCCCAAGTTCCGCAGCAACACTCTGTCTCCTGGTTGTAGATCTTGGATCCTAACCTTTAGATCAAAATTTCTCTTGTTGCGTGCTCCCCTTTGCTCCGAGGCCGCCTGGGCCTGTTCGTAGGCCACTTTCAAATTACGTCTGAGTCTATCAACATATTTCTTGTGAGAAGCAGCAGAACAATGGTCTATGGAGGTGCCAAAGGCCAGATCCACTGGCAGTCTTGCTTCTCTCCCGAACACGAGTCTATAGGGTGAGTATCCTGTAGCGTCGCTGATAGTGCTATTGTATGCATGCACAAGGGCCGCTATGTGGTTGCTCCAATGTTGCTTCTTTTCACCGCTTAAAGTTCCCAGCATATTGAGCAGGGTTTGGTTGAACCTCTCCGGCTGAGCATCACCTTGTGGATGATAGGGGGTAGTCCTTGTCTTCTTAATCCCCAAGGTATCCAGGAGCTTTCGTATCAGTCGACTTTCAAAGTCCCTTCCTTGGTCTGAATGGAGCCGTTGTGGTAGCCCGTAGTGTATGAAGTATTTCTCCATAAGTACCTTGGCCACAGTGGAGGCCTTCTGGTCTTTGGTTGGGAAGGCCTGGGCATACCGGGTGAAATGGTCGGTTACTACCAGAACATTCCTAGTCCACTCAGGTCGGGATCGAGGCAGAGAAAATCAATGCATACCAGATCAAGCGGGCTTTGACTTTGTAGATGGCCCATTGGGGCAGCTTGATGGGGCAAAGTCTTTCTCTGGATGCATCGTGCACATGAGTGGCAGTATTCTTCAACTTCAGCCCTCATGCAGGGCCAATAGAAACGGTCCCTAACGAGTTGGAAAGTCCTTTCCGCCCCTAGGTGGCCATGGTTGTCATGCAGGGCAACCAGGACTGTCTCTCTGTACTTCTCCGGCAAGAACAGCTGCCATTTGTCTTCTAGGTCATCAGAGGGGCCCCTTCGGTAGACCACTCCCTGATGCACCTGTAACTTGTCCCACTCTTTCCTCAACAGGCGAGCTTCCTTTGAAGGGTGGCGTGAGAGCCTATTCGGGTCCTGATTTTCCAGGGCCTCTAGGACCAACCTCCCCATAGGGTCCTCCAACTGGTCGGATCTCAGCTCCTTCTTAGACAGTCTTGGTAAGTTATCTTCCCCCAGTTGGATTACTCCACAGTATTGCTTGGGAACTCCTACTATGGTAACCCCTATCTCTTCTGCTCTTGAGCCGCCACTGGCTTGAAGTTTAGCCCCTTGACAGAGGGCCTGCACCCCGTCGGGTGCCACTTGGGCCCAGTCTTCTGTACTGCAAATGGGGACGTGAGATCTTCTAGACAAAGCGTCTGCATCTTGGTTTCCAGCCCCAGGTCTGTACTTTAGGCCGAAATCGAAGGCGGACAGCGCCGCCAGCCACCTATGTCCTGTGGCATCCAACTTTGCCATGGTGAAGAGATAGGTGAGGGGGTTGTTGTCTGTTTTCACTGTGAACTCCGCCCCATATAAATAGTCTCTGAGTTTGTCAACTACCGCCCACTTAAGGGCCAGGAACTCCAACTTATGGGTGGGGTAATTCTTTTCGGAGGGAGTCAGACTTCTGCTCACATACGCAACCGGCCTCAGTTGCTCTTCATGCTCCTGGTACAGCACTCCTCCCAAACCATCATGACTGGCATCTACATGAAGTTCATAAGGCTTCTTAGGGTCTGCGTAGGCCAGGACAGGGGCAGTGGTTAATGTCTTCTTCAACATCTGAAAGGCATTCTCACACTTCTCGTTCCACTGGTCCTTGACCGACTCCCCTGGCTTTCTGGAGCCTGTGTCATCCTCTTCCCCCTCCGTCTTTAGCAGCTCATTCAGAGGCCTGGCTATCCGAGCAAACCCCTCCACAAACCTCCTGTAATAGGAACAGAATCCCAGGAAGGATCTGAGCTCTGTCACAGTGGTGGGCCTGGGCCAGGAGGTAACTGCCTCCAATTTTTCGGGGTCTGTGGCTACCCCATCTTCAGACACTATATGCCCCAGATAGTTGACTGATGACTGATAGATTTGGCACTTTTCAGGTGAGAGCTTGAGTCCTTCCTCACTCAGTCTCTTCAAGACTTTCTCCAGTCTCTCCTCATGCTCTTCCAAGATTCTTCCAAAGACAATGATGTCATCCAAGTATATGAGGACTTCGATGAGGTTCATGTCTCCCACAGTCTTCTCCATGAGACGTTGGAAGGTGGCTGGAGCTCCAGACAGACCCTGAGGCATCCGGTTAAATTCAAAGAACCCCACTGGGGTTATGAAAGCCGTCTTCTCTTTGTCTTCTGGGTGCATAGGGATCTGATAGTACCCGCTCTTGAGGTCCATAATAGTGAACCACTTGGCTCCAGACAAGCTCTGTAGGGCATCCTCTATCCTTGGAGTGGTATACTGGTCCGGTATGGTTCTCCTGTTGAGGGTCTTATAGTCTATGCACAGCCTCAGTGATCCATTCTTCTTCCGGACCACCACTATAGGGGAGGCATAGGGACTTCTAGATTCTTGGATCACCCCTGTACGCTTGAGCTCGGCGAGCTGTTCCCTCAAGTCTTCGAGGTCTGCTAACGGAACCCGCCTAACCCTTTCCCTGAAGGGTTTGTCTTCCTGGAGGCGGATCCGATGGGTGGCACTCCTAGCACACCCCACATCAAACTCATCCTGGGAAAAGATCCTTTCCCACCTGACCAACTGGGCCTTGGCTCTCTCCTTCCAAGCCCTGGGCAGATTTGAATTCTCCATGGAAATTTTCTCCCATACAGTACTTTCTCCATCTATCTTCCCCACATCTGGCGAAGCAACTGGGGTAGCTGGGCTCACTCGGCCCACTAACAGCCTAGCTGGGATTTCCATGGGACCATCCGTGGTATTTCTAATGCTCACAGACACTTTACAATGAGCCTTCTTCAGGGCCCTCACTGGAACCACTTCTGGGACTACTTCTAGGCCCGAATGTTCTTCCTTTGGGTCGGGTTCCAACATGACAAAAGGGCCAGGCTGCTCCCAAGTGAGTTTCACTGTGGCTTTCAAGCAGGTTACTTCACTGGGCTGTAACACTATTCCCCTTCTTCCCAGCCTCCAGACCTTCCCTACCCCCTCTTCCGGGGCCTTCTGTTCCAAGATCAGCCGTTGATAGGCTGTCTTCAACATTGGGTGGATCTCAGTGACTGTGGGGTCTTTCCTTCTTGTCAAAGGGGCCAGAAGTCTTCGGACCAGATCCGTGTTCGTCCCTATTATCAGGGAACTCTTGCTAGCTCCAGGCGGTCGGGGGCACACCACAGCTAAGGTATCAAACACTTCAGCCTTCCCGGCTATGGATGGGTCAAAAGTCAGTTTTATAGGCAGATAGCCATTATAAGGGAAACTCTCTGTCCCAATTCCCCATATCTCCAACTCTTCAATCTTCTGGATGGGTAGGTGACTTAAATGCTTGTCATAAAAGTCCCGGTACAACAGGGTCACTTGCGCCCCAGTATCCAATATGGCTCTTGTGTAGACTCCCTCCACTTGAACTGGTACTATCGGGGAGGGACCCACCAGCTTCTCTGGATATCGCTTCGTAGGGGTCTCTTTCCTCTGATCTTTGCATTGTCCCTTTTGACTTTCTTTCCTCCATTTCTCTTTGAACTTAAGTCTCTCTTGGGCCTGGTATGCATTGATCTCCCTCTTTTTGGTGGGTGTAACTACCCGCTGAGGGACACTACTCTCTTTCTTTGGGGTGCGTTCCTTCTGAGGGGTCTTCTCCACCCTTTTCATGTGCTTCTCATTCAGTTTGGAGCTCACTGGAGATGATGGGCACCCGGTTGACTCCTTCACCGGGGCCCGCTGAAATTTTCCGACGGCTTGCGGTTATTTATCTTTTTTTTCTTTGGGCTGGCACACACTTTGGCGAAATGGCCAGCCCCTCCACAATTGAAACAAATCACATCCCCCCAATCTTCCAGGGATGCGGGCGCTGAGGAGTTGGGAAACAGCTCCCTTCTTGGACTTTCCCTCTCTGGCTCCCTTGACTTCTTTTCCATCACGGAGGTCCCCAACACTTGGGACATCTGCGACTTCAAGGTATCCACCTCTGCGTCTCTTTCCAGGGTCATGGCCGTCCTGACCATCACGGGAGGAGGATTCACCGTCTCAACTGGTTGGCTCCTCTTCTTCTCCTCCAGCATAGCTTCTTCTTCTCTGACTACTCGGATCAAGTCAGGGTACTCCAGGCTCTTCCCGTCCTGTCTTGTACGTAACGCCAGTGCAATGGGGTCCAGGGGCTGAGATCCTCTTATCACCTGTTGAACACGGGCCTCATCCACCTTCCACGGATCAATCCCCTTCTTAAGGATCATCTTGTGCAGTATCTTATCCAGGCGCTTCATGAACTCTGACAGCTTCTCTCCTGTCTTCTGGTAGCAGTGCTCCAGCTGGTAAGTGAGTTTAGTGATTTTCTCTGTTCCACCGAACATATTCTGCAGGATGTCCAGATAGTCCTGAGCATTACAGTCTGTCTTACTCATCTTAAGATTGCGTATGGCCTCTAGAGCAGGCCCCTTCAAGCTCTCAGCAATTCTCTGCTTCTTTCTGTGGTCTGGGACTTTCCATTCTTCTAGGGCCTGAGTGGCACTGTCTACCCACTCTTCGAACCCCTCTTCACCTGAGGGTACAGGTTTCCTCCCTGAGAATATTCTAAGCTTTCTGTATCCTGACATCTGGTAATCTGTAGGATCTTTCTTGCACTGGGCTACAAGTTCCCCCAGGACCGCGCACAACTCTGCGCCAAGAATGGTGGATGGCGACCTGGGACTTTCCCTTTTTAAGTGTCTTGCTTCTTTTGGGGTGGGTGATGGAGACAGTTTCGGTGTCTGAGACCGTTCTCCTGGCTCAACTGGCAGCGCGTGTATTAGGCTATAAGTCTGGTCATCCATAGCTTCTACACTTGGATTCTTAAAATGCTCTGGGACTCCGTCCTTCCACTCCACCAATGCGTGGGTCAGCGAGGAATTCGTCCTGACATCCACTACCCATGCTTTCTGATATGGTGACAGTGACATCACCTGTTGCCTCACCGCTTCTTCTTGCCAGATCCCTGGGAGTTCTATGACTACTACCCCGGCTGGATCTATGTTGACAGTTTTACACCACTGTCCTACTTCTAGTGGGTCCATGCTGGTACTTTTGGCGCGTTACTTGCTGCAACAGGATCCCGGACTCGAGAGCCCCCACGTGTAGCGCTACCCCCAGTTAAGAGAGCCGCTGGTTTATTTTCGGGCCCTGTGTGCAGTACCGCCAACCCCCGGCAATCTTACTCGACCCCCGCTGGCACAGTTAGTCTAGGGCTATACTTATACCACATTCAATTGTATTGCATGAATTAATCTCTAAGCAGTAAGACAACACACTAAGGCGAGAGATTGATTATAACGGTTTTACTCTTATAGTAAAGAGCATAGGTATAACATCACACATGCAACTGGCATCAATTCAGCACACCATAACGGCACTGCGCGGTACTACACCACGCGTAGCTATTATGGTGTGCGCGCCCTATGCGCACTAAACAATATACTATCTCCCCACCCGAGTCAGGCCTGACATGGAGTAAATCTCAGTCACTTCCTATAAGGATTTCTTCACATGCCAGCTTTCGGTGGTGCACTTGATGAAATTCTAGTTTGTAATCCACAACAGGCAGTAACTTGGAACAACTATACTGGGGGGGGGGGGACACTTCAACTCTGTCCTGCTACCGGTCCCCCCGTGGAACAGCAGATAAACAAACTGTGGGCCTATGCAGTTCTATAGGCCTGAACACGACACAGTCTATTGGTCTGGGCAAGTGCCCGCTCACCACTCCGGACGCGATCCCAGTCCGGGACTTCCACCTGCTGTGTATCCGCACACAGCATCTGCAACGATCGGGTCCCCGATCCAACTGATGTCCTCACTCGACAAGACAGGATCCACACAGGCTCCGCAGTGGGGTGGAAGGCTCGTCGGAAGTCACGCAAGGCCCCAGGCTTCAGGCCTTGCACCGCAGCAGATCCGCACAGGAAGACTGGTTGCTTGCAGCGCGGTGTCCAAAGAGGCCGAGCTCCGCCTCCCCTCTTCCTTAAATAGCCCCTCCCATGAGTCTTTGCGGTGGAAACTTTCACCCTAAGGCCGGATGAGGTTCTGGGTAACGTAGTTCCGGGGGCCTTAAAGGAGACCCCGCTACATGTTAACAATTTTATTAATAATATAGATATATTTTAATTGGTTTAGCCAACCTTTGGTTGGAAATGAAACACAGGTTATTGGGAACATTTGTAATATGGGGTTAGTTTAAATTAAGATGAGGTTTTTAATTGGAATACAGCTGCCATAATATTTAACAAAGCCAAGATGGATGGGATACATAAGAAATTTTTCTACAAAATGAAATCTAAAGGTCTGATAATAACTTGATGTGCAGAACATGATGTTAGGATAGATGCCACTATGGCAGAGATTTCTGTTCTGTCATATACAGATTGTTGGTTGTTTTTATTTATTTTTATTTTTGAAATCCAAAGCAGAATGTGTGGATTGTTAAATGATGTGTCCCTTTCTCTTGTAAGTGCAGTGGTAAAAACTGAAGAATACTTTGGATTTACGGGCATCTCTGCATGAGCGCACGGTACGGTTATCATTTGTTATGTTATGACATCAGGAAAATACTGTCAGATGGAAACTAAGGACCTGTGTTATCTTGCTAAAACGAACAACTAGGGATGAGCTTCATGTTCGAGTCGAACATACGTTCGACTCGAACATCGGCTGTTCAATCGTTCGACGAAGATCGAACGATTTGGGCCGTTCGCGCCTAATTCGAGTGACGCGAACGGCCCACAATGCACTACGCCATTGCAGTGTCATCCAGGCGCTGTGATTGGCCAAGCATGCACTGTGACCCCGCATGCTTGGCCAATCACAGCGCCGGCAGCGAGGAGAGCAATGATTGGCCACAGGCAGGATGCCTGTGGCCAATTATTGCTGAGGGGGTTTAGTACACGCCCCACACTATAAAAGGCCGCCAGCGCGGCGGCCTTGTGTAGTGTGTTCCGGACAGTGTTGCCAACCCCCTGAAGTGAAATTTACTGGCAAGGATGCCAAAATTTCTGTACGGCACCAATTTCTTACTGGCAAAAATCATGAAAATTGCTGGCAGAGCCGCATTTTTTACTGACGCTGCAAAAAAGTACCTAAAATTACGGTTTTTAGTACTAAACAGTGCAAATATCAATATTTGAACTAAAAACACACAGCTAATGCTAATATCAATGTGTTTAAGTTAAACAAAAGTAAAAAAACATATTTCTCAATTTACATGAAGGTTAGGTTACTATAACCCGGCCAGCACAGAGTTCCCTCTTACATCAGAGTCTGCAGGATGCCCCCTTACAGTGCAAGGGAACTCTTATGTAAAGGGGAACGCTGCAGATCATGATGTAAGGGGGAACCCTGATGTGGAGGGGGGCTCTTACCTTAGTGTATTCACCTTCCGCAGAGTGAATACACTAAGGTAAGGGGGGGGTATTAATATAAGGGGGAAACCTTTATATCAGTGCCCCCTTACATTATTGTATTCATTCACCTCCTTACATCAGTGACCCCCCCCCCTTAGAATGGCCTGGCGGCACTGTCACTTACCTCCTCTCAGGTGCACAGTGTGGGGCTCAGTCAGGCGGCTCCAGCTTGGTGGCTCTGATCTCTCCCCAGTCCACACGTCTGTTTCTTCCTGGGCCGTAACCCCCATCCCGGCAGCACTTCCACTCTTGACTCCTTTCTAGGATCCCCTCATAGACTGTAGACATGATAAAAGACAAGAGATGGTCAGAGGCTGCGGACATACTACAGGAGGGGGACAGAGGCTATGGACCCACTACAGGAGGTGGACAGAGGCTGCGGACACACTACAGGAGGGGGACAGAGGCTGCGGACACACTACAGGAGGGGGACAGAGGCTACGGACCCACTACAGGAGGTGGACAGAGGCTGCGGACATACTACAGGAGGGGGACAGAGGCTACGGACATACTACAGGAGGTGGACAGAGGCTGCGGACATACTACAGGAGGGGGACAGAGGCTGCGGACATACTACAGGAGAAGGACAGAGGCTACGGACCCACTACAGGAGGTGGACAGAGGCTGCGGACACACTACATGAGGGGGACAGAGGCTGCGGACATACTACTGGAGGGGGACAGAGGCTGCGGACATACTACAGGAGGGGGACAGAGGCTACGGACCCACTACAGGAGGTGGACAGAGGCTGCGGACACACTACAGGAGGGGGACAGAGGCTGCGGACATACTACAGGAGGGGGACAGAGGCTGCAGACATACTACAGGAGGTGGACAGAGGCCTCGGACATACTACAGGAGGGGGACAGAGGCTGCGGACATACTACAGGAGGGGGACAGAGGCTGCGGACACACTACAGGAGGTGGACAGAGGCTGCGGACATACTACAGGAGGTGGACAGAGGCTGCGGACATACTACAGGAGGGGGACAGAGGCTGCGGACATACTACAGGAGGGGGACAGAGGCTGCGGACATACTACAGGAGGTGGACAGAGGCTGCGGACATACTACAGGAGGGGGACAGAGGCTGCGGACATACTACAGGAGGGGGACAGAGGCTGCGGACATACTACAGGAGGGGGACAGAGGCTGCGGACATACTACAGGAGGTGGACAGAGGCTGCGGACATACTACAGGAGGGGGACAGAGGCTGCGGACACACTACAGGAGGGGGACAGAGGCTACGGACATACTACAGGAGGGGGACAGAGGCTGCGGACATACTACAGGAGGGGGACAGAGGCTGCGGACATACTACAGGAGGTGGACAGAGGCTGCGGACATACTACAGGAGGGGAACAGAGGCTGCGGACACACTACAGGAGGGGGACAGAGGCTGCGGACATACTACAGGAGGGGGACAGAGGCTGCGGACATACTACAGGAGGGGGACAGAGGCTGCGGACATACTACAGGAGGGGGACAGAGGCTGCGGACATACTACAGGAGGTGGACAGAGGCTGCGGACATACTACAAGAGGGGGACAGAGGCTGCGGACACACTACAGGAGGGGGACAGAGGCTGCAGACATACTACAGGAGGGGGACAGAGGCTGCGGACATACTACAGGAGGGGGACAGAGGCTGCGGACATACTACAGGAGGTGGACAGAGGCTGCGGACATACTACAGGAGGGGGACAGAGGCTGCGGACATACTACAGGAGGGGGACAGAGGCTGCGGACATACTACAGGAGGGGGACAGAGGCTACGGACATACTACAGGAGGGGGACAGAGGCTGCGGACACACTACAGGAGGGGGACAGAGGCTGCGGACATACTACAGGAGGGGGACAGAGGCTGCGGACATACTACAGGAGGGGGACAGAGGCTGCGGACATACTACAGGAGGGGGACAGAGGCTGCGGACATACTACAGGAGGGGGACAGAGGCTGCGGACATACTACAGGAGGGGGGACAGAGGCTGCGGACATACTACAGGAGGGGGGACAGAGGCTGCGGACATACTACAGGAGGGGGACAGAGGCTGCGGACATACTACAGGAGGTGGACAGAGGCTGCGGACATACTACAGGAGGTGGACAGAGGCTGCGGACATACTACAGGAGGTGGACAGAGGCTGCGGACATACTACAGGAGGTGGACAGAGGCTGCGGACATACTACAGGAGGGGGGACAGAGGCTGCGGACATACTACAGGAGGGGGGACAGAGGCTGCGGACATACTACAGGAGGTGCCGGTGGAGACACTCTGCGGACATGATGGTGCCCTCCTCACCCCCTCACAGTAGCCTCCTCCACTGTCCACCACCATATTACTTCTCCACATCATCAGTGTGCTGTGTCCTCCTCCTGTGCCCCTTTCACCATTCCACAGGTCAGTGCTGCCCTGACCTGTGGAGAGGTGAAAGGGGCACAGGAACCAGAGGAGGACACAGCACACACTGATGATTTTGAGAAGTAATATGGTGGTGGACAGAGCACATCAGTCTCTCCCCTGCATGGCACGGCTTCAGGCTCTCAGGACGCCAGGCTCTCACTCGCTTGTATCCCCCCCAGTTTCACTGACCTTAAAACTCGAGTTGAGTCCGTCCTCTTCACGCCTGGGCCCTGGGGCCTGGGGCCTGGGCCCTGTCAGTGCTCCGAGCCTCCGAGTCCGCTCGCTCCGAGTCCTCCTCCACCTATGATGAGTGCATGGCATGCATGCACTCACTACAGGTGTCGCGCCAGCCGCTGTGGCCTTTTCAAAAATGGCGCCAGCGGCGCCATCACGTTACCCGCGCATGCGCCGCCCGGCCGAGCGTGAACAAGTTTCCCTGAGCTCGGCCGGCTTTCGGAACGGCGCATGCGCAGTTGTATGACCGGCTCGCGGCCATCTTTTTTATGGGCGCCGGTGCCCATAACAGACTTTAACGTACACCCCGAAAAAGGGGTTAAATTCGCGGACTGTACGTAAATCTACGTACGGTTGGCAACACTGGTTCCGGAGCAGGGAAAGAGTAGCATAGGCAGGGACAGTGTCATTTTTTTCCTTTACTAATCCTGGATTCCTTGTGTTTAGGGACAAATAAGGATAGGTAGGGAGAGTGTCAGTGTGTTATTCTGTGCTAAACCTTGTTTGTAGGGACAGAGAGGTACAGTGAGGGAAAGTGTCAGTGTGCTATTCTGTTCTAAACCAATCTTGCTGAACCATATTTGAAACTCTTGAGTTTAGGGACAGAGAGGTACAGTGAGGGAAAGTGTCAGTGTGCTATTCTGTTCTAAACCAATCTTGCTGAACCATATTTGAAATCCTTGAGTTTAGGGACAGAGAGGTACAGTGAGGGAAAGTGTCAGAGAGCTATTCTGTTCTAAACCAATCTTGCTGTACCATATTTGAAATCCTTGAGTTTAGGGACAGAGAAGGACACTCGTGGAAACTATCAGTGTGCTATTCTGTGCTAAATCTTGTTTGTAGGGACAGAGAAGGACAGTGAGTGAAACTGACAGTGTGCTATTCTGTTCTAAACCAATCTTGCTGAACCATATTTGAAATCCTTGAGTTTAGGGACAGAGAGGTACAGTGAGGGAAAGTGTCAGTGAGCTATTCTGTTCTAAACCAATCTTGCTGTACCATATTTGAAATCCTTGAGTTTAGGGACAGAGAAGGACACTCGTGGAAATTCTTCAGTGTGCTATTCTGTGCTAAATCTTGTTTGTAGGGACAGAGAAGGACAGTGAGTGAAACTGACAGTGTGCTATTCTGTTCTAAACCAATCTTGCTGAACCATATTTGAAATTCTTGAGTTTAGGGACAGAGAGGTACAGTGAGGGAAAGTGTCAGTGAGCTATTCTGTTCTAAACCAATCTTGCTGTACCATATTTGAAATCCTTGAGTTTAGGGACAGAGAAGGACACTCGTGGAAACTATCAGTGTGCTATTCTGTGCTAAATCTTGTTTGTAGGGACAGAGAAGGACAGTGAGTGAAACTGACAGTGTGCTATTCTGTTCTAAACCAATCTTGCTGAACCATATTTGAAATCCTTGAGTTTAGGGACAGAGAGCTACAGTGAGGGAAAGTGTCAGTGAGCTATTCTGTTCTAAACCAATCTTGCTGTACCATATTTGAAATCCTTGAGTTTAGGGACAGAGAAGGACACTCGTGGAAACTATCAGTGTGCTATTCTGTGCTAAATCTTGTTTGTAGGGACAGAGAAGGACAGTGAGTGAAACTGACAGTGTGCTATTCTGTTCTAAACCAATCTTGCTGAACCATATTTGAAATCCTTGAGTTTAGGGACAGAGAGGTACAGTGAGGGAAAGTGTCAGTGAGCTATTCTGTTCTAAACCAATCTTGCTGTACCATATTTGAAATCCTTGAGTTTAGGGACAGAGAAGGACACTCGTGGAAACTATCAGTGTGCTATTCTGTGCTAAATCTTGTTTGTAGGGACAGAGAAGGACAGTGAGTGAAACTGACAGTGTGCTATTCTGTTCTAAACCAATCTTGCTGAACCATATTTGAAATCCTTGAGTTTAGGGACAGAGAGGTACAGTGAGGGAAAGTGTCAGTGAGCTATTCTGTTCTAAACCAATCTTGCTGTACCATATTTGAAATCCTTGAGTTTAGGGACAGAGAAGGACACTCGTGGAAACTATCAGTGTGCTATTCTGTGCTAAATCTTGTTTGTAGAGACAGAGAAGGACAGTGAAGGAAACTGTTAGTGTGCTATTCTGTGCTAAACCAATCTTGCTGAAGCATATTGCAAATCCTTGTGTTTAGGGACAGAGAAGGATAGGCAGGGGACAGTGTCAGTGTCATTGTTGCTAAGCCTCCTGCAAAGTATACACCTGAAGGTAGCCCTTATTGCTGTTTTTCCCATCTCCCTGCAGGCCATCCATTAAAATGTCTGGAAGGCAAACAAGGAGAGGAAGACAATCAGGAGGCAAAAAAAGAGGGCAAGCAGGCTCTGTGTCTGGGGGCAACAGTGCTGGTCGTGGACGCGGTGCATTGTCATCAGCACATGGCCATGGGACACGCTTGTCCTTCTTTTCGGCAGCTGGACATGTTGAGCCACATCATGCCGAAGACTTGGTAGAGTGGATGACCAAGCCCACCTCATCCTCCTCATCCTCTCTCACCCAGGCTCAGGGTACTGGCAAAGCAGCTGCCAAAGCGTCCTCTTCTCTGGTATCATTATCTTCATTAGTCAATCCTTCCCTAGACCCACCATGTCCTCCTCCTGAGGAGTCCCCCGAACTGTTTGAGCACAGTGTTGGGTACATGCTCCAGGAGGATGCCCAGCGTTTCGAAGGATCTGATGATGATACCCAGATAGAGGAAGGCAGTAGCGTGAGAGCAGAGAGAGGGGATGCTCAAGAAGGACACCAATCTGGCAGTCATGTTCCAGCAGCTGCAGCATACTGCCAGATTGGCTCCAGTGATGAGGAGGGAGGGGATGATGAGGTCACTGACTCCACGTGGGTGCCTAATAGGAGAGAGGAGGAGGATGAGGAGGAGGCACATCTCCAACGAGGCAGGATGCCCTTGGGTGGCCAGCGTATGGGCAGCACACCGACGGAATCACACCGCAGAGCTCCACCTGTGCAGGGCGCTGCCTCTGCCCATCATTCAAAAAGTTCTTGGTGTGGGCCTTTTTTGAGGCGAGTGCATCAGATCGCACAGCTGCTGTTTGCAACATATGTCTCAAGCGTATATCGCGTGGCCAAAACATCAGCCGCTTGGGCACCACATGCTTGATCAGACATATGTTGACCTGCCATGCAGCTCGTTGGCAAGCCTACCTTAAAGACCCACACCAAAGAACAAAGCTGACCTCTTCTTGCACCGCATCAGCTGGGATCTCCAACCCCACTATACCTTCAGTCCTCTCTGAAACCTGCTCTGAGAGGAATGAAGGTGTAGAATTAGGTGTGTCACAGCCAAGTACTTGTGGGCACTCCGCTAGCAGTACACCGACGTCCGATTCTAGCAGGCAAATTTCCCTGCCCCAGCTGCTGGACCGTCGGAAGAAGTTCACTCCCAGCCATCCACATGCCCAGCGGTTGAATGCTAGCTTGGCTAAATTGCTAGCGCTTCAACTGCTGCCTTTTCAGTTGGTAGACTCGGCCCCCTTCCGTGAGTTTGTGCAATGTGCCGTTCCTCAGTGGCAGGTTCCCAAACGCCACTTTTTCTCACGGAAGGAGATTCCGGCTCTCTACAGGCATGTGGAAGGCAATGTCTTGGCCTCGCTGGACAGGGCGGTCAGCGGTAAGGTGCATATTACCGCTGACTCATGGTCCAGCAGGCATGGACAGGGACGTTACCTTTCTTTCACGGCCCATTGGGTCACTCTTTTGGCAGCTGGGAAGGATGCAGGACAAGGTGCAGTAGTGTTGGAGGTTGTTCCACCGCCACGCCTCCAAAATGCTACTATTGGTTGTGACACACCTCTCTCCTCCACCCCCTCCTCTTCTTCTTCCTCCATGGCCTCTTCCTGTGGTTTGTCCTCGGAACCAGCGGTGCTCCGTAGGCGTTCAAGGGGCTACGCAAGTACGCAGGCAAAAAGATGCCATGCCGTGCTTGCGCTGGTGTGTTTGGGGGACAGGAGCCACACTGGGGCAGAGGTCCTGTCTGCTCTGCAGGGGCAGGCCGAGAGGTGGTTGACGCCACGCCAGCTTAAGCCAGGAATGGTGGTTTGCGACAATGGCACCAACCTCCTCTCCGCCCTCCGACAGGGACAACTGACCCATGTGCCCTGTATGGCTCACGTCCTTAACCTGGTGGTGCAGCGGTTCTTGGGCAGGTACCCGGGCTTACAGGATGTCCTGAGGCAGGCCAGGAAAGTCTGTGTGCATTTCCGCAGATCTTATAATGCCAGTGCTCGCCTGGCTGAGCTGCAAAAGGAGTTGAACCTGCCCAAGAACCGCCTTATATGTGACATGCCCACCAGGTGGAGCTCAACGTTGGCCATGCTGCAGCGGCTGCACATGCAGCAGAGGGCCATCAATGAGTACCTGTATGACTACGGCACCAGGACAGGGTCAGGGGAGCTCGGGTTTTTTTCACCACGCCAGTGGGGCATGATCAGGGATGCATGCACTGTCCTGGCACCTTTTGAGGAGGCCACGAGGATGGTGAGCAGTGACAGTGCATGCATCAGTGACACTGTACCTCTTGTCCACCTGTTGGAGCACACGCTGCGTGGAATAATGGACAGGGCACTTGAGGCAGAACAGAGGCAGGAAGAGGAGGACTTCCTTGCCTCTCAAGGCCCCCTTTACCCAGACAGTGTTCCTTCTGTCCCACCCATCGCACAGGAAGAGGAGGAGGAGGATTGTGTCAGCATGGAGGTGGAGGCTGGCACTCAGCATCATCAGCAGCAGTCTTTTAGGGATGATTTACAGTCCCAAGAAACCAGTGGACTTGTACGTGGCTGGGAGGAGGTGGCTGCGGATCATGTCGTCCTTAGTGACCCAGAGGACTCCGGACTGAATGCCTCAGCTAACCTACGCTCCATGGCCTCCCTGATACTGCAAAGTCTGCGGAAGGATCCTCGTATTCTTCGGATCAAGGAGAGGGACCATTACTGGCTGGCCACTCTCCTTGATCCACGGTACAAGGGTAAGGTTGCGGACCTTATGTTACTGTCGCAGAGGGAGCAGAGGATGAGACAACTCCGGGAGGCCTTGCAGAAAGGTCTGTGCAACGCGTTCCCAGAGACTGGGAGGTTACAAACTCCTGGTCCTGGACAACGAGTTGCTGAGGCTTCGGGCAGTCAAAGAAGGAGCGGTGGGGAAGGTGGCCGTCTGACCGATGCGTTCAGACAATTCTTTAGTCCGCAGCCCCAAAGTATGATCGGTTCCAGCAACCATCGCCAGCGTCTGATATACATGGTGCAGAAATACCTAGGGGCAAGGTCAGACTTGGACACCTTCGCCACCGAAAATCCTCTGGCTTACTGGGTCTTGAGGATGGATCACTGGCCAGAGCTTGCACAGTATGCAATTGAGCTACTGGCCTGTCCTGCATCCAGCGTTCTTTCAGAACGCACATTCAGTGCTGCTGGAGGATTTGTCACGGATCACAGGGTGCGCCTGTCCACCGACTCGGTTGATCGACTGACTTTCATCAAGATGAACCAGTCTTGGATCACCACCAGCTACCACACACCTGATGCTGATATAACAGACTAATTGATTTTAAAATGTCACATCCCTTCAAGACTGATGCTGATGCTGAGTGCCTGTGCTGTTATGTTGACTGGCTATCCTCCTCCTCCTCCTCCTCAATGATACGATTAATGATGATAGCTTGGAAGATCATTTTGGTTTATGGGTGACGCCACCAGTGGCTAAGGCCCAATTTTTCAGCCCCTGTTTAACAGGGGCGTGTAATTACAATTTTTGATGCAATACTTTGCAACAGGCCTCATTGCTGTGCTCCAAGTACAGTATCTGTGAGGGGTTGCAGTGTTGTGCCACCAGTGCCTAAGGCCCAATTTTTCAGCCCCTGTTCAACAGGGGCATGCAATTATAATTATTGATCTAATAATTCACAGCAGGGCCCATTGCTGCGCCCACCAAGAGTAACTGTCAGGCCTTACAGTGTTGTGGCACCAGCACCACCATCACCACCACCACCACCACCAAAGGCCCAATTTTTCAGCCCCTGTTCAACAGGGGCATGCAATTATAATTATTGATCTAATAATTCACAGCAGGGCCCATTGCTGCGCCCACCAAGAGTAACTGTCAGGCCTTACAGTGTTGTGGCACCAGCACCACCATCACCACCACCACCACCACCACCACCAAAGGCCCAATTTTTCAGCCCCTATTCAACAGGGGCATGCAATTATAATTATTGATCTAATAATTCACAGCAGGGCCCATTGCTGCGCCCACCAAGAGTAACTGTCAGGCCTTACAGTGTTGTGGCACCAGCACCACCATCAAAGGCCCAATTTTTACTACCACTGATCAACAATTATATGTTATTACAATTCCTGATATAATAGTTGACAGCAGGGCGTTCCAGCACCCACCAAGAATAACTATGAGTGCTTTCAGTGTTGTGCCAACACCAACACCTAAGGGGCCAATTTCTGCAGAGTATATACGGCAGGTCCCTACTTTCAAACATCCAACTTACAAACGACTTCTACTTGAAAACGGAAGAAGATAACAGGAAGTGAGAGGAAATCTACCCCTTGGAAGGAAAATTCTCTCCTGTAAGAATTAATATGGGAGAAAGGTGTCTCCTCTCTACTGATGCTTTATCACCAATCCTTGTTTCAATAAAAACACCACATTTCAAAAACAGTTGTCATTGGGACGCAAAGTGAGGTGAAATGTTCTGAACAGGGGCACAGACAGCAAAATAAATGTTACAGGGGTGATAACCCTTCCCTATGTTTTCCAAAAAGCTTAAAAAAAGGAATTTGGCATGGAGCTACACTTAAACAATGTAGCTGTTCAAAATTACAAACAGATTCTACATAAGAACAAACCTACAGTCCCTGTCTTGTATGCACCGCCTGTATACTACGGCTGTTCAGAGTATATAGGGCCTTTTTTATTTTGTGTGCGGGGTTCCCCTTAATATCCATACAAGACCCAAAGGGGCTGGTAATGGGCTGGGGTGGGGGGGGGGGTTGATGGGGTAGCTATGCCATTTTTCTTAAATATTTTCATCCATATTACCGGGACCAGACATTACATTAAAGCCGCAAGCAGTTTTAAATGGCTTTTTTTCCTTTAGAAATGTTATTTTGTGCAGGGACAGTTCTAAACACGGGAAACACGTGGCACTTCACAGGCATACTTTAGACACCCCCCAGGTACAATATTTAAAGGAATATTTGACTTTTTTTTTCACTTTATGCATCATTAAAATGACTGCTCCCGGAAAACGTCAGTTTTTAAAACTTCTTTTTGCATTGATACATGTCCCCTGGTGCAGAACCCGGGTTCCCAAACTCTGTTTAGGACAATAACATGGATAATAGTCGTTATAATTAGCACTTTAGAATCTGAACGTTCGCATCCATTGTATTTAATAGGGTTCTAATGTTCGTGCGAACTTTCGGTCCGTTCGCGGGTTCTGGTGCGAACCGAACCCGGGGGTGTTCGGCTCATCACTACTAACAACAGAGCAGGCAATGAGAAATTATAATATTGCCAGGAAAAGGTTGTTTTTTTGAAACATAAAACTTGAGTTCTTACACAAACAGAATGCTTTGTGATATTTATGCAAGCTGGACCCAATAATGAAGGGTTCACCCCGATATATCAGAGTAGTAGTAGCAAGGTGCTACTGGACAAAGTTATTTATACACATTTTCAGATACAAGCACTTTGTCACATTTACTCATTACACTTTTTATATGTGTACATTTATACATTCAGATTCAGTGTGGATCGGGTGTGTCCTCCCACCTTCCCCTCACATTATCAATGGTTAATAGTTATCTGGTTTGTTGCATCGCTGCACCCTTGCTTTGGGTGGGGGGCCCCCGCCTCAGCCCCGGACTTAGAATTGTCCTCCGTTTTCCCTAATCAGTGGCTGGGCCGGCTTTCTGAGCTGGCATGTAAGTATGGGATTCCCTGCTCGCTTTTTTTTTTTTTCCTAAACCTAGATAACTTTTTACCAATACACTATTTTTCATTTAGATCTATATCTATTTGTGGCATTATACTCCTGACGAGTGGACAAATCCACAAAACGTGCATAGAGTTCTTATCATGCCCTCAATCTTTCGATTTCTCATCATGTACCTATGGTTGCAAGCATCATTATGTATTTATCTCCTTGAATTAAGTTTTATTTTTTATTTATCATGTGTCAGCTTAGAATGGCCTTTTTGGGATCTGTTCTTATACCAATTGTATTTTGTACCTTGAGATAATGAAATATTTCAGCTTGTAAAATAAATATTTTTACTTATGTACCCTTCTATGCGATTTACATTGTTACTTTTTCATTTGTGACACACCTCACTCAAAGTCCCATGACCAGTTTCTCTCTGCAAATAATGTTGCTGACCTTTTACGTTTTTTTGACAATCTAATTTATGTGTTTTCTCCCCAATTCCAGATCCTAAGGCCTCGTACACACGGCCGAGATTCTCGTTGAGAAAAACATGTCGTTTTTTTCGACGAGATTCTTGGACAAGAAACTTGTCCCGGCCGAGTGTACACACGCTCGTTTCAAAGAACCCGCGGTTCTTTGAAAGGAGTGTACGCGGTGACGTCATCGACTACGTCGAGCATGCGCTCGTCACATTCGATGCCGTCGCCGCCATCTTGGTATACCCTGCGTATGCCTAGGAAGCTACCGCGCATGCGTCAAATTCATTTCGAACATGCGCGGGCTTCCGGGCGGACAGGTAAGTGTACACACACTCACTTTTCTCGTCGAGAAACACGCCGAGGAGAATCTCGACGAGAAAATAGAGAGCAGGTTCTCTATTTTCTCGTCGAGGTTTCTTGTCGGTTTTCTCGACGAGAAACACGCTAGCAGCGTACACACGACCGATTTACTCGGCAAGACCTCTCTGCCAGCAAATTTCTTGCTGGTTCTTGCCGAGAAAATCGGTCGTGTGTACGAGGCCTTACAGTTTGGAAGGGTCTCATGAACTAAAGCCAGGTGACTTGTGGATTGTTAAGAGACATTTATAAATAAAGAAATGTTTGGAGACACAATACAGCGTCTATTGCATGTACAGTTTTGCATAACTTGAAGGAAAAGTAACCTGGATCCACACTAGACGCTGCAAAAAAATGACTAAATAAATAAATCTCTGTAATTGCTTTGTTTCCCTCTTGGAATCACAGTATAGGGTAATATTTATTTAAATGCTTTAATTGTAGGGCGTATAAAATATATATATTTTTTATGTGATTTGAAAAGTAGTTCAGCCATGTTGAAGTGATATTGTCTTTTATACGTCTTCCATTTTATGTATAATTGTCTGTGTTTACCAATGCTGATATGTCAGCATGCCAACAATTAAGCTAGAAAGCCATTCTGGCCACAGGAGTGTAAAAGCCTATATTCTGTAAATATTTCTTATCAATCATTTGTTTTTCACAATAAAAAGTCATTTTGTAATGAAAAAGCTGCTCAGCTATTTTATACTCCACAATGGAGTTTCCACCTAAGCGTGTGGACGTTCCAGGTTAAAGGTGATAGCAGGTATGGTTAGTGATCAAAATATTGATCAAAAGAGAGGAGACTGTAAAAGAAATCTATAAGTTCTGTATATAATTAAATTCTATTTTGTATGTAGTGAACACTGCACTCATTGTGCACACGGCACTAATAATGTTTTCATTACATGTTTGCATTCTTTCCAGTCCTGGTTATAATTAGCCTGCCTAAAAAGTACAATTGTAATATTAATGTGATACCTACGTAATCATGTGTATAAAAACCTTTAATTGCGTCATTATAAAACATAACAGTTATTAGGAAAGATGCAGAGTGTATCTTTTGTGTCTTTTCCCTATTGCAGTAGTTATTATTAATTTGAAACCACTAATCAATATGAAAATAGGAGTTGCCTATCTAAAAAATTGCCAAAACAGACCCAAGGGCAAGTACTGTTATTACAATACAGTGCAAATAGATGATATTCCCCAGTGTGCTACCAGCCGCAATGGTCCCAGGAGAATGAAGGCTTGTGTGTGTCTCTACTCTTGCATGCCTCGTCCAAGTCTTTCTGGGTCCATAAACTGGATTAAAGCTGGATTTAAGTACTTTGGCTGATAAGCAAATCACTCTCACTGACTATATATATCAAGTTGGGCATACTGCAACGTCTACTCTTATGTCATGATATGGACATGTAGGTATAAGTACTTCGATTGCACCATTATGGCAATATAAATCAAAGGTAATTGCTGTTAATTTTTTGATCAATGACTTTATGCATTTTATTTTATCAATAAAAAATTGTGTTTTATATAAAATAACCTTTTTTTTGTTTTGTATAAATGTTGGTGCTATTAAAGTCCCACATACCCAAATTTCCTTTTAATTTTCATTGCTAATTGGAGATGTTGACATCTTTTGTTCAGAGTCAAGTCACTTCCTGATGTCTACAGTATAATTTTACCAAGTTGAAATGAGGCTGGGAGTCAGTGACCCAGATGATTGCATATGGAATGACTGCTCTGGGGATAACAGGTGGTTTCCAGTAATAGGAAAAGGTGCATTTATCCTACTGTCCATCTATTTAGTAGCTGCCTCTTTGGTATCAAAAAACTTTGTAGATCCCGCAACAACCACTCTTAGTTTACTTTTATACAATACATTTTACCCACAACTGTTGCCTGACTTCTAGAAAGGTTCTCCAGCTGCAGCACTGCTGGAGAACAGCTGAGAAGCTGGAGAAGAACAGTAGGCTTGTATTCTCAAATTGAAATCAGTATTTCTTGCGGCTAATAAGATGTGATCTTGCCCCATCAGGACATAATGAGCCCTTTTCATGAAGACTGATGAGATGTTGCCCAGCTGGAAAAGGTCTTTAAAGAGGGCGTTGGCAAATGATTCTGGATGCGGGTCTTCCCTCGGGTAGACCCAGCACATGTAAACTATTTCTCTGAAGAAATCTTCTGCTCACTCAGAAAGTCTCTGCACAGATGTCTTTGCAGCTCCTCAATGTGGGTAGTATGTGCAGGCGTGATTTCCCCAGCAGCTGATACCCAAGATTCTGCTTTGATAGCTGTCCTCGGAATGTGTCCAAGTCATGGCTTACCAGATTACACTCCTCTGCCAGCTAGTTGATGCAATCCATCAGAGAGGATTTGCAGCCTTCAATGGCTTGAAGGATGACAGAGGAACCATCAGGGTGCTGAGGTGCCAGTTCCAGCAAAGGCGGCTGGTCTGGCATATACAGGATGATCTGCATGCTGCAGGTGCTAGCCTGCTTCTCAGGAAGCAAGATGGCAACTCCAAATGTCCAGTGTCGTTTCTAGAGCTGTACTGTAGCAAGTCCTTTATTTGTGTGGCATTCTGCCTCATAAAAGGCTATACAGGGGATCCCCTTTAGGTGACTGACCAAGTTGGGGTAATCTTGGAATTATGGATCACTGCTGGATGGTGTCAGGGTGAACAGAGCTCTCCCAAGACATGTCCGCTGACTATTCTATCCTGGCCATACCCCTTCCATTAAATAATTGATGAAATCTCTGTTCAGTGGAGGTGAAACTGGAGGTATCAGCTATGACAGCTTCCTCTGTACACTTTGAACTAAGGAGCTGCGTGAATGGAGCTCACGTCCACCACCAACCCTTCAAACACATTTGGGAATGCAGACAGGGAAATGTTTTTTTCTTGATTCTACCATGAATGGTCCACGCAAAGTTTATTTCTAATCCGTTTCTCAAATTAGTTCAATCTTACAGGCAGTGCCAGCTACATCTGTTCACCAAGCACAAATAGGATGTAGGCAGTGGCGTACTAACGGTGGGGCGGGGGATGTTCCGCCCTGGGTGCCACACCTTGGGGGGGGTTTAAGCATGCTGGAGCAACCATACCTCCGTGATCGGCCGCTGTTCGCATGTAGCACTGCAGTGACTTGCCTGTGGGCGCGTTAATGTGGGCGCACACACCCCGCAGCTTGTGCGGGGTGTTTTCTGTCCCACGCGATCTCAGCCCAGCTCTTCATGGCAGCCGCCATTGCTTCCTAGTGATGTCCAGTTCATGAACGAATCGTTCTTTTGAATCGGTTCTTTTCAGTGAACTGGATGAATCGATTCATCTGAGTGAACTGATTCGTTTGAAACAGTTCACTTGTATGCACTCAACATAGCAGAGCAGGCCTGGTAATATGATCCTAGTGTGAGAGAGCTCGGCCCCTCCCTGCAACCAATCAGCGTGCTCAAGGCACAGTGACACTCAGGAACTGTATAGAGTGAGGAGTACACACACAGTACACCGAGTTAAAGAATCATACCAGTTACCGAGTTAAAGAATCGAGTTGTTAGAATACAGTACACTGGAAGAACGCTGAGTCACCACCAGTAGAATACACTAAATCAATGATCAGGCAGCAGCAATACACTACAGACTGCTTTAAAGACATAGAGGACAAAGAGTCAGGTTAAGAAGATATCCTCCTCATTCAGATTAATTCTTTAACCCTTTAGTATTTAGTTTGCTTATCCTAAAGGAGATATGCATGTTAAAGGAGACAAACATCCCTTCTGGGACGTGTCTAATTTAGTAGCTGTATAACTGAATGAGAGAGCTGTCTCATTTTTTTAACACAAAAATACATTTATCCTGCTTTATAGTAATATTGTTCTGCGTTTTGGTCCTGAAATTTCTATGCCCCCTGGATCCTTGATTTTTTTTGAAAGTGGTTGTAAACCCTGGAAAACCTAAATAAATAAATCCCACCTGCAAGACAAAGTCATAATGAGCTAGTATGACTAGCATACTAGCTCATTATGCATCACTTACCTTAGATCGGGGCCCCCAAAGCCGTCCTCGTCTCCCTCTCCAGCCATCACTGCGGCGATACCCAGAAGGTTACTTCCGGGTATCGCCGCTCCAGCCAATCACAGTGCTCAGTAACCTGGGTAGCAGGTGTTCTGTCAGATCAAGCAATCTATAGGATCAGCCAATATTGCCACTTACGGTGATGCACAAACAGCTGTGTAAATGAAAAGCGTTTTTTTGTGCATGTGAACTGCATTCTGATGGGCCAACTTCACAGTTAAGATTGCTAGCCATCAGATTTGTCTGTAGTCTTTACAGTGCATAATGAGGCTCCTTTCACACTTGTGCGACTTGGGACTACAAAGTCGCAGGACAAGTGGTACTCCATGATTTCTAATCAGTACCATTCATATCTGTGCGTCTTCAAGTCGCAGCGACTTCAAAGTAGTCACTGCACTACTTTGGTCCGATTTTGATGCGACTTGAGGCAGAGACCTCAAGATTACATAGGTATTGCTTCAAGTCACATCAAAATCGCATCAAAGTCACGGTAAAAATCGTGGCAAAAATTGCACGACTTTCAAGTCGCACAAGTGTGAAAGGAGCCTAACGATTGGATTTTACTACTGTGGGTACTTCGCCGGCGGTAGTAAAATCCGATAATTTTTGCTGTGCATGCGCTAGGAAAAATATGATGGCTAGCAATGTTAACTGTGAAGTTGGCCCCTCAGAATGAGGTTCACATGCACAAAAACCCGCTTTTCCTTTACACAGCTTTTTGTGCGTCACCAAATTAATGACGCCGCTAATCTGACAAATTTGCTTGTGCTCTGAGCAAGGAACTAAATACAAGTAAAAGTCCCCAGGAGCTGCCAACCTTCTGTGGAGAATCATTCTATTGATTCTAATCATTTAAAAAGGTTGAGTGAGAGCTTTGATTCACTTACTTGTCAGTATTCAGCAAGTGAACCGAAGAATCGAAGAATCGATTCATTGAATCGGTTCATTTCAGTGAGTGAATTGAAATGAACCGATTCACTTAAAAGATCCGAACTTCCCATCACTATTGCTTCCCGCCGGCTGCCGCTCTCACTGGCAATGCACACAGTGCAATGTCGATGAACCCGCCTCTACCATGCCTCCTCCGCTCTGACATCGTCTGTGTACACAGACAGGAGGAGGAGCCGGGGAGGAGGCGAGACGCTGCTGTGCTGTGCATGTGCCGCTTATCTAAAGGTCTATTTCTATCACACACACACACACACACTATAGATGACACTTGCGCGGGGGAAGCAGATATACATGAATACTTGCAGTGATTTGTGTGGGGGGAGAGGGAACTGCATGTGCTTGGGGGCGTTTTAGGAAAATCTGCCCCCACCCCCCCTGCACATGTCCTCCCTTCTCCCAAAGTTCCCCCTAGCACATGCAGTACTCTCTCCCCTACCCCTGATTCAAAGAGATTCTGGCTGCTACGCAGGGGACAATCAGGGCACCCCGCTAGACATGCAGGACAATCGCCCCAGGTGACAACACTATTGCACCCCTGCCAGGTAAGTCAGTGTAGCCAGGTGGTGGAACTTTTTCCATCACTTGGCTCCAGGACTCATAGCCTGTTCACACGATGAATCACACAATGAATCACACAAGTGCAGTACAATTTCAGCCCATTCATTCGAATGGGCTGAAATTGTGCTGGACCACACCAACAGTTATAAGATGCACAGGAACTGGATTGCATGGTACTACTGTACCGTACAATCCAATGCTGGTATACGCATTACATTTGGGACCTGCATTTATGGTGTCATTAAGTTATCATTGACACCAACTGCAGATCACAACTGGAATGCATTTTGAATGCAGTGCGAGAAACATGAGAGGTATGGGAGCTGTGTAATGTAAAGGGGTCCAGAGGCATGGGGGCTGTGTAATGTAAAGGGGTCCAGAGGTATGGGAGCTGTGTAATGTAAAGGGGCTTAGAGGTATGGGGCTATGTAATATAAAGGGGCTCAGAGGTATGGGGGCTGTGTAATGTAAAGGGGTCCAGAGGTATGGGAGCTGTGTAATGTACAGGGGCTCAGAGGTATGGGAGCTGTGTAATGTAAAGGGGCTCAGAGGTATGGGAGCTGTGTAATGTAAAGGGGTTCAGAGGTATGGGGGCTGTGTACTGTAAAGGGGCTCAGAGGTATGGTGGCTGTGTACTGTAAAGGGGTCCAGAGGTATCATTATCATTGACACCAACTGCAGATCACAACTGCAGATCACAACTGGAATGCATTTTGAATGCAGTGCGAGAAACGTGAGAGGTATGGGAGCTGTGTAATGTAAAGGGGTCCAGAGGTATGGGGCCTGTGTAATGTAAAGGGGTCCAGAGGTATGGGAGCTGTGTAATGTAAAGGGGCTCAGAGGTATGGGGGCTGTGTAATGTAGAGGGGTTCAGAGGTATGGGTGCTGTGTAATGTAAAGGGATTCAGAGAAATGGGTGCTGTGTTCAGAAAACAGGAAAATATTTTTTGAGGGGGGGTAACACCATGTTTTACTTCACCGTAGGTGACACCACTGGCAGTAGCACATAGTAAGTGTGCCGATGCCAGTTACATGTATTCCTGTCTAGCACCAGCCACCCGATGACAATCCTCAGGTCAGTCAGCACCGTTTTTGCAGAGGAGGGGCCTGGCCGCCCGGGGGAGCAGACGCCGACGCCAGCACACCAACGCCTGGGGGGGTGCCAGCTATAGGATCCACCCCGGGTGCCAAATGCTGTAGGTACGCCCCTGGATGCAGGTTATGATGCTAAACTAGCACAGTTATTTTTAGTAATATCAACTTACTAAACTATACAATTACAATCATTATACTTCCTTAACCACTGAACAAACTGGCCAAATTTGACCAGTCCTGGAAAAAACACATATGGGGAAGAAACTGCCACATTAGTATTCAGTCAATCTCCGGCTGGTTTGTTTACAAACTGAAGCAGGGAAGGGATGTGTGGTAATTCAACTGGTCAATATTGGAGGGTGGTGGTGGGGCAACAGCATCAAGCACCAGGTCATTGTAGCAGGGGGTTATAATGAATGATGCTGGATTCTGATGCTAAACATTATTTAAAAAAAAAATGTTAGCATTGATACACATCCCCACCGGAAGTGCCCAGCTACACCAAAAGCATGGTAATTAGCCTTAAATCAGACCGGAAAGAAAATTACAAGATTTGAAAAATATTAGCCGCACAACAAGCTTAGCTCCACTTTCAGTATTTATTGATTGCCAGAAAAGACTGCATACAATTATGCCTTCATCTGAAAACCAATCTTCCTTAATGCACTTCACCACTCCTGGTTTGCTTGCAAGGATTGGACTTCTGCTATCCTTGTGAGGAAGCCAGGAGTGGTGAAACACATCAAGTGAGGTGTGTTTTCAGGTGAAGACATAATTGTATTCAGTCTTGACTTAAGGCTAATTAGCATGCTTTTGTGCTTGCACAATATATACAGAAAGAGGAGCTTAACTTGGAGCGCAGCTATTATTTTTCATATCTTTGATGAAGAGTGGAGACAGGCTGCCGGCAGCTGGTAGCCAACACCAGGTTGTCCGGTTGTGATGAGAAGATTGAGTCTTGAGTGAATCCATGGATTTGGGTATGTTGTTGTAACAATATTTGTCCCCCATAGACCTCAGTTGGTTCGGGTCGTCTTTGGTGTTTGCGGACTACCCACTGGATTTGCCAAAAATCCAGTTTGCCCAATTTACTCTTCTCTACTACTCAACCAAAGTCTATTTATGCAGTTGATTTGAACTCCTGAACTCAGTTCATGCACACATGGATTTTATAATGTATAGGCTGTGAGCTTGCCATCTTATCAAGGTATAATGTGTTCAATCCAGAAGGAATGTAATTTTTTTTATTATTCTCCTCCCTATTAAGGTTATTTTATGTCACTTTACACACTGTATTACATTATTTATTCTTTGATACGCTAGTATTTATGTCATAAACCAGTGGTATAATAATGAAAAAGGTATGGTAAAAGTACAGAAAATGCTCAATGTATAAGTTAAAGGGTTTCATATATGAAGTGCATGAAGAACAGCCTTATTTTTCCCCCCCAAAAAAACAAACATCTTACCTATACCACTGCACAATTCCATTCTTCCCCATTCCTCCACTCCTGCTATCCCATTTCTTAGCAGGGTGACATCTAGCACCAGCCAACTCTTTCTTATTTGTCTTGGCCGTCTTTACAGTTTTACAGAAAACAGATGATGATCTACAGTTGCTGTTCAAGCCTGTCTATATAGCAAGCAAAGGAAAAAAAGGTAGGTGGTAATGTGACTGCTACTTTCAATGGATTATTCGCTTTGGCAATTTCTATAAATAAAAAATGCTGCATGGAACAGTGGCGTATCGTGTGTTGTCAGCGCCTGGGGCGAGGCAAGTAATTTTCTCCCCCCTGACTCGCGGACTTACCTATTTTCAGCTAGCTCCAGTCTGGTTACATGATCCCTGTGTGAGCAAGTGGTGGCTGTAGGGGAGAGGAGAGCGTGCTTGACAATGACTGGTAAAGCCTGGAGTGGTGACATCACCTATAGATTCCTATGTCCCATCTGTTGTTGGCGCTCTCTCCTCTCCCCTGCATACACCACTGGCTCACACAGGGGATAAAATGACTGGACAGCCTGAAAATAGGTGTACATCTTTTCTACACAGGTTAGTCATCATCGGCATTAGGAGTGGGATTTTATAATATTTCAGTTAATGGAAGCTACATATGTCATATTCACACTATAATACTTCTTGCAGCACTGTGCAGTTGGGATCAATACCCAGTAGGGTTTTGTATTTAACCTTTTTGAAAATGTTCTATATATAATTTTGGTATATCTATATATAAACCAAAATATATTTTGAAAAAATTCAAAAAGGTAAAAAACAAAAACTAATGGGTATTGATCCCAAGTGCACGGTGCTGCAACAAGTATTATAGTGTGGGTATGAGATATGTAGCTTCCATTAACTGAAAATATTATAAAATAACCCTACTGGGTAGTGAGTCCCAATAACCTCATTGTGAAAATAAAGCAAATAAATAAAGTACAGAAAATTTCATAAAACAATTCATCAAATACAATAATACTAAGATAGCCCTACTGGGTAGTGAATCCAAATCACCAGTGCTGCAAGAACACACAATTGTGCAGATATATAAATAAACAAACTAATTTCATATAACAATCAATAAAAAGCATCGAAAAAACATGGCTATGAATGAACATTTTATTGATAATTATATAAAATTTGTTTGTTTATTTATTTATATATTTGCACAATTGTGTGTTTTTGCAACACTGGTGATTTGGATTCACTGAGAGAGACATTGGGATCAGAGAGACAGGGGAGCTGAGGGAAAGGGGGAGGGGGGGAGGCTGAGAGATGACGAGAGAGACTGCTAGCCCTACCTTTCATGCCAGTGTGTCTCCTTTGATCCTTCCAGTGGCTCCCTGGCAGCGTGCCCTTCCTCTGGGTCCCCAGTCAGCCTGTTCCCCGGGCCTTTTTTTTTTCTGCGAAGAGGAAGTTAGAGCAATTCATGCTCTGGAGGCACAGGAGATGCTGCGCCCGTCGCTTCTCACCTCTTAGGGGGGTGAGGTCAAGGAGGAGGCGGCCGCGGTGGAACTATTCTCCCGACTCCCGGGCTCTCAAGCCTATCTGTCCTCGGCTCAGCCCCTCGCTGATCACCGCCATGAGAGAGATCCCCCTGCTGCTCGCCCGCACCCCAAGAACGGCCACTGTTGCTAGACAACGTGGACTCGTCATAAGATTAACAAGGGGCTTTTATCCCTGTGCTAGACGGTCCACACACGTGACAGCGCCCCCCCTAAATTTTGCGCCCGGGGCGGTGGCACCCCCTGCACCCCCCACGCTACGCCACTGGTGTGGAAGAAGGGTAAAGGAAAAAGGCTATTAGTTATTGTATAAATACTGTAGTTTAGCTTCATATATAGAACTGTTACAAGTACAGAACTGTGTTAAACATGTTCCCATGGAGAGAAGATATTTCAAATATTGGTTAATAGTATCCCACCTCGAAAAGATGTATGCAGTGATGTTTATGAAACGAGGAAATGAGTTGTTAATATAAGATCCATAGTCATTACTTGCCTGCGTGTTAGGTGCTTGGATACAATCCTGGAAAACAGCACATCACAGGACAGGTGATGAAATAAATACCTCTAATTGGTGGGGAGAGGATGTAAAGTCTGAAGACTGTAATTATTATTTTTTTCTCTCATTTTCTCTCATTAAGCAATAACAACAACATGAACCCAGCAACACACCCTTGCACCTGTGTAATCTGTGATACTCTATAGAAATGCCAAACACTGCTGGCACTGTGTTAATTGGAGTGTGACAGTAAAGATAAACTCTGCATGATAAAAGCAAATTAAATGATGACATTATTATCTATTACAGAGACGTGACACATCCTGTGTACATTTGTGCAGGATTATATTAAATCTATTTAAAGGAGAAGTCCAGCCTGAGATTTTTAGGCTGGGCTTCTCCTCTGGGTCACAGGAGTGCAATTCGTTTTTGCACTCCTGTGACCTGTTTTCAGCGGAGAGCGGTCTGAAGTCCGCTCTCAGCTTACGTCACTGCAATCAGTCGGGGCACAGCGTTATCACGACTTCCAAGTCGGGATCCGCCAGATGCCCTGATTGATGGCAGTCTCAGCGTATCAGCGAGCCACTGAGATGCCGAGACAGCCTCTCCCCGCCCCTCCACGGCTCAGCTCTCCAATGAGCATGGAGAAGCAGAAAGGAAAGACGCTGACTGACAGTCAGCGGCTTTCCTCTCGGGATCTGTGAGAACCGAGCCATCTGCGGTGTTCGGTGGCTTGGTTCTCAGTGCACAGACGGCGGGGCACAGATGAAGCATCGGTCTGATGCTCCATCCACCGAGGTAAGTATGAATATTAAAAAAAAAATGTAACCCATACTTCTCTTTTAACCTCTTTTTCATTTTTAAATATCTACTTCAGACCTTACATTAAGTAAGTTTTCCCCCCAATATAACCAGTCATGTAGACCTTGTTCTAGAAATATAAATGCTCAAGTATGTGGGTCATTGCTTTGGAAAATTGATATTTAGAATATGAATGATGGAATTATGGATGCATTTTAACTTTACAGTGATACATAATTTAAAACCATGTCCACACTTAATTGTACAGTTCTGCTTGGTGTAGGCTTATTAACTAGCTATGCTAATAGACCTTCTGTAGTTCTTCCATAACCAAAGATCATATCAAAATATTAGCACAAAGCGTTAATAAAACTGCTATAGGTATAACATTTAGGCACCTAGAGGTGCCTGCACATGTATCTACAGCAGCCCCAAAAAGCTTGTACATGGAGCTGAGGCCTTTTAGGGTTAAATCAAATATTCGGTATGTATTTATTATGCAATGTACGTGTTGTTTTTATGCAATGTTCAGGTTAGGTATGTGATGTATGTTTTTGTTTTTGTTCAAATTCAGTAACCTTAGCCCACTGCCACAGAGACAGAGGGGTTGATTTACTTCAGACAACTAGGTTGTTCACTTTGCAAGAGAATGTGTCATAGAGTTTAGTAAATGTAGAGAATTTGAATTTTTTAAAGAATACCGAATCTTGTACATGGAAAACAAAAAATAAAATAAAAGCAGTTTTGCTAGAAAATGACTAGATAATGAAAGACAACTAAACTTCACCTCATTCAATAAGTTGTGGGAAAAATATATTTTCAAAGTGCATTTTCCTTGCAAAATGAAGCTCTATTTGCCTTTAAATCAACCCCTGATGCCGCGTACACACGGCCGTTTTTCTCGTCGAGAAAAAATAGGATTTTTTACTCACCGTAAAATCCTTTTCTCTGAGTCCATGGACCGACACAGCTTCTCTATTGACAAAGTGGGTATTATCCGTTAATTAGGAGTGACGAGGCAGAAAAACTTGTAAAAAGTGTTGCATCACACCTTCTACAGTACCGCCCAGGGGGCGGACCCTCTGGGTATACCCTCTCAGTCTGCATCTTCGCAGATCAGTTCGTCAAAAAGCAGTACAAACTTAAAAGGAGGGGTGGGTGCTGTGTCGGTCCATGGACTCAGAGAAAAGGATTTTACGGTGAGTAAAAAATCCTATTTACTCTTTCGTCCATGGACCGACACAGCTTCTCTATTGACAAAGTGGGACGTCCCAAAGCAGTGTCAGAGAAAAAACGAGGGGTGGTAACAGCATAAAAATAAACTTCACCCCAAACACAAAACAGCACTCCTCCAACGGAGGAGTTGCAACTCTAAACAGCCGCTTGCAAAACCTTGCGGCCAAAAGAGGCATCCGAAGATGCACCTACATCAATTTTGTAGAATTTTGTGAAAGTGTGAGCGGACGACCAAGTCGCCGCTTTACATAATTGGGAAACAGACGCTTGATGTCGGAAAGCCCAAGAGGCACCTATTGCCCTGGTCGAATGCGCCGTGACAGGAAAGGGGGGCGCCTGACCCTTTAAGGCATAAGCCTGGATTACTATCTGTCGGATCCACCTAGAGATGGTGGCCGATGAGACTGCTTGGCCCTTCTTGGGACCAGCCACCGAAACAAACAGTGAGTCTGACTTCCGGAACAGGGAAGTAGCAGATAGGTATACTCTCAAAGCTAGGACAACGTCCAAGGAATGCAACGCCGACTCCTTAGGATTCGACGGCTGAGGACACAAGGATGGAAGTACAATGTCTTCGTTGAGATGAAAAGCCAAAACGACTTTCGGAAGAAAGGAAGGCTGCGGCCGCAGCACCACCTTATCCTTGTGGAAAATCAAATAGGGAGCCTTGCAGGACAAGGCTGCCAGCTCAGAGACTCGTCTAACTGACGTAACAGCCACCAAAAAGACCACTTTCTGAGAAAGTGTCAACAGGGGAATATCTCTAATATTCTCAAACGGTGCCTTCTGAAGCACCGAGAGGACCAGGTTCAAGTCCCACGGAGGTAACGGGGGACGGACCGGAGGGGCCACCTGTCGGACCCCCTGCACAAATGTACTCACGAGAGAGTGAGTCGCCAGGGGTCGCTGAAAAAAGACAGCCAGGGCAGATATCTGTCCCTTAAATCGTACTTAGGGCAAGCCCTTGGTCCACCCCATGCTGTAAAAACAGCAGGATTCTGGAAACCAAATAGGTACGCGGATGCCATTTCATTTCCTCACACCTGGAGATGTAGGCCCTCCAAGTGCGGTGATAGACCTTCCTAGAGGACGGTTTTCGAGCACTTCTCATAGTAGAGATTACTGAGTCTGACAGGCCCCGGTCTCTCAGTACCCGGTTCTCAACAGCCATGCCGTTAAAGCCAATGACTGTAAAGCAGGATGGAATATGGGACCTTGCGATAGCAGGTCCTTCCGTAGTGGTAGGCGCCAGGGGACGTCTGCTACCAGACGTACTAGATCGTCGTACCAAGGACGCTGAGGCCAATCTGGAGCGATTAGGATCATTGGAATTCCCTCTGCCTCCACTCTGCGGAGCAGAAGAGGAAGAAGCCTTAAGGGAGGGAAGGCATAGATTAGCCGATACTGACCCCACGATGCTACCAACGCGTCCGTTGCGTCTGCCCATGGGTCTCTTGACCGGGCCACAAATCTCAATACCTTCCGATTGAGTCGGGAAGCCAGAAGATCTACGTCTGGTGTGCCCCATCTTTGGCAGAGGAGTTGGAACACCTCCGGGTGTAAGGACCATTCTCCCTGGTCCAGCATCTGGCGGCTCAGGTAGTCCGCCTGCCAGTTTTCCACACCCGGAATGTACACGGCCGACAGTGCCGGTACGCTCCTCTCTGCCCACTTCAGGATGCGAGCGATCTCCGATGCTGCAGCTGAGCTTCTTGTTCCTCCTAGATGATTGACATATGCCACTGCTGTGGCGTTGTCTGACTGGATCCTGACTGGACGCCCTTGCAGTCTCTGAGACCATTTGAAGAGGCACAGCTTGATCGCCCGGATCTCCAGGACATTGATCGGCAGGAGGGCTTCCTCTGGGGTCCAGCGACCCTGCGCCGACTGGACACCCCAGACTCCCCCCCAACCTGTAAGGCTGGCGTCCGTCGTGATCACTATCCAGTAAACCGGAAGAAATGACTTCCCGGCCATTACAGCCGGTGCTGTCAGCCACCATACCAGGGATCTCCTGACTAGGTGGCTCACTCGGATTTGATAATCCAGAGATGAAGGGCATCTGTTCCATCTGGACAGAACTTCCTTCTGTAACACTCGAGTGTGGTATTGAACATATGGGACCGCCTCGAAGGAGGCTACCATGAGGCCCAACACTCGCATGCAAAAACGGAGTGACGACCAATTCCTGGAAGTCAGCTGCCGTACTGCAGCCCGGAGGGTCTGCAACTTCTCCACAGGGAGGAATACCTCTGCCTCTGAGGAATCCAGAATCAACCCCAGGTACACTAGGCGTTGAGTGGGCACCAATACTGACTTTTGCGTGTTTAGTATCCAACCACAGTCTCGAAGAGTCTGACAGGTAATGGACACGCTTACCTCTAATTCTGAGCTTATAAGTAGCCTGTGATAGCGATACCCCGCTGTCTTAGAAGTGCCAGAATCGGAGCGAGCACCTTGGTGAACGTCCTGGGTGCTGAGGCAAGGCCCAACGGGAGGGCCACAAACTGGTAGTGGTCCTTCCCAATAGAAAATCGCAGAAACCTCTGGTGTCTGGAGTATATGGGGACATGCAGGTATGCGTCCTTGATGTTCAAGGAGGCCAGAAAGTCCCCCGGATGGAGAGCCGTGACTACAGATCGAACCGACTCCATCCGAAAACTTTGTACCTTCACAAAGCAATTGAGGGCTCTGAGATCCAAGCTTGGACGAACCCCCTCCTTCTTCGGCACAATGAACAGATTTGAGTAAAAACCCTGTTCCAGTTCTGGAACTGGAATAACTACCCCGCGTTCCAGTAGACCCTGGACCGCCCCATACAGGGCCTCCCGACGGGTCGGTAGTAGCTGGAGATTGGAGGTGTTGAATCTGTCCGGTGGACAAGAGAGAAACTCTATCTTGTAGCCTGAGGAGATTACTTCGCAAACCCACCTGTCGGAGATTAGTGCTGTCCACTGAGTCGCGAATTTGCGAAGACGTCTCCCCACCCGAGAGCTGGGTGGGGGTGGACCTTCATGCGGACGCAAATTTGTCCGCAGGCTTATTGGGTATGCGGGACCAGGGACGCTTTTGTCCTTGGGCAGGCGCTTTATCGGCCTGGGGTCTTTTCCCTGTCACCCTAGGGGGACGAAAAAACCACTTGTGTGCAGTAAAGGAGGGCCCTTGCCCTTGGCGTGGCCCCTTACCCTTGCTAATTTGGGGAAGCAAAGTGCTTTTACCTCCTGTGGCATCCTTGATGATGTCATCCAGAGAAGCCCCAAAAAGTCTTAAAAGGCAGATCCAACAGGGCTTTCTTGGAAGTCTGGTCCGCAGACCAGCCTTTTAGCCAGATCAGGCGGCGTATTGCTACTGCATAAACCGAAGTTTTAGACAGCAGGGGAATAGTATTCATGTCTGACTTGCAGACAAACCTAAGGCCCTGGACCAACAGGTCGGCCAATGTTATCTCATCAGGAGGAGCATCTCGCTCCTTAACCCCTGGAGTAGCAATCTTGCCCATTCAGTAAGTGTGTGAGACACTAGGGCCCCCGCCAATGCCGGGCGTACTGCCAAGCCTACCACTGAGTATAGGTAGCAAGCGGGTGCTTCAGCCTTCTTATTCACAGGGTCCTAGAAAACAGGAGCCCCTTCTACAGGAATTGTGGTGGCTCTATTAAGTCTGGACACGGAGGGTCCACTATAGGGGGGAGAGGTCCATTTCTTCAGAAAACTCTCCTCAAAAGGGGTACCGTACCGCAAACCTCTTTGGGGCTGTAAAGACCCTCAGTGGGTTCTCCCATTCCTTGTATAAGAGTTTATCAAAAGACACACAAGGGAACACCTTAGCAGTGCGGGCAGGTCTATGAAACCCAAGTGGACCGGAGTCTCTGCTGCTTCTGCAGTATTTTCCAATTTTAGCATATCCCGCACTGCAGTAATAAGGTCAGATACCAAAGCCGTCTCGCGTACTGACCTGGACTTTGAGTCATTCTCACTGTCCGGTCACGGTCTGCAGTCTCTGATGCGTCAGAATCTGGGCCCCGAGCCGTAGCTGGACCTGGTTCTGCACCAGAATTTTCCCCAGAAGCTTGCAGGGGATTGGGCGTTTACTACCCCCTGTATTCCCGTGTGCTGCTTCCACCCTGGCAGCAAACGCCTCTAGGATTGCAGTCATAGCGTTCATAGACACCTCAGGGGCACCAGCTGCTAAATCTGGTGTTTCAGGGGAGAAGACATCTGGCTCAGATGCCATGCTGACCACACGCTGACACTCACAGGGCTCCAGGCAAGATATCAATAGGCCACCCTCCTGTGCTGCAGAGAGGCCGGGTCACCCAGAGGACTCACCACCCTGGATAGGTACTGCTATGCTGCGCCTGTGATGCTGTCCCTCTGCTGCTGTGTCAGTCTGCTTCTTTTATCAGCACTTCCTGTGTGAATTTTCGCACCAGTGTAATGCACCCTAGAGGCCGGAGGCTCTCGAAAAATGGTTGCCAAAAACGTCTGTATGGAAGATAATGTGGGCTCTAAGAAAATGGCCGCCGACAGAAGATAGAGGTCAAGCAGCCATAGCCCACAAAAAGATGGCCGCCGAACGGCAATATCTGCATACAGGGTGGACAAACATGGCCGCCGATCAGCTGATAGGGGCCAGTGGGTGTGGCCGAACCACAGGAAGATGGCCACCGGGCAGTCACAAGAGGCCAAACTTGGCATGGACCACCTCAAAATGGCCGCCGACAGCATGGAGGAGGAAGGACACAAACACAGGTAAGAAAAAATGACATTTCTTTTAAATGTTAGTTACAGCCAGCCCCGCTCCAGTGGGACCCCCTAGGTGACCCCCAGCACCCAGCAACCTTTAGCTAGAAGCCCAGGGAGGAGGGAAAGGCAGGGAGAGAGGGAAGAAAGGGGCCACAACCACTTACTTGATCTCTCCAGGAATGTCCAGCTAAATCACCCAGCCGAGGCAGGGGAGTTTTACTTACCTATCCTGCATGTATTCTGCTGGAAGACGTTCCAAACAGATCATCGTCCGCGCACGGAAGGTGACTGTTGGCCAGGCATGCTGTGATTGGACCCAGAAGGGACGATCATATGTATGCCCTGGAGCATGACGCTCACCGGACAGGCTGCTGCGACTCGGCCGTAAGGTCAGCCGAAGCTGAGCGGTCCGATGCAAGCCTTGGAGCGTAAGCTCACCGGCCAGGCTGCTGCGACTCGGCCGTAAGGTCAGCCGAAGCTGAGCGGTCCGATGCAGGCCCTGGAGCGTACGCTCACCAGCCACCCGTGGAGCGACAGGCATGTCGTGGAAAACCCAGCGCGTAGCTAGGGTCGGCACACGCTCGATGGCCGAAACTGGGGAGACTACAAGGATCGAGGATCCAGCCTGTTACCCAGTCGGCAGTTGATCGAAGATCGCAGGAAACAACAAATGTAGCAAAAAAAATAAAATATATATATATATATATATATATCTTTTTTCCCCGGACCAATGGCCCGAAGGGAGCCATGTCCTACTCCTTGCTAGACAGAAAAAAACTGATCTGCGAAGATGCAGACTGAGAGGGTATACCCAGAGGGTCCACCCCCTGGGCGGTACTGTAGAAGGTGTGATGCAACACTTTTTACAAGTTTTTCTGCCTAGTCACTCCTAATTAACGGATAATACCCACTTTGTCAATAGAGAAGCTGTGTCGGTCCATGGACGAAAGAGTAACTACATTTTTTCCTTTCGACGAGAAAAACGATCGTCTGTGGGCTTTATGTCGTTTTTCTCGACGAGAAAAACGGCATTAAAAACGACGAGAAAAATTAGAACATGTTCTAATTTTTCTTGTCGTTTTTGTCCGACATTTTTTCCGCGGCAGTTTTCCCATAGGGAAACACTGCCGCGGAGCCCACAGATGGTCGTTTTTCTCGACAAGAGAAAAAACGACGTGAAAAACGACCGTGTGTGGGGAACAAGCCGTTCCCTCGTTTTTAATGACATTATTCACAGCGGTTTTTTAACCGCCGTGAATAATGATCGTGTGTACGCGGCATAGGGGCTGATTTACTAGAATTGGAGAGTGCTAAATCTGGATAGAAACCAAGCAGCTTTCAGGCTTTCTTGCCACAGCTTAAAGTGTTACTAAACCTAAAAACATTTTTTTAACCTTAATGCATTGCTTGCATTAAGGTATAAAACGTTTTTAGTTTACTTGTGCCCCCCAACGCCTTTGTGAAGGGGAAGAAAGGGGAGAAGAGATCAGAGCTGTGCACGGCTTCATCTTTTTTTCACCTTACATCCTCTTTACACTGCATTCGAGGAGCAGCAGGAGCCATTGGCTCTTGCTGCTATCAATGAGTGGAAGTGGAGGTGGGCGTCAGTCCCGCTGGGTAAGTTTATGAAAGCGCCACTCCGTAAACACACAGCTCGGGAGCATGAGGACTACCTCTCCCCATAGCCAGCGGCTGGCTATGGTGGTTCTGCAGAAGAAGAGGAGGAGCCAAGGTCGAAGCCGGGGACCCCAGAAGAGGAGATTCGGGGCCGCTCTGAGCAATACCACTGCACAGAGCAGGTAAGTATAACATGTTTGTTATTTTAATAAAACATTTTTTTAGTTTAGTAACACTTTAATTGAACACGCTGAAGTTAGGAGCTGTTTGGCTACCATGCACAGCTGCTCCAGATTTAGTAAATCAACTACAGAGTGACCTTGAGAATGTTTTTAAAGAAATGTGTCATAAGACAAATTTATTTTCTCTTTTCTAGACCCCTTTTGAAAATATTAAATGTCTGACTGTCTTGCTGATCCTCTGGTGTCAAAACTTCCTAAAGCCCCGTACACACGGTCGGACTTCCATCAGACTTTTCCATGGATTTTTGTCCGAACGGAGTTGGCCGGGCACACCCATAGCCTACACACCACAGGACTTTTCTGCAAACTTTCCCAAAACTTTTTGCAACATCACATGGTTTTTCTGCTCTTTACCGCCACCCTTTGGTCAACTTCTGCTATTGTTGGTTGATTTTAACATTAGTTGTTTTGTCCATCGGACAAAAGTCCTATGGTTTTCTGTACACAAGGTAGGACTTTGCTCCATCGGACTTTTGTTGGGCAAAAGTTTGTCCGTTTGCAGACCCAACTTTTGTCCGATGAAAACAAGAAAAAAGCAAAAAAAGTTTGTCCGATGGAGCGTACACACGGTCGGATTGTTGGTCCAACTTGCTTAAAACGAAGTTTGTTGGGCAAAAGTCTGACCGTGTGTATGGGGCTTAAGTCACCTAACTGACCTGGAACAAGTCTGTTGATGAAAAATTCTTGCTTGTTTGGGTTTAGAGACTCATCTTACGCAAAGCAGAAACAACCAGGCCAATCGACACACTGAGGTTGATTTACTAAAATAGAGAGTGCAAAATCTGGTGCAGCTCTGCATAGAAACCAATCAGCTTTCAGGTTTTTTTTTCTATCAAAGATTAACCTCCCTGGCGGTAATCCCGAGTCTGGCGCGGGATGAGTTTTTCATACCAAAAGCGGTAACCCCGAGCCAGACTCGGGCTGCATCGCAGTATCCAGGAAGAGTTACTTATCTTGTTCCCTGGATCCTGCAATGTCTCCTCACAGTGTGTGCCAGCCGCGTCGCTCGATTCACACTGCCGAGTGCCGATCTCCGTTCCCTGCGACGTTGCGGCGCACGGGGGCGGAGTTCGGTGCCAAATTCAAAAAGTGAAAAACACAGTATATATACAGTATACTCTTACAGATTACAGTACTGTATCAAATAATTACACATCCCCTTTGTCCCTAGTGGTCTGTCCAGTGCCCTGCATGCCGTTTTATATTATAAAAACTTCTTCTGCCTGGAAACTGGAGATTGTCCATAGCAACCAAAAAGTGTTCCTTTTTGTCAAAAGTGGTTTTAGACCAGCTAGAAAACAGCGATAATAAATTAGAATCACTTGCAGAATTGAGCGATAGCGATTTGTGGGGAAATTCGTCATCAAACACTAAATCTAATGACAGCGACAATTTTGCAACTGAGCAACTTTCAGTGTTTTTGATTTGATTACATCATTGAATAATTTTTATTATAATTACATTACTATTTGTTATAATTATTTATAGTTATTTATTATATTATAATTTATGATTTTGTGTTTCAAACTTTATTATACCCGGGATGTCTACTAGACTCTTGTTTGGACAGATTTAAGTGAGTTATTCCTAAGAATTGCAGGCCTACAATATAAAACGCCAAATTTCCATGCAAAATAATTGTACCGCTTTCAGCACCTAAAATCTGACATAATCATACCGCCAGGGAGGTTAAAGGGGTTGTAAACCCTCGTGGTTTTTCACCTTAATGCATTCTGTGCATTAAGGTGAGAAACCTCCTGTGATGCAGCTGCCCCCCCAGAGCCCCCCTTTTACTTACTTGAACCTGGTCTTTCCAGCGATGTGGACGAGCACACCAGCTCCAGCCGGTGTCTCGGATCCTGATTGGATAGATTGATAGCAGCGCAGTCATTGGCTCCCGCTGCTGTCAATCAAATTCAATGACTCGGGAGTCAGGGGTGGGGCCGAGTCCTGCTGTCCATGTCAACAGATGCAGCAGCAGGACACAGGAGCGCCCCTGCACGAGTTCCCCCAAGGAAGCCCAGAAGAGGAGGATCGGGGCCCCTCTGTGCAAAACCAACTGCACAGAGGAGGTAAGTATGACATGTTTTTTTTTTTTTTTTTTTAACTTTAGTTATCCTTTAATTTAACAAGCTGAAGTTAGAAGTTGATTGCAGAGCTGCACCAGATTCTGCACGCTTTGCTTTTAGTAAATCAACCCCACTGGCTGCCTGTTGTTTGCTATTTATGATTTTTAACTGGATTATCAACATATCAGCCTGTTTATAGAGTATGTCAGACCAAAGCATCCCAACCAGTGAAAAGTGTACCCTTGTAGTTTATTCTTTTGGGTTCAGAGTGTAGTTCTAGTTTTAAACCAAACACAGAATAAGAGAACAGCCAAAATCTGGTCCAAACTAAGCATTAGCTACAAGAACATCTGGCAATTGTAAGCAATTAGAGCTTTTCTATTTTCTTGTGTAAAACCTGCATATAAGTGTGCTCTGTTTCTTATCTTTTCTAAGGAGAAAAAAAAAAGAAGAAAAATCTCTTGTACAGCTTCTATACACTTGGTCATAAAGTCGAGGGGCTTCTGGAGAAGTTGCAAAAGTTTGACTGACCATGTAATACTATTGTTTGCTAATCTAGTGATAACCAGCTAGATCAGGCAAAAAAACGTTTTATTTTAAAATCTTATGTCTGTCTGCCCCTTTACTTTTATGGTATGAACTTAACCTACATGACCTTGAACTTTTTGATTTTATTTAAAGGGCGACTTCACTTTTGGGGGGAAAAATATAGCAAATAAAAAAAAGAATATAGCATATACAATTGCCACAGTAGCCATATTGTAATTTGATGTTACATTTCATTCGCAGTGCTGTAAATTTCTGTAAAATTCTAAGTAGTATGGCAACATGAAGGCCCTTTCTACACCGTTAGTGTACAGAACTTCCTTCAGAAATGTAATTTCCTGCTCGTGTGATTGGCTCACTGAATTTCCCAGAAGTCTGCACTAAGGTACAAGTCAGATTTTAAGCACCCTCTGCAGCAAAAATTTAATTTTGATGAGATATTCCCAAAGGGTTAATTACTTCTAAAGGGATGCAGGCACTACAATTTGCAGTTGATCCGAATGAACGCAGTCATTGCCATTCAGGAATCAGCCTTTCAAGGACATAGTTGAACATACAGCTTTTTCTTAAAGTATAACTAAAGACAAAACTTTTTTTTTAGTTTTGGAGTGGAGAGGGATTAGAACACCCTTTTCTGTCTGTGCCCCCGTTAAGGAGATTCATCCTCTCTCTTTGTTCTGTTTACCATTATCATTGAAAGTGAAAGTAAAAGAAATTACCCAAATTATGGGTTGTCCCAAGAAAGGAATTAGTGGGTAAATCTTCCAATACGGACACTAGTTCTGGTGACCTAGGGTCCCCAAGGAATTTACAGGGATTTCCTCTCACTTCCTGTTTGCCTATGGGAAAAGGAAGTGAAGGAAAATCTCCACAATGGGAATATAGCCTCGAACACACGATCAGATTTTCAGGCGACCATACGTCTGTTTCTTGTTGCATGCTAGTTTAATGTCGAAAGTGAAGAGAAAAAATTCTCGTATGACAGAAATCAACTTCAGAAGTGACAAAATTAGTTGAATAGTTTTGTATGTGTTCTTTCATTTCTGAGCATGCCTAGTCTTGCTCTTACGATTTTTTTTGGACGGAGACATCCTAATTAAAGCAGATTTCCACCCAAAAGTGGAACTTCCGCTTTAAGCACTCCTCACCCCCTTACATGCCACATTTGGCATATAATTATTTTTTGGGGGGGTGTGGGGGCATTCGGTAGGAGTGGGACTTTCTGTCCCACTTCCTCCTTCCACCCAGGGACCGCCTAGGCGACTCCTCCTCTCGCCTTAGGCGGCCCCTCCCTCTAGGCGATCTCCTGGGACATGTGCTAGGTCCCAGGAGATCGCCTGTCCACTCCTAGAGTGCAGCGCGACTCGCGCATGCCCAGCGCGTGCCCGGCCGTGAAGCGGAAAGCTGTCACGGTCGGGTGCCCACAGTCTGAATGGAGGCGCCGGCGGAGAGGGGGGAGAGGAGCGACGCTCCGGGTGGCCACAGCGCTGGACTGTGGAGCAGGTAAGTGCTGCTGACTTTTAATAAACATAAAAAGGCTGGAACTCCGCTTTAAACGAAAATCGGACATTGAGTTCACGTATGACAAAAAATGTATAGTCTGCACATCCAGCTTTTGTCGGACGAAAAATCGTAATTGGCTGTCGAAAGCACCGTACCAATGATTCGAAAATAGGCAGATAGTTTGTTGGACAAAATTTTACTTCCGATTTTCGTATCATGTGTACGGGCCTATAGATGTCGATAAAAAGATCTGGCGGGGGTTTTATCCCCCTCCTGCTCTATCTAAAATGAAAAAATAAATAAATGCCTATAGCTCTACTTTAATAACAGAAACTGGTCAGAATCTGCAACAAAGCTTGTCAAAAATCCTTACAATATAAGTCAAGCCACTAATGAGTAAACTTGTTATAATAATTATGATGACTAGGAGCTGCAATCTAAAAAAGCAAGAAATTGGCCATGATGATTAATCAGATGCAATGTTTTATATTCCAGAGAATAAATGGGGAAATATAATTGGTCCCTTTTTTTTTGCTTCTTCTTGAGCTGTCATGTCAAGCAGCCTAATATAATGAAGGAAGCACGCAGAGCTACATAATGTGTAAAATGCTACACTACACTTTAATTACAAGTGGAACTAAAATACTTATTTCTTATTTTCTGTGGTTCTAGCTAGTGTCATGCTTCTAATTCATAAAACTTATGTGCACGCAGGGATGAGCCGAACACCCCCCTGTTCGGTTCGCACCAGAACCTGCGAACAGACAAAATGTTCGTGTGAACTTTAGAACCCTATTAAATACAATGGACTCGAACGTTCGAAATCTAAAGTGCTAATTATAAAGGCTTATATGCAAGTTATTGTCCTAAAAAGTGTTTGGGGACCCAGGTCCTGCCCTAGGGGACATGTATCAATGCAAAAAGAAGTTTTAAAAACGGCCGTTTTTTCGGGAGCAGTGATTTTAATAATTTCCTTAAAATTTCGTACCTAGGAGGTGTGTATGATATGCATGTAAAGTGGCGCATGTTTCCCGTGCTTAGAACTGTCCCTGCAAAAAATTTCATTTTTGAAGGAAAAAAAGTCATTTAAAACTCACTCGCGGCTATTAATGAATTGTCGGCTCCCAGCAATACATACAAAAGTCATTGATAAAAAAAAAGCGTGGGGGTCCCCCAGAATTCAATTACCAGGCCCTTTAGGTCTGGAATGGATATTAAGGGGAACCCGCCGCAAATTAAAAAAAAATGCGTGGAGTTCCCCCAAATATCCATACCAGGCCCTTCAGATCTGGCATGAATTTTAAGGGGAACTCCACCCCAAATTAAAAAAAAAATGGCGTGGAGTCCCCCCAAAAATCCATACCAGACCCTTATCCGAGCACGCAACCTGGCAGGCCGCAGAAAGAGAGGGGGGGGGGACGAGAGAGCGTACCAGGCCACATGCCCTCAACATGGGGAGGATGTCCCCATGTTGATGGGGACAAGGGCCTCATCCCCACAACCCTTGCCTGGTGGTTGTGGGGGTCTGCGGGCGGGGGACTTATCGGAATCTGGAAGACCCCTTTAACAAAACCCCGCCTACGTCATTGGCCTGAGCGGGAAACTTCCTTCACTGTGTAAATTTAAATTACACAGTGAAGGAAGTTCCCCGCTCAGGCCAATGACGTAAGCGGGGTCCGACATACCGAGGGGGCGGACCTGATGGGAAACTTCTCTCACTTTGTAATACATGTATAGACCCGCCCCTTCTCATGTTCCGCATCAGATCCTCAGCCTTACACCGAGTCATTGGCTGAGCGGACCTGATGGGGAACTTTAGAAGGGGCGGGTCTATACATGTAATAGACTGCGGAGGAAGTTCCCCATCAGGTCCGCTCAGGCTCAGCCAATGACGGACAGCGCTGGACATCGGATCGCCCTGGGACACTGGATTTCTCCGCTGGAATGTTTTTTTTTGTATTTATTTTTTATTTTTTAATAAATGACTTTTTCAAGGTGTTTGTGTGTTTTTTTTTTTTTTTAAACTTTCTTCGTGAAATGGTAGGGGTACAATGTACCCTTTACCAATTCACATAGGGGGGGGGCGGGATCTGGGGGTCCCCTTTGTTAAAAGGGTCTTCCAGATTCCGATAAGCCCCCCGCCCGCAGACTCCCACAACCACCGGGCAAGGGTTGTGGGGATGAGGCCCTTGTCCCCATCAACATGGGGACATCCTCCCCATGTTGAGGGCATGTGGCCTGGTACGGTTCAGGAGGGAGGGGGGCCGCTCTCTCTTCCCCCCCTTTTCCCCTGCGGCCAGCCAGGTTGCGTGCTCGGATAAGGGTCTGGTATGGATTTTTGGGGGGGACTCCACGCCATTTTTTTTTTTAAATTTGGGGTGGAGTTCCCCTTAAAATCCATGCCAGATCTGAAGGGCCTCGTATGGATATTTGAGGGAACTCCACGCATTTTTTTTTTTAATTTGCGGCGGGGTTATCCTTAATATCCATTCCAGACCTGAAGGGCCTGGTAATTGAATTCTGGGGGACCCCCACTCTTTTTTTTTTTTTTATCAATGACTTTTCTATGTATTGCCGGGAGCCGACAATTCATTAATAGCCGCGAGTGAGTTTTAAATTACTTTTTTTCCTTCAAAAATGACATTTTATGCAGGGACAGTTCTAAGCACGGGAAACATGCGCCACTTTGCATGCATATCATACACCCCCCCTAGGTACGAAATTTAAAGGAATATTTCACTTTTATTGTTTCACTTTAAGCATTATTAAAATCACTGCTCCCAAAAAAACTGCAGTTTTAAAAAAAAAAATTGCATTGATACATGTCCCCTGGGGCAGGACCCGGGTCCCCAAACACTTTTTATGACAATAACTTGCATATAAGCCTTTATAATTAGCACTTTAGATTTCTCCCATAGACTTTTCGAATTTGCTGCGAACAGGCAATGTTCGAAGCTCATCCCTAATGTGCAGTGATGGTGAAAACCATGCTTTCTGACCAATCTGAGGGAAGTATAGTTGTGTGAAAAAGTACTTGCCCCCTTTCTGATTTTTAATTTTTTTTGCATATTTGTCGCACTTAAATAACGCAGATCATCAAACAAATTTTATTATTACACAAAGATAACCCAAGTAAATACAAAATGCAGTTTTTAATGGATGGTTTCATTTATTAAGGCAAAAAAGCTGTCCAAACCTGCCTGGCTTTATGTGAAAAAGTAATTGCCCCCTAAACCTAATAACTGGTTTTGCTACCCTTGGCAGCAACAACTGCAATCAAGCGTTTGCGATAACTGGCAATGAGTCTTTCACATTGCTGTGGAGCTATTTTTGCCCATTCTTCTTTGCAGAATTGTTTTAATTCAGCCATATTGGATGGTTTTCCAGCATGAACAGCCTGTGTAAGGTCATGATACAGCATGTCAATTGGATTTAAGTCCGGGCAACTCCAAAACCTAAATTTTGCTTTGTTTGAACCATTTGGAGGTGGACTTGCTGTTGTGTTTCGGATCATTGTCCTGCTGCATAACCCAAGTGCACTTGAGCTTGAGGTCACGAACTGATGGCCATACATTCTCATTCAGGATTTTCTGGCAGAGCTCAGAATTCATGGTTCCATCAATTATGGTAAGTTGTCCAGGTCCTGAAGCTGCAAAGCAGCCCCAGACCATCACGCTACCACAACCATGTCTGACTGTTGGTATGATGTTCTTGTTATGAAATGCTGTATTCGTTTTATGCCAAGTGTAACAGGACGCACGCCTTCCAAAAAGTTAAATTTTTGTTTCATCAGTCCACATAATATTTGACTAAAAGTCTTGGGGTTAAACAAGACGTTTTTTGGTAAATGTGAGGTGAGTCTTTGTGTTCTTTTTGGTCAGCAGTGGCTTTGGCCTTGGAACTCTCCCATTGATGCCATTTTTGCCCAGTCTCTTTCTTATTGTTGAATAATGAACACTGATCTTACCTGAGGCAAGTGAGGCCTACAGTTCTTTAGATGTTGTTCTATGTTCTTTTATGACCTCCTGGATGAGCCGTTGTGATGCTATTTGAGTAATTTTTGTAGGCAGGCCACTCCTGTGAATGTTCACCACTGTCCCAAGTTATCTCCATTTGTGGATAATGGCTCTCCCATGGTTCACTGGCATTCCAAAGCTCTAGAAATGCCATTGAAACCCTTCATAGACCGATATATGTACATTACTTTGTTTCTAATCTGTTCTTGAAATTTTTTAGATTGTGGCATGATGTGTGGCTTTTTGTGATCTGTTAGCGTGCTTCACTTTGTCAGACAACTTCTATTTTTTTTCTTAAATCAACAGGTCTGGCAGTAATCAGGCCTGGGTGTGGCAAGTGAAATGTAACTCCGCTTTCCAAAAAATTGTGGTTAATTACAGTTCATTCATTATTCAGCATGGGAGGGGGCAATTACTTTTTCACATAGGGCCAGGCAGGTTTGAACAGCTTTTTACCCTTAATACATGAAATAATAATTTAAAAATTGCATCTTGGATTAACTCCAGTTATCTTTGTGTAATATTAAAATTTGTTTGATGATCTAAATCATTTAAGTGTGAGAAATATGCAAAAAAATATACTTTTTCACACAACTGTAGGTAGGCTGCGATTTTTTACCTTGACCTCTTAAGGCAATATGCTTCATAGAATCACTGCTTTAATATCGTTCCTTGTGTCTCATGAAATAAAGTGGAATCCTGCGCAGTAAAAAAATAACAAATTGTAGCCACACACCCCTCCCCCTTGCCGCAAGCTTGCTCACTGGTCAGTTACATAAATAATCAGCAGCAGCAGCCAGGTAACTATCATTTTTAGAAAAAAAGTTAATAGTGTTAGCCCCTATATAGCTATCAGTACATGTTGTTTTCTTGTGCTTTAATATGATGATTAGCAATAGGATAACTTTTCACGATACTGCATTGATGCCTCTGACTTGTATTGTAAATGAATCCATGACTAATAGATTCTAGAGTCATAATGATTAATAATGCAAACCTGTGTTTTGCCCATGGAGGTTTCCTTAAGCACATATTCCCATTTCCTTCACTCACCTGCCACCCTATTCAGCTGACAAAAGTATTGGGAAAATATCCATTACTTTTAGGTATGAAAGAGCATGTGGTTCACTCCATGTGATAGCAGTGGTATTGGTGTTCGGTGATTGACCTGGCAATGTCACATAGGGAGGGGGGAAAATCAGCCCTGTGTAAGCTCTGACTGGAGATCCATCTAGAACTTACACAGGGCTGTATTTCTTTGCTGATATGAAGGTAAAGTAAACCAATTTCTTTGCTCTGTTCCCATCAAGCCACCTTTTTAGGTACAATAATCTGTATTTGTACATCTTACAGCTTACATAAATCTGCAAAATAAGGACATATTCAGACTGCTTTGATTACATGTGTCACACATACATTTTATTGTTTTCATTGCATTGGTATTTGCTCACATAAATAGTCACTTTTCAATAAAATGTACATCTAGAAGGTGCTATAATTATACCAATAACAATATGAGCTAGTGTCCAGGGCATGAAATGATGCAAATAAAAATATATTTTTGTAACTTTTTGTAATGTTCCACTAGATAGAGAAATCCTCAGCTCTGCTAATATTGTAGAGAAACAGTGCAGTATTACAAGATTTCCATTAATGTTATATCATTGACTATGACAATGCCTCTTTGTTGAGGTGCTAGGGCTTAGAGCTGATGGAGAGTATTAATGCAGAGGTAATAAGTTCTGCCTGCACCCGCATGTGACAAATGGAACCCTCCTGTCTGGAAGCTTAAAGTGTATATATTGCCTAAACTTGATTGGGTAGATTAGAGTACAATTGGGCCGTCAGGCAAGTTTTTTTTGCTGTATATGTCCCTGCTAGGTTTATTAACCTTTTAAATCCTAGTGACCATTGTTGCCAGTATATAATGTGATGGAAAATCCAAAAATTTTAGAGTTGTCATCGGGGGCAGTGAGGATAAATCTTCCAAAGATGAAACCTGTTCTAATGACAACTGTCTCAGGGTGCATTCACACTTCTGAATGTGAGAACCCCAGCGGGGTTCCCACGAATAGTCCCATTAAAAGCAATGGGAGGCTTATGGCTCTTTCAGCTAATCGTGCTCACTTGCATGTAATTGTCTATGCCACAATCACATGTGAATGATGGGACCTGGACACAGGCAGTCTTCATCCAGGGCCAATCACTCGTATGTGATCGCTGCATTAGCAATTACATGCAAGTGGGCGCAATTAGCTGCGAGAGACGGCTGCCTCCCATTGTTATCAATGGGGGCTGACTCTCGCAGCTAATCGCAGAAACCCTCACTGGGGTATTAGCATATAATCACAGACAGTGTGAATACACCCTAAGAGGAGCATTCCCTTCAATTTATAGACTTTTTTTTTTTCACATTTTCTGTTGCACCTCCAGGACAGGAAGTAAACGGAAAGCTCCCCAAAGAGACGGAGAGTGCGAAAAGCATGTTAAACTTTCTAACCCTTTTCTATTTTTTTTTTTCAAAACTAGAAAAATAATGTTTTGGTTCTATATACCGTTAAAGCATAATAAGAAAAAGTTTATAAGTGAAAAGGATTTGTTTTCCTCAAACTTTAGTATACTCTTATGCAGTGTACACACGGTCGGACTTTCCAACGGGAAAACTTCCGTCTGAATTTCTGACAGAAAAATAGAGAACCTGCTCTCTATCTAAGTCCATCGGAATTTCCGACAGAAAAAGTCAGATGGAGCATACACACGGTCGGATTTCCCGACCAAAAGCTCCCATCTGACTTTTTCTGTCGGAAATTCCGATTGTGTCGTGGCATTAGTCATGGTATGCTGAACTTGCAATATAAATATATTTTTGCATCACAAAAAAAACAAAATGTAAATTTATGTGAGAGTCCCTACATGTACCTCATTAGTGTCGGAAATTAGGATTGCATGTTATGGCACATTTTGTTGGGCTTAAGCACTGCACCAATGGCACTATATATATGTTAAATACTGGATACTTACATCTTAATTAAGAAAATATTAGCTTCATTTATATGCAATATTTATAAATATTCTTTACATATAAATATATCTCCTTGATAAATAAGGCTGTTTTAGAGTTTAGAAATATGTCAATATACAGAACAGTGTTATAGTTCTTTGTCATAACCTACATGAATCCAGTATATTGTGTCAGTCTATTCTTTAAAAAATAAAGGTCCTGCAAGATCAATGTGCAGTTTCCCACAACATGGATCAGGAGTTTTGCAGCCAACTGATAATCGCCTTTCGTTAGTCAAACTACACCAACTTTCTGCAAACTGGATAGTGATTTGTTGGTATGGGTCACTGTACATCATTTTACTATGTTAACCCATAATAACCTTGTAAAAAACAAAATGAAAAATTGCAAATGAAGCAAAATGAGAGGAAATGGCCTCAATCCATGTAAACAGTAACTGTATAAATGTACATATAGAAAAGGAAATGAAATAGGTCTTTCTCAGTATATAATTGTTTTTAACTTTTGTTATAAAATACCCAAAATACTTTGTCCCTAACAAGATAATATTATAGAGTACAATCCCAGGAACACAACTTTTATATGAAACATTTTTTTTTTGTGGAAGTTAAACTGACCTTTAAATAATCACGGACCTATTTTTGAGCTGCTTTTTTTTTTTTTTTTTAAACAAAGAACACGGAAGCTCTTGGAAGATCCTGCAGATGAAACAATTGCTGATCAGACAAACTGTACAAGCATAAATGATGGGAATGCCATCTTACCAACCAATTTAAAATGAATGATGTCAGGCTGAAAAAGTACATGCAGATACACCGTATAATACACAATAATGGATGTTCTCCTGTCTGATCTCTGAAGACACAATGCCTGTATTACAGTTACCCTTAAGGTTAGGCACTGGGAAGTATACATGTGTATACTTATATACACACAATACATATATGTATATATTTTATTTTACATATAAAAACATAAACCTTCTGATTATCCAGCCTCCAGTCTTTGGTTGGTATTCCTGTGTAGGTTCAGGCACACCCAATTTAGGATTCTCATTGGCCTTCACAATCTTAAGCTACAAGTATAAACCTCTAAGCATTAGTATAGAAAATTTATTGTAGCAAACAGAATATGTGGATTGTCTGACCGAGGTGTTTGGAGAACATTTGTCTGAATAGTCGTGTGGAGCAAAAGCTTCTGGAGAGAAAATGTGCATTGTCTTCACCGAACTCCACCTCAGATGTAATGCATTGTAATTCTGCAATTGACTTTGATTCCATCTCTACAGTTGGGCTAATTAATAACAGGATGATTGGCTTTAGCTTTAGTCATATGCTTGGCTTTAGCTTTGGATTCCACCAATTTGGGCTCCGGGTGTGTATGCTGCTAACTAAAAACAAGATTCTTGTGACTCTGGATCAATATGGATAGGAAGTTTGTCTTGCTCCTGGTGATGTCCATTATATAGAACGGTATATCTAAAAAATAAAGGATAAAACAAGACATAATCAGCATGTAGTAAGCAATAATGCACTTGTGAAGATGTTTAATTTCAAAATTGGAAAATTGTATTTTCTTATTTGTTTCCCTAACTCATTCTGGACATTGCAGAGAATTACACAAATCAGGAATCCAAGCACAGCTGTATGTATGCATTTAGGCCAACCCAAATAAATGTGCAGTTTGCCAATTCACCTAATTTGTGAAATGATTTTTTTTTTTATTTCACTAATGCTATTTGTTGAATAACAGGCAGCTTTCAAATTGCTACTGTTTAACATAACATTTCTATTGCAGCATGAGGTTGGGGGGGCATGCTTGACTGTTGCTCCATCTTCTGCTTGCAATTCTTTAAATAATCAACCAGTATTTTACTTTCTTTTATGTTGCTTTTTCCATTCTGTTGTCTGCTGTTGGAAGTTCTACAAAGAATATTATTATAATTCACTCTTATGTGGAATACAGATCTAGATATTATAATTCATTTTTGCACTTTCAGCTTACAGATAAAGGCAAATTAGTTTCTGTCAAATATCTATTTTGGTCGATGAAGAGATTATACCAAGTTTTATTAAAAGACTGAACAGAGTCCTTGACTCTGTGAGCAACTAAAATGGACCTTGGATAAAATTGCAAGGTCTACTTAACTTTTAACTCCACCCCCCCATGTAAAAAAAAAATGTATATATATATATATATATATATATATATATATATATATATATACACTCACCAGCCACTTTATTAGGTACACCTGTTCAATTGCTAATCAGCCATTCACATGGCAGCAACTCAATGCATTCAGGCATCTGAACTTGATGAAGTTCAAACCGAGCATCAGAATGAGGAAGAAAGGGGATTTAAGTGACTTTGAACGTGGCATGGTTGTTGGTGCCAGAAAGGCTGGTCTGAGTATTTCAAAAGCTGCTGATCTACTGGGATCACACACAACAATCTCTAGGGTTTACAGAGATTGGTCAGAAAAAGAGAAAATATCCAGTGAGCGGCAGTTGTGTGGATGGAAATGCCTTGTTGGTGTCAGAGGAGAATGGGCAGACTGGTTTGAGATGATATAATGGCAACAGTAACTCAAATAACCACTCGTTATAACCAAGGAATGCTGAATACCATCTCTGAATGCACAACACATGGAACCTTGAAGCAGATGGGCTACAGCAGCAGAAGACTTCATTGGGTGCCACTACTGTCAGCTAAGAACAGAAAACTGATTCTACAATTTGCACAGGCTTGCCAAAATTGGACAATAGAAGATTGAAAATTTTTTGCCTGGTCTGATGAGTCTCAATTTCGGCTGTGACATTCAGATGGTAAGGTCATAATTTGGCAAAAACAACATGAAAGCATGGCTCTGTCCTGCCTTGTAGTATTGGTTCAGGCTGGTGGAGGTGGTGTAATGGTGGTGTGGGGGATATTTTCTTGGCACACTTTGAGCCTCTTGGTACCAATTGGGCATCATTTAAACACCACGGCCTACCTGAGTATTGTTGCTGACCATGTCCATACTTTTATGACTAAAGTGTACCCATATTCTGATGGCTATTTCCAGCAGGATAATGCACCATGTCACAAAGCTCAAGTCATTTCAAATTGGTTTCTTGAACCTGACAGTGAGTTCACTGTACTCCAATGGCCTCCACAGTCACCAGATCTCAATCCGATAAAGCAACTTTAGGTTGTGGTGGAATGGGAGAGTCGCATCCTGGATGTGCAGCCAAAAAATCTACAGAAAATGCGTGATGCTATCATGTCAATATGGACCAAAATCTCTGAAAAATGTTTCTGACACCTTGTTGAAGGCAAAAGGGTGTCTAACCCGATACTAGCATGCAGTACCTAATAAAGTGGCTGATGAGTGTGTGTATACACATACATACACATACACATACACATTTATATATACACAGTATCTCACAAAAGTGAGTACACCCCTCACATTTTTGTAAATATTTTATTATGTCTAGTTTATGTGACAACTCTGAAGAAATTACACTTTGCTACAATGTAAAGTAGTAAGTGTACAGCTTGTATAACAGTGTACATTTGCTGTCCCCTCAATAACTCAACACACAGCCATTAATGTCTAAACCGCTGGCTGCAAAAGTGAGTACACCCCTAAGTTAAAATGTCCAAATTGGGCCCAATAAGACATTTTTCCTCCTCAGTGTCATGTGACTCGTTAGTGTTACAAGGTCTCAGGTGTGAATGGGAAACAGGTGTGTTAAATTTGGTGTTATCGCTTTCACTCTCTCATACTGGTCACTGGAAGTTCAACACCTCATGACAAAGAACTCTCTGAGGTACTGAAAAAAACAATTGCTGCTCTATATAAAGATGGCTTAGGCTATAAGAAGATTGCCAAGACCTTGAAACTGAGCTGCAGCACAGTGGCCAAGACCATACAGTGGTTTAACAGGACAGGTTCCACTTAGAATAGGCCTCATCATGGTTGACCAGTTGAGTGCATGTGCTCAGTGTCATATCCAGAGATTGTCTTTGGGAAATAGACGTATGAGTGCTGCCAGCATTGCTGCAGAGGTTGAAGGAGTCAGCCTGTCAGGGCTCAGACCATATGCCGCACACTGCATGAAATTGGTCTGCATGGCTGTCGTCCCAGAAGGAAGCCTCTTCTAAAGATGATGCACAAGAAAGCCTGCAAACAGTTTGCTGAAGACAAGCAGACTAAGGACATGGATAGCTTGAACCATGTCTTATGGTCTAATGAGACCAAGATAAACTTATTTGGTTCAGATCGTGTCAAGCGTGTGTGTTGGTAACCAGGTGAGGAGTACTAAGACAAGTGTGTCTTGCCTACAGTCAAGCATGGTGGTGGGAGTGTCATGGTCTGGGGCTGCGTGAGTGCTGCTGGCACTGGGGAGCTATACTTCATTGAGGGAACCATGAATGCCAACATGTACTGTGACATACTGAAGCCGAGCATGATCCCCTCCCTTCAGAGACTGGGCCGCAGGGCAGTATTCCAACATGATAACGACCCCAAACACACCTCCAAGACGACAACTGCCTTGCTAAAGAAGCTGAGGGTAAAGGTGATAGACTGGCCAAGCATGTCTCCAGACCTAAACATTATTGGGCATCTGTGGGGCATCCTCAAACAGAAGATGGAGGAGCATAAGGTCTCTAACATCCACCAGCTCCGTGATGTCGTCATGGAGGAGTGGAAGAGGACTCCAGTGGCAACCTGTGAAGCTCTGGTGAACTCAATGCCCAAGAGGGTTAAGGCAGTGCTGGAAAATAATGGTGGTTAAACAAAATATTGACACTTTGGGCCCAATTTGGATATTTCCACTTAGGGGTGTACTCACTTTTGTTGCCAGCGGTTTAGACCTTAATGGCTGTGTGTTAAGTTATTTTGAGGGTACAGCAAATTTACACTGTTATACAAGCTGTACACTCACTACTTTACATTGTAGCAAAGTGTAATTTCTTCAGTTTTGTCACATCAAAAAAATACTCACACCGGGAAGACAAAATACAGCATGTACCTGCCAAAACACTATAAGCCAGCATGCGTGATTATATCAACCACTCAGTCTCCGCAAAACATGTTTCCTAGCAAAAGATCATCTTCAGGGGCCAGTGCATTTATGACCTTCATTCAGGGGTGTGATATCTTTGGCTATGTTTGGTGCTGGAGCAAGGAGTGAGCAAGAAGTGAGCACTTTTCACTATGTTACATAGTTGGTTGGGATGAAGGACGCAAGTTCCTCAAGCTCATTTAATAGAATTATTAAGGGGGGGTATATTTACCAGCTAGTCATAAATCTATGACTACTCACGTCAATCTTTCTGCCATAATAGCTTAAGTCTGTTTTCAGAAGTGCAATAGAACAGCAAGGTTCTTCCCAGATTTTAATATTAAGACAATATTGGCTGCCAAAAATTACTTTGGAGAATGATTGCCTCCCTCAAAATATGCATCAAACATCTTGGACAGTATGGGGACTATCTAATTTTTTTTATCATATAGCAGTACTCATTAGCATACTCATCCAAGCCCAGTGCTTTCAACAACGGGAATCCTCTAATGTTATTTTCAACCTACCCTTTTTTATTGAGGAGTTAAAAAAATGTATTTGGTCAGGTTTATGTTGATATGACCAAAAACCTGTACATCATATTTTTAATTTTCAGAAAATTTATGCAGATTTTTGTAACATTCCCCAAAAAATTTTGCTATTTATCTTGGGGTGGATGTACCACTTACCTTGTTTTTTTTTAATCTTCTAAATTATCAATTTAATGCTCTTATTTTGACCAGTCTGGATATAAATTTCCCAAATCTAGTCCCATGTCTTAGAAATCATGCTTACCACCAAATCTGCCTTTTACTGACCATACCAATCAAGTATGTTTCCAGCACATCCCTAACTTTTACATATTCATCATAGTTCCCCTTGGTCCCAAGATTTAGTAACTAGATTTAGTAACCTATCATGTTACATAGTTATATAATTACAGTTTAGATTGAACAAAAAAAAAACAACATATGTCCATCTAGTCCAACCTATGCGTTTATGATTTTTTTCCTCTAACAATTCCCATAGTCCTTTATAATCTGCTTCCTGAGGAAGACATTTAAAATCTTTTCCAAGTTGCTTGCTGTCTCAGTTGACCCCCACTCCCCCCATTTTCCACCCTCTCTATATCCTGTTCCCCCGTAGAACCTTGCTCTTTATATGGCATATTCTTTTCTGATCCCTCTCTCTCAGATCCTAGTTTAAAAGATTCTCCAGCCTTCTAAGTATTTTTCTTTCTCGTACATCAAGGGACACAGAGCGACATAGTCATTACTATGTGGGTTATATAGATACCTTCAGGTGCTGGCACTGGCAACTTCCAAAACCGGAAGTACCCTCCCCTATATAAGCCCCTTCCATCTGGGAGTACATCAGTTTTTTGCCAGTGTCTAAGGTGTTGGCCAAGAAGTAACACGTGTTTTTCACTGAGCTTGCGTACAGGTTCTTTTGGGCCTCAGTAAGCTATTCCGGATCCGACCAAAAAAGCTTCATAGCTAAACGGACGGTACCCGGGCCTTGCAAGAGAAGAGCAAGGTTTTGCCTGTAATGCCTCTCTTAGGAGGGCTGGACCCTGGGATCCAGAGCTCTGGTCATACCCACGACCAAGATGTTTTCTGTGCAGGGTGCTATACAGGTCCAGGGGAGTGGAATCCTTGGGAACCCGGTCCCTGAAGGTTTAATTACAATGCCTGCCGTGATAGGTGAAGTTTGGGCTTCTGTGGACCAAACAGAGTCCTGCGGCGAGGAAAAGGTAAGTGGGGGCCCTCAGGAACTTGGTTCTATTGGGGGACCCCCAAGCCTAATTTGTCTTTCTGCCTGTTACCTAAGGTATTCCCGCTAATATCTGTGCATGCCTGTTACTACTAAGAAAATGTAAAAAAATTTAATAGTAGACAAGAAAAAAAAAAAAAAAATGGTAAGACCGCGGTACCTGTGTTAAACACTAGAGGCCGCTATGGTTCTTTTTTCTTGTAATGTGGATTTTTTTCTTCCAAAGTCAAATCCAGGCAGTTGGTAAGTTCTCTGCTGGGAAGCTGTCTCCTCTGCCCTGTTGCTGCGCTCATCCATCCCCGGGCCCTGCGGCAGGGACCCTGGCTCCCATCTAGCTCTTTAATTTTTTCAAAAAAGAGCGCCGAAGGCGCACGTGCACGCGCCTCTATATATAGAGGCGATCTGGAGAAAGGGGCGGAGCTGGTGGATGACGCTCGGTGTGCGCCGCGGCGCTACTGCGCATGTGCGGGCGTTCAGCGTGTTTTAAAAGCACAATCACAGCTGGCTATTTGAAGTGCACAGACAGAGCTAGCAACAGAAATAAGGCACACAGAGGCGGTTGATGCAGGCATCCCCTAGAAAGGCACTTTAGTAGACACCAACTGTTATATAGCAGCCAAATTGTGCTAGACTATTATCAGTAAAAGTGGTGTATTACGGCTGGAATACCTCAGCTTTGGGCTTAGGAATATGCCGTCCAGAAGCTCCGGAACTAAATCTTCCAGGAAGCGAAGGGGGTCTCCATCGGGCTCTGAGGATCTTGGGCATGCTTCTGCTGCACCAGTCTCCCCTGAAGATTCAGAGGTTAGTGACCGTAGAGACCCCGCAGGAGTACCTGGTACTGTGGCTATCCTCAGTTCACCTGCTCCTGTGTATGTAACAGAGGAGGTTTTTTCCTCAGCTCTGGGAGGATTAGAAGAGAGATTGTCAACATTGATCGCTGCCTCCCTGTCACAGGGAAAGCACGCCCGATCTCCGTCTCCTCCTTCAGAGTACCTGTTAGTGGAGCAACAGTCCCATACAGGGATCGACCTGCCTGAAGGGGATCAGGATGAGGTTGATTCTGTTATAGAGGAATCAACAGTGGATGAACCTTTCTCAGCATCTCAAGCTGAAAGATTATGGGTTCAGTCTCTGACTAACATGGTCCGATCAGCATTTAAAATGCCCCTTGCGGAGCCATCATCCACTTCTGTCTCCTCGTTGGGGTCGCTAAAAGCCCCCCAGACTGTCTGTTCCTTTCCACTTCACCCTTTACTGGAAGGGCTCATTTAACAGGATTGGGAACATCCTGATAAAATATTTACTCCCCCCAAGAGATTTCTGGTGGTCTATCCCATGGAGGATAAGTTCATCAAAAAATGGAGGGTCCCTACAGTGGACGCAGCCATCTCTTGTGTGAATAAATCACTGACATGTCCAGTGGATAATGTCCAAATGTTCAAGGACCCAATAGATAAAAAATTGGAGTCCTTATTAAAATCTGCTTTTTCTACAGCAAGCTTGGTGACACAACCAGCAGTGGCAGCTATTGGGGTCTGCCAAGCAGTGAAGGATCAGTTGAAACAGGTCTTAAGGGACTTGCCAGATCAGCAGGCCCTTGCCCTAGCTGATCTACCTAGAGCCTTATGTTTTGCGGTTGACGCCATAAAGGATTCAATCCATCAGGCCTCCCGCCTTACGCTGTCTGTAGTACATATGTGCAGGCTTCTATGGCTAAAAAACTGGTCTGCTGAAGCTCCCTGTAAAAAATTGCTGGTTAGCTTCCCATTTCATGGTGAACGCTTATTTGGGGAAGACCTGGACAAATATATCCATAAAATTTCCAGCGGTAAAAGTACACTCTTGCCGGTTAAAAACAGAGTTAGAGGTCCCTCTTTTAAGAGGCCTGCTTCTCCAGTTCCTGGGGCATCGGCTGTGAAACAGTTCCGACGGCCTCCTCGGTCAAATCCCGGGGGTAAAAATCAGGGACAATCGCAGGGTAATAAGAAACCCTGGGTCAGGAGAGGTACAAAACCTCCCCCAAAGTCAAATTCATGAAGGGTTGCCCCCACTCAATCGGGTGGGGGGAAGACTCCAGTTGTTCGCAGAGACCTGGCGGGACACGATCAGAGACAGATGGGTGCTCTCCGCAGTAAGTCTGGGATACAGATTGGAGTTAAAAGACTCTCCTCCTTCCCATTTTATGAGGTCAAACTTGCCAAGGGATCCCCGGAAGAGAGAGTCCCTCCTGTTGGCACTAGAACAACTATTGCTCCAAGGAGTAATTATGGAGGTTCCCCTGGAAGAATGGGGGTTCGGGTTTTACTCAAACCTCTTTACAGTCCCGAAGCCAAACGGGGACGTGAGGCCCATATTAAATCTAAAAGGGCTAAACAATTTCCTGCATATCAGGACTTTCCGGATGGAGTCGATCCGATCGGTGGCCACTGCCCTACAAGGGGAGGAATGGTTAGCCTCGATCGACATCAAAGATGCTTACTTGCACATTCCCATCTTTCCAGTCCACCAAAAATTTCTACGCTTTGCAGTAGAAGGGCGCCATTTTCAGTTCAGAGCCTTACCCTTCGGTCTGGCCACAGCACCACGAGTGTTCACAAAAATTCTGGCCCCATTATTGGCCAATCTAAGAACACAAGGTGTAACGATAATGGCGTATCTAGACGACTTGTTGCTGATAGACCACTCAGTGAAAAAACTAGAAGTGGTCGTTCACAAGACAATCAAGTATCTGGAATCTCACGGTTGGATTATCAACCAAGACAAGTCAGCCCTAAAACCAGTCAAAAGTCTGGAATACTTGGGGCTAAGGCTGGATTCAGGCCAGAGAAAAATATTCTTGCCTCGAAAAAAGGTGTTGTCTTTGAGAGATTTGATCCACCTAGTGGGTACAAAAAGACAGCCGTCCATACGCCTGTGCATGAGGCTGCTGGGAAAAATGGTGGCATCATTCGAAGCAGTACCCTACGGTCAATTCCATTCAAGCAATTTGCAAAGGGCCATACTGTCAGCCTGGAACAAAAAAGTTCAGGCCCTAGACTTACCAATGTCCTTGTCCCCTTCCGTTCGCAAGAGCCTCCGTTGGTGGTTGGTTCTCCAGAATCGGGAAAAAGGGAAATCCTTCAGTCCGATTTCTTGGAAGGTGGTCACTACAGATGCCAGCCTTATAGGCTGGGGAGCAGTACTGGAGCAATGGTCTCTTCAGGGCAGATGGTCGGATGCAGAAAAGGCCCTGCCCATCAATCTCTTAGAGATACGAGCAGCCCGGTATGCCCTAGTAGCATGGACATCCAAACTCCAAGGGTCCCCTGTCAGAATTCAATCAGACAATGCCACAGCAGTGGCATATATCAATCATCAGGGTGGCACCAGGAGTCGTGCAGCCCAGAGGGAAGTAAATTACATCCTGAAATGGGCAGAAAGATATGTCCCAGCCATATCCGCGGTATTCATTCCAGGAGTGGAGAATTGGAAGGCGGACTTTCTAAGTCGCCAACAATTATGCCCAGGGGAATGGTCCCTTCACCCCGAGGTTTTCCGGACAATATGTCAGCGGTGGGGAACACCGGATGTAGATCTGCTAGCATCCAGATTCAACGCAAAGGTGGACAGGTTTGTCTCTCGGACAAGGGATCCCCTAGCTTGCGGCTCGGATGCCCTAGTGTTCCCTTGGGATCAGTTCAAGCTGATATATGCATTCCCACCGCCACAATTGTTACCTCGATTACTCCGCAGAATCAGGGTAGAAAAGAAACCAGTGATTCTGGTGGCTCCAGCGTGGCCCCGAAGAGCATGGTACGCGGAGATTGTAAAAATGTCAGTGGGGAGTCCTTGGACTCTCCCACATCGTCCGGACCTGCTTTCGCAAGGACCGATATACCACCCTTCCTTACCAGCCCTAGGTTTGACGGCCTGGCTATTGAAGCCCACATTCTAAAAAAGAGAGGGCTCTCTAATTCTGTGGTATCTACCATGATCAATGCCAGGAAGCCGGTATCCAGGCAGGTCTACTATAGAATCTGGAAGGCGTACATCGCGTGGTGTGAGGCCAAGAAATGGCATCCACGTAAGTACGTAATAGGTAGGATTCTGGACTTCCTACAGTGGGCTGTAGATAGGAAGCTTGCCTTGAGTACTATCAAGGGTCAGATTTTGGCCTTGTCAATATTTTTTCAAAGGCCCTTGGCTTCGCATTCACTAGTCAAAGCCTTTATGCAAGGAGTGATGTGTATTAGTCCTCCGGTTAATATTCCCATATGTCCATGGGATCTAAACCTGGTTCTGTCGGTTCTACAGAAACAACCATTTGAACCATTACAGCATATTTCCTTGGTTCTTCTCACCAGGAAATTGATTTTTCTAGTAGCCATTTGTTCGGCTAAAAGAGTGTCGGAATTAGCAGCTATGTCCTGTAAAGAGCCATATCTGGTTATCCATAAGGACAGAGTAGTGTTACGTCCTCATCCAGCCTTTCTTCCTAAGGTGGTATCGAGGTTTCATTTGAACCAAGATGTGGTTCTTCCTTCTTTTTTCCCCAAACCTAGTTCGGTAGAGGAAAAGTTATTGCATTCTTTGGATGTAGTAAGAGCAGTTAAAGCTTATCTAAAAGCCACTGCTCAGATTCGCAGAACGGATACTTTGTTTATTCTGCCGGAAGGCCCCAAAAAGGGTCAGGCAGCGTCAAAATCTACTTTAGCCAAGTGGATTCGACAGGTCATAATGCAAGCCTATGGCTTGAGAAGGAGACCGCCTCCGTTCAAAGTTAGGGCGCACTCCACGAGAGCAGTTGGAACTTCATGGGCAGTGCATCACCAGGCCTCCCTGGCTCAGGTCTGTAAGGCCGCAACATGGTCTTCAGTACACACGTTTACTAGGTTCTACCAGGTGGACGTTAGAAGTCAGGAGGATGTCGCCTTTTGGCGCAGTGTGTTGCAGGCCGAAAAAGATCCTCATGTCTGATAGCGCTCAGCTTATGTATGGTGTATCCCCCCCCTCATTGGGCATTGCTTTGGGACGTCCCACATAGTAATGACTATGTCGCTCTGTGTCCCGTGATGTACGAGAAAGAAAATAGGATTTTTATAACAGCTTACCTGTAAAATCCTTTTCTTGGAGTACATCACGGGACACAGAGCTCCCACCCCTCTTTTGGGGACACTTATTGCTTTGCTACAAAACTGAGGTACTCCCAGATGGGAGGGGCTTATATAGGGGAGGGTACTTCTGGTTTTGGAAGTTGCCAGTGCCAGCACCTGAAGGTATCTATATAACCCACATAGTAATGACTATGTCGCTCTGTGTCCCGTGATGTACTCCAAGAAAAGGATTTTACAGGTAAGCTGTTATAAAAATCCTATTATTCCCTCAGCAGAGCTGTGCCCTCTATTTAGATGCAATCAACCCCATACAGTAGAGCCAGTAACCGACCCTATAGTCAGTCTAGTTTTCCAGGAACCCAAAATCCGTCTTCTTACACCAGTTTCTTAGCCACTTGTTCAATTCCTAAGCTCCCATGGCCTCTCTGGTGTGGTTAATGGCACAGGTAGTATTTGTTAAAATACTACCTTGAAGGACCTTTTCCTTAGTTTGCTACCTAATGCCGCGTACACACAACCGTTTTTAATGTCATGGAAAAAAACAATGTTTTTCTCAACGTGATTCTTCTCAAGCCTGCCTTGCATACACATTATCGTGAAAAAAAATGCTTGAGCAAAGCGCGGTGACGTACAACACGTACGACGGCACTATAAAGGGGAAGTTCCATTCGGATGGCGCCACCCTTTGGGCTGCTTTTTCTGATTTTGTGTTACCGCGTGTTAGTAAAAGTTTGGTGTTAGCCGATTTGCGCTTTTCAGTCTCCGTGCTTTTCAGTCCGTTACAGCGTGACGAATGTGCTATCTCCATTACGAACGCTAGTTTTACCAGAACGAGCGCTCCCGTCTCATAACTTGCTTCTGAGCATGCAAGTTTTAAAGCGTACACACAACGAGAAAAACGACGACGTGAAAAACAACGAGAAAAAATAGAGCAGGTTCTACATTTTTAACGGCTATTTTTCTCGTCGAGAGAAATGCTCTGGAGCCTACACACAACCGTTTTTCACGACCAATTTAAAAAATGCCATGTTTCTCATCATAAAAAACAGTCGTGTGTACGCGGCATAAGTCTCTGAAAACTTTTTTTTTTTTTTAGAGCCCTCCATTACCCACTAATATGTTGTCATTTTTACCAATGTGTACCGTGACAGCTGGGCCTTTTGAAAAAATACAGACTTATTGACTAGATCACTAGGTAAAAATAAGATAATTAAAGCCTAAAAAAGAAAACGAATTCAGTGATCACAACAAGAATTAGTAAGCTACAATATAATAAAAGTTTACTTTGGGGTTTAATACTGCTTTAAAAAGCAGCTGAGCCCAATAAAAAGGTTTCTTTGGGAAGTGCAGCCACCAATATTACATCAAAAACAGCTACGTAGCATTACCACATTGAATACAAATGTCCTTTTCCAGCCCCCTATTTCTGATTTAATTCTTTCTTTAGCCATTCTTATGCCCCGTACACAATATCGGAATTTCCGACAACAAATGTTCCATGTGAGCTTTTGGTCGGATATTCCGACCGTGTGTAGGCTCCATCGGACATTTGCTGTCGGAATTTCCGACAACAAATGTTTGAGAGCAGGTTCTCAATTTTTCCGACAACAAAAGTTCTTGTCGGAAATGCCGATCGTGTGTATCCAATTCCGACACACAAAAATCCTACGCATGCTCGGAATCAATTTGAGGCATGCTCGGAATCATTGTACTTAATTTTTCTCGGCTCGTCGTAGTGTTGTACGTCTCTGCGTTCTTGACGTTCGGAATTTCCGAGCATCATTTGTGCGACCGTGTGTATGCAAGACAAGTTTGAGTCAACATCCGTCGGAAAAAAAAACACGGTTTTGTTGTCGGAAATTCTGATTGTTTGTACGCGGCATAACAGTTGATTTGGGTCCTCAAAATACTTTTGCCCCTGCAGGCAATCCAGCTTAAAGTTTGCTAGAAACAGAGCAACTATATTTTCTCTTGGGTCAAGCATGTACACAGAAGGGCAAAAACCTGCAGAAGTCTCACCCTTTCATGCTACAATTGGCCAAGACTCCTTAATACCTGTATTAGCCCCGGTTTCTAGCAGAAATTTATTGGCGATAATTACCGTTCTAGTTTTTCCTATCTCAGTGCCAATTCTATGTGATCTTTCTTTTCTGAAGTGTTTCTATTACAGGTTTTAAACGATTTACTATTTGATTAGCTTTTACCTCTGCCGTGTTTTATTCTTTAATTTCTGTGAATTTTTTTTCTAATTGTATTTTAACCTGAGCCTCTTTTTAAACGATGAACCCACTTAGCCTTTTTGGGTAGAGCCCCGTTGGTTTTGTCAAAAATTTTGGTGGCATAATATATTTACAGTCCTATAAAAACATATATGTTTTATGGGGCTGCCTTTGGTGCGAAAGTGGGCAGTCCGCTATGATGCAGAGAACAATGCTCATGCAGTGATTTGGGTAATGTTCTCTGCCTCATTCTCCTGTAAGGCTAGGATCGCCTGATGATACCCTAAAGCCTCTTACACATGGTACTATTGTTGGCCAACAGAGCGTCTGATTTTTGTCAAAAGGGCGTGTGCCAAGATCTTGTCTTGCACACTAACGGTGCGCAAATTGTCGTTCGACAACACAAACGTAGTGACGTACTACGAGGAATTTCAGCTCTTGAGGGTCACCCTTTGGGCTCCTTCTGCTACTTTCCTGTTTGGTGAGCATTGATTCTGAGCATGCGTGTTTGTACTTTCGACTTTTATGTGACGGATTTGTGTACTGACCATACGAAAATCAGACGTGGAGCCATTGTCCGCTGAAAAAATTTACTAGCCTGTCATACAACATTTGTTGGCTGAAAATTGTAAAACAATTGTCTAAAGGAGAGTACTAAAGGTAAGAATTTAGGACAACAGTCTATCAACAGACAATCCCCTTCCAATCCTCTTCCAACAATCGTACCGTGTGTACGAGGCTTAATCTTTCAGGAAGAACGGAGTTGCATGATGCTTAAAGTCATTGAACCCAGAGAAGGAGAAGCTGTCTGGGCTAGAACAGGATGAGAAATGCAGCACTGGTGGGAGAGAGAATACTTATTTAGTAATATTTTATGAAAAAGGAAATGTTAGTGGCGTTGGGCTTTAAGAAATTTAGTGATGTTGACATTTTAATTTTTTACCGGTTCCTGACTGGCTCACGCAGATTTATTGCGGCAGAATGGCTATCCTGGGCAAAGTCCCGTACATATACTGTACGGCTTCACTGTGCCATATAAATGCCATAAATCTTTCCCATAGTTTGTAGACGCTAAAACTTTTGTGCAAACCAATCAATATACGCTTATTGCTATTTTTTACCAAAAATATGTAGAAGAATACATATCGGCCTAATCTGAGGAAAAAAAAAAATGGGATATTTACTAGAGCATAACATAAAATATATTTTTAAATTGTCGCTCTTTTTTTGTTTATAGCGCAAAAAATAAAAACTGCAGAGGCGATCAAATACCACCAAATAAAAGCTCTATTTGTGGGGAAAAAAAAGGACATCAATTTTGTTTGGGTACAACATCGCACGCCTGCGCAATTGTCCGTTAAAGCGATGCAATGTTGTATCGCAAAAAATGGCCTGGTCATTGAGCGGGCAAATCTTCTGAGGGTGGAGTGGTTAATGAATACCCAATTGCCACGTTTTGCATAGCAGTGTCAAAGTGGGCTTCACTTATACCCCTTTCACACTGAGGGCGTATTGCAGGCGCTATAGCTTAAAAAATAGCCCCTGCAATCCAAACTCAAACAGCTGCTCCATTGTCTCCAGTGTGAAAGCTCGAGGGCTTTCACACTGGAGCGTTGCGCTAGCAGGATGGTAAAAAAAGTCCTGCTAGCCGCATCTTTGGAGCGGTGAAGGACCGGTGTGTTTACCGCTCCTCCGCCGCTCCTTCTAATTAAAATCAATGGGACAGCGCGGCTATACCGCCCGCAATGCACTGCTTAAGCAGCGCATTGCGGGCAGTTTAAACCCTTTCTCGGCCACTAGCGGGGATTAAAAGTGCCCCGCTAGCGGCCGAAATGCGCTGCAAATCTGCCCATAGCGTCAGCGGTAAAAATAGCGGCGTTTTACCGTCGACGCTATGGGCGGCTCAGTGTGAAAGGGGTCTTACTTGATGGCACTAAAGATTTTGATATTCAGCACTGTCTTGTTTGTTGCAAACTAAAGAACACTTTTTGAGTTCTGCAAACTCTGAAGAACTTTATGGGAAGTGGATACAACATATGAGTCTAAAATGTACAAAATGTTGTTCAGAGTAGTTAATTGGCTCTCATGGTGATTAGCTTTTCATTATAATTGCATTATTTGTTTGTAGCAGCTGATTGAAATCCTTGCATCCAGTTTCACACATCTCTGTACTCCCAGGAACTGGAAGATTGCTAAGCACAAGCCTAACAGAGAAAAGGAGCAAGAGGTAACATATTTCATAGAATGCAGATGAGACAGGAGGAAATACTAGTCCTTTGAGACTTTAGAGAAAGCGTGCATTCATTTATGATGGTGAAAATAATATGTCATGTTTTTTTTTTTTGTTATTTTCAAATCTTTTATTTAATCAATATGTCAAGTTTTATTTAGGTCTTGTGAAGGTGAATCTTTGAAAATAAATATATGGGAACTGCTGAGGCTGACTCCTTTTTTTTAAATGTGAAGGCTCTGGAGCGGTCATCCTAATACTTGCTTCAGAACCTAAACTTGGTTTCTGGCCAAGAACAATGCTGCCAAGTTTGAAAAGACTGACCTCCCAATCTGCATACTTGTTCCAGGTTAGTAACTTGGTAGTGTGTCAGGATTATGGTAGCTGCACCTATACAAACAAGTCAACAGTTTTTACAGGTTCTCATAAAACATGATGTTTTCAAAAACAATTGAGATACCCTTTGTATTCAACAGGAGCGTCGCTAGTGCTAGGCATCCAGGGCTCATGCCCAGCACCTTTACAGGTCCCAAAGATGAAACTCGCAGAATTTTTTTGTGTTGCTCGGCACTGCAGTGCTCATGGTATTTGCATTGCAGTGCTGCTTCTGCCAGTCGATGGCTCCAGTTCAGGGCCTGAGAGTGGGCTCCCCTTGGCTTTGGCCACTGATGATGTATCTGATGAGTGAGTTTAAGGGAGGGGAAGTTCTGTACTGAGGGGATGGGCTGACTTGTATTGGGGTCTGTGTTTAGAAGTGGCTGGGATAAGGCAGGGCCGATCCTAGGGTCACATGCGCCTGGGTGCAGAAATATTTCTGGCGCCCCTACAAGCGCGTGGTCACCTTACTAACTCCTCCCCCTTTACAAATGTTTCTATGGCAAGGATTCAAACACAGAGATGCTCCCCTAAGGAGTCATCGTTACCCTGGGATCCTCCCATGATCTCTTAACAATAAACAAAATACAGGAAGAGAAGCAGAGTACTCTAATTGGACCTGGAGGGGGGTCTCTCTAATGGACACAGAGAGGGCCACTGTTAGAGAGTTTGTTTAGAAAGAGCCCCCAGACATAATACAGGAGATGGTCAGAGACTGCAGATATAATACAGGAGACGGTCAGAGACTGCAAACATAATACAGGAGATGGTCAGAGACTGCAAACATAATACAGGAGATGGTCAGAGACTGCAAACATAATACAGGAGATGGTCAGAGACTGCAGACATACTACAGGAGATGGTCAGAGACTGCAGACACGCTACAGGAAATTGTCAGAGACTGCAGACATGGTAAAAGAGATCAATGCAGCCTCACCAGTGCCCATCAAATGCAGCTCATCAGTGCCCACCAAATGCAGCCTACCAGTGCCCACCAAATACAGCCTTATTAGTGCCCACCAAACACAGCCTTATTAGTGCCCACAAAATGCAGCCTACTAGTGCCCACAAAATGCAGCCTACTAGTGCCCACCAAATGCAGCCTACTAGTGCCAACCAAATGCAGCCTACCATTGCTCACCAATTGCAGACTCATCAGTGCCCACCAAATGCAGACTCATCAGTGCCCACCAAATGCAGCCTCATCAGTGCCCACCAAATGCAGCCTCATCAGTGACCACCAAATGCAGCCTACTAGTGCCTATCAAAATGCAGCCTCACTGTGCCCATCATAAAGAAGCCTCACTGTGCCCATCATAAAGCAGCAACTGTGCCTATTAATCAGCATCACTGTGCCCCTCCGAAAGCGTCAGTGTGCCCATAAAAATGCAGCCACTGTGCCCATTAATCTGTGTCACTGTGCCTATTGGAGGAGGAGGAGGGGGAGAGAGGAGGAGGGGGAGGAGGATGAAAAGAGAAGAGAGGGGGGAGGAGGAGAAGAAGAGAAGAGAGGGGGAGGAGGAAAAGAGAGGGGGGAGGAGGAAAAGAAAGGGGGGAGGAGAAGAGAGGGGGGGAGGAGAAGAGAAGAGTGGGGAGGAAGAGAAGAGAAGAGAGGGGGAGGAAGAGAAGAGAGGGGGAGGAGGAGAAGAGAAGAGAGGGGGAGGAGGAGAAGAGAAGAGAGGGGGAGGAGGAGGAGGAGAAGAGAAGAGAGGGGGAGGAGGAGAAGAGAAGAGAGGGGGAGGAGGGGAAGAGAAGAGAGGGGGAGGAGGTGAAGAGAAGAGAGGGGAGGAGGAGAAGAGAAGAGAGGGGGAGGAGGAGAAGAAGAGAATAGAGTGAGAGGAGGAGAAGAGAAGAGAGGGAGAGGAGGAGAAGAGAAGAGAGGGGAAGAAGAGAAGAGAGGGAGAGGGGGAGAAGAGAAGAGAGTGAGAGGAGGAGAAGAAGAGAAGAGGGTGAGAGGAGGAGAATAGAAGAGAGGGAGAGGAGGAGAAGAGAAGAGAGGGAGAGGGGGAGAAGAGAAGAGAGGGGTCAGGAGGAGGAGGAGGAGAAGAGAAGGGGCAGGAGGAGGAGGAGGAGGAGAAGAGATGGGGGAGGAGGAGGAGAAGAGAAGAGATGGGGCAGGAGGAGGAGAAGAGAAGAGAGGGGGCAGGAGGAGGAGAAGAGAAGAGAGGGGGCAGGAGGAGGAGAAGAGAAGAGAGGGGGCAGGAGGGGGAGGGGGGGGGAAAGGAGGGGGGGAGAGGAGGCGGAGGGGGGAAGAGGAGGAGGAGGGGGGAGAAAGGAGGAGGAGGGGGGGAAAGGAGGAGGAGGGGGGAAAGGAGGAGGAGGGGGGAAAGAGGAGGAGGGGGGGAAGAGGAGGAGGGGGGAAAGGAGGAGGAGGAGGGAAAAGGAGGAGGGGGGAAGAGGAGGAGGGGGGAAGAGGAGGTGGGGGGAAGAGGAGGAGGGGGGGAGAGAAGGAGGAGTGAAAAATGAATTACTAACCCTGTCCCTTCCAATCCTATGTCCCAGTCTGCGTAGTTTACAGTGCAGAATCTGAAGTAAAAGGAAGCTCCAGTCGTTCTGGTGAAGTTACTCACTCATGTCCTGTAGCAGTGCCCTCGGTCCCCGACTCCCTGCTCATCCATGTGTGAAGGGCTAAGGCTGCGGGCGAGGGAAACATGCGGAGTATGTCTTCTTGAACCACCTCCATGTCAGTGGACACTGACAGATCTCGGAAGGCAGGGGAAAGTTCGCTGATAGGAGAGTAGTGCAGCGGTAACGCCAGCATGGTTTAATCATCCCCAGGAGCGGCTGTCTCTCTCTCTCTCTGTGTTGACAGCCGCCTCTGGCTGGAGGAGACGGTGTCCAGCGCAGCGCAGCGCGGTGTCACTGGCATCTGGCTACTTTAAAATCTCCCGGCCACACCCCTTTCCAGGCACAAATTGGCCGCACAAGGGGTTGTGGGCGGGCACAGGGGGGACATGGGGAGGAGGTGGGGCGGACCTAACTTACCTCCTCTTCCCTCCTTAGTACAGAAACAGCGGGCGCTGGGCGGGGAATGTGGACACTGCTGCCGGCTGGCGGGTCAGTGGGCGGCGGAGGTAGGGGGCAATGAACGAGTAGGTCACGGCGCCATCGCTGACATGCGCTCGTGACTCGTCTAGGACGAAAAACCGGCACCAGACTTGTTGGCAACACACTCGGGACCAACGATGCTCCTGAAACTTTGGCGCCCCCTCCCCTCTGGCGCCTCGGTGCATTGCACCCCCTGCACCCCGTCTCGGATCGGCCCTGGGATAAGGTGGACTGTACTAAGAAGTTACTTATTGGGTTAGGGGGGATAATCTGTTCTGAGGAGGTGGGAGTCTGTGCAGGGGAGATCTGTACTGATTTGGACTATTAAGGTATATTTGTACTGTGAGGAATTTGTACTGGGAGAAGGGGGTCATTTTTTGTTTCACTCTGTGTACTAGCCTATGTGTGATGCACTGCTGAGTGTGATATGCATTACTGACCATTGCACTCTGTGTGATCACCACTTCTGACCCCTGTACTCTTTTTGATATGCACTCTTGAGTGCTACTTACTCCTGACCGCAATGAAAAACGCAATTGGCGGGGTCCTGATGACCAATATAGTTGGTAAATTCAGGTGGCAGGTTACCGACTCACCTACTAGGGTGGGGTTCCTTATTAAAACAGCAGAAGTAGTCAAAATAAAAGGGGAGTGGGAATAGGACCCAAGGTGTCCTTGCCTTTAATTAAGGAAATTGAACAATCTGCGGTTTAACCTGATATAACTTTATTAGAACAATTAGTAGAAAAAAATGTTTTTCATTGGAAAGCATAAACAATAGGAAATTGCACATGGTAAAAACTGACAACGTTGTGACTTAAAAACACATGCCCATGAGCTCAGCCATATCCAAGTCATCTACACGTGTCAATCACCTCAAGTTATTTAGTGTGACTTAACATATACTGCTTATGGGCATTAGGTGAGGTGAGTTCTGGGAAACCTTGGTAGCACAGACCGGTATCCATATTGTGCTTAACCATGGACCTCCAGACTCCCTACATGCCTTTAAAGCTGCTGCATTAGGTAGCTAAAGTATTGAAAAAGACATTAATCATCACAGACAAATAAATTCAATTTTGGCTGGAGGGTATCCCTGCCAGTTAGTGAACAAGACAGGTTTGGTTTCTTGATATAACACTATCAGTCATAAAGATGGTAGAATAGTGGAGTGCAGCACGCAGTGATGTAGTAATGCGACTTGAGTCTAGGAGGAACAATCGATCCACAGTGAACCTGTTAATCATTCAGCACCATGTTTCCATGAAACATTAAAGACCGCACCACATATAAGTTGGATAGAAAGATATAGTCAGCTTAGTCAAATCACAAAGCCTCAAAAAGTGTTCAGGCTGTGGTCGCTTTCTGGATATACCGGCATGAAAAAGACTCACTAGTTAGAGGATATTGAATTGGTCCTCAATTGCAGCGACGAGGTGGTGAATCCAGAGTCCTTTGCAGGAGTTCACGGGTATGCAGGATGCAAATGTCTGTATTCCTACTCCTGGTGACATGCACAGGGTGTCATCCACTCAAAACCAGCATGGGGCCTCCTGGCTGTCTACTTCCAGTCTTCCGTTGTTTGTGGATTTCCAATTTTGTGGATACAGGATGAGGGCTAAAGGGGAATGAAAAGCCCAGGTTGGCTATCGGCAAAGGGCATGTGTATGCGCACACACCCTCCCCACCTTCCATAGACTTCAATGTAATTTAGGGCAAACATTCACAAACTCAGGATTTTGAGAATGAATCATATTGTTTGTCATAGGTGTGCGCAGCCTATTGCATTAGGGTGTGCACCACAAAGCTCAAACACGTATTACTGATAACTCACAATGTTACATCAGAAAGGGAAGGGGCATATTTACCGGCCCCTTCCCCCACTCATCCTAAAACATCTCCGCAGCAACATCCGGCGAGAAAGGAGAGGAGGGAAGCCGGAAGCACTGTGGGAGGAAGGGGGGGGGCAGTAGGGGGAATCTGTGCTGCACAGGGTGATTAGGGTGTGCCTGGGCTCACCTGGCACACCCTGTGCGTACGCCTATGTGGTTTGTGACTCTATACTGATTTTTAGAGTGGATTTGTTGAAAATCAGTGGCATTGCTAGGATTGTTAAGACACACCTGTGAAAGTGGGAGAAGAATGATGAACAATAGGCTTTATAACAAGCAAGGCATTTTGCCTTATTCTATATTGGAGCCATGTTGGGCAATGCTGTAGACACTGATCAATAAAAGTTTTCCAAATTGTACGGACAAGTTGAAAAACTTTTATCGATCAGCATCTGCACCAGATTATCAGTAACTGAAGATTTTTTTCAGGATAGGGTGGTCTGCTGTGTGCAAGCAATAAAAGAAAATGAAGCAGGCAGGTGAACTGTGTTGAAATTTTACATTTTGAACATGGCTGGAATGTACCATTACCATAGGCGTGCGCACAGGGTGTGCCAGGTGTGCCCAGGCACACCCTAATCACCCTGTGCAGCATAGATTCCCCCTACTGCCCTTGTGCCCACCCCTTCCCCCCGCACTGCTGCTGGCTTTCCTCCTCACCTCTCCCAGCGGCTGATGCTGCGGGGATGTTTTAGGTTGAACGGGGGAAGGGGCCGGTAAATATGTAATTTACTGACCCCTTCCCTTTCTGAATGAACACAGTGAGCGATCAGCAGTGTGTGATTCAGCTTTGGGGTGCACACCCTAATGCATTAGGCTGCGCACACCTATGACCATTAACATACAGAGGAAAAAGGTCTGCAGAAAAAGGCCAACCCAGAATGAGTCAGTCTTTTTGACTGACATCTGGCTCATCATATTAAATGATTATGATTTAATGATCTCAGCTCAGTGGGAGCATCTGGGGAATTGGTCCTTTTTAGGACATAGTGTACAAGTTATGATGATATAAAATGTCCTTGGTCTCTAACATGACAGTTCTTCGTTAAAAGCTTTGTGTTCCCATTTTTCATTAAGTTATGTTTAGGGTGTTAGCCTCCTAAGTAGCTTGTAAGAAGCCATATGAGCAGTATGTCATTAGCTAACACCTACAGATTTAGGTTTAAAATAAATATTATTGCTTTGAAATATCTCAGGTCTGCAATAAAGTCGGGTCTCATTTAAACATCCTACATCAAACAGACTAAATATCTTGTGAAGAAAACTATTGAATGGTTTAGTCAGATTCTCATAAACGGCTATACCATTTCTTCCACCATTTACACTAAGAAAGAGCATACCAGGGTATCATTTGTAAACAAAGCTGGAGGCAATTGCTTCCAATTTTCTTTCTGTAAACATTATTCTATTGTGTCTTCCAAAGGAAGGAACAGAGTGTATGTTTCAATCAAAACCATATATCTACTGCTCTATGAATATCCTATTGGGTTTACGCAAAGATTGACACTGAAGACCTATAAAAAGAAAGGTAATGCTAAGATCATCTTCCTTATACAACAATTGGATGTTGTTAATGTATATTGTTACAGAGTTACAGTGCTCTGTTACAAAATGCACCTAGTATTTAGTAGTAAACATAAAGAGAAGATGCAGCAGTGGCACGGTAGCAGTTTATTGACTTATAAAAGTGTTATTTGTAGAGCCTACAAAACCCTGTTTCATCTTATAATCGCTGCGGTGCTAGCAGGTTAGGCTGAGGTGGAAAAATGTGGCAGGTTCATTGTCTTTACATCGTCTTTACTCAGCGTCTTTACTATTTACATTTCCAGAATAACTAACTCTCTGTCCTTTATGTGAGGGCGCACACGAATCAGGGGCATTGCTTCATAGGGCTGCACAGTGGTGTAGTGGGTAGCACTCTCACCTAACATTAAAAGGGTCGCTAGTTCGAATCCCAACCATGACACTACCTGCCTGGAGCTTGCATGTTCTCCCTGTGCCTGCGGGGGTTTCCTCCGGATACTCTGGTTTCCCCCCACACTCCAAAGACATGCTGGTAGGTTAATTGGCTTCTGTCTAAATTGGCCCTAGTATATGAATGTGAGTTAGGGACTAGTGTTGAGCGAACCCGAACTGTAAACTGTAAAGTTCGGGTCCGTACCGAACTTTAGCTTTTTCCCGAACCCGAACCCGGACTTTGCCCAAAAGTCCGGGTTCGGGTTTGGCAATCTAATTACGCATTTAGAGATGCTTCAGGGGCCAGCCAATCACCTTTTGATTAGCTGGTGTGCCCTTAGAGGCCATCATAGCCATGCCTACTAATGGCATGGCTGTGATTGGTCAGTGCAACATGTGACCCAGCTTCTATATAAGCTAGAGGCACACAGCACACATGTCACTCTGCTTCAGAATAGATAGGGAGAGGATCTAGTCTGCTGCTGCTGCTTTTAGGGAGAGATAGAAAAATAGATGAGGTAGTCCGATTCTACAATCTGAGGGAAAAGATAGAGAGATAGTGTAGTGTAGGGCCAGGTTCCTGTGTTGGTGCTTTCAGGGAGAGAGAATATTATATAGGAGTCCAGATTCAGAGATTAAAATCAGCGATCTGCATAGGTTTACCTGTTTGTGTTGCAGTGCAGTCTTTTTACACTGCCATGAGCCCAGTGTCAGAGAAAATCTAACTTTTAGGGGGAAAAAAAAAGGCACTTTATTGTGCTCTTTTCCAAAAGACCCATAGGGCAAAAAAAAAAAAAGCATTTTATTTTGCTCGTGCAAAAAAAGACCCGTTTAGGGCAAAAAAATAAAAAATAAAAAAATTTGCACTTTAATGTACGCTTGCAAAAAGAGCCATTCAGGGGCACAAAAAATAGTTTGCAGTGTGTTATACATATTTGGAGGTGTGTGAAATAAACAATTTCTATATAGTTTTCTCCTACTGTGCTATACTAAAAAAACAAAATTTTTTTTGAATAGCATTTTCTGCAGTTCTGTAGCTGTGCGATTCAGCGGTTACGTACTGTGGGTGTGTTCTGCTCTTCCAAAAAACGCAGTTTAGGGGCACAAAAAATAGTTTGCAGTGTGTTATACATATTTGGAGGTGTGTGAAATAAACAATTTCTATATAGTTTTCTCCTACTGTGTTATACTAAAAAAACAACATTTTTTTTGAATAGCATTTTCTGCAGTTCTGTAGCTGTGCAATTCAGCGGTTACGTACTGTGGGTGTGTTCTGCTCTTCCAAAAACACCCATTTAGGGCAAGATCCTAAATTTGGAAAATATGAGGAGAAGGTCAAAGGGACGTGGTGGCCCCGGTCGTGGTGCTGCTGGTGGAGCTCCTGTTGCAGGGAGAGGACGTGGTGGATCTGTGCCAGATACACGCACAAGTGAAACACCTTCCTCAGGTGCGAGTAGGCGACCGAGCTTGCGGCGGTATTTTGTCGCGCCTAATGAGGCTGTACGAATGTTTAGGCCAGGACAAGTACAGGCGATAGTAGATTGGGTTGCTGACAGTGCCTCGGGTTCCTTCACATTGTCTCCCACCCACTCTTCTGATGAAAGAACAGAGTTGGCACCTGAAACCCATGTCCATCAGTCTTTCACCTCACCCCCTTGCAAATCAGCCAAGCAGTCTGAGCCCCAAATCATGCAGCAGTCTCTTCTGCTTTTCGATGACTCTGTTAGCAGGGTTTCCCAGGGCCATCCACCTAGCCCTGCCCCAGAAGTGGAAGAGATTGAGTGCACCGATGCCCAACCACTTATGTTTCATGATGAGTACATGGGAGGACCATCGCAGTACGTCTCGGATGATGACGAAACACAGGTGCCAACTGCTGCTGCTTTCGCAATTGTGCAGACAGACAAGGAGGGCAGGGGTGAAGACTGGGTGGAAGATGATGTGGAGGACGATGAGGTCCTCGACCCCACATGGAATGAACGTTATGCAGGTGACCAGTGTAGTTTGGAGGAAGAGGCGGTGGTCGCACAGAGCCACCAGCACAGCAGAAGAGGGAGCAGGGTGCAAAAGCGGAGCGTCCGTCCGCTAGACAGTATGTCTGCTACTGCCCAACGCAGCAAGGGACCGAGCACACCAAAGCCAGGTCCAAGGAGTTCCCTAGCGTGGCAGTTCTTCACACAATGTGCTGATGACAAGACACGAGTGGTTTGCAGGCTGTGCAATCAGAGGCTGAAGCGAGGCATAAACGTTCTCAACCTGAGCACAACCTGCATGACCAGGCATCTAAGTGCAAATTACGAGCTGCAGTGGAGTAGACACCTCAAAAACCAAGAAAGGTCTCTGGCTCCTCCTGCTTCCTCTTCTGCTGCAGTCTCGGCCTCTTCATCCACCTCTGTAGTGACAGTGGCACCTGCCACCCCGCAAACAGAGGATCTGCCAGCAACACTACCACCTGGGTCACCAACAATCTCCACAATGTCCCATGGAAGCGTTCAGCTCTCTATCTCCCAAACATTGGAGCGGAAGAGGAAGTACCCCCCTAGCCACCCGCGATCCCTGGCCCTGAATGCCAGCATTTCAAAACTCCTGGCCTTTGAAATGCTGTCATTCCGTCTGGTGGAGACGCAGAGTTTTAAAAGCCTGATGGCATTGGCTGTCCCACAGTACGTCGTGCCCAGCCGCCACTACTTTTCCAGGCGAGCCATCCCTTCCCTGCACTACCAAGTGGGGGACAAAATCAGGTGTGCACTGCGCAACACCATCTGTGGCAAGGTCCACCTAACTACGGATGCGTGGACCAGTAAGCACGGTCAGGGGCGTTATATCTCCCTAACAGCACACTGGGTAAATGCAGTGGCGGCTGGGCCTGAGGCAGATAGCAGTTTGGCGCATGTCCTTCCACCACCGAGGATTGCAGGGCGCTTCAGTTTGCCTCCTGTTGCTAACTCCTCCTACTCCGCTTCCTCATCCTCTACCGCCTCCTCATCCGGTCAGCGTAACACCTTTACCACCAACTTCAGCACAGCCAGGGGTAAACGACAGCAGGCAGTTTTAAAACTTTCCTGTTTGGGGGAAAAATCCCACACCGCGCAGGAGTTGTGGAGGGACATGGAACAACAGACCAATGAGTGGTTGCTGTCAGTGAGCCTCAAGCCCGGCCTGGTGGTGTGCGATAATGGGCGAAATCTCGTAGCAGCCCTGGGCCTAGCCGGTTTGACGCACATCCCTTGCCTGGCGCATGTGCTGAACTTGGTGGTCCAGAGGTTCCTTAAAAATTACCCCAATATGCCAGAGCTGCTGCAGAAAGTGCGGGCTGTGTGTGCGCACTTTCAGCGTTCTCACCCTGCTGCTGCTCGCCTGTCAGCGCTGCAGCGTAACTTCGGCCTTCCCGCTCACCGCCTCATATGTGACGTGCCCACAAGGTGGAACTCCACCTTGCACATGCTGGCCAGACTGTGCGAGCAGCAGCAGGCGATAGTGGAGTTTCAGCTGCAGCAATCACGCGTGAGTCGCTCTGCGGAACAGCACCACTTCACCACCAATAACTGGGCCTCCATGCGAGACCTGTGTGCCTTGTTGCGCTGTTTCGAGTACTCCACCAACATGTCCAGTGCCAATGACGCCATTCTTAGCGTTACTATCCCAGTTCTATGCCTCCTTGAAAAAACGCTTTGGGCGATGATGGAAGAGGATGTGGCACAGGAGGATGAGGAGGAGGAAGCGGGATCATTTCAAAGGCTTTCAGGGCAGTCTTTCACAAGTGGCTACGAGGGTGGGTTCCTGCACCAACAAACGCCAGGTACACAATTGTCCGGCAGAAAGGGCACAGTTCTGGAGGATGACGAGGTGGAGGAGGAGCCATTTTCACAGCAGGGTGGCACCCAGACCAGCTCGTGGCCATCACTGGTGCGTGGCTGGGGGGATACAGAGGACACAGACGATACACCTCCCACAGAGGACAGCTTTTCTTTGCCTCTGGGCAGCCTGGCACACATGAGCGATTACATGCTGCAGTGTTTCCGCAATGACCGCCGAGTTGCCCACATTTTAACTGGTGCTGATTACTGGGTGGCCACCCTGCTGGATCCCCGTTACAAGGACAACGTACCGTCCTTAATTCCCTCACTGGAGCGGGATCATAAGATGCGCGAGTACAAGCGCACGCTGGTAGACGCGCTGCTGGTGGCATTCCCACCTGACAGCGGGCGTACGGTGGAAGCACAAGGCGAAGGCAGAGGAGGAGGAAGAGGTCACCAACGCAGCCGGGGCACGGGCAGCACCTCAGAAGGCAGGGTTAGCATGGCTGAAATGTGGAAAAGCTTTGTCAGCACGCCACAACAACCAGCACCACCAGCTGAGATGGAACGTCTTAGCAGGAGGCAGCATTTCACCAACATGGTTGAGCAGTATGTGTCCACAGGCCTACGCGTACTGGATGACGGGTCTGCCCCCTTTAACTTCTGGGTCTTCAAATTGGGCACATGGCCTGAGCTTGCCCCTTATGCCTTGGAGGTGCTGGCCTGCCCTGCAGCCAGTGTATTATCTGAACGTGTATTTAGCACGGCAGGGGGCGTTATCACAGACAAGCGCAGCTGCCTGTCCAGAGCCAATGTGGACAAGCTCACGTTCATTAAAATGAACCAGGCATGGATCCCACAGGACTTGTCCGTACCTTGTGCAGAATAGACATGTATACCGGTGTTGTGACAAAAACTATCCGGCCATCGGATTGTGTCCGGCCCATACTGCGAAGGCGCAGCACTTGCGCAGTACAGAGGACAAGGAGATTCACAAAATCTCCGAAGATGAACGGCGCCTGCGCTGTGAGTGCAGGTTCAAGCCCCACCATCCAAGTGGACATACGGTAGCACATAGTAACAGGGCCCCTCACGGGCTCGGTTCGATCGCCACGCTTCGGGCACGGCCTCACTTGGCTCGGCTTGAACCACGGATGGTGTGGCCTTCATCTGAACTCACCACGCAGGCGCCGTTCGTCTTGGGAGATTTTCGAAATCCCCTTGTCCTACATACTGAGCAAGCGCAGTACAGGGTGGACACTATTTGACGGGGGACAGAATTCGACACATCACCAGCCTTACCCAGCCATTGTTGTATTTTTGAATCAGTGTTGGCTACCTCGTCCACCTCCACCACCGCTTCCACCTACACAGCCACATCCACCGCCACCTCAACCTCCTACTCCATATGGACCTCGTCCTCCTAGGTCAAGATTATTATTTTTTATTTTTATTTTTTTTAATGTTATTTTAAGTTATTTCCCTATCCACATTTGTTTGCAGAGCACTTGCCATGCTCTTAACAACATTTTGCTGCCATTTGCAGCCCTCTAGCCCTTTCCATTACTTTTGTAGAGCCTTTTTAGTCCTTAGAAGTCCGGGTCCCCATTGATTTCAATGGGGTTCGGGTTCGGGTCCGGGTTCGGGTTAAAGTTCGGTCCCGAACCCGAACTTTTTTCCGAAGTTCGGCCGAACCCGTCGAACCCGAACATCCAGGTGTCCGCTCAACTCTATTAGGGACCTTAGATTGTAAGCTCCTTGATGGTAGGGACCGATGTGAATGTACAATGTATGTGTAAAGTGCTGCGTAAATTGACGGCGCTATATAAGTACCTTAAATGATAATTACAAAGAATTTGAAATGAGCAATCTTACAAGGGTGTACCAATGACAGGGCAGTGGGATCAGGCCACCCCATGTGCAATAAGGCAATAAGTGGGTGCTGTGTCTTCAAGCAGACTGTTGTTCAAACATATTGACCTCCTGACAATAAAGTTACTCTACAAAGTCAGTGGTGTGGGACCAGTGGAGCTTATCTCTCAAGTAAGTAACTATTGATGGCAGAGATCATTTTAGCTGTCTGTAGGAAGCATTCTTCTAAATAACCACCAATAAAGGATCATCACATTCGCAATCCAGTATAACAGAGCATTCTTCCCACTAGCCTCAGATGTAAGGATCATCCCCTCCATGTTGAGGGGTGTTCATTTTTACAATTGGCAATTTAAGAGGACATCTGTAAACTGACCACTAGTGGAAGCAGGCACCTCTCCACTAACTGCCAATATTAGTGGGAACTTTGCCATAGACCACCAGGGTACACCATGTACCAGCACTCCACTGACCACCAATTTAAGAGGACACCTTCCCATAGACCACCAGTGTAAGAGGACACCTCTCCACTGACCACCAATTTAGGAAGACACCTCTTTACTAGTGATGAGCCGAACACCCCCGGGTTCGGTTCGCACCAGAACCCGCGAACGGACCGAAAGTTCGTACGAACATTAGAACCCTATTAAATACAATGGATGCGAACGTTCGAATTCTAAAGTGCTAATTATAACAACTATTATGCATGTTATTGTCCTAAAAAGGGTTTGGGAACCCGGGTTCTGCACCAGGGGACATGTATCAATGCAAAAAGAAGTTTTAAAAACGGTCGTTTTTCGGGAGCAGTCATTTTAATGATGCATAAAGTGAAAAAAAAAAGTCAAATATTCCTTTAAATATCGTACCTGGGGGGTGTCTAAAGTATGCCTGTGAAGTGCCACGTGTTTCCCGTGTTTAGAACTGTCCCTGCACAAAATGACACTTCTAAAGGAAAAAAAAGCCATTTAAAACTTCTTGCGGCTTTAATGTAATGTCTGGTCCCGGTAATATGGATGAAAATCTTTAAGAAAAATGGCATAGCTACCCCATGACCCCCCCCCCGTACCCCAGCCCATTACCAGCCCCTTTGGGTCTTGTATGGATATTAAGGGGAACCCCGCACATAAAATAAAAAAGGCCCTATATACTCTGAACAGCCGTATACAGGCGGTGCATACAAGACAGGGACTGTAGGTTTGTTCTTATGTAGAATGTGTTTGTAATTTTGAACAGGTACATTGTTGAACTGTAGCTCCAGCCCAAAAATCTATTTTTAAACTTTTTGGGAAACATAGGTAAGGGTTATCACCCCTGTAACATTTGTTTTGCTGTCTGTGCCCCTGTTCAGAACATTTCACCTCACTTTCCGTCCCAATGACAACTGTTTTTGAAATGTGGTGTTTTTCTTGAAACAAGGATTGCTGATAAAGCATCAGTACAGAGGAGACACCTTTCTCCCATATTTATTCTTACAGGAGAGAATTTTCCTTCCTAGGGGTAGATTTCCTCTCACTTCCTGTTGTCTTCTTTCGTTTGCAAGTAGGAGTCGTTTGTAAGTTGGATGTTTGAAAGTAGGGACCTGCCGTATATACTCTGCAGAAATAGGCCCCTTAGTTGTTGGTGTTGGCACAACACTGTAAGCACTCACAGTTACTCTTGGTTGGTGCTGGAACGCCCTGCTGTCAACTATTATATCAGGAATTTTAATTACATATAATTGTTGAACAGTGGTAGTAAAAATTGGGGCTTTGATGGTGGTGCTGGTGCCACAACACTGTAAGCCCTGACAGTTACTCTTGGTGGGTGCAGCAATGGGCCCTGCTGTGAATTATTAGATCAAGAATTGTAATTGCATGCCCCTGTTGAACAGGGGCTGAAAAATTGGGCTTTTCGTGGTGGTGGTGGTGGTGGTGTTGCCACAACACTGTAAGCCCTCAGAGTTACTCTTGGTGGGTGCAGGAATGGGCCCTGCTGTGAATTATTAGATCAATAATTGTAATTACATGCCCCTTTTGAACAGTGGCTGAAAAATTGGGCCTTTCGTGGTGGTGGTGGTGGTGGCGTTGCCACAACACTGTAAGCCCTCAGACTTACTCTTGGTGGGTGCAGGAATGGGCCCTGCTGTGAATTATTACATCAAGAATTGTAATTGCATGCCCCTGTTGAACAGGGGCTGAAAAATTGGGCCTTAGGCACTGGTGGCACAACACTACAACCCCTCACAGATACTGTACTTGGAGCACAGCAATGAGCCCTGTTGCAAAGTATTGCTTCAAAAATTGTAATGACACGCCCCTGTTAAACAGGGGCTGAAAAATTGGTTCTTAGCCACTGGTGGCGGCACCCATAAACAAAAATGATCTTCCAAGCTATCATCATCAATCGTATCATTGAGGACTCGGAGGAGGAGGATAGCCAGTCAACATAACAGCACAGGCACTCAGCATCAGCATCAGTCTTGAAGGGACGTGACATGTTAAAATCAATTAGTCTGTTATATCAGCATCAGGTGTGTGGTAGCTGGTGGTGATCCAAGACTGGTTCATCTTGATGAAAGTCAGTCGATCAACCGAGTCGGTGGACAGGCGCACCCTGTGATCCGTGACAAATCCTCCAGCAGCACTGAATGTGCGTTCCGAAAGAACGCTGGATGCAGGACAGGCCAGTAGCTCAATTGCATACTGTGCAAGCTATGGCCAGTGATCCATCCTCAAGACCCAGTAAGCCAGAGGATTTTCGGTGGGGAAGGTGTCCAAGTCTGACCTTGCCCCTAGATATTCCTGCACCATGTTTATCAGACGCTGGCGATGGTTGCTGGAACCAATCATACTTTGGGGCTGCGGACTAAAGAATTGTCTGAACGCATCGGTCAGACGGCCACCTTCCCCACCGCTCCTTCTTTGACTGGCCGAAGCCTCAGCAACTCGTTGTCCTGGACCAGGAGTTTGTAACCTCCCAGTCTCTGGGAACGCGTTGCACAGACCTTTCTGCAAGGCCTCCCGCAGTTGTCTCATCCTCTGCTCCCTCTGCGACGGTAACATAAGGTCCGCAACCTTACCCTTGTACCGTGGATCAAGGAGAGTGGCCAGCCAGTAATGGTCCCTCTCCTTGATCCGAAGAATACGAGGATCCTTCCGCAGACTTTGCAGGATCAGGGAGGCCATGCAGCGTAGGTTTGCTGAGGCATTCGCTCCGGAGTCCTCTGGGTCACTAAGGACGACATGATCCGCAGTCACCTCCTCCCAGCCACGTACAAGTCCACTGGTTTCTTGGGACTGTAAATCATCCCTAAAAGACTGCTGCTGATGATGCTGAGTGCCAGCCTCCACCTCCATGCTGACACAATCCTCCTCCTCCTCCTCCTCCTCCTCCTCTTCCTCTTCCTGTGCGATGGGTGGGACAGAAGGAACACTGTCTGGGTAAAGGGGGCCTTGAGAGGCAAGGAAGTCCTCCTCTTCCTGCCTCTGTTCTGCCTCAAGTGCCCTGTCCATTATTCCACGCAGCGTGTGCTCCAACAGGTGGACAAGAGGTACAGTGTCACTGATGCATGCACTGTCACTGCTCACCATCCTCGTGGCCTCCTCAAATGGTGCCAGGACAGTGCATGCATCCCTGATCATGCCCCACTGGCGTGGAGAAAAAAAACCAAGCTCCCCTGACCCTGTCCTGGTGCCGTAGTCGCACAGGTACTCATTGATGGCCCTCTGCTGCGTGTGCAGCCGCTGCAGCATGGCCAACGTTGAGTTCCACCTGGTGGGCATGTCACATATAAGGCGGTTCTTGGGCAGGTTCAACTCCTTTTGCAGCTCAGCCAGGCGAGCACTGGCATTATAAGATCTGCGGAAATGCACACAGACTTTCCTGGCCTGCCTCAGGACATCCTGTAAGCCCGGGTACCTGCCCAAGAACCGCTGCACCACCAGGTTAAGGACGTGAGCCACACAGGGCACATGGGTCAGTTGTCCCTGTCGGAGGGCGGAGAGGAGGTTGGTGCCATTGTCGCAAACCACCATTCCTGGCTTAAGCTGGCGTGGCGTCAACCACCTCTCGGCCTGGCCCTGCAGAGCAGACAGGACCTCTGCCCCAGTGTGGCTTCTGTCCCCCAAACACACCAGCGCAAGCACGGCATGGCATCTTTTTGCCTGCGTACTTGCGTAGCCCCGTGAACGGCTACGGAGCACCGCTGGTTCATAGGACAAACCACAGGAAGAGGCCATGGAGGAAGAAGAAGAGGAGGGGGTGGAGGAGAGAGGTGTGTCACAACCTGTAGTAGCATTTTGGAGGCGTGGCGGTGGGACAACCTCCAACACTACTGCACCTTGTCCTGCATCCTTCCCAGCTGCCAAAAGAGTGACCCAATGGGCCGTGAAAGAAAGGTAACGTCCCTGTCCATGCCTGCTGGACCATGAGTCAGCGGTAATATGCACCTTACCGCTGACCGCCCTGTCCAGCGAGGCCAAGACATTGCCTTCCACATGCCGGTAGAGAGCCGGAATAGCCTTCCGTGAGAAAAAGTGGCGTTTGGGAACCTGCCACTGAGGAACCGCACATTGCACAAACTCACGGAAGGGGGCCGAGTCTACCAACTGAAAAGGCAGCAGTTGAAGCGCTAGCAATTTAGCCAAGCTAGCATTCAACCGCTGGGCATGTGGATGGCTGGGAGTGAACTTCTTTCGACGGTCCAGCAGCTGGGGCAGGGAAATTTGCCTGCTAGAATCGGACGTCGGTGTACTGCTAGCAGAGTGGCCGCAAGTACTTGGCTGTGACACACCTAATTCTACACCTTCATTCCTCTCAGTGCATGTTTCAGAGAGGACTGAAGTTATAGTGGGGTTGGAGATCCCAGCTGATGCGGTGCAAGGAGAGGTCCGCTTTGTTCTTTGGTGTGGGTCTTTGAGGTAGGCTTGCCAACGAGCTGCATGGCAGGTCAACATATGTCTGGTCAGGCATGTGGTACCCAAGCGGCTGATGTTTTGGCCACGCGATATACGCTTGAGACATATGTTGCAAACAGCAGCTGTGCGATCTGATGCACTAGCCTCAAAAAAGGCCCACACCAAGGAACTTTTTGAATGACGGGCAGAGGCAGCGCCCTGCACAGGCGGAGCTCTGCGGTGTGATTCCGTCGGTGTACTGCCCTTACGCTGGCCACCAAAGGGCATCCTGTCTCGTTGGAGATGTGCCTCCTCCTCATCCTCCTCCTCCTCTCTCCTATTAGGCACCCACGTGGAGTCAGTGACCTCATCATCCCCTCCCTCCTCATCACTGGAGCCAATCTGGCAGTATGCTGCAGCTGCTGGAACATGACTGCCAGATTGGTGTCCTTCTTGAGCATCCCCTCTGTCTGCTCTCACCCTACTGCCTTCCTGTAGCTGGGTTTCATCATCAGACCCTTCGAAACGCTGGGCATCCTCCTGGAGCATGTACCCAACACTGTGCTCAAACAGTTCGGGGGACTCCTCAGGAGGAGGACATGGTGGGTCTAGGGAAGGAGTGACTGATGATGAGTCTGACATTGATACCAGGGAAGAGGACGCTTTGGCAGCTGCTTTGCCAGTACCCTGAGCCTGGGTGAGAGAGGATGAGGAGGAGGAGGAGGGCTTGGTCATCCACTCTACCAAGTCTTCGGCATGATGTGGCTCAACATGTCCAGCTGCGGAAAAGAAGGACAAGCGTGTCCCATGGCCATGTGCTGATGACAATGCACCGCGTCCACGACCAGCACTGTTGCCCCCAGACACAGAGCCTGCTTGCCCTCTTTTATTGCCTCCTGACTGTCTGCCTCTCCTTGTTTGCCTTCCAGACATTCTAATAGATGGCCTGCAGGGAGATGGGAAAAATGCAATAAGGGCTACCTTCAGGTGTCCTTCTCTGTCCCTTGAAACAAGGACTTGCACAGTGAAAGAAACTGACACTCTCCCTACCTACAGTTTTCTGTCCCTAGAAAAAATGTTTTTTTTAAGCACAATATAGCACAAGGAGAATTCACTCACTGTCCTTCCAGGTCCCTAGAAACAAGGACTTGCACAGTGAAAGAAACTGACACTCTCCCTACCTACAGTTTTCTGTCCCTAGAAAAAATGTTTTTTTTAAGCACAATATAGCACAAGGAGAATTCACTTACTGTCCTTCCAGGTCCCTAGAAACAAGGACTTGCACAGTGAAAGAAACTGACACTCTCCCTACCTACAGTTTTCTGTCCCTAGAAAAAATGTTTTTTTTAAGCACAATATAGCACAAGGAGAATTCACTCACTGTCCTTCCAGGTCCCTAGAAACAAGGACTTGCACAGTGAAAGAAACTGACACTCTCCCTACCTACAGTTTTCTGTCCCTAGAAAAAATGTTTTTTTTAAGCACAATATAGCACAAGGAGAATTCACTCACTGTCCTTCCAGGTCCCTAGAAACAAGGACTTGCACAGTGAAAGAAACTGACACTCTCCCTACCTACAGTTTTCTGTCCCTAGAAAAAATGTTTTTTTTAAGCACACTATAGCACAAGGAGAATTCACTCACTGTCCTTCCCAGTCCCTAGAAACAAGGACTTGCACAGTGAAAGAAACTGACACTCTCCCTACCTACAGTTTTCTGTCCCTAGAAAAAATGTTTTTTTTAAGCACACTATAGCACAAGGAGAATTCACTCACTGTCCTTCCCAGTCCCTAGAAACAAGGACTTGCACAGTGAAAGAAACTGACACTCTCCCTACCTACAGTTTTCTGTCCCTAGAAAAAATGTTTTTTTTAAGCACAATATAGCACAAGGAGAATTCACTCACTGTCCTTCCAGGTCCCTGGAAACAAGGACTTGCACAGTGAAAGAAACTGACACTCTCCCTACCTACAGTTTTCTGTCCCTAGAAAAAATGTTTTTTTAAGCACACTATAGCACAAGGAGAATTCACTCACTGTCCTTCCAGGTCCCTGGAAACAAGGACTTGCACAGTGAAAGAAACTGACACTCTCCCTACCTAGAGTTTTCTGTCCCTAGAAAAAATGTTTTTTTTAAGCACACTATAGCACAAGGAGCATTCACTCACTGTCCTTCCAGGTCCCTGGAAACAAGGACTTGCACAGTGAAAGAAACTGACACTCTCCCTACCTACAGTTTTCTGTCCCTAGAAAAAATGTTTTTTTTAAGCACAATATAGTACAAGGGGAATTCACTCACTGTCCTTCCAGGTCCCTAGAAACAAGGACTTGCACAGTGAAAGAAACTGACACTCTCCCTACCTACAGTTTTCTGTCCCTAGAAAAAATGTTTTTTTTAAGCACAATATAGCACAAGGAGAATTCACTCACTGTCCTTCCAGGTCCCTAGAAACAAGGACTTGCACAGTGAAAGAAACTGACACTCTCCCTACCTACAGTTTTCTGTCCCTAGAAAAAATGTTTTTTTTAAGCACAATATAGCACAAGGAGAATTCACTCACTGTCCTTCCAGGTCCCTGGAAACAAGGACTTGCACAGTGAAAGAAACTGACACTCTCCCTACCTACAGTTTTCTGTCCCTAGAAAAAATGTTTTTTTTAAGCACACTATAGCACAAGGAGAATTCACTCACTGTCCTTCCAGGTCCCTGGAAACAAGGACTTGCACAGTGAAAGAAACTGACACTCTCCCTACCTAGAGTTTTCTGTCCCTAGAAAAAATGTTTTTTTTAAGCACACTATAGCACAAGGAGCATTCACTCACTGTCCTTCCAGGTCCCTGGAAACAAGGACTTGCACAGTGAAAGAAACTGACACTCTCCCTACCTACAGTTTTCTGTCCCTAGAAAAAATGTTTTTTTTAAGCACAATATAGCACAAGGAGAATTCACTCACTGTCCTTCCAGGTCCCTGGAAACAAGGACTTGCACAGTGAAAGAAACTGACACTCTCCCTACCTACAGTTTTCTGTCCCTAGAAAAAATGTTTTTTTTAAGCACAATATAGCACAAGGAGAATTCACTCACTGTCCTTCCAGGTCCCTGGAAACAAGGACTTGCACAGAGAAAGAAACTGACACTCTCCCTACCTACAGTTTTCTGTCCCTAGAAAAAATGTTTTTTTTAAGCACAATATAGCACAAGGAGAATTCACTCACTGTCCTTCCAGGTCCCTAGAAACAAGGACTTGCACAGTGAAAGAAACTGACACTCTCCCTACCTACAGTTTTCTGTCCCTAGAAAAAATGTTTTTTTTAAGCACAATATAGCACAAGGAGAATTCACTCACTGTCCTTCCAGGTCCCTGGAAACAAGGACTTGCACAGTGAAAGAAACTGACACTCTCCCTACCTACAGTTTTCTGTCCCTAGAAAAAATGTTTTTTTTAAGCACAATATAGCACAAGGAGAATTCACTCACTGTCCTTCCAGGTCCCTAGAAACAAGGACTTGCACAGTGAAAGAAACTGACACTCTCCCTACCTACAGTTTTCTGTCCCTAGAAAAAATGTTTTTTTTAAGCACAATATAGCACAAGGAGAATTCACTCACTGTCCTTCCAGGTCCCTGGAAACAAGGACTTGCACAGTGAAAGAAACTGACACTCTCCCTACCTACAGTTTTCTGTCCCTAGAAAAAATGTTTTTTTTAAGCACAATATAGCACAAGGAGAATTCACTCACTGTCCTTCCAGGTCCCTAGAAACAAGGACTTGCACAGTGAAAGAAACTGACACTCTCCCTACCTACAGTTTTCTGTCCCTAGAAAAAATGTTTTTTTTAAGCACACTATAGCACAAGGAGAATTCACTCACTGTCCTTCCCAGTCCCTAGAAACAAGGACTTGCACAGTGAAAGAAACTGACACTCTCCCTACCTACAGTTTTCTGTCCCTAGAAAAAATGTTTTTTTTAAGCACACTATAGCACAAGGAGAATTCACTCACTGTCCTTCCCAGTCCCTAGAAACAAGGACTTGCACAGTGAAAGAAACTGACACTCTCCCTACCTACAGTTTTCTGTCCCTAGAAAAAATGTTTTTTTTAAGCACAATATAGCACAAGGAGAATTCACTCACTGTCCTTCCAGGTCCCTGGAAACAAGGACTTGCACAGTGAAAGAAACTGACACTCTCCCTACCTACAGTTTTCTGTCCCTAGAAAAAATGTTTTTTTTAAGCACACTATAGCACAAGGAGAATTCACTCACTGTCCTTCCAGGTCCCTGGAAACAAGGACTTGCACAGTGAAAGAAACTGACACTCTCCCTACCTAGAGTTTTCTGTCCCTAGAAAAAATGTTTTTTTTAAGCACACTATAGCACAAGGAGCATTCACTCACTGTCCTTCCAGGTCCCTGGAAACAAGGACTTGCACAGTGAAAGAAACTGACACTCTCCCTACCTACAGTTTTCTGTCCCTAGAAAAAATGTTTTTTTTAAGCACAATATAGCACAAGGAGAATTCACTCACTGTCCTTCCAGGTCCCTGGAAACAAGGACTTGCACAGTGAAAGAAACTGACACTCTCCCTACCTACAGTTTTCTGTCCCTAGAAAAAATGTTTTTTTTAAGCACAATATAGCACAAGGAGAATTCACTCACTGTCCTTCCAGGTCCCTAGAAACAAGGACTTGCACAGTGAAAGAAACTGACACTCTCCCTACCTACAGTTTTCTGTCCCTAGAAAAAATGTTTTTTTTAAGCACAATATAGCACAAGGAGAATTCACTCACTGTCCTTCCAGGTCCCTAGAAACAAGGACTTGCACAGTGAAAGAAACTGACACTCTCCCTACCTACAGTTTTCTGTCCCTAGAAAAAATGTTTTTTTTAAGCACACTATAGCACAAGCACAAAACACACTGACACTCTCCCTACCTATCCTTCTCTTTCCCTAAACTAAAGGAATCCAGGTTAAGCAAGAAAGAAATAAAAGTCACTGTCCCTGCCTATGCTGCTCTATCCCTGCTCCGGAACACACTACACTAGGCCGCCGTGCTGGCGGCCTTTTATAGTGTGGGGCGTGTACTAAACACCCTCAGCAATAATTGGCCACAGGCATCCTGCCTGTGGCCAATCATTGCTCTCCTCGCTGCCGGCGCTGTGATTGGCCAAGCATGCGGGGTCACAGTGCATGCTTGGCCAATCACAGCGCCTGGATGACACTGCGATGGCGTAGTGCATTGTGGGCCGTTCGCGTCACTCGAATTTGGCGCGAACGGCCCAAATCGTTCGATCTTCGTCGAACGATCGAACAGCCGATGTTCGAGTCGAACGTATGTTCGACTCGGACACGAAGCTCATCCCTACTCTTTACCTACCACTAATTTAAAAAGAACACCTCTCTACTGACCTCCATGTAAGAGAACACTTCTTCACCTGCCGCTAATTTTAGGGGACAAGTTTCCACAAACCATCATGGGGATAGTTATCCACTGATCAGCAATGTGAGTGGGCACTTCTCCACTGAACAATGTAAGTGGACGCCACACTACCAATGTAAGAAAATAGTATGCGGGCTAGCATTGTAAGAAGACATAAATATTTTCAATGTCTAGGTTTAAGCACTAATGTTCATTTATAAAGTATTGTTTACTCACTATGGGATTCTAGCCTCAATTCAGAATTTTGCATTAATACACATGCCCCAAACTAAGTAAACACCTCCCACACCCCTTCCCCAATCCCTCAGAACACACATTGGTCACTCCCACAGACACTGCTCTCCCTTGGACTTTTTTTTAGGTAGCAGAGGTAAGTGCACAAGAAGTCAGTCCAAGGAAGAAACAGGCTGGAAACAAGTGCACATAACAGAGTCTCAGAAGCACATGGAAGTATTGTCCAGACATGTGGACACAAATTCTTTAAATAAATGCAGCCCCTTACTAGATTCACACATATGATGCCATTGACAGGAGACTAGATCCGCTGCAACACCTCAGGAGGATTTCTCAAGTGTATCCAGTTGTGTGAAAGAGGGGGCATGGTACTTCAGGAGTGAGGATGGTAAGTGGCACACTTCAAACAACTTTCTGATACCCTACAACCTGTCATCCTTCCGTCTAAAACATTTCTTAGCTTTATCCAATTTCCTTACTGTCCAATCTCCTAACCATCTATTGTTTATCATTTGCTTGTCCCAGTGCCATATGTGAGAAGGTCATAGGCTGTAAAGTCATGTTAGCTAAGTATGCACAGTGTATGAGGAGGCATAGTAAGCCAATAATTAGAGGTTTGCCAAGATGAATTCACCAATGAAACTGACATACACGTCACTGTTTTAATACTATGCCTGTAGTGGTTTGTTAGGGTTTGCGTAAAATTTTAAGAAAAGCAACAATTACAGGCCAAGACAAATAACGTTATGTCAAATAATTTGTAATGCAAGGGAAACAAGCTCAATAACAGACCAAATCAAGATTATATTTGTAACTTTGGATTTTGGAAGACGTTTAGGATTCGTGTAGACTAGTTAGATTGGATAATTTGGCTCAGAGCCACCAGCAGGAAATAGGCCCTCACTAATTTTCAGGCTTTTGAAGTTTATGCTTTTTTTTCAGAGCACCTGTTGAATATATTAGTTCTTGTGTGGCAAGTATGGCCTGACTGAAACATTAGTTATTTATATTATATATAAAATTTGTGATCAGGGGAGGGCCAAAGGTTGAATCCATCTTGTCAGTGGTAGGGAGCAAGACATTTGACCATTGTCAAATGGTCAGAGCCTGAGGCTCGGAGGAAGAAGGTATTCCTTTGAAATGCAGCAGGAGGCAAAGGTCCCAATGTCTTAACCCCTGCCTTGGAGGGCAGCAAGGCCTGAGACACCATCCTTTGAACAATAGACCACCTGGACATCACAGTAATGCACAAGAGTTTTTATTTGTTTGCAACTTGAGAATGACAAAAGTTCCCCTAAAGTGTTACTAAACCCAGGACCCTGCTCTCACTATATCTGGTCTCCTACAGTACACATAACATGAAAATGCAATAATTTTAGTAAATATAAACTGCTAAATACCTTTTCTCATCAGCAGTTAGAGCAGTCTTGTGACTTCTATCAGCGTCCAGCAGAGCAGTGGGTAAAGCTTGTAGGAAGAGTTTTTATTCTCCTATGACTGTCTTATGAGACTTCAGGACCCTTGACCCTTTGTCTGGACAGTGCTGATTGGCCCTGTGCTGATCACATGCACTAACCCAAGAAAAAAAAAGAAAGTCTCTAGCAATACACTCCAAACTGAGCATGTGTAGCAAGCCCCCAAGGCTCTCTTCTATAAGGAGATGGATTGGGGACAGTGGAAGAAAAAGGGGGGGGGGGGTCGGAGAAGACAGGTTTAAACAGCCTTTTTACAAAATGCAGAGGATTAACCCCTTAGGTTCTACTGTGAGTATAACAAGCATGCTTTAATCTCTAATGTAAAAATTGGGTATGTGTTCTGCAAGAAGGGAGCAGGGTGAACTGAGCTGTAGAGAGAACTGACATAAATTACTTCTGTGCTTTTTGCTCACACAAATGCACAAGGGAAGAGTTTCCTTGAAGAAATTGCTACACACAAAAAGTAGAGGAGGAAGAATAAGGATGAGAGTAGGGATGAGCTTCGAGTTCGAGTCGAACTCATGTTCGACTCGAAAATTGCCTGTTCGCCCGTTCGCCGAACAGCGAACAAATTGGGGTGTTCGCGGCAAATTCGAAAAATCTATGGGAGAAATCTAAAGTGCTAATTATAAAGGCTTATATGCAAGTTATTGTCCTAAAAAGTGTTTGGGGACCCGGGTCCTGCCCCAGGGGACATGTATCAATGCAAAAAAAGGTTTAAAAACGGCCGTTTTTTCGGGAGCAGTGATTTTAATAATGCTTAAAATGAAAAAATAAAAGTGAAATATTCCCTTAAATTTCGTACCTGGGGTGTGTGTATGATATGCATGTAAAGTAGCGCATGTTTCCCGTGCTTAGAACTGTCCCTGCAAAAAATGTCATTTTTGAAAGAAAAAAAGTCATTTAAAACTCACTCGCGGCTATTAATGAATTGTCGGCTCCCGGCAATACATACAAAATTCATTGATAAAAAAAATAAAATAAAAGCGTGGGGGTTCCCCAGAATTCAATTACCAGGCCCTTCAGGTCTGGAATGGATATTAAGGGGAACCCCGCCGCAAATTTAAAAAAAAATTGACGTGGGGTTCCCCCAAATATCCATTCCAGGCCCTTCAGATCTGGCATGGATTTTAAGGGGAACTCCACCCCAAATTAAAAAAAAAATGGCGTGGAGTCCCCCTAAAAATCCATACCAGACCCCTTATCCGAGCACGCAACCTGGCCGGCCGCAGGGGAAAAGGGGGGGACGAGAGAGCGGCCCCCCTCCCTCCTGAACCGTACCAGGCCACATGCCCTCAACATGGGGAGGATGTCCCCATGTTGATGGGGACAAGGGCCTCATCCCCACAACCCTTGCCCCGTGGTTGTGGGGGTCTGCGGGCGGGGGGCTTATCGGAATCTGGAAGACCCCTTTAACAAAGGGGACCCCCAGATCCCGGCCCCCCCCTATGTGAATTGGTAAGGGGTACATTGTACCCCTACCATTTCACGAAGAAAGCGTAAAAAAATGTTTAAAAAAACACACAAACACCTTGAAAAAGTCCTTTATTTAAAAAAAAAACAAAAACATTCCAGCGGTGAAATCCAGTGTCCCGCGGCGATCCCGATGTCCAGCGCTGTCCTTCATTGGTTGTGCCTGAGCGGACCTGATGGGGAACTCCCTCTCAGTATTTTAAATGTATAGACCCGCCCCTTCTAAAGTTCCCCATCAGGTCCGCTCAGCGGACCAGATGCGGAACATGAGAAGGGGCGGGTCTATACATGTATTACCAAAGTGAGAGCAGTTCCCCATCAGGTCCGCCCCCTCGGTATGTCGGACCCGCCTACATCATTGGCTTGAGCGGGGAACTTCCTTCACTGTGTAATTTAAATTTACATAGTGAAGGAAGTTCCCCTTAATATCCATTCCAGACCTGAAGGGCCTGGTAATTGAATTCTGGGGAACCCCTACGCTTTTTTTTTTTTTTTATCAATGACTTTTGAATGTATTGCCGGGAGCCGACAATTCATTAATAGCCGCGAGTGAGTTTTAAATGACTTTTTTTCTTTCAAAAATGACTTTTTTTGCAGGGACAGTTCTAAGCACGGGAAACATGCGCCACTTTACATGCATATCATACACACACCCCAGGTACGAAATTTAAGGGAATATTTCACTTTTATTTTTTCATTTTAAGCATTATTAAAATCACTTCTCCTGAAAAAACGTCCGTTTTTAAAACTTTTTTTTGCATTGTGTGACAGCAGGAAGGTAAAGTCACCTGGTTGCATCCAGGGGGGTAGATATATTTCGCCCAGATTCAGGCTTTACGCCGATTTATACAGCTAGGTGGAGAGTTGTATAAGCCCAGCTGAGACTAGTGGGCTCATTGATGACTCATACCTCTAGGGAGAGGGCTGGGCGTCGTGCAGGCAGGGAGTTGATGAGGCCAGCTGAAGCCTGTCAGTTCGTTTAAGGCCTCTATAAAAACTCCCAGATTCATTAGATGTTAGCTCATGCCTGGAACCAGACCTGTGTGGACTGTCTAGGGAGAGTGAACCCCTGTGCGGTGAGAGAAAGCCTGTGTGGCTCTATTTTGCTTGGACATTTAAAACCAGGGACTAGGACAGCACTAGGCTGATCCCAGTTGTTAGTTAGGAAACCTGTATGTTTAGTCAGAGGTCAAGTTGACCAGGATTTATTTTGTTTGTTTCTTTTGCTTTGCTGTGTTTTTGTCACTGTAAATAGAAAATAAACGGCACCTTTTTGATTTTGAAAACCACAACCTCCGTCTGCTGGGCCTGTTTTTGTGTGGGGAGCCCATCCCGGGGGTCACACACACCCGCTGCCGAGCTAACCCCCTCACAGTTGGTGGAGAACCAGTGGCAGTTTTTTTTTAAGCCAGCATGGAGGAGATACTGAAACAGCTGGCTCTAGCAAATGCCAATCAACAGCAGACAAATGCAGGTTTGCAAAAGAGCCTTGCAGCTCAACAACAGAACTTCGCAGCCCAGCAGCAAGCTCATCAACAGAGCCTTGCAGCCCAGCAGCAAGCTCACCAACAGAGTCTGGAAGCTCAGCAACAAGCCCAGCAACGATCTGAGGCCCGCTTCATAGACCTATTACAGAAGCAAGAGCAGAGACTACAACAAATGGAAGCAGTAATGCAGCAACGTCCGCAGACCAGTGAGGAAAGCCGTCCCACTAATACCGCGTCCTTTGGGGTGAGTCGTTTATTGACAAAAATGACTGGAGAGGATGATCCAGAGGTATTTTTGACCACGTTTGAAAGGACTGCTGAAAGAGAAAAGTGGCCTGAGGAGCAGTGGGCTGGACTGGTGGCTCCTCTGTTAACGGGTGAATCGCAGAAAGCTTACTATGACCTAGAGCCTGACCAAGCAAAAGACTATGTGATGCTAAAAGCTGAAATATTGGCAAGGCTGGGTGTCACCCTGGCTGTCCGGGCTCAGCGTGTGCATAACTGGACTTTCCAGCTTGGAAAACCCCCCAGGTCTCAAATGTATGATCTCATTCACCTGAGCAGAAAGTGGCTACAGCCAGAGACTTTGTCCGCACCAAAGATTGTGGAACGTGTTGTAATGGATCGGTTTTTGAGAGCTCTTCCTACTGCCATCCAAAAGTGGGTAAGCCATGGAGACCCAGAGACGGCCGATGGTCTTGTGGATCGTGTGGAGAAATACTTGGCTACAGAGAACCTGACGGCCTCTTCCAGAGACACTCGGACTTTCCACCCTAAGACCAGACCATCCCCAGGGGCGGATAAGATGATTCCAAGGGGTAAGGGTGGAGAGAGTGAGAGGGTGGGAGCTCTACCCCAAGTTTGGCGAGAACAGCCTGGGAAATCAGCGGCTCAAGAGGCGGCAAGAAGGATCATTTGCTACCGCTGCCGGCAAGCGGGACATATTGCAGCAAATTGCCCGGTTTTGGAGGAACCCATGCAGTGTGACTTTCTGACGGGCAGACGTCAGTCGCTGTGTGCGACAGTCGCATGCACTGCCATTCGAGGAACTGAGAAACATTTATGCAAAATGTGTATTAATGGTAGAAATGTTGTGGTATTGCTGGATTCAGGTAGCCTTGTGACCCTGATAAAGGCTGAATTAGTTAAAACAGAGGTCTCTGGGAATAGCAAGGTAGCTGTTATTTGTGTACATGGGGACACCCGAGAGTATCCAGTGACTACAGTGTGTTTCGAGACCCCCAAAGGTACCCTTTCTCATCCAGTGGGCTTAGTGTCTCAGTTACCGCATGACGCCATTGTGGGAAGGGATTTTCCGAAGTTCTGGGAACTGTGGGATGATCCTGAGCCCCCCACTGGTGCCCCTATGTACCAGGAATATGATAGCCAGAACTCCTCTGAGAGTGGTGAGGACTCTCCCGAATTTCCCTTGTCAGTATTGGCAGGGGAGACTCAAGAAACTGGAGAGGAGCCCACCTCCTCAGACGAAAACCTACCGTCTGTGGAGTTTTCTGATCTTGAGGTTCACAGGGAAAACTTTGCCACAGAACAGTTGAAAGACCCCGCCCTAATAAAGGCACGGGAAAACGTAGTGAAAATAGATGGCGAGTTAGTGAACCCAGATAATACCTGCACTTACCCATACTTCAGCGTAGAGAAGGACCTACTGTATCGGGTGGCAAAAAGGGCAGAAGAAACCGTTGAGCAGCTTGTGGTGCCCAAACCTTACAGGAAGTTGGTGTTGGAGTTGGCCCATGGGCACATTCTTGGAGGTCATCTGGGGACAGAGAAAACCCGAGAGAGGGTATTACAGAGATTCTATTGGCCTGGGGTGATGAAGGACATAGAAAATTATTGTTCCTCCTGCCCTGTGTGTCAGAGGTCGGCCCCGATGCCACACTTCCGTAGCCCGCTGGTCCCTCTACCCATCATTGAGGTCCCGTTTGAGAGAATCGCAATGGATTTGGTAGGTCCTATAATCAAGTCCGCTAGGGGGCACCAGTACATATTGGTTATAATGGACTATGCCACCCGTTATCCAGAAGCGATCCCTCTCAGAAATACCTCGGCCAAAACCATAGCCAAAGAGCTATCTCTTGTTTTTAGCCGGGTGGGTATTTGTAAAGAACTGCTTACGGACCAAGGTACACCCTTTATGTCCCGGGTTATGAAGGAGCTGTGTAAATTGTTCAAAGTGACGCAATTACGTACATCTGTGTATCACCCCCAAACCGATGGGCTGGTTGAAAGATTCAACAAAACCCTAAAACAAATGTTGAAGAAAGTGGTGGATAGGGATGGAAAGGATTGGGACTGTCTACTTCCTTATTTGATGTTTGCTATTAGGGAGGTGCCCCAATCCTCTACGGGATTCTCCCCCTTTGAGTTACTGTATGGGAGACACCCAAGAGGGCTGTTGGATATTGCCAAGGAAACTTGGGAAAGTGAGAGTTCTCCCCACAGGAGTGTGATTGAGCATGTCGCCCTGATGCAAGATCGAATTGCACAGGTAATGCCCATCGTGAAGGAACATTTGGCCCAAGCGCAGTTGGCACAGCAGAGAGTGTACAACCGTGGAGCCAAGACCCGTACCTTTTCCCCGGGGGATAGGATATTGGTACTTGTCCCTACGGTTGAAAGTAAATTCCTTGCCAAATGGCAAGGCCCCTACGAGATAATGGAAAAAGTGAGCGAAGTGAATTACAAGGTCAGACAACCAGGAAGGCGAAAGCCCGAACAGATCTATCACGTTAATCTGTTGAAAGCCTGGAGGGATAGAGAGTCCCTAGTCGCAGACACTTGGTCACCAGCTCAAACTGGTTGCGTGATTCCTGAGGTTGGAATCGCAGCCACCTTGTCACAACCCCAACAACAGGAGGTTAAGGAGTTTGTGCTTCGCAACAAGGAGGTATTCTCTGAGCTGCCGGGACAAACATCTGGGGTAGAGCATGACATTATTACCCCGCCCGGTGAAAGGGTGAAGTTAAAACCCTATCGGATCCCAGAGGCCCGACGGGAGGCAATACGGGAGGAAGTACAGAAAATGCTGAACTTAGGGGTGATAGAGGAGTCCCAAAGTGATTGGTCTAGTCCCATTGTGTTGGTGCCTAAACCGGATGGGAGCTGGCGATTTTGTAACGATTTTCGTCAGTTGAACAAAGTTACAAAATTTGACACCTACCCCATGCCACGTATAGATGAGTTGATCGACCGGCTGGGAACAGCCCGATACATGACGACTCTTGACCTCACAAAAGGGTATTGGCAAATCCCCCTGGCCAAGTCAGCCAAAGAGAAAACCGCATTTGTAACCCCAGACGGGGCGTTCCAATATAAAAGAATGCCGTTCGGGTTACAGAATGCGCCGGCCACATTCCAGCGGAAAATGGACCAGATGCTGAGGCCCCATCGGAAGTATGCTGCGGCTTACCTGGATGACGTAATTGTCCATAGCACAGATTGGGCCTCACATCTGCCAAAAGTGCAAGCAGTCCTGGACTCTGTTCGGGAAGCAGGGTTTACGGCTAACCCCAAGAAGTGTACCATTGGGCAGGAGGAGGCCAAATATCTTGGGTACACCATTGGGAGGGGAGTAATAAAACCCCAACTCAACAAAGTCGAGGCCATCCAGAGTTGGCCACGTCCCAACAGCAAGAAGCAGGTACGAGCCTTTCTGGGAATCGCTGGGTATTATCGGCGATTCATTCCCCACTTTGCTTCTAAGGCTGTGCCCCTAACCAACCTGACGAAGGGGAAAGGGTCGGTCATGATTAAATGGACCCCCGAGGCTGAGGCAGCATTCCAATTCTTGAAACAAGCCTTATGTAGCCAGCCAGTGTTGTACTCACCCGACTTCTCTAAAGACTTTGTCGTACAAAGTGATGCGTCAGATGTGGGGTTAGGAGCAGTATTGTCCCAGGTCTGGAACGGGGAAGAGCACCCAGTCATTTACCTCAGCAGGAAGTTGAAGTCCCATGAGGTAAATTACGCCACCGTTGAAAAGGAGTGTTTAGCGGTGAAGTGGGCTCTAGATTCCCTTCGGTACTACCTGCTAGGTAGGCACTTTGACATGGTTACGGATCACGCTCCGTTAAAGTGGATGGCTCAAAACAAGGAAACAAATAGAAGAGTGAATAGGTGGTTCCTGGCCCTCCAGGAATTCAACTTCACAGTAAAGCATCGCCCTGGCGTTCAAATGGGGAATGTGGATGCTTTGTCTCGAGTACATGAATGCCTGATTGCTGGTGTTCCAACCCCGAGGTTAAAACAAGAGGGGGGGGTATGTGACAGCAGGAAGGTAAAGTCACCTGGTTGCATCCAGGGGGGTAGATATATTTCGCCCAGATTCAGGCTTTACGCCGATTTATACAGCTAGGTGGAGAGTTGTATAAGCCCAGCTGAGACTAGTGGGCTCATTGATGACTCATACCTCTAGGGAGAGGGCTGGGCGTCGTGCAGGCAGGGAGTTGATGAGGCCAGCTGAAGCCTGTCAGTTCGTTTAAGGCCTCTATAAAAACTCCCAGATTCATTAGATGTTAGCTCATGCCTGGAACCAGACCTGTGTGGACTGTCTAGGGAGAGTGAACCCCTGTGCGGTGAGAGAAAGCCTGTGTGGCTCTATTTTGCTTGGACATTTAAAACCAGGGACTAGGACAGCACTAGGCTGATCCCAGTTGTTAGTTAGGAAACCTGTATGTTTAGTCAGAGGTCAAGTTGACCAGGATTTATTTTGTTTGTTTCTTTTGCTTTGCTGTGTTTTTGTCACTGTAAATAGAAAATAAACGGCACCTTTTTGATTTTGAAAACCACAACCTCCGTCTGCTGGGCCTGTTTTTGTGTGGGGAGCCCATCCCGGGGGTCACACACACCCGCTGCCGAGCTAACCCCCTCACAATTGATACATGTCCCCTGGGGCAGGACCCAGGTCCCCAAACACTTTTTAGGACAATAACTTGCATATTAGCCTTTATAATTAACACTTTAGATTTCGAACGTTCGAGTCCATTGTATTTAATAGGGTTCTAAAGTTCACACGAACATTTTGTCTGTTCGCAGGTTCTGGTGCGAACCGAACAGGGGGGTGTTCGGCTCATCCCTGGATGAGAGCCTTTAAAATCAAGTCAGCCTTGCAGCTACCGTATGTCTAACTTGACATGTTCTTTTGAAATAGGATAGATGTGGTTGAGCTGGAATGGTTGGGATAAAATTGTATTTGTTTGTTCATCTATCTGCAGTTCTGGGAGTGTTACACTGCATGCACTGGTGCTAGCTAGTGATGAGCCGAACACCCCCGGGTTCGGTTCGCACCAGAACCCGCGAACGGACCGAAAGTTTGCACGAACTTTAGAACCCTATTAAATACAATGGATGCGAACGTTCGAAATCTAAAGTGCTAATTATAACGACTATTATGCATGTTATTGTCCTAAAAAGGGTTTGGGAACCCGGGTTCTGCACCAGGGGACATGTATCAATGCAAAAAGAAGTTTTAAAAACGGCCGTTTTTCTGGAGCAGTCATTTTAATGATGCATAAAGTGAAAAAAAAAAGTCAAATATTCCTTTAAATATCGTACCAGGTGGGTGTCTAAAGTATGCCTGTGAAGTGCCACGTGTTTCCCGTGTTTAGAACTGTCCCTGCACAAAATTACATTTCTAAAGGAAAAAAAGCCATTTAAAACTGCTTGCGCCTTTAATGTAATGTCTGGTCCCGGTAATATGGATGAAAATCTTTAAGAAAAATGGCATAGCTACCCCATCACCTCCCCCCCCCCCCCCACCCCAGCCCATTACCAGCCCCTTTTGGTCTTGTATGGATATTAAGGGGAACCCCGCACACAAAATAAAAAAGGCCCTATATACTCTGAACAGCCGTATACAGGCGGTGCATACAAGACAGGGACTGTAGGTTTGTTCTTATGTAGAATCTGTTTGTAATTTTGAACAGGTACATTGTTTAAGTGTAGCTCCAGCCAAAAAATATATTTTTAAGCTTTTTGGAAAACATAGGGAAGGGTTATCACCCCTGTAACATTTGTTTTGCTGTCTGTGCAGTGTGCACCTGTTCAGAACAGTTCACCTCACTTTCCGTCCTAATGACAAATGTTTTTTGAAAATTTGGGGTTTTTATTGAAACAAAAATTGGTGATAAAGAATCAGTGGAGAGGAGACACTTTTTTCCCATATTAACTCTTACAGGAGAGAATTTGCCTTCCTAGGGGTAGATTTCCTCTCACTTCCTGTTGTATCCTTCCGTTTGCAAGGAGGAGTCGTTTGTAAGTTGGATGTTTGAAAGTAGGGGCCTGCCGTATATACTCAGCTGAAATTTGCCCCTTACATGTTGGTGTTGCCACAACACTGTGAGCCCTCACAGTTACTCTTGGTGGGCGCATGAATGGGCCCTGCTGTGAATTATTAGATCAAGAATTGTAATTGCATGCCCCTGTTGAACAGGGGCTGAAAAATTAGGCCTTTGGTGGTGGTGGTGGTGGTGGTGTTGACACAACACTGTAAGGCCTCACAGTTAGTCTTGGTGGGCGCAGGAATGGGCCCTGCTGTGAATTATTAGATCAAGAATTGTAATTACATGCCCCTGTTAAACAGGGGCAGAAAAATTGAGCCTTAGGCACTGGTGCCACAACACTGCAACCCCTCACAGATACTGTACTTGGAGCACAGCAATGAGCCCTGTTGCAAAGTATTGCATCAAAAATTGTAATTACACGCCCCTGTTAAACAGGGGCTGAAAAATTGGGCCTTAGCCACTGGTGCTGGTGCCACGACACTGCAACCACTCCCAGATACTCTAAATGGAGTACAGGAATGAGCCCTGCTGCAAAGCATTGCATAAAAAATTGTAATGACACACCCCTGTTAAACAGGGGCTGAAAAATTGGGCCTTAGCCACTGGTGGCGGCACCCAGAAACAAAAATGTTCTTCCAAGCTATCATCGTCAATCGGATCATTGAGGAGGAGGAGGATAGCCAGTCAACATAACAGGACAGTCTCTCAGCATTAGCATCAGTCTTGAAGGGATGTGACATTTGAAAATAAATTAGTCTGTTATATCAGCTTCAGGTGTTTGGTAGCTGGTGGTTCATCTTTATGAAGGTCAGTCGATCAACAGAGTCGGTGGACAGGCGCACCCTGTGATCCGTGACAAATCCTCCAGCAGCACTGAATGTGCGTTCTGAAAGAACGCTGGATGCAGGACAGGCCAGTAGCTCAATTGCATACTGTGCAAGCTCTGGCCAGTGATCCATCCTCAAGACCCAGTAAGCCAGAGGATTTTCGATGGGGAAGGTGTCCAAGTCTGACCTTGCCCCTAGGTATTCCTGCACCATGTATATCAGACGCTGGCGATGGTTGCTGGAACCGATCATATCTTGGGGCTGCGGACTAAAGAATTGTCTGAACGCTTCGGTCAGACGGCCACCTTCCCCACCGCTCCTTCTTTGACTGACCGAAGCCTCAGCAACTCGTTGTCCAAGACCAGGAGTTTGTAACCTCCCAGTCTCTGGGAACGCGTTGCACAGACCTTTCTGCAAGGCCTCCCAGAGTTGTCTCATCCTCTGCTCCCTCTGCGACGGTAAGATAAGGTCCGCAACCTTACCCTTGTACCGTGGATCAAGGAGAGTGGCCAGCCAGTAATGGTCCCTCTCCTTGATCCGAAGAATACGAGGATCCTTCCGCAGACTTTGCAGGATCAGGGAGGCCATGCAGCGTAGGTTAGCTGAGGCATTCAGTCCGGAGTCCTCTGGGTCACTAAGGACGACATGATCCGCAGCCACCTCCTCCCAGCCACGTACAAGTCCACTGGTTTCTTGGGACTGTAAATCATCCCTAAAAGACTGCTGCTGATGATGCTGAGTGCCAGGCTCCACCTCCATGCTGACACAATCCTCCTCCTCCTCCTTCTCCTCCTCCTCCTCTTCTTCCTGTGCGATGGGTGGGACAGAAGGAACTCTGTCTGGGTAAAGGGGGCCTTGAGAGGCAAGGAAGTCCTCCTCTTCCTGCCTCTGTTCTGCCTCAAGTGCCCTGTCCATTATTCCACGCAGCATATGTTCCAACAGGTGGACAAGAGGTACAGTGTCACTGATGCATGCACTGTCACTGCTCACCATCCTCGTGGCCTCCACAAATGGTGCCAGGACAGTGCATGCATCCCTGATCATGCCCCACTGGCGTGGTGAAAAAAACCCGAGCTCCCCTGACCCTGTCCTGGTGCCGTAGTCGCACAGGTACTCATTGATGGCCCTCTGCTGCGTGTGCAGCCGCTGCAGCATGGCCAACGTTGAGTTCCACCTGGTGGGCATGTCACATATAAGGCGGTTCTTGGGCAGGTTCAACTCCTTTTGCAGCTCAGCCAGGCGAGCACTGGCATTATAAGATCTGCGGAAATGCACACAGACTTTCCTGGCCTGCCTCAGGACATCCTGTAAGCCCGGGTACCTGCCCAAGAACCGCTGCACCACCAGGTTAAGGACGTGAGCCACACAGGGCACATGGGTCAGTTGTCCCTGTCGGAGAGCGGAGAGGAGGTTGGTGCCATTGTCGCAAACTACCATTCCTGGCTTAAGCTGGCGTGGCATCAACCACCTCTCGGCCTGCCCCTGCAGAGCAGACAGAACCTCTGCCCCAGTGTGGCTCCTGTCCCCCAAACACACCAGCGCAAGCACGGCATGGCATCTTTTTGCCTGCGTACTTGCGTAGCCCCTTGAACGCCTACGGAGCACCGCTGGTTCCGAGGACAAAGCACAGGAAGAGGCCACAGAGGAAGAGGAGGGGGTGGAGGACAGAGGTGTGTCACAACCAGTAGTAGCATTTTGGAGGCGTGGCGGTGGAACAACATCCAACACTACTGCACCTTGTCCTGCATCCTTCCCAGCTGCCAAAAGAGTGACCCAATGAGCCGTGAAAGAAAGGTAACGTCCCTGTCCATGCCTGCTGGACCATGAGTCAGCGGTAATATGCACCTTACCGCTGACCACCCTGTCCAGCGAGGCCAAGACATTGCCTTCCACATGCCGGTAGAGAGCCGGAATCGCCTTCCGTGAGAAAAAGTGGTGTTTGGGAACCTGCCACTGAGGAACCGCACATTGCACAAACTCACGGAAGGGGGCCGAGTCTACCAACTGAAAAGGCAGCAGTTGAAGCGCTAGCAATTTAGCCAAGCTAGCATTCAACCGCTGGGCATGTGGATGGCTGGGAGTGAACTTCTTTCGACGGTCCAGCAGCTGGGGCAGGGAAATTTGCCTGCTAGAATCGGACGTTGGTGTACTGCTAGCAGAGTGCCCGCAAGTACTTGGCTGTGACACACCTAATTCTACACCTTCATTCCTCTCAGAGCAGGTTTCAGAGAGGACTGAAGGTATAGTGGGGTTGGAGATCCCAGCTGATGCGGTGCAAGAAGAGGTCAGCTTTGTTCTTTGGTGTGGGTCTTTAAGGTAGGCTTGCCAACGAGCTGCATGGCAGGTCAACATATGTCTGGTCAAGCATGTGGTGCCCAAGCGGGTGATGTTTTGGCCACGCGATATACGCTTGAGACATATGTTGCAAACAGCAGCTGTGCGATCTGATGCACTCGACTCAAAAAAGGCCCACACCAAAGAACTTTTTGAATAACGGGCAGAGGCAGCGCCTTGCACAGGCGGAGCTCTGCGGTGTGATTCCGTCGGTGTGCTGCCCTTACGCTGGCCCCCCGAGGGCATCCTGCCTCGTTGGAGATGTGCCTCCTCCTCATCCTCCTCCTCCTCCTCTTCCTCTCTCCTATTAGGCACCCACGTGGAGTCAGTGACCTCATCATCCCCTCCCTCCTCATCACTGGAGCCAATCTGGCAGTATGCTGCAGCTGCTGGAACATGACTGCCAGATTGGTGTCCTTCTTGAGCATCCCCTCTCTCTGCTCTCACGCTACTGCCTTCCTCTAGCTGGGTATCATCATCAGACCCTTCGAAATGCTGGGCATCCTCCTGGAGCATGTACCCAACACTGTGCTCAAACAGTTCGGGGGACTCCTCAGGAGGACATGGTTGGTCTAGGGAAGGAGTGACTGATGATGACATTGATACCAGGGAAGAGGACGCTTTGGCAGCTGCTTTGCCAGTACCCTGAGCCTGGGTGAGAGAGGATGAGGAGGATGAGGAGGGCTTGGTCATCCACTCTACCAAGTCTTCGGCATGATGCGGCTCAACACGTCCAGCTGCCGAAAAGAAGGACAAGCGTGTCCCATGGCCACGTGCTGATGGCGATGCACCGCGTCCACGACCAGCACTGTTGTCTCTAGACACAGAGCCTGCTTGCCCTCTTTTTTTGGCTCCTGAGTGTCTGCCTCTCCTTGTTTGCCTTCCAGACATTCTAATGGCCTGCAGGGAAATGGGAAAAGCAGCAATACAGGCTAAGTTAAGGTGTAATATGGTCAGGAGGCACACTCCGCCCGCTGTAAGTGCCGCAAAATCCTGTTTGTGTAACACACCAGGAAAAAGCAGCAATACAGGCTAAGTTAAGGTGTAATATGGTCAGGAGGCACACTCCGCCCACTGTAAGTGCTGCAAAATCCTGTTTGTGTAACACACCAGGAAAAAGCAGCAATACAGGCTAAGTTAAGGTGTAATATGGTCAGGAGGCACACTCCGCCCGCTGTAAGTGCCGCAAAATCCTCTTGGTGTAACACACCAGGAAAAAGCAGCAATACAGGCTAAGTTAAGGTGTAATATGGTCAGGAGGCACACTCCGCCCGCTGTAAGTGCTGCAAAATCCTGTTTGTGTAACACACCAGGAAAAAGCAGCAATACAGGCTAAGTTAAGGTGTAATATGGTCAGGAGGCACACTCCGCCCGCTGTAAGTGCCGCAAAATCCTGTTTGTGTAACACACCAGTAAAAAGCAGCAATACAGGCTAAGTTAAGGTGTAATATGGTCAGGAGGCACACTCTGCCCGCTGTAAGTGCCGCAAAATCCTGTTTGTGTAACACACCAGGAAAAAGCAGCAATACAGGCTAAGTTAAGGTGTAATATGGTCAGGAGGCACACTCCGCCCGCTGTAAGTGCCGCAAAATCCTGTTTGTGTAACACACCAGGAAAAAGCAGCAATACAGGCTAAGTTAAGGTGTAATATGGTCAGGAGGCACACTCTGCCCGCTGTAAGTGCCGCAAAATCCTGTTTGTGTAACACACTAGGAAAAAGCATCAATACAGGCTAAGTTAAGGTGTAATATGGTCAGGAGGCACACTCCGCCCGCTGTAAGTGCCGCAAAATCCTGTTTGTGTAACAAACCAGGAAAAAGCAGCAATACAGGCTAAGTTAAGGTGTAATATGGTCAGGAGGCACACTCCGCCCGCTGTAAGTGCCGCAAAATCCTGTTTGTGTAACACACCAGGAAAAAGCAGCAATACAGGCTAAGTTAAGGTGTAATATGGTCAGGAGGCACACTCCGCTCGCTGTAAGTGCCGCAAAATCCTGTTTGTGTAACACACCAGGAAAAAGCAGCAATACAGGCTAAGTTAAGGTGTAATATGGTCAGGAGGCACACTCCACCCGCTGTAAGTGCCGCAAAATCCTGTTTGTGTAACACACCAGGAAAAAGCAGCAATACAGGCTAAGTTAAGGTGTAATATGGTCAGGAGGCACACTCCGCCCGCTGTAAGTGCCGCAAAATCCTGTTTGTGTAACACACCAGGAAAAAGCAGCAATACGGGCTAACTTCAGGTGTATAATGTGCAGGAGGCTTAGCAACAATGACACTGACACTGTCCCCTGCCTATCCTTCTCTCTCCCTGCACACAAGGTTTATCAAAGTATATGACACTGACACTCTCCCTGCCTATCCTTCTCTCTCCCTGCACACAAGGTTTAGCAAAGAATATGACACTGACACTGTCCCCTGCCTATCATTCTCTCTCCCTGTACACAAGGTTTATCAAAGTATATGACACTGACACTCTCCCTGCCTATCCTTCTCTCTCCCTACACACAAGGTTTAGCAAAGAATATGGCACTGACACTCTCCCTGCCTATCCTTCTCTGTCCCTACACACAAGGTTTAGCAAAGAATAGATTTGACAAGATTTGACACTGTCCCTGCCTATCCTTCACTTTCCCTGCTTCGGAACACACTACACAAGGCCGCCGCGCTGGCGGCCTTTTATAGTGTGGGGCGTGTACTAAACCCCCTCAGCTATAATTGGCCACAGGCATCCTGCCTGTGGCCAATCATTGCTCTCCTCGCTGCCGGCGCTGTGATTGGCCATGCATGCAGGGTCACAGTGCATGCTTGGCCAATCACAGCGCCGGGATTACACTGCGATGGCGCAGTGTATTGTGGGCCGTTCGCGTCACTCGAATTTGGCGCGAACGGCCCAAATCGTTCGTTGTTCGCCCTACGCGCGAACAGCCGATGTTCGAGTCGAACCTATGTTCGACTCGAACACCGAGCTCATCCCTAGTGCTAGCTGATGCTGCATAAGTGAAAAAGTGAGGTCCTTGATGACGCCTTGTGGGGGGGTGAAGCGCATTGATGTAATTTCTGGTGCCAAGTCCAAACATCACTTCCGGTTTCAGTGGAACGCACGCTGGATGCGGCGTTTCCTGGATTTTATCCCTGCATTGTTACATGCTTATTTTACTTCTCTGTCTTGTAAGTACCAACCTGTTTTTGCACAATAAACACCAACCTACTGTGCTTCACTATTAGTTCCTTCCTTTTGTTTTTGGTGCATTTACCAACTCATGATTATTATGTTGGGGGAGATCTCCATTGGACCTTCTGTGAGTCGCCATTCCTGGCCAGCTTTACAGCTCGTATGACCCCTGATCTGAAAAGCTAGGGGTCCATTTCATCCGATGAGTGGAGACACAGGAAGGGTGTGTGCCACATCACTGAGTGGAAGTATGGAGCACTACTGCACTTTATAAGGATTGAAGCACTTTTATTTGGGTTGTTTTGCAATATTTCAATATGATTATTTAATTGACGTTTTTTTTTATTTTTACTGTTATTTTTGGAAGTTTTTTTTAATAGAATGATCCATGCACTTTTTCGAGTGCTGTAATTATTTTATTAGATACTGCACAAGGGCTTAGTTGTAATACTAATGTGAGTCCCTAGAGGCATGTTTATAATTATAGACTTTTAAGTGCAAAATACCATACTTCTGTAAGATTACACATGAGCCTAAATATTTTACAATATGAATGGCAAACAATTATAAGAGGAAGAGTTAAACTTAAAATATATAAACAAAAACCTTAGGTGAACAATAACTAAGGAAGAAGTCATATGCCACATACAATTTTCTGTATCACAGGAGAGCAATGATTGCATTACAGTTCCTGAAGGGCTCATTGTCATGGGATAAGTAGACTGGCAGTATAAAGAACTCCTAAGCCTCTTTAAATCCCTTTCCAGTCTGACTCACCACCATTTCCTCATGAATTTATCTAAGCATACCATTTGTAATTAAAGTTAAGATTCTCTGCTAAAAATAAGCTGCAATGGTGAAGCTGTAATATCATATATTAAGAATAAAAACAAACAAACCTTAAAGTGGAGCTAAAAACAATAAAGTGGATCTATTATTAAAATTCATACCTCATATGAATCTGTGTAGGGCATGTTAGCTATATCAAGTTATATGTTTCAGCGCCACCCCCGAAGGAGCCGCTTGGTGAATTTGAATTCTCTGATCTCCGCCTCAACTCCAAGAATAACCTCAGCCCCTCTAAAACACCTGGTTATATAAAATTACTGCAAACACATCGAAAGACACATGCGGTAAATACTGTTATCCTAGCAATACTGTTATCACCTGGCAGTGATAAATAAGTTGAATATATTAGCACGGTTTAAAGCATATGGAAACTTACAACACTGTTAAACCTTGCTACAAATAACTAATACATTAGAAAAGACAACCTTTAATTTTAGCAACTGCAGGTAAGGAAGGGCAGTAATCTATATGCCATTGACACAGGCGCTGAGAGGGAGGAGAGAAGACTTGTCAACTTCTCAGCTCCTTCTGGGCCGCAAATACCCTTGAGAGGCAAACATGCAAAGAAAATAATGGATTACACAAGTACCGTAGAAACAGTTCTGTAATGTTGCAGGTCCTGAGGTGAAGAATACTAGTGTCTTCGGCTAGCAAATGGTGGGGCCCTTGTAGATTTAAACAAGCTTGCATGGAGCAGTAATCCCCTAGAATATTCTGTTTAAAAAGGGGAAACTACTACAGATGGTAGCTTCCAAATAAGCATCCCATGACACTAAAAAAGGAGATTGGTATCTGCATGCAATGTCAGTATGGTTTTAAGAAGGATGTTGGGCTTGCACCCCCTCACCAATCCTCGGTGCGATGACACAACAATAATCCCAGGTGCTGGTCCAGGCTCCTGATGCTCTTAGCAATGTTATAAGGCACTGGATCTCTTGCTGCTGGCCGATCGATATGACTGATAGCGAAACTCACACGATGACCAGGCAGCAGTTGACCCGATACCCGGGTGGGTATCTCGATCCCTGAAAGGTGTGGGTCGTCTATGCTGAGCTGAGTGGTGCTGGGCTGCTGAGTAGGGTTCCTGGACTAAATAGAAGTGGACCACGTGGCTGTCTCTGCTCCTGGCTCCCCTCAGGTGTCCTCACCTCTCTTCAGTAGATCCCTCTCCTTTGTCTCCTCAGCCTCTGTGTGCCGTCAGCCTCCTCAGCACTTCCTTTTCTCCTCAGACCTTCAGTACTTCCTGACACTCCCCTTTTATCTCAGTGAGTCTTTTTGTTTAAGTTTTCTGAAAGAACAAGTCAGCATCTTTCTCCATCTTGTGGCCAAAAGGAGAAATTGCATTACAAAAATCCCTACTACATACTCCCCCCACCAAAGAACCTTTGGTCCCCAAAGGAAGGACAGAGTCTATCAACATATAATGTCTACAACCTGTTATATGCTTTCAAAAATACAACGTGAGGCAAAAACAGGTTAGTACATGTAAGAAAACAAGCAATTTGCATGCACGTATGAACCTGGCAAGGGAACCTCCCACCATTTATCATAAGAGGTGAGGTTGTCTTGCCCACAAGCCACCGATATTGGGATGGCCCACCTAGATGTGCCAGGGGGTGAGTTGGAGTCGCCCTCCACTAAACCTGTAGTGGGAGGGATCGGCAGGCTGTGCATTCTCTGAGATGTGACGATCGCTTCTTCAGAACTTTCGCCTAAAGTATCGTATGTGAGCCTTTTTGGTGGGCGTATAGTTTGCTTTCCCCTCTGCTCTTTGGGCTCAGGTGTTTCAGGTATAGTAGCCTCTTCCTCTGATTCTGCAGAAGGTTGAGGAGCTTCTATGTCCTCTACAGTTGGAGAACTCGGAAAGTCTCCTTGGCTTGCCAAGGGTTGACTCTGTGGGATGAACTCCGGCGCCTCAGGCCTGAGGGTTCCCACATCTGCTTCTCTGGGAGAATGGGGAGTGCCAGTCTGTGCCAGTGTAGACTGCCACAGCCAATCCATGCCCATTTCTTCATCCTCACTGTCTTCTGCATCCATGTTTGGTTGCAAGGATTGGGACCTGGTCACTGGAGGTGATTGCTGAGAGATGGTTTGAGTAGGCTGTTGATTTGGTTGTTGAGGTATACGGACTGCTTCTGATAAAGGTAGCAGATGATTCCGGTGCCAGGTCTTTAGTGGGCCTGTGCTTCCCTCTGGGCGTATCTGGTATACTGGCAGTTCTGGCAACTGCTTACAGATGATGTAGGGCTGTGACTTCCACCGATCAGCCAGTTTGTGTTTACCAGGGATGCCCAAGTTCCTCAGTAACACTCTGTCACCAGGCTGCAAATCATGTACTTTCACCCAGGGCCGATCCTAGGGTCACATGCGCCTGGGTGCAGAAATATTTCTGGCGCCCCTACAAGGGCGTGGTCAACTTACTAACTCCTCCCCCTTTACAAATGTTTCTATGGCAAGGACTCAAACACTGAGATGCTCCCCTAAGGAGTCATTGTTACCCTGGGATCCTCCCACGATCTCTTAACAATAAACAAAATACAGGAAGAGAAGCAGAGTACTCTAATTGGACCTGGAAGGGGGTCTCTCTAATGGACACAGAGAGGGCCTTCGTTAGAGAGTTTGCTTAGAAAGAGCCCCCATAATACAGGAGATGGTCAGAGACTGCAGACATAATACAGGAGATGGTCAGAGACTGCAAACATAATACAGGAGATGGTCAGAGACTGCAGACATAATACAGGAGATGGTCAGAGACTGCAGACATAATACAGGAGATGGTCAGAGACTGCAGACATAATACAGGAGATGGTCAGAGACTGCAGATATAATACAGGAGATGGTCAGAGACTGCATACATAATACAGAAGATGGTCAGAGACTGCAGACATACTACAGGAGATGATCAGAGACTGCAGACATAGTACAAAAGATGGTCAGAGACTGCAGACATGGTAAAAGAGATCAATGCAGCCTCACCAGTGCCCACCAAATGCAGCCTTATTAGTGCCCACCAAATACAGCCTTATTAGTGCCCACCAAATACAGCCTTATTAGTGCCCACAAAATGCAGCCTACTAGTGCCCACAAAATGCAGCCTACTAGTGCCCACAAAATGCAGCCTACCAGTGCCCATCAAATGCAGACTCATCAGTGCCCACCAAATGCAGCCTCATCAGTGCCCACCAAATGCAGCCTACTAGTGCTCATCAAAACGCAGCCTCACTGTGCCCATTAATTAGCGTCACTGTGCCCATCATAAAGAAGCCTCACTGTGCCCGTCATAAAGCAGCCACTGTGCCTATTAATCAGCATCACTGTGCCCCTCCGAAAGCGTCACTGTGCCCATAAAAATGCAGCCACTGTGCCCATTAATCAGTGTCACTGTGCCCATTAGAGGAGGGGGAGAGGGAGAGAGAAGAAGGAGGATGAAAAGAGAAGAGAGGGGGGAGGAGGAGATGAGAGGGGGAGGAGAAGAGAAGAGAGGGAGAGGGAGAGAGGGAGAAGAGAGGGAGAGGGAGAGAGGGAGAAGAGAAGAAAAGAGAGGGAGAGGAGGAGAAGAGAGGAGAGGGAGAGGGAGAGAGGGAGAGGAGGAGAAGAGAAGAGAGGGAGAGGAGGAGAAGAGAAGAGAGGGGGCAGGAGAAGGAGAAGAGAGGGGGCAGAAGGAGAAGAGAAGAGAGGGAGAGGAGGAGAAGAGAAGAGAGGGAGAGGAGGAGAAGAGAAGAGAGGGAGAGGAGGAGAAGAGAAGAGAGGGGGCAGGAGGAGGAGAAGAGAGGGAGAGGATGAGAAGAGAAGAGAGGGAGAGGAGGAGGATGAGAAGAGAAGAGAGGGAGAGGAAGAGAAGAGAAGAGAGGGAGAGGATGAGAAGAGAAGAGAGGGAGAGGAGGAGAAGAAGAGAGGGAGAGGAGGAGAAGAGAAGAGAGGGGGCAGGAGAAGGAGAAGAGAGGGGGCAGAAGGAGAAGAGAAGAGAGGGAGAGGAGGAGAAGAGAAGAGAGGGAGAGGAGGAGAAGAGAAGAGAGGGAGAGGAGGAGAAGAGAAGAGAGGGAGAGGAGGAGGATGAGAAGAGAAGAGAGGGAGAGGAAGAGAAGAGAGGGAGAGGAGGAGAAGAGAAGAGAGGGAGAGGAGGAGAAGAGAAGAGAGGGAGAGGAGGAGAAGAGAAGAGAGGGGGCAGGAGGAGGAGAAGAGAGGGAGAGGATGAGAAGAGAAGAGAGGGAGAGGAGGAGGATGAGAAGAGAAGAGAGGGAGAGGAAGAGAAGAGAAGAGAGGGAGAGGATGAGAAGAGAAGAGAGGGAGAGGATGAGAAGAGAAGAGAGGGAGAGGATGAGAAGAGAAGAGAGGGAGAGGGAGAGAAGAGGGGTCAAGTCCTGGGGAAAAAAGTGTGGGAACTCCCACCCAAGATCTACTCCCCCACCAAAAAAAAAAAATGATGGGGTGGGTGGTATGTAGATGAGAGGGGTGCGGAGTTTATGGGGTGGGTTTTATCAAATACACCACTGGCCACTGATGCATTAGTGACCAGTGGCAGGTAATTAACCCCTTTGTGCTGCATTAGTAAAACCAGTGTCAGTGTTTAACCCTTTCATGCTGCACCAAATAGGGGTTATAAACACTGACACTGGTGTCACTAATGCAGCACAAAGGGGTTAATTACCTGCCACTGGTCACCAATGCATCAGTGGAAGTACATTAACCCCCTCATAGCTGCATACCATTGTAAATTAACCCTCTCAGTACAGATCCCCCCCTTCAGTACAGATTCCCCCCCCACAGTACAGATTCCCCCCCCCCCCATTCAGTACAGATTCCCCCCCCATTCAGTACAGATCCCCCCCCCATATTCAGTACAGATCCCCCCCCCATTCAGTACAGATCCCCCCCTTCAGTACAGATTCCCCCCCCCCACAGTACAGATTCCCCCCCCCATTCAGTACAGATTCCCCCCCCCCCATTCAGTACAGATTCCCCCCCCCCCATTCAGTACAGATCCCCCCCCATATTCAGTACAGATTCCCCCCCCATTCAGTACAGATCCCCCCCACAGTACAGATTCCCCCCCCCATTCAGTACCATAATGTACCAGTACCATACAGGAGGAGGGGGAGGCGGGCCGCTTCACTCTGCTCAGAGCCGGGACCATGGAGAGAAGGGCGGGATCTGACGGGTGTCACTCCAGTGCGGCTCGCAAAGACACTACCTCAGGCTCTCTCTCCAGTCCACATGTTTTGAAATTGCGCGCCGCTGTCTCTTCAGTCACAGGGGGCGGGGCCGGGCGCCTGCCGCTCCGCTGCCTAAACCCGCCCGCTGTCTCTGAACTAGCCCGCTCAGCCTCGCTGTCTCTTTAGTCGCGGGGGGGTGCCTGCCGCTCCGCTGCCTAAACGCGCCCGCTGCCTAAACCTGCCTGCAGTCTCCGCCGGCCTGACACCTCCCCCACTGCATTCCCTCCTATTCTATTCCCTGCCTGCTCCTGACACTTTGGCGCCCCCTCCCCTCTGGCGCCTCGGTGCGGTGCACCCCCTACACCCCGTCTCGGACCGGCCCTGCTTTCACCTTTAGATCAAAGTTTTGCTTGTTTCGCTAGCTCCGGGTGTCTGAGGCAGCCTGGGCTTTCTCATATGCTGTCTTCAGATTCTTCCTCAGGCGGTCCACATATCCTCTGTGTGACACTATCAAGATATGATCTAAAGAGGTGCCAAATGCTAAGTCCACTGGCAGTCGAGCTTCAATATCGAACATCAGCCTATATGGTGAATAGCCCGTGGCATCGTTTTCAGTGCTATTTTAGGCATGTACAATAGCTGCAATGTGCCTGCTCCAATGCTGTTTCTTTTCAGCCATAAGAGTCCCAAGCATATCCAGGAGGGTGCGATTAAAGCGTTCTGGCTGGGGATCTCCTTGAGGGTGGTAGGGGGTGGTTCTTGACTTCTGAACACCCAACAGGTCTAACAGTCTTTTAATGAGTCTACTCTCAAAGTCTCTCCCCTGGTCAGAGTGAATACGCTAAGGTAGGCCGTAGTGGACGAAGAACTTCTCTACCAGAATTTTGGCCACCGTAGGTGCTTGTTGGTCTTTAGTTGGGAATGCCTGGGCATACTGGGTGAAGTGGTCGGTCACCACCAGAACATTTCCCTGCCCACTTGAGTCAGGCTCCAGACTCAGAAATTCAATACATACTAATTCCTGTGGTCCTTGACTTTGAAGATGACCCATTGGGGCAGTTCTGTGGGGCAAAGTCTTGCTCTGTATACACCGTATGCAGGAGTGACAGTATCCCTCAACTTCAGCCTGCATACCGGGCCAATAGAAACGGTCTTGCACCAGTTTTAATGTCCTCTCAGACCCTAGGTGGCCATGATTGTCATGTAAGGCAGTCAGTACTGTTTCCCTATGCTTTCTCGGTAAGAATAGCTGCCACTTATCTTCGGGATCATCTGAGGGGTCCCTTTGGTAGACCACCCCATTGCGTAACTGCAGTCGATCCCATTCCTTGTGCACTAGTCGTGCTTCTGTTGGAGAGTCTGTTAGCAGTAGATCTGGGCATTGGCTCTCCAGAGCTTTCAGTGTTAAACTACAGAGGGAATCTTCCATCTGGTCCTTTCTTAAATTCCTTATCTGAAAGCTTAGGTAGGCCGTTATCCCTGACCTGGGACAAATCACAATAGTATTTGGGGATACCTGCCACTGAGACTCCGATGGCTTCTGCCCCAGTTGTTCCTCTGGCCTGATGTTCCACTCCCTGACACATGGCTTGTATCCCTTCTGTAGTCAGTTGAGTCCACTCTTCAGAGATAACCCCCAAGTCATAGGGTCTTCTCGAAACGGCATCGGCATCTCTGTTCCCAATTCCTGGGCGGTATTTTAAGCTGAAGCAGAACCCTGATAGAGCAGCCAACCACTTGTGCCCAGTGGCATCCATTTTTGCTGTGGTGAGTATATACGTGAGTGGGTTGTTGTCAGTTTTGACCACGAAGTCTGCACCATACAAGTAGTCTTTCAACTTGTCCACCACTGCCCACTTCAGAGCCAAGAATTCCAACTTGTGAGTAGGGTCGTTTTTTTCAGCCGGTGCAAGACTTCGGCTCACATAAGCAACAGGGCGTAGGTGTCCATCGTGCTCCTGATACAGCACCCAGCCTAGCCCATCTCTACTGGCATCAACATGCAGCTCATACGGCTTGGCTGGATTGGCATAGGCCAGAACAGGAGCAGTTGTCAGACTCCACTTCAGCTGCCGAAAGGCTTGCTCACACTGGTCAGTCCACTGGTCTTTGAACAACTCTCGAAGGCTTCCTGGGTCCTCCGATTTGCTCAATGGGTTTTGTTGAATCGGGGTCATCATCATCCTCATTCTTCAACAACTCATTAAGGGGCTGAGCTATTTTAGCAAATCCTTTGATGAACCTTCTATAGTGTGAGCAAAATCCCAGGAATGACCTAAGCTAAGTTACATTGGTAGGCGTTGGCCAAGAGGTGACAGCTTCCAGCTTCTGGGGGTCAGTAGCTATTTCTTCAGCGGAGACAACATGGCCGAGGTAATTAACTGAAGGCTGGTAAAACTGACATTTTTCCAGGGATAGCTTCAATCCCTCGTCGTGGAGTCTCTTCAGGACATTCTCCAGACGCTCTTCATGTTCTTCGAGAGTTTTGCCGAAGACGATGATATCGTCCAGATACACCAACACTTTGATTAGGTTCATGTCCCCTACTGTCTTCTCCATCAGTCTCTGGAACATTGCTGGGGCACCAGACAGACCTTGAGGCATCCTATCAAACTCGAAGAACCCTAATGGGGTGATAAAAGCTGTCTTTTCCCTGTCCTCAGGGTGCATGGGGATTTGATAGTACCCACTCTTCAGGTCCAGCACGCTGAACCACTTCGCCCCCGATAGGCTCTGCAGGGCATCTTCTATCCTTGGAGTGGTGTACTGATCAGGGATGGTCCTCCTATTGAGCGTTCGATAATCAATGCACAGCCTCAGGGACCCATTTTTATTCTGCACCACCACTATGGGGGAGGCATAAGGGCTCCTAGACTCCATGATGATGCCTGATCTCTTTAATTCTGCTAGTTTTTCACAGATATCTTCCAGATCACCCAGTGGGATCCGTCTGAATCTTTCCCTGAATGGCTTGTCTTCCTGAAGGCGAATCCGGTGTCGGGCACTTTTTGCACACCCCACATTGAACTCATGGTTTGAAAACATATCCTGCCATCTCAGGAGCTGGGCTTTGACCTTTTCTTTACACTCAGGTGATAGTGGGGTGTTTTGTGGATAAAACTGTTCTATGGAGATTCTGTCCTTCTCTCCCTTCTCCAAATCAGATGGTGAGACTAGGGTGGCTGGATTTACTTGTCCTAACAGCATTCTGGCTCGCAGTTTCAATGGCGAAGCCGTAACATTTCAGATGCTGAGAGAGATCTTCCCACGACTCCGTTGCAGAGCCCTAATTGATATGACTTCTGGGATTACCTCCACTCCTGTGTCCTCTCCCTGGTGGTCAGCTTCAAGGACAACAAAGGGGCCCGGTTGTTCCCAATTGAGCTTGATTGAAGCTTGTAGACACACAACCTCTCCAGGTTGTAGTATCTTCTCACTTCTGTCCAATCGCCAAATCTTCCCCACTCCTTCAGCTGGGGCTCTCTGTTCCTCTACTAGGTGCTGATACACTTGTCTCAGCATAGGGTGTATGCCTTTGGTTGGAGTGTCAGACTTCAATACAAGAGGAGTGAGCAACCTTCTGACAAGGTCAGTGTTCATTCCTATTATCAGAGAACTTTTGTTGGCTCCTGATGGGCGAGGGCATACAACAGCTAAGGTGTCAAACGTTTCTGTTTGTTCTGTCACAGAGGGGTCAAAAATCAACTTGACTGGTAAGTATCCATCATATGGGAGATTTTGGGTTCCAATACCCCATATCTCCAGTTCCTTCAATTTCTGCAGGGGTAAGAGTTTGAGGTGCCGGTTGTAAAAGTCTCTATATAGCAGGGTAACTTGCGCCCCTGCATCCAGAAGGGCCTTTGTATAGATGCCTTCTACTTGAATTTACACGATTGGAGAAGGTCCCACAAGTTTGTCAGGGAATCTATCAGTAGTAGGGTAGTTAGCTTGTCCTGTCATTTGTATTCGTGCCCCCTTCTTAATGGGCTTTTTATTTTGTTTGCATCTCAGTTGAGCCCCAGAGGGCTGGTATGCACCGACTCTCCGTGACCAGGCACCTGAGGTCGAAGAGAGGGGGTTGTATGGTCGCTCAGAATCAGCAGTGGGGGCCCTTTGTAAAGATTTTGGCTTCCACTGCGGTTTCTTTGCGTCTTTGAATATGGAGCTAACGGTTGTAAGTGAGCACCCGGTTGGCTCCTTCACTGGGACCCTCTGAAGTTTCCCGCTGGCTTTGGATGCTGGGTTTCAGACTTTAGTGGGCTTGGAAAAACACGTCGGCAGTGCCCCACTCCTCCACAGTTGAAACAAACCCCTTGATTCATTGGCTTCTTGACTTGGACAGCCATAGGGTTTGCAGACTGCTTGGACTCCGAGACTTCCCCAACAGGTGAGACAGTGGTTCTGGCTGTCAGTAGAGTCATCATCTCCATTAACTGTGACACCTGGGTTTTCAAAAGCTCTATTTCTGTGTTGCCATCAGTCACACTAGCTACTCTAACCCCAGCAACAGGCTCTGATTTCTGGGTCCTCTTTTTGTTTTCCAGCATGGCCTCCTCTTCTCGTACAACCGGGATTAGGTCAGGATACTTTAGGATTCCTCCATCTCCTCGAGTTTTCAGCTGGATTGTGATAGGGTCTAGACTAGGGGTTGAGCTCCCCTCAAAACCTGTTGTGCCCGAACCTCATCTACTGACCTGGGATCCAAGCCCTTTTTTAGTAATACCTGGTGCATTATCTTGTCCAGCCGCCTCATTTAGTCAGATATCTTTTCCCTTTCATTCTGATAGGTATGTTCAAACTGATACACAAGGTCAGATGCCTTTTCTGTTCGCCCAAACACATCTTGCAGAACACTCAAGTAGTCCTGAGCAGTACAATCCTGTTTGCTGAATTTTAAATTGCGAATGGCTTCTGAGGCAGGCCCCCTTAAGCTCTCAGTAACTCTGTTTTTTCTGGGCCTCGGGAACATCTCATTCATCTAAAGCTTGAGTGGCTTGTTCCAGCCACTCTTCAAAGTTGTCCTCTCCGACTGGCACTGGTTGCTTTCCTGAAAAAGCCCTCTGTTTTCTATATCCGGACCCAGTGTATGTAGGGTTACTCTTTTGGCACTTTTCCACAAAGGCTCCCAGGGCAGAAATAAACTCTGGTCCCATCATTGCTACAGGTGCTGGTGGGGTAGCATCTTCTGATAATGCTGCTTGCCCCAAACTTTCTGGGCTCACATCCAATGCATTCTGCTGGATCAGACGAACTTCGACATCATCAGTCAACCGTACACTTGCCCTTTGGAGACAAGTAAGGATCCCTTTCCTTCACTCTATCAGGGCATACGTGCAGAGTTCTCTTGATCTGACTTGACGTCTATCACCCACGCTTTCTGATCTGGGACTAGTGTCTTCACAGCGTGATTGATCCATTTCTCAGTCCAGGCCACCCTGGGGATGTCGATTACAACACTTTAATCCCGTTCACCATTTTCCTCCTCACACCACTGGGTTGCAGTGGCAGGGTCCATCTGGACACTCTCTGGGGTGTTTTCTTTGAGATTTGCTAGTAGAAAAGAGGATCCCGGACGAGCCCTCACGTGTAGCGCCACCCCTGAAGGAGCCGCTTGGTGAATTTGGATTCCCTGACCTCCGCCTCAACTCCAAGAATAACCTCAGTCCCTCTGATGCACCTGGTTAAATAAAATTACTGCAAACACATTGAAGGACACATGAGGTAAATACTGTTATCCTAGCTGTGGATTATCACAAAAAAGAATAGACACACCAGTAGACACAGTTCTGTAATGTTGCAGGTCCTGAGGTGAAGAATACTAGTGTCTTCGGCTAGCAAATGGTGGGGCCCTTGTAGATTTAAACAAGCTTGCATGGAGCAGTAATCCCCTAGAATATTCCGGTAGGTAGAGATTAAAAAGGGGAAACTTCTGGAGATGGTAGCTTCCAAGCATCCTATGACACTAAAAAAGGAGATTGGTGTCAGTATGGTTTTAAGAAGGATGTTGGGTTTGCACCCCCTCACCAATCCTTGTGCGATGACACAACAATAATCCCAGGTGCTGGTCCAGGCTCCTGATGCTCCTAGCAATGTTATAAGGCACTGGATCTCTTGCTGCTGGCCAATCGATATGACTGATAGCAAAACTCACAAGATGACCAGGCAGCGGCTGACCCGATACCCGGGTGGGTATCTCGATCCCTGAAAGGTGTGGGTCGTCTATGCTGAGCTGAGTGGTGCTGGGCTGCTGAGTAGGGTTCCTGGACTTAATAGAAGTGGACTACGCGGCTGTCTCTGCTCCAGGCTCCCCTCAGGCATCCTAACCTCTCTTCAGTAGTTCCCTCTCCTTTGTCTCCTCAGCCTCTGTGTGCCGTCAGCCTCCTCAGAACTTCCTTTTCTCCTCAGACCTTCAGCACTTCCTGACACTCCCCTTTTACCTCCAGTGAGTCTTTTTGTTTAAGTTTTCTGGAAGAACAAGTCAGCATCTATCTCCATCTTGTGGCCAAAAGGAGAAATTGCATTACAAAAATTCCATGTTATTATGCTGAATAAAAACAAAAGTTGGATTCCTGTACTCACTATAAAATCGGAGTTCTTTAAGAAACACAGGTAAGAAAAACAAAACAAAAAGAACAGGGGCCAGACTAGTATAATCCCTCTCACTCCCATCATGCCTCAACTTTACATAGTTAATCTGGTTGAAGACACAAGTCCATCCAGTTCAACCAACAGAGAAAAACACACAAATCAAAAACATCCATAAACACTATCCTATACCGACAGTTGATCCAGTAAGTGCGTTGAAAGAAGCAGTGCCAAGAGCAGGACCATAAACACAGTGGGTGTTCCTTAATGAACTCAGAAAAATGGATGTTATGGCTGAGTAAGAAAATATACGTTTCCTTCTCATGCATTGAGGAATTCAGAGACAACTGGGGTGTCCAAAAGCAGCCCAACTTAAGCCCACTGAATATTTTCTGAGATTAAAGCTTCTTCCCTTGTACCAAGTGAAATATGCATTTTATATACAATAGTAGACCTTGCAGGAAGTGGACTTCTTGGCTTATAGCCTTGTGAAGATGGCCAGAGAGTCAGAGAGGCCCCTGTCCCTCAAGACCTGAGCTTAAACAGCCATGCAGTCATAGCCAGTGACTGCGAAGCAGGATAGTAAACCAGTCCTTGAGGTAGAAGGTTTAGTCAAACTAGAAGAGCCCACAGAGCAGTTGCCAGGTATCTTTTCATTTTTGGAGGTATGAGGATCACTAAAATGTCCCCCTTAGTGATCCTGCAGAGCAGATGTGGAAGAAGTCTAAGGGGGTGAAGAGGCATAGATCAGGTAGTACTGATCCTACAGGGCCACCAGAGCATCCACTACCCCTGCCAGAAAATCCCTGGATCTGGAGGAAAACCTTTACAGTTTATTGTTAAACCTGGAGGCCAGGTGGTCAACATCTAGTACCCCCCACTTTTGACAGTTTTCCAGGTGTGGGCGCTTCTTTCTGCCTACCAATTGTCTACCTCTGGAATGTGAAACACAGATAATGATGGAACTTGACGTCCTTACCAGGACAGAATTCTTTCTACTTCTTTTGCTACAGCAGACTTTTGTTTTCTCCCTGATTGCTGGTGTATTGTTCAGTCCTGATTAGATGACTTTCTAGTTTGAATGTCCAGCATTTTAGGGACAATGAAATCACTTGGAGTTCCAGAATGATGGGATTCCTCTGGGGAACAAGTCTGACACAGTGTCCAGGACTTCCCCCAAGCCTGGGAGGCTGGTGTCTATTATAATGATCTTCCAAGAGATCAGAAGGAAGGATTTCCCCAACTTCAGAGTTTAACTCTGAGCCACCAGGTGAGAGGCAACCTGATTCTTGGTGTCAGGTTAATTGATTTGTCCAGAGACTAAACCAATTTGTCCCACAATAACAAGATTTTGAGTTTAAGGGGTTCGGAGTGAAATTGGACAAACAAGAGGCTACCATCAGCTCTATGACTCCCAAGCAGAGCAAAGAGTCAGTTGACTTCTGGACCGAAGGGTCTGACTATGAGAGAGAAGAGTTTGAAGTGCTTCTTGTGGAAGAAAAGATTCTGTCTTGAGCGATGTGTCAACTCCAATACAGACTTCTGAAGGTTTAGGATTTGCCTGAACCTTTTTAAAGTCTGAAATGTCCATGCCACCTTGTCAGTCAAAACTTGTGCTGAGTGCTGACTGTTTCCTCTGGAGGTCACAAGAAACACTTATACTGACTCAGAAGATCACCCGGATACTCCACAATCAGGATGCTCTGGGGGCATAACAAGGCAAACACCAGGGCTACAACCTTGGTGAATACATGGCATGCGGAACATGGGCCAAATGGCAGTGCCACAAATTGGAAGTGCTGGGGACACATTTTGGGAACCATTTCCCTGTATTGAAAATCTATTACATGTTTTCTTCTATGGTACAATTGTGAATTTGGCATCTGGCAGTACCTTCATGTATTTCTGAAAGGTTTCTTGCTCCTTAAACCCCTGAGTGATCTGATTTGCAAATACAGACTTTGCTTTCTAAAATTGGAAGCTGACCTGTCTCTTTTTTGACTCTATATTGGCCACTCAGCTGCTCATCACATTTATGTACTAATAGTGAGATGTAGAGAGCAGGATAACTCTTCATTAGAAAGTGAAACCAATATTTGTATATAGCCAGCACAGTGGCATAATGGTTACCACTTTTGCTTTGCAACACTAGGGGCATCAGTTTGAATCCCAATCAATGATACTACCTGCATAGAGTTTGCATGCAAAGGTTTCAGTTTTCTCCCTGTGCTTGTGTGGGTTTCCTCTGGATTCTCTGGTTTCTCGAACACCCCAAATGTGGTATATTAACTGGCTCCTAAATAAGTTGGCCCTACCACATGTATGTATGCATATGAGATACAGAGTTTAGGTTGTAAGTTACTTATAAGGTCTGATGTGAATGTATAATATATATAAAAGTGTTACATAAATTGTCAGTGCTATATACCAGCATTTCTTAACCGGGTGCATCTGAGGTCGTCAGGGGTGCCTTGGCATCCTGATTGAGAAACTCTGTAGATTCAGCTCCCGCTGTGCGGATGTACAGTCCAGAGCTCTGCCGGTCTCGGCCCGTATAGATACAGCACAGCACAGTGGAAGCTCGGTCAGGAGAACAGTGCAGAGCAGTGGATGGGGGATGTGTCTTCCTGAATTCTGACCTGCTCCACCTCCTCCTACAGTGCACTGCTAAACAAACAGTTCAGCTGGCAGTGCAGGTGCAGGTAAAATATGCATTTGTAAAAAAGGCTATATGTGTGTGTGTATACGTATGTATGTGTATGTATGTACATATTAGGCTTGTGCAATTCGTTTCGTAACGAATCGAAATTCGTCCGAATTTAGCAACTTTCGGACATTCGGAAACATTCGAATTTCCGAACAAAGCAATTACGAATAAAACCGAATCCGAAATAAATTATACCGCAAAATAGCGAATGCCCGAATGTCTTCGGCATAATTCGTTATGAAAAAAGTTACAAATGTACGAATCCATTTGAAGCACAATAACACGCACTCTGCTCTCTGCTTCTCCCTCACCGTGCTGAACTCCCTCTCAAAATGGTGTACAGGGGCGGAGGCTATAGCCGCATGTAAAAAAACGAAAGTAAAATATGAGATTTCGAATCGTTACAAATAACCGCTATGTATTTAGAAAAGTACAAATCCATTCGAAGCACATTAGGCATAATAGGCAGCGTCGTTGTGAGAGAGACACAGAAAATTACAAATCAACGAACCCAAAAAAGTTACAAAAGTAGGAGTTGTGTCCAGAATCAACGAAAAACAATGTACTCTACCGAAAGTACAAATTATAAATCAACTAAAAATTCAACGAAAAATAACGCTTGCGAAAATACGAATTAGTCCGAACACGAAAAATCCCGTCTAGCAAAATTACGAATGATTACGAATCAACAGGACTGGAAAGAAATGAACCAAAACTAAACAAATTTTTCCGTTGTGCACAAGAAACGAACCGAAACTAAACGAATTTTTCCGTTGTGCACAAGTCTAGTACATATGTGTGTGTATTTAAGTTTATGTATGTACAGGTCCATCTCAAAAAATTAGCATATTGTGATAAAGTTCATTATTTTCTGTAATGTACTGATAAACATTAGACTTTCATATATTTTAGATTCATTACACACAACTGAAGTAGTTCAAGGCTTTTCTTGTTTTAATATTGATGATTTTGGCATACAGCTCATGACAACCCAAAAATCCTATCTCAAAAAATTAGCATATCATGAAAAGGTTCTCTAAACAAGCTATTAACCTAATCATCTGAATCAACTAATTAACTCTAAACACCTGCAAAAGATTCCTGAGGCTTTTAAAAACTCCCAGCCTGGTTCATTACTCAAAACCGCAATCATGGGTAAGACTGCCGACCTGACTGCTGTCCAGAAGGCCATCATTGACACCCTCAAGCAAGAGGGTAAGACACAGAAAGAAATTTCTGAACGAATAGGCTGTTCCCAGAGTGCTGTATCAAGGCACCTCAGTGGGAAGTCTGTGGGAAGGAAAAAGTGTGGCAGAAAACGCTGCACAACGAGAAGAGGTGACCGGACCCTGAAGAAGATTGTGGAGAAGGACCGATTCCAGACCTTGGAGGACCTGCGGAAGCAGTGGACTGAGTCTGGAGTAGAAACATCCAGAGCCACCGTGAACAGGCGTGTGCAGGAAATGGGCTACAGGTGCCGCATTCCCCAGGTCAAGCCACTTTTGAACCAGAAACAGCGGCAGAAGCGCCTGACCTGGGCTACAGAGAAGCAGCACTGGACTGTTGCTCAGTGGTCCAAAGTACTTTTTTCGGATGAAAGCAAATTTTGCATGTCATTCGGAAATCAAGGTGCCAGAGTCTGGAGGAAGACTGGGGAGAGGGAAATGCCAAAATGCCTGAAGTCCAGTGTCAAGTACCCACAGTCAGTGATGGTCTGGGGTGCCATGTTAGCTGCTGGTGTTGGTCCACTGTGTTTTATCAAGGGCAGGGTCAATGCAGCTAGCTATCAGGAGATTTTGGAGCACTTCATGCTTCCATCTGCTGAAAAGCTTTATGGAGATGAAGATTTCATTTTTCAGCACGACCTGGCACCTGCTCACAGTGCCAAAACCACTGGTAAATGGTTTACTGACCATGGTATTACTGTGCTCAATTGGCCTGCCAACTCTCCTGACCTGAACCCCATAGAGAATCTGTGGGATATTGGGAAGAGAAAGTTGAGAGACGCAAGACCCAACACTCTGGATGAGCTTAAGGCCACTATCGAAGCATCCTGGGCCTCCATAACACCTCAGCAGTGCCACAGGCTGGTTGCCTCCATGCCACGCCGCATTGAAGCAGTAATTTCTGCAAAAGGATTCCCGACCAAGTATTGAGTGCATAACTGAACATAATTATTTGAAGGTTGACTTTTTTTGTATTAAAAACACTTTTCTTTTATTGGTCGGATGAAATATGCTAATTTCTTGTTCATACATCACGGGACACAGAGCGGCATAGTCATTACTATGTGGGTTATATAGAATTACCTTCAGGTGCTGGCACTGGCAACTTCCAAAACAGGAAGTACCCTCCCCTATATAAGCCCCTCCCATCTCAGAGTACCTCAGTTTTTTGCCAGTGTCTAAGGTGTTGGCCAAGGTTAACATGTATTCATCTGGGCTTGTGTACAGGTTCTCTGGGCCTTAGCAAGCTATTCCGGATCCGACCAAAAAAGCTTCATAGCTAAACAGTCGGTACCCGGGCCTTGCAGAGAAGAGCAGGGTTTTGCCTGTAATGCCTCTCTTAGGAGGGCTGGACCCTGGGATCCAGAGCTCTGGTCATACCCAAAACCAAGAGGCTATCTGTGCAGGGTGCTATACAGGTCCAGGGGAGTGGAATCCTTGGGAACCCGGTCCCTGAAGGTCTAGTACAATGCCTGCCGTGAGAGGTGAAGTTTGGGCTTCTGTGGACCAAACAAAGTCCTGCGGCGGGGAAAAGGTAAGTGGGGGCCCCTCAGGAACTTGGTTCTATTGAGGGGACCCCCAAGCCTAATATGTCTTTCTGCCTGTTACCTAAAGGTTTTCCCGCTAATAGCTGTATATGCCTAAGAAATCCTAGAAATGTCTTTTCATAAAGGAAGTTTTAAAAACTGTAAACCTGGAAATGTTTTTCATAAAAAAAAAAAAAAAAGACAAAAGTGCGGTACCTGTGTTAGTCCACTAGAGGCCGCTGTGGAACGTCTTTTTTTCTTGGGACTATTCCTTCCATGGTGAAAGTCCAGGCAGATGAGTGAGCTCTCTATCAGGGAAGCTGCATTCCTTTGTCATGCTGCCAAGTAGTTTCCTTCCATCCCCGAGTCCTGGTGAAACAGGGACCCTGGCTCCTCTCCCTACATGGCGCCAAGAGCGCACACGTGCACGCGCACACGCGCGCACACACGCTTTCTTTTTATAGATTTAGCTTAAAAAAAGGGGGCGGAGCCTGGCGGATGACGCGCTCTGTGCGCCCAGCGCTTCTGCGCATGTGCGGGCGTCCCAGCAAGATAAAAGGACTCAGTCCACGCTGCTTGCTATGGACACAGAGCATGAAAAGGAGCTGGTAGCATGGTATAGGGGCTTACAGCGGGCGGTTGATACAGGCATCCCCAGAAAGACGCATTAGTAGACACCCACTGATGTACATAGCAGCAAATTGCATTAGACTATTTCAGTAAAGGGGTGTATTGCGGCTGGAATACCTCAGCTTTGAACTAAGGAATATGCCGCCTAAAAAACTCCGAGATATACCTCTCAGGAAGTGTAGGGGGTCTCCATCGGGCTCTGAGGATCTGGAGCAGTCATCTGCACCTTCCTCCCCTGAGAAATCAGAGGTTAATACCCATAAGGAACCCCCGGGAGTGCCAGGTACTGCGGCTGTCCTCAGTCCACCTGCTCCTGCATATATAACAGAGGAGGTTTTTGCCTCAACTCTGGAGGGATTGGAGCAGAGATTGGCAGCATTGATCGCTTCTTCTCTACAGGAAAGAAAGCGCGCCAGATCTCCATCACCTCCATTAGAGTGCCTGTTGGCAGAGCAACAGTCCCAGGAAGGGACTGACCTACCTGAAGGGGATCAGGAGGAGGTTAACTCTGTTTTTGAGGAATCGACAGTAGATGAACCATTTTCAGCATCACAGACTGAAAGATTGTGTGTCCAGACCCTAACTGACATGGTTCGATCTGCATTTAAAATGCCTCTTGTTGAACCATCAACTACTGCTGTCTCCTCATTGGGGTCGCTAAAAGCTCCCCAGGTTAATTGCTCCTTTCCAATACATCCATTATTGGAAGAACTTATATACCAGGACTGGGAACATCCTGATAAACTATTTGTTCCGCCTAAGAAATTTCCGGTGATCTATCCCATGGAGGAAAAGTTCACCCAGAGATGGAATGTTTCTACGGTGGATGCAGCCATCTCTTCTGTGAACAAATCACTGACATGCCCAGTAGATAATGTTCAAATGTTCAAAGATCCAGTAGATAAAAAATTGGAATCTTTATTAAAATCTGCTTTTTCCACAGCAGGGGCTGTTACACAGCCAGCAGTGGCAGCTATTGGGGTCTGCCAAGCTTTAAAGGATCAGATGAAAATGGTCCTGAGGGATTTGCCAGACCAGCAGGCCCAGGCTCTGGCTGATCTGCCTAGAGCATTATGCTTTGCGGTTGACGCCATCAAGGATTCCATCCATCAGGCCTCCCGCCTCACGCTGTCTTTGGTACATATGCGTAGGCTTCTGTGGCTCAAGAACTGGTCTGCTGAAGCTCCCTGTAAGAAGCTCTTAGTTAGCTTCCCATTTCATGGGGAACGCCTTTTTGGCGAAGACCTGGATAAGTATATCCAGAAGATTTCCAGTGGTAAAAGGACTCTCTTACCGAGTAAAAAGAGGTCTAGGGGTCCATCTTTTAAGAGGACTACCTCTCCTATCCCTGCGACGTCTGCTACTAAGCAGTTCCGACGGCCTCCTCGGTCAAACTCAGGGGGTAAAAATCAGGGACAGTCACAGGGTAATAAGAAACCCTGGATCCGAAGGGGTACTAAACCAGCCTCCAAGTCAAGCCTATGAAGGGCTGCCCCCACTCAAACGGGTGGGGGGAAGACTTCAGTTGTTCGCAGAGACCTGGCGGGAGACGATCAAAGACAGAAGGGTGCTCACCGCAGTAACTCTGGGATACAAGTTGGAGTTAAAAGAGTCTCCTCCTTCCCATTTTATGTGGTCAGGCATGCCAAAAGACCCTCTGAAAAGAGGGTCTCTCCTATTGGCGTTAGAACAACTATTGCTCCAAGGAGTAATTATGGAGGTTCCTATGGAAGAGTGGGGGTTGGGTTTCTACTCAAACCTTTTCACAGTCCCGAAACCAAACGGGGACATAAGACCCATATTGGACCTAAAGAGTCTAAACAAATTTCTAAACGTCCGGTCTTTCCGGATGGAGTCGATCCGATCGGTCACCGCTGCCCTACAGGGGGAGGAATGGTTAGCCTCGATCAACATCAAAGATGCTTACTTGCATGTTCCCATCTTTCCAGGTCATCAAAAATTTCTACGCTTTGCAGTAGAAGGGTGCCATTTTCAGTTCAGAGCCTTACCATTCGGTCTGGCCACAGCACCACGAGTGTTCACAAAAATTCTGGCCCCACTGTTGGCCGATCTAAGATCACGAGGTGTAACAATAATGGCATACCTAGACGACCTGTTGTTGATGGACCACTCAGTTGCCAAGCTAGAAGTGGTAATTGTCGATACAATCAAGTATCTAGAATCTCACGGTTGGGTCATCAACCTGGACAAGTCAGCCCTACAGCCAGTGAAAAACCTGGTATATCTAGGGCTACGGCTGGATTCAGACCAGAGGAAGATTTTCTTACCTCTAGACAAGGTATCCTCTTTGAGGGGCTTGGTCCGTCTGCTTTGTGCAAAAAGACAGCCGTCCATACGCCTGTGCATGAGGCTGCTAGGAAAGATGGTAGCATCATTCGAAGCTGTGCCATACGCCCAATTCCACTCAAGGAATTTACAGAGGGCCATATTGTCAGCCTGGAACGGAAAAATTCAGGCTCTAGACTTCCCGATGGCTTTGTCCCCTTCCGTTCGGAAGAGTCTCTGCTGGTGGTTGATCCCCCAGAATCTCCAGAAAGGAAAAACCCTTCAGTCCGATATCCTGGAAGGTGGTCACTACAGATGCCAGCCTTATAGGCTGGGGGGCAGTACTGGAGCAATGGTCTCTCCAGGGCAGATGGTCAAATGTAGTAAAAACCCTGCCCATCAATCTCTTAGAGATACGAGCAGCCCGGTATGCCCTAGTAGCCTGGACATCCAGACTCCAAGGGTCCCCTGTCAGAATTCAATCAGACAATGCCACAGCAGTGGCATATATCAATCATCAGGGAGGCACCAGGAGTCGTGCAGCCCAGAGGGAAGTAAGTCACATCCTGGAATGGGCAGAAAAGCATGTCCCATGTATATCAGCTGTCTTCATTCCAGGGGTGGAGAATTGGAAGGCGGACTTTCTGAGTCGCCAACAGTTATGCCCAGGGGAATGGTCCCTTCATCCCGAGGTCTTCCGAGCAATATATCAGCGGTGGGGAACACCGGATGTAGATCTGCTAGCATCCAGATTCAACGCAAAGGTGGACAGATTTGTCTCCCGGACAAGGGATCCCCTCGCTTGCGGCTCGGATGCTCTGGTGTTCCCTTGGGATCAGTTCAGACTGATATATGCATTCCCTCCGCTACAATTGTTGCCTCGACTCCTTCGCAGAGTCAGGTTGGAAAAGAAGCTGGTGATCCTGGTGGCTCCAGCGTGGCCCCGAAGGGCCTGGTACGCGGAGATCATCAAAATGTCTGTGGGGAGTCCTTGGACCCTTCCACGTCGTCCGGACCTGCTTTCGCAAGGACCGATATACCACCCTTCCTTACTAACTCTAAGTTTAACGGCCTGGCTATTGAATCCCACATCCTAAAGAAGAGAGGTCTCTCTAACTCTGTGGTATCAACTATAATCAATGCCAGGAAGCCTGTATCCAGGCAGATCTACTATAGAGTCTGGAAGGCGTACATCACTTGGTGTGAGGCCAGGAAATGGCATCCACGTAAGTACATTATAGGCAGAATTCTGGACTTCCTACAGTGGGCTGTAGACAGGAAGTTTGCCTTAAGTACTATCAAGGGTCAGGTTTCGGCCTTATCAATACTATTTCAAAGGCCCCTGGCTATGCATTCACTTGTCAAATCCTTTATGCAAGGGGTGACTCGTATTATTCCACCGATTAAAGCTCCCATATGCCCATGGGATCTAAATTTGGTTCTGTCGGTTCTGCAGAAGCAGCCGTTTGAACCTTTGCGGCACATTTCCTTGGTTCTACTCACCAGAAAATTGATATTTTTAGTAGCCATATGCTCGGCTAGAAGAGTGTCGGAATTAGCCGCCATGTCCTGTAATGAGCCATATCTGGTTATTCATAAGGACAGAGTAGTATTACGCCCTCACCCAGCCTTTCTTCCTAAGGTGGTATCGAGGTTTCACTTGAACCAGGATGTGGTTCTTCCTTCCAAGCTCGGTAGCGGAAAAGTTATTGCATTCTTTGGATGTAGTAAGAGCAGTTAAAGCTTATCTAAAAGCCACTGCTCAGATTCGTAGAACGGATTCTCTGTTTGTTCTGCCGGAAGGCCCCAGAAAGGGTCAGGCAGCATCAAAATCTACTTTAGCCAAGTGGATTCGACAGGTCATAATACAAGCCTATGGCTTGAGAAGTAGACCGCCTCCGTTCAAAGTTAGGGCGCACTCCACGAGAGCAGTTGGAACTTCATGGGCAGTGCATCACCAGGCCTCCCTGGCTCAAATTTGTAAGGCCGCAACATGGTCTTCAGTTTACTAGGTTCTACCAGGTGGACGTTAGAAGTCAGGAGGATGTCGCCTTTGGGCGCAGTGTGTTGCAGGCCGCAAAAGATCCTCATGCCTGATGGCGCCCAGCTTATGTATGGTGTATCCCCCCCTCATTTGGCATTGCTTTGGGACGTCCCACATAGTAATGACTATGCCGCTCTGTGTCCCGTGATGTATGAACAAGAAAGTAGGATTTTTAAAACAGCTTACCTGTAAAATCCTTTTCTTGGAGTACATCACGGGACACAGAGCTCCCACCCCTCTTTTGGGGACACGTATTGCTTTGCTACAAAACTGAGGTACTCCCGGATGGGAGGGGCTTATATAGGGGAGGGTACTTCCTGTTTTGGAAGTTGCCAGTGCCAGCACCTGAAGGTAATTCTATATAACCCACATAGTAATGACTATGCCGCTCTGTGTCCCGTGATGTACTCCAAGAAAAGGATTTTACAGGTAAGCTGTTTTAAAAATCCTACTTTTTTGAGATAGGATTTTTGGGTTGTCATGAGCTGTATGCCAAAATCATCAATATTAAAACAAGAAAAGCCTTGAACTACTTCAGTTGTGTGTAATGAATATAAAATATATGAAAGTCTAATGTTTATCAGTACATTACAGAAAATAATGAACTTTATCACAATATGCTAATTTTTTGAGAAGGACCTGTATGTTGTGTAAATTGGATGCCCATGTGGGTGTATGTATGTGTGTCTTTGTGTATGTGAGTTGTGTATATGTATGTTTATATGCGAGTATGTGTATGTATGTATGTATGTATGTATGTATGTATAAGGACGTTACTTTTAATCCTGACGGCTAACCCGTACTATCAGGACTGCATTTTGTAGGACTCGTTCACAATAGCGGCAAGGACTGACAGTCCTCTAAAAAAGCAATCCATACTCAGATCGCTTCTCAGATGCATTTTGGCAATATGTTACCTCCTCACTGGCTGTTTTAACCCCCTAAATGCAGCGCCACCATTGCAGGCAGAGGCGGCTCTCTAATTAGGCGGCCGCCTAAGGCCTCACACTCACAGGGGCTTCGCGGCCGCCTAATTTGCCTCTGATGAAACACCGATCACAGCGCCGGCGGCTCACCCTAACTCCACTGGGGCCCTGCGCGGCCTCGTCATGCAGCATTCGGTCCGGCGGTGGCAGCAGGTGCAGGACAGCAAAGGCCTCTAGGTGGCGGCAGTGTCCAGATGACAGCACCCGGCTCCAGGTGCCATCTCCACCAGACGTGCGTGCAGCACACCTGCCTGGCCGCCTATTCTAATCATCAGCAGTCGGTCCCCATGACTATTAAGAGGAGGAAGGACGGATCTCTTGATGCTGCCTGCCTGGCTGACCCCCGCGACCGATGAGAAAGTAAGTGCCCGTTCAGCGCCCCCGTGCCTGGATAGGAGAAGCGGTGGGCGGCTGCATATAGAGGAATTGAGATTTCCATATTCCTTTATGCAGCCGCTGGATGCTTGCAGGAGGGAGAGGAGGAGAATCAAGCATTCAGCGGATGCATGGAGGAATATGGAAAGCTGAATTCCTCTATATGCAGCCACCCATCGCTCCTCCTATCCAACTTTTTTTGCAGTCCCCCCTGTGCTCTTCAGCCCCTCCTTGTGCTCCCTGGCTCCTCCCCCATTCTTTCCGCCTCCTATGCCTTCCCCCCAGTGCTCTCCAGCCCCCCCCAGTGCTTTCCGTCTCCCCGGTGCTCTCCAGCCCCCCCCTGCTCTCCACCCATGTTCTTTCCGTCTCCCCCCCAGTGCTTTCTGTCTCCCCCAGTGCTCTCCAGCCCCCCCCTGTTCTCAATCCATGTTCCTTCTGCCCCCCCAGTGCTCTCTAGCTCTCCCCATCACTCTCCAGCCCCCACCCCTGTTCTCTCCACACCCCAGTGCTCTCCACTCCCCCCCAGTGCTCTCCAGCTCCCCATGCTCTCCACCCCTATTATTTCTGCCCCCCCAGTGCTCTCCAGCACTACCCATTACTCTCCAGCCCCCATGCTCTCCACCCCTGTTCTTTCTTCCCCCCAGTACTCTCCAGCTCTCCCAATCACTCCCCAGCCCCCAGTGCTCTTCACCCCTGTTCTTTCTGGCCCCCCAGTGCTCTCCAGCCCCCCTAGTGCTCTCCAGTTCTCCCCATCGCTCTCCAGCCCCCACCCCTGTGCTCTTCAACCCCATTCTCTCCACCCCCCCTCCCAGTGTTCTCCGCCCCCCCCCCAGTGCTCTCTGCTCCCCCCTGCTCTTTGTCCCCCCCTGCTCTCCACCCCTGTTCTTTCTGACCTACCAGTGCTCTCCAGTTCTCCCCATCGCTCTCCAGTTCTCCCCATCTCTCTCCACCCCCCTCCCAGTGCCCCCCCCTCAGTGCTCTCTGCTCTCCCCTGCTCTCTCTGGCCCCCCAGTGCTCTCTAGCTCTCCCCAACCCCCACCCCTGTGCTCTCCAGCCCACCCCCGCAGTGCTCTCCACTCCCCCCAGAGCTCTCCAGCCCTGTTCTTTCTTGTCCCCTTCCCTCAATGCTCTCAAGCTCCCCCTATCGATCTCCAGCCCCCACCCTTGTGCTCTCCAGGCCCCCGTGCTTTCCACCCCTGTTCTTTCTGCTCCCCCCAGTGCTCTCCATCCCCCCCAGTGCTCTCTGCCCCTGTTCTTTTTGATCCCCCCAGTGCTCTCCACTCCCCACCCCTGTGCTCTCCACTCCCCCCTGCTCTTTGTCCCCACCCATGTGCTCTCCAACCCCACCAGCGCTCTTCACTCCCCCCAGTTCTCTCCACTCCCCCAGTGCTCTCCACCACCCCTGTGCTCTTTCCTGGCCCCCCTCACTCCCTGCAGCTCTGCTAGGTTCCCCCCTCCTTTATCCCACCGGCTGCTGAAGGGGATCTGTCAGGATGGAGAGCGGCGAAGAGACCAGTATCATAGGCTCCTCAGTCTAAAATGCTGGGCCTATTTTTTTGTCCCAGTGCGCGCCTGGCAAGGAAGATGAGCTGCGAGGGCAGCAAGCACCGATAGCCTTGGAGGGAGAAGAGCTCTGAAGACCATCAAGGACAGGCTGACTGGGGCCAGAAAATGAGGATGGGTAGAAGGTTTAGGTGGCCAGGGACCACTCCATCTCACACCAAACAGATCCTCTAGAAAGAGCAGAACAGAGCCTGCCTGCTGCTGGCCGTCATGGATATCTTACTGGCATGGAAGGTACCGTATCGAGCATCACACCTACAGACTGGGACATGGGGCACAGGAGTGGCTGCAGACAGGGACAGAGCTAGAGATCTCTCTCTCCCTCTCCCTCCTCTCCCCCTCTCTCTCCCTCTCTCCCCCTCTCTCTCTCCACGCTCTCTCTCTCCCCCTTCTCTCTCCCCCTCTCTCCCTCCCCACCTCTCTCTCTCTCCCTCCCCATCTCTCTCTCCCCTCTCTCCCCCTTCTCTATCTCTCCCCCTCTTGCTCTCTCCCCCTCTCTCTCTGTTCCCCCTCTCTCTCCCCCCTCTTTCTATCCCCCCTCTCTCTCCCCTCTCCCCTCCTCTCTCTCTCTGTCTCCCCCTCTCTCTCTCCCTCTCCCCCCTCTCTCTCCCTCCCCCCCCTCTCTCTCTCTCCTCTCTATCTCTCTCTCCCCTCTCCTTCCCTCTCTCCCTCCCCTTCTCTATCCCTCTCTCTCCCCCCTCTCTCTCTCTATCCCCCCTCTCTCTCTCTCCCCCTCTCTCTCTCTCCCCCTCTTCTCTCCCTGCGCTATGCTGGGACCCCCCCTCTCCTTCCCCTGTGGATGTAGACTGACTCAGTGACACCCCACCTCAGTCTCCCAAGGCACATGGAAGATTCCTGGAGGGGTTGTCACCTTGCCGGGTCCCAGATGTTTTATTGTCTGCAAATGTTTGATGGTGAGAAGGGTGCCCTGGAAGTGCTGTTGATGAACTGTGTGCTAGATCCGTCCATCTTTCTGCAGCCATTTTTATTGCTTGAATTTTTTTCCCCCCATTATGGGAGTAAGTGGGGCCTCATGTCTACGTTTTGCCTAAGGTCTCACAAAGCCTAGAGCCGCCTCTGATTGCAGGGCTGTTGCAGCACAGCCTCATTCACATGAATAGGTTGCATTCAGCTCGTGGTAGTGCCTGCTGAATGCAACAGGATGCATAATTCCTGCCACAGCAAAGCATTATGGCCACAGCATGTGTACAACCCTATCCCTACAGTTAAAAGGGGAGCAGTTGGCTGCGGGGTTAGTAAAAATGTGGCTCAACCGCATGGCTTTACCATCTCCCAACCATATCTGCTGGAGCCCTTAGACTGAAATGCCTTGAGACTAAAAATACTTTTAAAGGGTGACTTAAAACAGGTTGAGAATTCCTGTCATATACTGCTATATACTGTACATACTTGTAATAAATATTACATATAAAATGTCCATGCCCCTAATAAAAGCTTTTACTGAAAATAATATATCTCACTAGAGGTCTCATTAATTTTGTTTAATTTTGAACATTTTCTGCATGCCGCTGTTTGAATGTGCTGACCTTTAGTTTGCTGTTCAATTCAACTGAATGGACACTATCATACAGTACTACAGTGCCTTGAAAAAGTATTCATACCCCTTGACATGTTCCAGGTTTTGTCATGTTACCACGAAAAACGTAAATGTATTTTATTGGGATTTTATGTGATAGACCAACACAAAGTGGCACATAATTGTGAATTGGAAGGAAAATGATAAATGGTTTTCAATTTTTTTTACAAATATAAATATGTGAAAGGTGTGGCTGGCGAGCATTTGTATTCAGCCCCCCTGAGTCAATACTTTGTAGAACCACCTTTCGCTGCAGTTACAGTTGCAAGTCTTTTTGGGTATGTCTCTATCAGCTTTGCACAGCTAGAGAGTGACATTTTTGCCCATTCTTCTTTGCAAAATAGTTCAAGCTCTGTCAGATTGGATGGAGACTGCCTGTGAACAGCAATTTTCAAGTCTTGCCACAGATTCTCAATTGGATTTAGGTCTGGACTTTGAGTGGGCCATTCAAAAACATGACTAGGCTTTGATTTAAACCATTCTATTGTAGCTCTGGCTGTATGTTTAGAGCCGTTGTCCTGCTGGAAGGTAAACCTCCGCCCCAGTCCCAAGTCTTTTGCAGACTCTAACAGGTTCTCTTGTAAGATTGCCCTGTATTTGGCTCCATCCATCTTCCCATCAGCTCTGACCAGCTTTCCTGTCCCTGCTGAAGAAAATTGTTTCCACGACATGATGCTGCCACCACCATGTTTCACGGTGGGGATGGTGTGTTCAGGGTGATGTTCAGTGTTAGCTTTCCACCACACATAGCGTTTTGCTTTTAGGCCAAAAAGTTCAATTTTGGTCTCATCTGACCAGAGCACCTTCTTCCACATGTTTGCTGTGTCCCCCACATGGCTTCTCGCAAACTGCAAACGGGACTTCTTAAGGTTTTCTTTCAACAGTGGCTTTCTTCTTGCCACTCTTTAATAAAGGCCAGTATGTGGACTGCACCTGTGGACAGATTGTCCTGTGGACAGATTCTTCCTCCTGAGCTGTGGATCTCTGCAGCTCCTCCAGAGTTACCATGGGCCTCTTGGCTGTATCTCTAATTAATGCTCTCCCTGCCCAGCCTGTCAGTTTAGGTGGACGGCCATGCCTTGGTAGGTTTGCAGTTTTGCCATACTATTTCCATTTTCGGATGATGTATTGAAAAGTGCTCCGTGAGATGTTCAAAGATTGGGATATTGTTTTTTTTAAACCTAACCCTGCTTTAAACTTTTCCACAACTTTATCCCTGACCTGTCTGATGTGTTCCTTGGTCTTCATGATACTGTTTATTTACTATGGTTCGCTAGCAAATCTCTGAGGGCTTCACAGAACAGCTGTATTTAGACCGAGATTAAATTGGAGGTGGACTCTATTTGCTAATTAGGTGACTTCTGAAGGCAATTGGTTCCACTAGATTTTAGTTAGGGGTATCAGAGTAAAGGGGGCTGAATACAAATGCACGCCACACTTTTCAGATATTTGTGTTAAAAAACATTTATCATTTTCCTTCCACTTCACAAATATGTGTCACTTTGTGTTGGTCTATCACATAAAATCCCAATAAAATACATTTTCGTTTTTGGTTGTAACATGACAAAATGTGGAAAATTTTAAGGGGTATGGAAACTTTTTCAAGGCACTGTATATCGCAAAAAGTGGAAATGCACAATAATTTGTGTTAAAGAGCATGCAATATATATATATTTTTTTAATTTAAGATCATGTGAAATTGATTGCCAGTGAGTAAGGGTACCTACAGACTATATGTAGTGACCTGTACAAGAAAAACGCAGATCACAGCTAGGGCACATAGAAAATAAAAAAAGGTAAACGTGCATTGCGCAATCCCCTGCTAGATGTAGGCACAGGCCTGCATGGTAAAATGCTGCATTTTCCTGTGCGGACTAGTGAGGACAAGCTCTAAATAACGTGAAAGTGACCTTATTTTTACAATAATAACAATTGAATACTCACTGTGATGATTTTTATTATATATATATATATTTTTTTGCTGTAGCTAATCTTTGTTTACCAACTACGCTTCAACATCTCAACTGTAATACATATTGTATTTCATTAATTTACCATATACAAAACCTCACAGTATGCTGACCTTGTATTACAAATAATTGCTATAGCATGTATACATTGTACTCATGTGTTTGCCTAACAGCGGAAAGTTAAAAAATAGAGAGCAAAGGTAATGCTATTGATAAGAACATATAATTACCCTGTCTTCTCATAACAGTCTTCTTTTTACTTTACTCATTGTTTTTCATAAATTCAACAAGAACAATAAGTCCATATATATATATAGTAAAAGAATAAAAAGGTGTCCCTTGGCAGCGAACAATCAAAAAGCTTCTTGCTTCCATGCTATAATTACCTGTGTACCATAATTACTGGGCTCTGCACTACAGGCTAACCATAATCACACAAAGCACACCATTTAAATAAACTACAAAAGTAACATAATATTGCTACCCACACATTCGGAGTTCCTGGCACATGCATTGAGGTAAAAAGGCATTAATTACAAAAATATACAGTGATTCAATTAAGAAAATAAATGTTGGCAGTTGAGAAAAAAAAAAACTTTTTTAGTGGCACCATTAGCTTTGCTTCCCAATGTTCCTTGTAATTACCAGCAACATACAGTGTTACAATTTTCACATTAAAGAGAAAGAACTGCCTGCCAATTTTAATTTATGTGTAAACTGCCCCGAAGTGATAAAGATATACAGTACTGAGTATTTATTTAAAAAAAGTTTGTTAAATTACTCGGTGCCTTTGGACAATGGGGTTATTGGGGTCATTGTCCTGCTGCAAAATACATTTGGGCCAATCACACGCCTTCCTGATGATATGGCATGATGGATAAGTATCTGCCTGTATTTCTCAGTATTGAGGACACCATTGATCCTGACCAAATCTCCAACTCCATTTGCAGAAATGCAGCCCAACACTTGCAAGGAACCTCCAACATGCTTCACTGTTGCCTGCAGATATTCATTTTTGTACCGCTCTACAGCCCTTCGGCAAAGTCCCTCCTGCTACAGCCGAACATATTTCAAATTTTGACTCATCAGTCCAGAGCACCTGCTGCCATTTTTCTACACCTCTGTTCCTTGTACAGCCATGGCCAAAGGTTTTGAGAATGACACAAATATTCGTTTTTATAAAGTCTGCTGCCTTAGTTTTTATGATAGCTATTTGCATGTACTCCAGAATGTTCTGAAGAGAGATCAGATGAATTGCAATTAACTGCAAAGTCCCACTTTGCCATAAAAATGAACTTAATCCCATAAAAAACATTTCCACTGCATTTGTGAAGAAGGATTCAGAGCACGCAAGAAAGTCCAACAAGCGCTAGGAACGTCTCCTAAAGTTGATTCAACTGCGGGATCGGGGCACCACCAGTGCAGAGCTTGCTTAGGAATGGCAGCAGGCAAGCGTAAGTGGATCTGCACGCACAGTGAGGCGAAGACATTTGGTGGATGGCATGGTGTCAAGAAGGGCACTAAAGAAGCCCCTTCTCTCCATGAAAAACATCAGGGACAGACTAATATTCTGCAAAAGGTGCAGGAATTGGACTGCTGAGGACTGGGGTAAAGTAATTTTCATTATGCCATTCGATTGTTTGGGGCATCTAGAAAAAACCTTGTCTGGAGAAGAAAAGGTGAGCGCTACCATCAGTCCTGTGTCATACCAACAGTAAAGAATCCTGAGACCATTCATGTGTGGGGTTGCTTCTCAGCCAAGGGAGTGGGCTCACTGACAATTTTGCCTAAGAACACAGCCATGAACAAAGAATGTTACAAAAACATCCTCCAAGAGCAACTTCTCCCAACCATCGATGAACAGTTTGGTGACAAACAATGCCTTTCCAGCATGATGGAGCACCTTGCCATGAGGCAAAAGTGATAACTAAGTTGGGAACATTTTGGGTGCATGGCCAGGAAACTCACCAGACTTTAATCCCTTTGAGAACTTATATTCAATCCTCAAAAGGAGGTTGAACAAAAAAAAAAACACACATTCTCATAAACATCAAGCATTGATTATGCAAGATTGGACTGCCATCAGGATGTAGCCCAGAAGTTGATTGACAGCATGCCAGGGAATGAATTGCAGAGGTCTTGAAAAAAAGGGTCAACACTGCAAATATTGACTCTGCATAAACCTAATGTAGTTCTCAATAAAAATCTTTGACACTTATAAAATCCTTGCAATTATACTTCAGTATACCATAGTAATATCTGACAAAAAGATCTAAAAACACTGAGGCAGCAGACTTTGTGAAAATTAATATTGTGTCATTCTCAAAACTTTTGGCTACGGCTGTCTGGTGTGAGATTCTTTCGAAAATATTAGGCATATGATATTTAAAGGTCCATCAACACAGTAGTGCAGGTTTAAAGAAAAAGGTTTCAATTTCTAGAGAGTAGAGAGATTGGTAAGGATGGAATTTGTATCCCTAGACATATCCTCAGGCCATACCCCCCAGGGTCTGGCAGGTGATCAGAATGGCAATAACCAGATGCAGGGTAAGAACACTAGGAGAATAAGGGGTTTCCATTTTTTATCCCCTCAATCTTTTAAGCAAGGGAACATTCTCGACAGGGGCTGTCAGAGTCTTGTGGTAAAACAGGAATTGGACTGGTCCATAACTGGATCAGCTCACCTCTTAAGAAACACCTCCTAAATAGGTTACTGCATAAAACACTTGGGAGGAAAAAAAACTGGTCCAGATTTTGACAGGTTGGGGCCTTCTGAAGGAGCTCAGACTGGTAAACTTAGAAAAGTCAGATGCAGTTTGCTCCAGATTTAAACAAATATGTAAGATGTCAATAAGGCTCAAAATAGTGGGTAATTTCAGAAAATTCAAGCTCTCCAGGCATTGAGGTGATTTTTGCCATAAAATTTTCTTGCAGAAAATTCCTGACTGGATTAATGCCTAGAAGATTTAATGATTGCTCCAAGGAGCATGATGACTCTAGCATGGAACAATTTCCAGGCGTTCAGCATCAGGCCCTTGTGCAGGGATGCTGCAAGCTGCCCCAGAGCTGATAGCAGACCGAGAGCCAGAAGGGAACAAGATGATCCCTCCCTCTGTGCCCATGTTCTCACATTCTTTCAAGCACAAATGTGTAGGCTTGCAAAAGGTACTCACAGAGAAACTGGTGAGCAGGGGAGGTTATCTAGCTGACTGGCTGTGACCACTTTATTTTAAGGTAGCAGGAATCCTGTGAGTAGTGATGAGCCGAACACCCCCGGGTTCGGTTCGCACCAGAACCCGCGAACGGACCGGAAGTTCGAACGAACATTAGAACCCTATTAAATACAATGGATGCGAACGTTCGAATTCTAAAGTGCTAATTATAACAACTATTATGCATGTTATTGTCCTAAAAAGGGTTTGGGAACCCGGGTTCTGCACCAGGGGACATGTATCAATGCAAAAAGAAGTTTTAAAAACGGTCGTTTTTCGGGAGCAGTCATTTTAATGATGCATAAAGTGAAAAAAAAAAAGTCAAATATTCCTTTAAATATCGTACCTGGGGGGTGTCTAAAGTATGCCTGTGAAGTGCCACGTGTTTCCCGTGTTTAGAACTGTCCCTGCACAAAATGACACTTCTAAAGGAAAAAAAAGCCATTTAAAACTGCTTGCGGCTTTAATGTAATGTCTGGTCCCGGTAATATGGATGAAATTCTTTAAGAAAAATGGCATAGCTACCCCATGACCCCCCCCCCCTACCCCAGCCCATTACCAGCCCCTTTGGGTCTTGTATGGATATTAAGGGGAACCCCGCACATAAAATAAAAAAGGCCCTATATACTCTGAACAGCCGTATACAGGCGGTGCATACAAGACAGGGACTGTAGGTTTGTTCTTATGTAGAATCTGTTTGTAATTTTGAACAGGTACATTGTTGAAGTGTAGCTCCAGCCCAAAAATCTATTTTTAAACTTTTTGGAAAACATAGGTAAGGGTTATCACCCCTGTAACATTTGTTTTGCTGTCTGTGCCCCTGTTCAGAACATTTCACCTCACTTTCCGTCCCAATGACAACTGTTTTTGAAATGTGGTGTTTTTCTTGAAACAAGGATTGCTGATAAAGCATCAGTACAGAGGAGACACCTTTCTCCCATATTTATTCTTACAGGAGAGAATTTTCCTTCCTAGTGGTAGATTTCCTCTCACTTCCTGTTGTCTTCTTGCGTTTGCAAGTAGGAGTCGTTTGTAAGTTGGATGTTTGAAAGTAGGGACCTGCCGTATATACTCTGCAGAAATAGGCCCCTTAGTTGTTGGTGTTGGCACAACACTGTAAGCACTCACAGTTACTCTTGGTTGGTGCTGGAACGCCCTGCTGTCAACTATTATATCAGGAATTTTAATTACATATAATTGTTGAACAGTGGTAGTAAAAATTGGGCCTTTGATGGTGGTGCTGGTGCCACAACACTGTAAGCCCTGACAGTTACTCTTGGTGGGTGCAGCAATGGGCCCTGCTGTGAATTATTAGATCAAGAATTGTAATTACATGCCCCTGTTGAACAGGGGCTGAAAAATTGGGCCTTAGGCACTGGTGGCACAACACTGCAACCCCTCACAGATACTGTACTTGGAGCACAGCAATGAGCCCTGTTGCAAAGTATTGCTTCAAAAATTGTAATGACACGCCCCTGTTAAACAGGGGCTGAAAAATTGGGCCTTAGGCACTGGTGGCACAACACTGCAACTCCTCACAGATACTGTACTTGGAGCACAGCAATGAGCCCTGTTGCAAAGTATTGCTTCAAAAATTGTAATTACACGCCCCTGTTAAACAGGGGCTGAAAAATTGGGCGTTAGGCACTGGTGGCGGCACCCATAAACAAAAATGATCTTCCAAGCTATCATCATCAATCGTATCATTGAGGACTCGGAGGAGGAGGATAGCCAGTCAACATAACAGCACAGGCACTCAGCATCAGCATCAGTCTTGAAGGGATGTGACATTTTAAAATCAATTAGTCTGTTATATCAGCATCAGGTGTGTGGTAGCTGGTGGTGATCCAAGACTGGTTCATCTTGATGAAAGTCAGTCGATCAACCGAGTCGGTGGACAGGCGCACCCTGTGATCCGTGACAAATCCTCCAGCAGCACTGAATGTGCGTTCCGAAAGAACGCTGGATGCAGGACAGGCCAGTAGCTCAATTGCATACTGTGCAAGCTCTGGCCAGTGATCCATCCTCAAGACCCAGTAAGCCAGAGGATTTTCGGTGGGGAAGGTGTCCAAGTCTGACCTTGCCCCTAGATATTCCTGCACCATGTTTATCAGACGCTGGCGATGGTTGCTGGAACCAATCATACTTTGGGGCTGCGGACTAAAGAATTGTCTGAACGCATCGGTCAGACGGCCACCTTCCCCACCGCTCCTTCTTTGACTGGCCGAAGCCTCAGCAACTCGTTGTCCAGGACCAGGAGTTTGCAACCTCCCAGTCTCTGGGAACGCGTTGCACAGACCTTTCTGCAAGGCCTCCCGGAGTTGTCTCATCCTCTGCTCCCTCTGCGACGGTAACATAAGGTCCGCAACCTTACCCTTGTACCGTGGATCAAGGAGAGTGGCCAGCCAGTAATGGTCCCTCTCCTTGATCCGAAGAATACGAGGATCCTTCCGCAGACTTTGCAGGATCAGGGAGGCCATGCAGCGTAGGTTTGCTGAGGCATTCGCTCCGGAGTCCTCTGGGTCACTAAGGACGACATGATCCGCAGCCACCTCCTCCCAGCCACGTACAAGTCCACTGGTTTCTTGGGACTGTAAATCATCCCTAAAAGACTGCTGCTGATGATGCTGAGTGCCAGCCTCCACCTCCATGCTGACACAATCCTCCTCCTCCTCCTCCTCCTCCTCCTCTTCCTGTGCGATGGGTGGGACAGAAGGAACACTGTCTGGGTAAAGGGGGCCTTGAGAGGCAAGGAAGTCCTCCTCTTCCTGCCTCTGTTCTGCCTCAAGTGCCCTGTCCATTATTCCACGCAGCGTGTGCTCCAACAGGTGGACAAGAGGTACAGTGTCACTGATGCATGCACTGTCACTGCTCACCATCCTCGTGGCCTCCTCAAATGGTGCCAGGACAGTGCATGCATCCCTGATCATGCCCCACTGGCGTGGAGAAAAAAAACCAAGCTCCCCTGACCCTGTCCTGGTGCCGTAGTCGCACAGGTACTCATTGATGGCCCTCTGCTGCGTGTGCAGCCGCTGCAGCATGGCCAACGTTGAGTTCCACCTGGTGGGCATGTCACATATAAGGCGGTTCTTGGGCAGGTTCAACTCCTTTTGCAGCTCAGCCAGGCGAGCACTGGCATTATAAGATCTGCGGAAATGCACACAGACTTTCCTGGCCTGCCTCAGGACATCCTGTAAGCCCGGGTACCTGCCCAAGAACCGCTGCACCACCAGGTTAAGGACGTGAGCCACACAGGGCACATGGGTCAGTTGTCCCTGTCGGAGGGCGGAGAGGAGGTTGGTGCCATTGTCGCAAACCACCATTCCTGGCTTAAGCTGGCGTGGCGTCAACCACCTCTCGGCCTGGCCCTGCAGAGCAGACAGGACCTCTGCCCCAGTGTGGCTTCTGTCCCCCAAACACACCAGCGCAAGCACGGCATGGCATCTTTTTGCCTGCGTACTTGCGTAGCCCCGTGAACGGCTACGGAGCACCGCTGGTTCATAGGACAAACCACAGGAAGAGGCCATGGAGGAAGAAGAAGAGGAGGGGGTGGAGGAGAGAGGTGTGTCACAACCAGTAGTAGCATTTTGGAGGCGTGGCGGTGGGACAACCTCCAACACTACTGCACCTTGTCCTGAATCCTTCCCAGCTGCCAAAAGAGTGACCCAATGGGCCGTGAAAGAAAGGTAACGTCCCTGTCCATGCCTGCTGGACCATGAGTCAGCGGTAATATGCACCTTACCGCTGACCGCCCTGTCCAGCGAGGCCAAGACATTGCCTTCCACATGCCGGTAGAGAGCCGGAATAGCCTTCCGTGAGAAAAAGTGGCGTTTGGGAACCTGCCACTGAGGAACCGCACATTGCACAAACTCACGGAAGGGGGCCGAGTCTACCAACTGAAAAGGCAGCAGTTGAAGCGCTAGCAATTTAGCCAAGCTAGCATTCAACCGCTGGGCATGTGGATGGCTGGGAGTGAACTTCTTTCGACGGTCCAGCAGCTGGGGCAGGGAAATTTGCCTGCTAGAATCGGACGTCGGTGTACTGCTAGCAGAGTGGGCGCAAGTACTTGGCTGTGACACACCTAATTCTACACCTTCATTCCTCTCAGTGCATGTTTCAGAGAGGACTGAAGTTATAGTGGGGTTGGAGATCCCAGCTGATGCGGTGCAAGGAGAGGTCCGCTTTGTTCTTTGGTGTGGGTCTTTGAGGTAGGCTTGCCAACGAGCTGCATGGCAGGTCAACATATGTCTGGTCAGGCATGTGGTACCCAAGCGGCTGATGTTTTGGCCACGCGATATACGCTTGAGACATATGTTGCAAACAGCAGCTGTGCGATCTGATGCACTAGCCTCAAAAAAGGCCCACACCAAAGAACTTTTTGAATGACGGGCAGAGGCAGCGCCCTGCACAGGCGGAGCTCTGCGGTGTGATTCCGTCGGTGTACTGCCCTTACGCTGGCCACCAAAGGGCATCCTGCCTCGTTGGAGATGTGCCTCCTCCTCATCCTCCTCCTCCTCCTCTCTCCTATTAGGCACCCACGTGGAGTCATTGACCTCATCATCCCCTCCCTCCTCATCACTGGAGCCAATCTGGCAGTATGCTGCAGCTGCTGGAACATGACTGCCAGATTGGTGTCCTTCTTGAGCATCCCCTCTGTCTGCTCTCACGCTACTGCCTTCCTCTAGCTGGGTTTCATCATCAGACCCTTCGAAACGCTGGGCATCCTCCTGGAGCATGTACCCAACACTGTGCTGAAACAGTTCGGGGGACTCCTCAGGAGGAGGACATGGTGGGTCTAGGGAAGGAGTGACTGATGATTTGTCTGACATTGATACCAGGGAAGACGACGCTTTGGCAGCTGCTTTTCCAGTACCCTGAGCCTGGGTGAGAGAGGATGAGGAGGAGGAGGAGGGCTTGGTCATCCACTCTACCAAGTCTTCGGCATGATGTGGCTCAACATGTCCAGCTGCCGAAAAGAAGGACAAGCGTGTCCCATGGCCATGTGCTGATGACAATGCACCGCGTCCACGACCAGCACTGTTGCCCCCAGACACAGAGCCTGCTTGCCCTCTTTTATTGCCTCCTGACTGTCTGCCTCTCCTTGTTTGCCTTCCAGACATTCTAATAGATGGCCTGCAGGGAGATGGGAAAAAAGCAATAAGGGCTACCTTCAGGTGTCCTTCTCTGTCCCTGGAAACAAGGACTTGCAGAGTGAAAGAAAAAAAACACTCTCCCTACCTACAGTTTTCTGTCCCTAGAAAAAATGTTTTTTTTAATCACAATATAGCACAAGGAAAATTAACTCACTGTCCTTACAGGTCCCTGGAAACAAGGACTTGCAGAGTGAAAGAAAAAAAACACTCTCCCTACCTACAGTTTTCTGTCCCTAGAAAAAAATGTTTTTTTTAATCACAATATAGCAAAAGGACAATTCACTCACTGTCCTTCCAGGTCCCTGGAAACAAGGACTTGCAGAGTGAAAGAAACTGACACTGTCCCTACCTAGAGTTTTCTGTCCCTGGAATAAATGTTTTTTTCAGCACAATATAGCACAAGGACAATTAACTCACTGTCCTTACAGGTCCCTGGAAACAAGGACTTGCAGAGTGAAAGAAAAAAAATACTCTCCCTACCTACAGTTTTCTGTCCCTAGAAAAAAATGTTTTTTTTAATCACAATATAGCAAAAGGACAATTCACTCACTGTCCTTCCAGGTCCCTGGAAACAAGGACTTGCAGAGTGAAAGAAACTGACACTGTCCCTACCTAGAGTTTTCTGTCCCTAGAATAAATGTTTTTTTTAATCACAATATAGCACAAGGAAAATTAACTCACTGTCCTTACAGGTCCCTGGAAACAAGGACTTGCAGAGTGAAAGAAAAAAAACACTCTCCCTACCTACAGTTTTCTGTCCCTAGAAAAAAATGTTTTTTTTAATCACAATATAGCAAAAGGACAATTCACTCACTGTCCTTCCAGGTCCCTGGAAACAAGGACTTGCAGAGTGAAAGAAACTGACACTGTCCCTACCTAGAGTTTTCTGTCCCTGGAATAAATGTTTTTTTCAGCACAATATAGCACAAGGACAATTAACTCACTGTCCTTACAGGTCCCTGGAAACAAGGACTTGCAGAGTGAAAGAAAAAAAATACTCTCCCTACCTACAGTTTTCTGTCCCTAGAAAAAAATGTTTTTTTTAATCACAATATAGCAAAAGGACAATTCACTCACTGTCCTTCCAGGTCCCTGGAAACAAGGACTTGCAGAGTGAAAGAAACTGACACTGTCCCTACCTAGAGTTTTCTGTCCCTAGAATAAATGTTTTTTTTAATCACAATATAGCACAAGGAAAATTAACTCACTGTCCTTACAGGTCCCTGGAAACAAGGACTTGCAGAGTGAAAGAAAAAAAACACTCTCCCTACCTACAGTTTTCTGTCCCTAGAAAAAAATGTTTTTTTTAATCACAATATAGCAAAAGGACAATTCACTCACTGTCCTTCCAGGTCCCTGGAAACAAGGACTTGCAGAGTGAAAGAAACTGACACTGTCCCTACCTAGAGTTTTCTGTCCCTGGAATAAATGTTTTTTTCAGCACAATATAGCACAAGGACAATTAACTCACTGTCCTTACAGGTCCCTGGAAACAAGGACTTGCAGAGTGAAAGAAAAAAAATACTCTCCCTACCTACAGTTTTCTGTCCCTAGAAAAAAATGTTTTTTTTAATCACAATATAGCAAAAGGACAATTCACTCACTGTCCTTCCAGGTCCCTGGAAACAAGGACTTGCAGAGTGAAAGAAACTGACACTGTCCCTACCTAGAGTTTTCTGTCCCTGGAATAAATGTTTTTTTCAGCACAATATAGCACAAGGACAATTAACTCACTGTCCTTACAGGTCCCTGGAAACAAGGACTTGCAGAGTGAAAGAAAAAAAATACTCTCCCTACCTACAGTTTTCTGTCCCTAGAAAAAAATGTTTTTTTTAATCACAATATAGCAAAAGGACAATTCACTCACTGTCCTTCCAGGTCCCTGGAAACAAGGACTTGCAGAGTGAAAGAAACTGACACTGTCCCTACCTAGAGTTTTCTGTCCCTAGAATAAATGTTTTTTTTAATCACAATATAGCAAAAGGACAATTCACTCACTGTCCTTCCAGGTCCCTGGAAACAAGGACTTGCAGAGTGAAAGAAACTGACACTGTCCCTACCTAGAGTTTTCTGTCCCTAGAATAAATGTTTTTTTTAATCACAATATAGCACAAGGAAAATTAACTCACTGTCCTTACAGGTCCCTGGAAACAAGGACTTGCAGAGTGAAAGAAAAAAAAACACTCTCCCTACCTACAGTTTTCTGTCCCTAGAAAAAAATGTTTTTTTTAATCACAATATAGCAAAAGGACAATTCACTCACTGTCCTTCCAGGTCCCTGGAAACAAGGACTTGCAGAGTGAAAGAAACTGACACTGTCCCTACCTAGAGTTTTCTGTCCCTAGAATAAATGTTTTTTTTAATCACAATATAGCAAAAGGACAATTCACTCACTGTCCTTCCAGGTCCCTGGAAACAAGGACTTGCAGAGTGAAAGAAACTGACACTGTCCCTACCTAGAGTTTTCTGTCCCTAGAATAAATGTTTTTTTTAATCACAATATAGCAAAAGGACAATTCACTCACTGTCCTTCCAGGTCCCTGGAAACAAGGACTTGCAGAGTGAAAGAAACTGACACTGTCCCTACCTAGAGTTTTCTGTCCCTAGAATAAATGTTTTTTTTAATCACAATATAGCAAAAGGACAATTCACTCACTGTCCTTCCAGGTCCCTGGAAACAAGGACTTGCAGAGTGAAAGAAACTGACACTGTCCCTACCTAGAGTTTTCTGTCCCTAGAATAAATGTTTTTTTTAATCACAATATAGCAAAAGGACAATTCACTCACTGTCCTTCCAGGTCCCTGGAAACAAGGACTTGCAGAGTGAAAGAAACTGACACTGTCCCTACCTAGAGTTTTCTGTCCCTAGAATAAATGTTTTTTTTTAAGCACACTATAGCAGAAGCACAAAACACACTGACACTCTCCCTACCTATCCTTCTCTTTCCCTAAACTAAAGGAATCCAGGTTAAGCAAGAAAGAAATAACAGTCACTGTCCCTGCCTATGCTACTCTATCCCTGCTCCGGAACACACTACACTAGGCCGCCGTGCTGGCGGCCTTTTATAGTGTGGGGCGTGTACTAAACACCCTCAGCAATAATTGGCCACAGGCATCCTGCCTGTGGCCAATCATTGCTCTCCTCGCTGCCGGCGCTGTGATTGGCCAAGCATGCGGGGTCACAGTGCATGCTTGGCCAATCACAGCGCCTGGATGACACTGCGATGGCGTAGTGCATTGTGGGCCGTTCGCGTCACTCGAATTTGGCGCGAACGGCCCAAATCGTTCGATCTTCGTCGAACGATCGAACAGCCAATGTTCGAGTCGAACGTATGTTCGACTCGAACACGAAGCTCATCCCTACCTGTGAGGATCATGGAGGTGATGTGGCTTCCCAGCAGGCAAAAAGGCATGGGTGCACACTGAATGGACATAGGAAGTGGTGCAGTGAAGTAGCACAAGCAAGACCTTGATAGAAAATTTAGCAGAGTAGGTGCTGGGCACCAATTTCAAAAAGATTTAAAAGACCAGCAATGGGAGCCACATACAAAAATGGTACAGCACCTCGTTCCCACCACCAGACTTCAACTGGAGAAGTGTTGTGGCGCAAGCACCTCTGCTAACCCCTTCAACTAGAGCAATAGTACCAAGTATGCACCAGGCTCCCTTTCATGGCCAAGCCTCTAACTTACCACAGCGGTTGTCCTGAAGATGCTGTGCAGCATCCACAATACAGACAAGCTGAAGGGTGCCAGCCAGGATCTAGGGGAACATGCCTCATCCAGACAGCCTTTGCCCCCTCCAGAGGGCATAATCCCTAAGGAATTTTCAGGGAAAGGGTTTCACTAATAGCTGTACCCATAAAGCAATCTGAGGTTGACTCTTACAGTACACATGGTGCTTTGGAGAGTGCCCCAAGCAGAGACCAACGCCGATCACTGGCTCCTTCCATCCACCTCTTCCATTCTCAGGTTCTTACTACGTTATGCCAGCATGCAAAGCATGCTATGAATGAAAGACAGGCAGATAAATGGCAGAATCTGCTTCCTCCCACCACGGGACACTTTGCATTCTGGGGAAAGAATATTGTGACGTCTATGAATGGAGGAGGCAAGTGGAAGAGGTGGGTGAGTTGTGCAACTCATTCACATTTGCAGTTGCTGGTGTAAACCCTAGCGGTGCTGGAAGATCACTGCTGTGTAAAGGTCCCCATGACATTGGAAAGAAGATTTCTACACTATGTAGCAGTCAGCTGGATATTTAATTAGTTTACAGGTAAGTTATGTACAGGGTCCTGTATAGTGTATAGCAAACAAAAAAAAAAAAATAGGGCTAAACATCAGCTTAAAGCATTTGTAAACCGCAGGTGATTATATAAAAAAAAAAATATTCCCTGCAAGGCAATGTCATATTGTGCTAGTATGCATCACATACTAATGCCGCGTACACACGGCCGTTTTTAATGTCATTGAAAAAAAGTTTTTCTCGACGTGATTCTTCTCAAGCCTGCCTTGCCTACACACGATCGTGAAAAAAAATGCTCGAGCAAAGCGCAATGACGTACAATATGTACGACAACACGTACGACGGCACTATAAAGGGGAAGTTCCATTCGGATGGCGCCACCCTTTGGGCTGCTTTTGCTGATCTCGTGTTAGTATAGTTTGGTGAGAGACGATTCACACTTTTCTGCCTCGTGTTTTTCAGTCCGTTACAGCGTGACGAATGTGCTATCTCCATTACGAACGCTAGTTTTACCAGAACGAGCGCTCCCGACTCATAACTTGCTTCTGAGCATGTGCGTTTTTTTCCCGTCATTATAGCATACACATGGACGTTTTTCACGATGAGAAATACGACGATGTGAAAAACAACGAGAAAAAATAGAGCATGTTCTAAATTTTTAATGGCCATTTTTCTCGTCGAGAAAAATGCTTTGGAGCCCACACACGATCGTTTTTAATGACCAATTTAAAAAAAAAAAAATTTCTCGTCATGAAAAATGGTCGTGTGTACGCGGCATAAGCCTAAGGTAAGCCTTTGTAGCGGGGATTTAAAAAGGGGGGGAAGCATCTGGGTTATTTAACCCAGATGTACTAATTGTTAGGGAATCTGAGAATCCCTTTTTGTGGTTCTTGGAGGACTCTGGTGGTGCAGGGTTCCCCTGTGGCCTGCTGGTGGCGTTGTCGCCCTGGGCTGGAGTTGAACCTGCACTGCAAGACTGCTCCCTTTTTTCCTTTCCTGGCGCTGGTACAGCGGGGCGGAGAACCCGCTGTGACGCAGGGGGAGAGGAGATAAAAAGGGGCGGACCTTGAGGTTCAGAGTTGGAGGACGCGGCCGCACCCAGGCACCTTCAGCCTGGGAGCTGGCGTTCCAGAGTTTGGGGCCCAGGTGCCCTTGACCTGGCCGGAGCGAGAGATGGAGTCCATCCCAGGCACCTTAAGCCTGGGTGAGGTACTACTGCCGGAGCCTGGGGCCCAGTGACTTTGACTGGGTTCCGCGAGGGTGGAGGAGTCCGAGGGGCCCTAAGGTGTTGGGACCCGTATCTGAGGCGAGGAGGTCGGGGAGTGTAACCCTTCCGGATAGTCCGGTACAGCATTAAACCGGTGACGGCGGGGCCTCTGGTAACTCCCTTGGAGGGATGTCTTCCCCCTGACAGGGGCTGCAACGTAGCGAAGGTAACTCCAGTTCCTGTTCACTAGAGTCGCTGGAAGAGACTCTGAAGCCAAAAATTCCATTTAACAGCCACTGTGCTTAGCAACCGTTGGTGAAACCTCAACGGTTTAGTTTTCTTTGCGGATTGTGCCTTGACCTACTCCCCACCAATACTGAACTGTTCTATGGGTCTCAAACTGTCTGCTCGCAAAGGACTATTTGTTTGCCGTTATGGAATAAATAAGTGTTGGACCTTTTCAGTGTGTGGTACTCTAATTACTGGGAGCAAAGGGGGTTATCAGCAGAACAGACTTGGCTCTAAGCGTATACACAGGCCCGAATACAACTAGATACTGGCCTTCACCTCTACACGCTGTAATCGAGAGGACATGGGCCGTGGCGCACCTCGTTCTCCCCTCCAAGGTACCCCTAGACCAGAGCCAGAGTAACCGATAAAGAAGGGGGTGAGGGTGAAGGCCGCTACACCTTATTATAGGCTTGCCTGTAGGTAAAAATGGTAGTACAGAGATTACTACCACTTTAATTCACTTATTCAGCCAAAAAAGCAATATACATTTAAGCATGCTGTAAATATGAACAAATATATTTCAATACATTTTTCTGTACCTGCTGAGAGGGAAGTCATTCCTATTTAATCGAGTTCCCCCAGCAAACAACGTACAGAATAATAAGGCTGTCTGCATATGAGTCATGGCTGTTGTCTGGGGAGATGGAGGAGGAGGTTTTGTAAGTGTCTAGTATGTATTTTTGTTTTACTGATGTTGCACACGATTATAAACGATTTTACACGTTTTTCACACAGCACGATATAATGTCTAAAAGAGAGATTTATTTCTGTAGGGAACCAAGGGATGGAGGGTTTTTATCACTTTTTGTATGAGAACTGCTATGCAGAAACAATGCACATGCTTGTTATACTCACTATGGAACCTAGAGGGTTAAACCTCTGCATTGTGTAAAAATGCTGTTTAATCCTGTATGCACAGATCCTCCTCTTCTTGCATTGCCCCAAAACATGTCCAGATAAGACAAAGTTACTGGAGTCAAGCTGCACATGCTCAGTTTGGTGTGTATTGCTAGAGAGTTTCTTTTTTTTTTTTTCTTGGGAAAGTGCACATGATCAGGACAGGGCAAATCAGCTCTGTCCAGACAGAGGGTCAGGGGTTTTGCATCCTGGTTGGACAGCCAGTGCAGTATGAAAATGTCTCCTACAAACTTTAACCAGGCACTAATAGAAGTCACAAGACTGCTATATACTGCTGATGAGAAAGGGTATTTTGCAGTTTATATTTACTAAAATAATTGCATTTCCATGTTCTGTGTATTATGGGAGAACAGATATAATGAATGCAGGGTCCTGGGTTTAGTAACACTTTATTGGCTGGTATGGTCACATGAACTGTGTGATCAGTATAGGAAGATGTATGAAAAGTATGCTAACAACAAAACATTTTCTTTCAAAATGAAGCAAGGATTCTGACTGCTTTCTATTAAAAGCAAAGGCTGTAGAAACTTAACGTGATTGTAAATGATCACCTTGTAAAACAGCCCATTAAGTTTAGATTAGAAATGAAAGGCAAAACATTTTTGTATAGATATAATAAAAACATTATAAACAACTTTTTTCCTTTTTTTTTTTTTTTTATGTGATCACATTCCCTCTGTTCTCAGCTGCATAAGAGGTGGGAGGAGGAGAAGCAGCAGCACGATGAGCTTCCCAGTGAATGGTTGTGCAGCAGGGGCGTGTCAGAACAAGTTTGATCATTGGAGGAGAGTACACTGAATTCCCAGCATAGCTAAAGAATGGACCATTCTACCGCTTAGTGTGGTCAGTTTTTATACGAAAGCAGAGGGACTACAGGAACACCAGGGATTTTACACAAAGGAAGCAATACAAAGAGAACAGGATACTTTCTCATACAAGTACATGGTACAGCAGGCACATATCAGGAATATGAAGTGTTGGGATAGCAAACGCTTTAGCTTGGAAAGTTGATTGATAGGAATAGAAATGTTTATTGTAACACACCTTAAATTTACATGTATTAAAACATATATATAAAACATTCATGGTCAGATGCATTCATCCAAGCTGAACAATCCTCATCTAGTGGCCAAAATGTGGCATCATTTTCTAAACTACCTCAATGGGAAGACTATACCGAACTTTAGTCACTAGATTGCGCTGATAGACAAAGTAACCTTTTAGAAGAATTGACATTTAATTCAGCTTATATAAAAGCTTCTGACATTAATAAATGTTTTATAAATAGATCCAATAGAGGTTTTTTTCTCTAAACCTGCATTGAGTTTTTCAAAAATAAAAATGTAGCTATAAATACTGTTTCCTGGAGATCTCGTCAAAAGCACAGAGTAAGCAGCAGTAAGTGCAGTAAGCGTTAGCAATCTATCAGCTATTAGCTTTTTTTCTGGTGCCAATATGGTGGCATACATAGGGTAGTATTCTACCTACTTCTGCCCAACACACCTGCTCCCCATTCACACCCGAGACCTTGTAACACTAACGAGTCACATGATACCGGGGAAGGAAAATGGCTAATTGGGTTCAATTTGGACATTTTCACTTAGGGGTGTACTCACATTTTTGTTGCCAGTGGTTTAGACATTAATGGCTGTGTGTTGTTATTTTGAGGGGACAGCAAATTCTAATAAGTAGAAAGCCTAGTACACACGGCCAAGAACCCCGTCAGGAAAAAAACATTGTTTTTCCTGACGAGATTCCTGGCAAGCTTTTCTTGCCAAGCCCTGCATACAGATGGCCATTCAAAAGAACCGCCGTTCTTTAACGACGTGAAAAATGGCCTAAAAAAAATGAGAACCTGCTCTATTTTTTCAGTTCAATTTTCACGTCGTTTTTTTTTTTGACGACGTGAATAACGGTAGTGTGTATGCTTTTACGAGGGGGAAAAAAACGCGCATGCTCAGAATCAAGTAGACGGGGTGCTTGTTCTGGTAAAACTAGCGTTCGTAATGGAGATAGCACATTCGTCACGCTGTAACGGACTAAAAAACGCGAATCGTCGCTCAACAAACTTTACTAACATGAAGGGTGGCGCCATTCAAACGGAACTTCCCCTTTATAGTGCCGTCGTACGTGTTGTACGTCACTGCGCTTTGCTCGAGCGTTTTTTTTTAATGAACGTGTGTATGCAAGACAGGCTTGAGAGGAAACAAGAAAAATCACGTCGAGAAAAACGTTGTTTTTGAAAATGACATTAAAAACGATCGTGTTTACGCGGCATAAGTCTCAACACACATTTAAAACACCTGATAAATGACAAGAAATTAATAGTAATATAAAGTAATTTACCAAGAAAAAATCTAACCTTTACTGGCCAAATGTGTTACATATTTTATATTAATTTAAAAAGAAAATCAAAATAAGTTTTGGCACCAGCTTCTAATATTTCTTCAGAGAACTGGCAACTTGTGCCATCAACTGACTAAACTATTTATATTAACAATGTTTTTCATTTTATCACATGATGATGTTGCCATCAACACATTCAATTCAGATATATTTCACGTTATTGTGCTGCAGTAATGTGTGCTGGTGTGATGCAATTTATTCCGAAAGACACTCCAACGCACCTTGCCAATGAACACGAATTGCAGTAGAGCGCAACACACAAAAACACACCTATATGCAATGTGCTATCAGAAATGCTACCTGCTGCTTTTTTGTTTGGTGCATTAGGCAGCCTGTTTAAATCAATGGGTTGCCTTAAGGAAATACATTAACACAGGACATAATGCTTATTAATGCATGTGTACTAACACAATGAAATAATGTGTATGGGCCATTAAACCAAACTTTACTGAAATACCTAAATACACAACACAGAATTGAAAAAAAAAAAGAACCTATTTTTCCATTTGCAAACAACTTTGCGATGTTATGTAGCAGAAATGAAATGTTAGTATCATTACAAACAGGACAAAATATAAAATTATGATTATACATTGTATCTACAGTAACACTTTTTTTAAACACAAAGCAGAAAATGCTCTTTTTTTTTGTCTATACGCTGCATTAAAAATAAAATAATTGTTGAAAGACAATATCAACAAAACCAAGCCTTTTTTTCTTGAAAAAATATAAATTAAATACATACTGTATGTGTTATTTTTTAATCTTAAGAAATAACCAAATTATTTGCAAAAATGTAATAATTGTTTTAGCCCACGAGGAATATACAGGTTTGAGAGTTGAAGTAGATAAAGAGAGGAACCTTTTGCAACTGTTATGCCGTGACTAGGGATGAGCTCGGTGTTCGAGTCGAACATACGTTCGACTCGAACATCGGCTGTTCGATCGTTCGACGAAGATCGAACGATTTGGGCCGTTCGCGCCTAATTCGAGTGACGCGAACGGCCCACAATGCACTACGCCATCGCAGTGTCATCCAGGCGCTGTGATTGGCCAAGCATGCACTGTGACCCCGCATGCTTGGCCAATCACAGCGCCGGCAGCGAGGAGAGCAATGATTGGCCACAGGCAGGATGCCTGTGGCCAATTATTGCTGAGGGTGTTTAGTACACGCCCCACACTATAAAAGGCCGCCAGCACGGCGGCCTAGTGTAGTGTGTTCCGGAGCAGGGAAAGAGAAGCATAGGCAGGGACAGTGACATTTATTTTTTCTTGCTTAACCTGGATTCCTTTAGTTTAGGGAAAGAGAAGGATAGGTAGGGAGAGTGTCAGTGTGTTTTACTGTGCGAATCCTTGTTTCTAGGGACAGGGAAGGACAGTGAGGGAAATTCTCCTTGTGCTATAGTGTGCTTTAAAAAAAACATTTTTTCTAGGGACAGAAAACTATAGGTAGGAAGAGTGTCAGTTTCTTTCACTGTGATAATCCTTGTTTCTAGGGACAGGGAAGGACAGTGAGGGAAATTCTCCTTGTGCTATAGTGTGCTTTAAAAAAACATTTTTTCTAGGGACAGAAAACTATAGGTAGGAAGAGTGTCAGTTTCTTTCACTGTGATAATCCTTGTTTCTAGGGACAGGGAAGGACAGTGAGGGAAATTCTCCTTGTGCTATAGTGTGCTTTAAAAAAACATTTTTTCTAGGGACAGAAAACTATAGTTAGGAAGAGTGTCAGTTTCTTTCACTGTGATAATCCTTGTTTCTAGGGACAGGGAAGGACAGTGAGGGAAATTCTCCTTGTGCTATAGTGTGCTTTATAAAAACATTTTTTCTAGGGACAGAAAACTATAGGTAGGAAGAGTGTCAGTTTCTTTCACTGTGATAATCCTTGTTTCTAGGGACAGGGAAGGACAGTGAGGGAAATTCTCCTTGTGCTATAGTGTGCTTTAAAAAAACATTTTTTCTAGGGACAGAAAACTATAGGTAGGAAGAGTGTCAGTTTCTTTCACTGTGATAATCCTTGTTTCTAGGGACAGGGAAGGACAGTGAGGGAAATTCTCCTTGTGCTATAGTGTGCTTTAAAAAAAAATTTTTTCTAGGGACAGAAAACTATAGGTAGGAAGAGTGTCAGTTTCTTTCACTGTGATAATCCTTGTTTCTAGGGACAGGGAAGGACAGTGAGGGAAATTCTCCTTGTGCTATAGTGTGCTTTAAAAAAACATTTTTTCTAGGGACAGAAAACTATAGGTAGGAAGAGTGTCAGTTTCTTTCACTGTGATAATCCTTGTTTCTAGGGACAGGGAAGGACAGTGAGGGAAATTCTCCTTGTGCTATAGTGTGCTTTAAAAAAACATTTTTTCTAGGGACAGAAAACTATAGGTAGGAAGAGTGTCAGTTTCTTTCACTGTGATAATCCTTGTTTCTAGGGACAGGGAAGGACAGTGAGGGAAATTCTCCTTGTGCTATAGTGTGCTTTAAAAAAACATTTTTTCTAGGGACAGAAAACTATAGGTAGTGTGACAGCAGGAAGGTAAAGTCACCTGGTTGCATCCAGGGGGGTAGATATATTTCTCCCAGATTCAGGCTTTATGCCGACTTATACAACTAGGGAGTTGATGAAGCCCAGCTGAGGCTAGTGGGCTCATGGATGACTCATACCTCTAGGGAGAGGGCTGGGCGTCGTGCAGGCAGGGAGTTGATGAGACCAGCTGAAGCTTGTCAGCTCATTTAAGGCCTCTATAAAAAACTCCCAGATTCATTAGGTGTTTGCTCATGCCTGGACCCAGACCTGTGTGGACTGTCTAGGGAGAGTGAACCCCTGTGCGGTGAGAAAAAGCCTGTGTGGCTATTTGTTTGGACATTTACTAAACCAGGGACTTAGGGACTAGGACAGCACCAGGCTGATCCCAGTTGTTAGTTTAGGAAACCTGCATGTTTAGTCAGAGGTCAAACTGACCAGGATTTATTTTGTTTATGTTTCTTTTTGGCTTTGCTGTGTTTTTGTCACTGTACATAGAGAAATAAACCGCACCTTTTGATTTTGAAAACCACAACCTCCGTCTGCTGGCCCTGTTTTTGTGTGGGGAGCCCAACCAGGGGGTCACACACACCCGCTACCGAGTTAACCCCCTCACAGTTGGTGGAGAACCAGTGGCAGTTTTTTTTAAGCCAGCATGGAGGAGATACTGAAACAGCTGGCTCTAGCAAATGCCAATCAACAGCAGACAAATGCAGGTTTGCAAAGGAGCCTTGCAGCCCAGCAGCAAGCTCATCAACAAGCCCAGCAGCAATCTGAGGCCCGCTTCATAGACCTGTTACAGAAGCAAGAGCAGAGACTACAACAAATGGAAGCAGTAATGCAGCAACGTCCGCAGACCAGTGAGGAAAGCCGTCCCACTAATACCGCGTCCTTTGGGGTGAGTCGTTTATTGACAAAAATGACTGGAGAGGATGATCCAGAGGTATTTTTGACCACATTTGAAAGGACTGCTGAAAGAGAAAAGTGGCCTGAGGAGCAGTGGGCTGGACTGGTGGCTCCTCTGTTAACTGGTGAATCGCAGAAGGCTTACTATGACCTAGAGCCTGACCAAGCAAAAGACTATGTGATGCTAAAAGCTGAAATATTGGCAAGGCTGGGTGTCACCCTGGCTGTCCGGGCTCAGCGTGTGCATAACTGGACTTTCCAGCTTGGAAAACCCCCCAGGTCTCAAATGTATGATCTCATTCACCTGAGCAGGAAGTGGCTACAGCCAGAGACTTTGTCCGCACCAGAGATTGTGGAACGTGTTGTAATGGATCGGTTTTTGAGAGCTCTTCCTACTGCCATCCAAAAGTGGGTAAGCCATGGAGACCCAGAGACGGCCGGTGGTCTTGTGGATCGTGTAGAGAAATACTTGGCTACAGAGAACCTGACGGCCTCTTCCAGAGACTCTCGGACTTTCCACCCTAAGACCAGACCATCCCCAGGGGCGGATAAGAGGATTCCAAGGGGTGAGGGTGGGGAGAGTGAGAGGGTGGGAGCTCTACCCAAAGTTTGTCGAGAACAGCCTGGGAAGTCAGGGGCTCAAGAGGCAGCCAAATGGATTGTTTGCTACCGCTGCCGGCAAGCGGGACATATTGCAGCAAATTGCCCGGTTGTGGAGGAACCCATGCAATGTGACTTTCTGATGGACAGACGTCAGTCGCTGTGTGCGACAGTCGCATGCACTGCCATTCGGGGAACTGAGAAACATTTATGCAAAATGTGTATTAATGGTAGAAATGTTGTGGTATTACTGGATTCAGGTAGCCTTGTGACCCTGATAAAGGCTGAATTAGTTAAAACAGAGGTCTCTGGGAATAGCAAGGTAGCTGTTATTTGTGTGCATGGGGACACCCGAGAGTATCCAGTGACTACAGTGTGTTTCGAGACCCCCAAAGGTACCCTCTCTCATCCAGTGGGGTTAGTATCTCAATTACCGCATGATGCCATTGTGGGAAGGGATTTTCCGAAGTTCTGGGAACTGTGGGATGATCCTGAGCCCCCCACTGGTGCCCCTATGTACCAGGAATGTGATTGCCAGAACTCCTCTGAGAGTGGTGAGGACTCTCCAGAATTTCCCTTGTCAGTATTGGCAGGGGAGACTCAAGAAACTGGAGAGGAGCCCACCTCCTCAGACGAAAACCTACCGTCTGTGGAGTTTTCTGATCTGGAGGTTCACAGGGAAAACTTTGCCACAGAACAGTTAAAAGACCCCGCCCTAATAAAGGCACGGGAAAACGTAGTGGAAATAGATGGCGAGTTAGTGAACCCAGATAATACCTGCACTTACCCATACTTCAGCGTAGAGAAGGACCTACTGTATCGGGTGGCAAAAAGGGCAGAAGAAACCGTTGAGCAGCTTGTGGTGCCCAAACCTTACAGGAAGTTGGTGTTGGAGTTGGCCCATGGGCACATTCTTGGAGGTCATCTGGGGACAGAGAAAACCCGAGAGAGGGTATTACAGAGATTCTATTGGCCTGGGGTGATGAAGGACATAGAAAATTATTGTTCCTCCTGCCCTGTGTGTCAGAGGTCGGCCCCGATGCCACATTTCCGTAGCCCGCTGGTCCCTCTACCCATCATTGAGGTCCCGTTTGAGAGAATCGCAATGGATTTGGTAGGTCCTATAATCAAGTCCGCTAGGGGGCACCAGTACATATTGGTTATAATGGACTATGCCACCCGTTATCCAGAAGCGATCCCTCTCAGAAATACCTCGGCCAAAACCATAGCCAAAGAGCTATCTCTTGTTTTTAGCCGGGTGGGTATTTGTAAAGAACTGCTTACGGACCAAGGTACACCCTTTATGTCCCGGGTTATGAAAGAGCTGTGTAAATTGCTCAAAGTGACGCAATTGCGTACATCTGTGTATCACCCCCAAACCGATGGGCTGGTTGAAAGATTCAACAAAACCCTAAAACAAATGTTGAAGAAAGTGGTGGATAGAGATGGAAAGGATTGGGACTGTCTACTTCCTTATTTGATGTTTGCTATTAGGGAGGTGCCCCAATCCTCTACGGGATTCTCCCCCTTTGAGTTACTGTATGGGAGACACCCAAGAGGGCTGTTGGATATTGCCAAGGAAACTTGGGAAAGTGAGAGTTCTCCCCACAGGAGTGTGATTGAGCATGTCGCCCTGATGCAAGATCGAATTGCACAGGTAATGCCCATTGTGAAGGAACATTTGGCCCAAGCGCAGTTGGCACAGCAGAGAGTGTACAACCGTGGAGCAAAGACCCGTACCTTTTCCCCGGGGGATAGGATATTGGTACTTGTCCCTACGGTTGAAAGTAAATTCCTTGCCAAATGGCAAGGCCCCTACGAGATAATGGAAAAAGTGAGCGAAGTGAATTACAAGGTCAGACAACCAGGAAGGCGAAAGCCCGAACAGATATATCACGTTAATCTGTTGAAAGCCTGGAGGGATAGAGAGTCCCTAGTCGCAGAAACTTGGTCACCAGCTCAAACTGGTTGCGTGATTCCGGAGGTTGGAATAGCAGCCACCTTGTCACAACCCCAACAACAGGAGGTTAAGGAGTTTGTGCTTCGCAACAAGGAGGTGTTCTCTGAGCTGCCGGGACAAACATCTGGGGTAGAGCATGATATTATTACCCCGCCCGGTGAAAGGGTGAAGTTAAAACCCTATCGGATCCCAGAGGCCGACGGGAGGCAATACGGGAGGAAGTACAGAAAATGCTGAACTTAGGGGTGATAGAGGAGTCCCAAAGTGATTGGTCTAGTCCCATTGTGTTGGTGCCTAAACCGGATGGGAGCTGGCGATTTTGTAACGATTTTCGTCAGTTGAACAAAGTTACAAAATTTGACACCTACCCCATGCCACGTATAGATGAGTTGATCGACCGGCTGGGAACAGCCCGATACATGACGACTCTTGACCTCACAAAAGGGTATTGGCAAATTCCCCTGGCCAAGTCGGCCAAAGAGAAAACCGCATTTGTAACCCCAGACGGGGCGTTCCAATATAAGAGAATGCCGTTCGGGTTACAGAATGCGCCGGCCACATTCCAGCGGAAAATGGACCAGATACTGAGGCCCCATCGGAAGTATGCTGTGGCTTACCTGGATGACGTAATTGTCCATAGCACAGATTGGGCCTCACATCTGCCAAAAGTGCAAGCAGTCCTAGACTCTATCCGGGAAGCGGGGTTTACGGCTAACCCCAAGAAGTGTACCATTGGGCAGGAGGAGGCCAAATATCTTGGGTACACCATTGGCAGGGGAGTGATAAAACCCCAACTCAACAAAGTCGAGGCCATCCAGAGTTGGCCACGTCCCAACAGCAAGAAGCAGGTACGGGCCTTTCTGGGAATCGCGGGTTATTATCGGCGCTTCATTCCCCACTTTGCTTCTAAGGCTGTGCCCCTAACCAACCTGACGAAAGGGAAAGGGTCGGTCATGATTAAATGGACCCCCGAGGCTGAGGCAGCATTCCAATTCTTGAAACAAGCCTTATGTAGCCAGCCAGTGTTGTACTCACCCGACTTCTCTAAAGACTTTGTCGTACAAAGTGATGCGTCAGATGTGGGGTTAGGAGCAGTATTGTCCCAGGTCTGGAACGGGGAAGAGCACCCAGTCATTTACCTCAGTAGGAAGTTGAAGTCCCATGAGGTAAATTACGCCACGGTTGAAAAGGAGTGTTTAGCGGTGAAGTGGGCTCTAGATTCCCTTCGGTACTATCTGCTAGGTAGGCACTTTGACATGGTTACGGATCACGCTCCGTTAAAGTGGATGGCTCAAAACAAGGAGACAAATAGAAGAGTGAATAGGTGGTTCCTGGCCCTACAGGAATTCAACTTCACAGTAAAGCATCGCCCTGGCGTTCAAATGGGGAATGTGGATGCTTTGTCTCGAGTACATGAATGCCTGATTGCTGGTGTTCCAACCCCAAGGTTAAAACAAGAGGGGGGGGTATGTGACAGCAGGAAGGTAAAGTCACCTGGTTGCATCCAGGGGGGTAGATATATTTCTCCCAGATTCAGGCTTTATGCCGACTTATACAACTAGGGAGTTGATGAAGCCCAGCTGAGGCTAGTGGGCTCATGGATGACTCATACCTCTAGGGAGAGGGCTGGGCGTCGTGCAGGCAGGGAGTTGATGAGACCAGCTGAAGCTTGTCAGCTCGTTTAAGGCCTCTATAAAAAACTCCCAGATTCATTAGGTGTTTGCTCATGCCTGGACCCAGACCTGTGTGGACTGTCTAGGGAGAGTGAACCCCTGTGCGGTGAGAAAAAGCCTGTGTGGCTATTTGTTTGGACATTTACTAAACCAGGGACTTAGGGACTAGGACAGCACCAGGCTGATCCCAGTTGTTAGTTTAGGAAACCTGCATGTTTAGTCAGAGGTCAAACTGACCAGGATTTATTTTGTTTATGTTTCTTTTTGGCTTTGCTGTGTTTTTGTCACTGTACATAGAGAAATAAACCGCACCTTTTGATTTTGAAAACCACAACCTCCGTCTGCTGGCCCTGTTTTTGTGTGGGGAGCCCAACCAGGGGGTCACACACACCCGCTACCGAGTTAACCCCCTCACAGTAGGAAGAGTGTCAGTTTCTTTCACTGTGATAATCCTTGTTTCTAGGGACAGGGAAGGACAGTGAGGGAAATTCTCCTTGTGCTATAGTGTGCTTTAAAAAAACATTTTTTCTAGGGACAGAAAACTATAGGTAGGAAGAGTGTCAGTTTCTTTCACTGTGATAATCCTTGTTTCTAGGGACAGGGAAGGACAGTGAGGGAAATTCTCCTTGTGCTATAGTGTGCTTTAAAAAAACATTTTTTCTAGGGACAGAAAACTATAGGTAGGAAGAGTGTCAGTTTCTTTCACTGTGATAATCCTTGTTTCTAGGGACAGGGAAGGACAGTGAGGGAAATTCTCCTTGTGCTATAGTGTGCTTTAAAAAAACATTTTTTCTAGGGACAGAAAACTATAGGTAGGAAGAGTGTCAGTTTCTTTCACTGTGATAATCCTTGTTTCTAGGGACAGGGAAGGACAGTGAGGGAAATTCTCCTTGTGCTATAGTGTGCTTTAAAAAAACATTTTTTCTAGGGACAGAAAACTATAGGTAGGAAGAGTGTCAGTTTCTTTCACTGTGATAATCCTTGTTTCTAGGGACAGGGAAGGACAGTGAGGGAAATTCTCCTTGTGCTATAGTGTGCTAAAGCATTCCTCATCAACCATCTTTGAAATCCTTGTTTTTTGGACAGTCAGGGAAATTGTCGTTGTGCTATTCTGTGCAAAAGCAATCATCCTCAACCATATTTAGCAATCCTTAAGTAAAGGGACAGAGAAGGACACCTGAAGGTAGCCCTTATTGCTTTTTTCCCATCTCCCTGCAGGCCATCTATTAGAATGTCTGGAAGGCAAACAAGGAGAGGCAGACAGTCAGGAGGCAATAAAAGAGGGCAAGCAGGCTCTGTGTCTGGGGGCAACAGTGCTGGTCGTGGACGCGGTGCATTGTCATCAGCACATGGCCATGGGACACGCTTGTCCTTCTTTTCGGCAGCTGGACATGTTGAGCCACATCATGCCGAAGACTTGGTAGAGTGGATGACCAAGCCCTCCTCCTCCTCCTCATCCTCTCTCACCCAGGCTCAGGGTACTGGCAAAGCAGCTGCCAAAGCGTCCTCTTCCCTGGTATCAATGTCAGACTCATCATCAGTCACTCCTTCCCTAGACCCACCATGTCCTCCTCCTGAGGAGTCCCCCGAACTGTTTGAGCACAGTGTTGGGTACATGCTCCAGGAGGATGCCCAGCGTTTCGAAGGGTCTGATGATGAAACCCAGCTACAGGAAGGCAGTAGCGTGAGAGCAGACAGAGGGGATGCTCAAGAAGGACACCAATCTGGCAGTCATGTTCCAGCAGCTGCAGCATACTGCCAGATTGGCTCCAGTGATGAGGAGGGAGGGGATAATGAGGTCACTGACTCCACGTGGGTGCCTAATAGGAGAGAGGAGGAGGAGGAGGATGAGGAGGAGGCACATCTCCAACGAGGCAGGATGCCCTTTGGTGGCCAGCGTAAGGGCAGTACACCGACGGAATCACACCGCAGAGCTCCGCCTGTGCAGGGCGCTGCCTCTGCCCGTCATTCAAAAAGTTCTTTGGTGTGGGCCTTTTTTGAGGCTAGTGCATCAGATCGCACAGCTGCTGTTTGCAACATATGTCTCAAGCGTATATCGCGTGGCCAAAACATCAGCCGCTTGGGTACCACATGCCTGACCAGACATATGTTGACCTGCCATGCAGCTCGTTGGCAAGCCTACCTCAAAGACCCACACCAAAGAACAAAGCGGACCTTTCCTTGCACCGCATCAGCTGGGATCTCCAACCCCACTATAACTTCAGTCCTCTCTGAAACATGCACTGAGAGGAATGAAGGTGTAGAATTAGGTGTGTCACAGCCAAGTACTTGCGGCCACTCTGCTAGCAGTACACCGACGTCCGATTCTAGCAGGCAAATTTCCCTGCCCCAGCTGCTGGACCGTCGAAAGAAGTTCACTCCCAGCCATCCACATGCCCAGCGGTTGAATGCTAGCTTGGCTAAATTGCTAGCGCTTCAACTGCTGCCTTTTCAGTTGGTAGACTCGGCCCCCTTCCGTGAGTTTGTGCAATGTGCGGTTCCTCAGTGGCAGGTTCCCAAACGCCACTTTTTCTCACGGAAGGCTATTCCGGCTCTCTACCGGCATGTGGAAGGCAATGTCTTGGTCTCGCTGGACAGGGCGGTCAGCGGTAAGGTGCATATTACCGCTGACTCATGGTCCAGCAGGCATGGACAGGGACATTACCTTTCTTTCACGGCCCATTGGGTCACTCTTTTGGCAGCTGGGAAGGATGCAGGACAAGGTGCAGTAGTGTTGGAGGTTGTTCCACCGCCACGCCTCCAAAATGCTACTACTGGTTGTGACACACCTCTCTCCTCCACCCCCTCCTCTTCTTCTTCCTCCATGGCCTCTTCCTGTGGTTTGTCCTCGGAACCAGCGGTGCTCCGTAGGCGTTCAAGGGGCTACGCAAGTACGCAGGCAAAAATATGCCATGCCGTGCTTGCGCTGGTGTGTTTGGGGGACAGAAGCCACACTGGGGCAGAGGTCCTGTCTGCTCTGCAGGGCCAGGCCGAGAGGTGGTTGACGCCACGCCAGCTTAAGCCAGGAATGGTGGTTTGCGACAATGGCACCAACCTCCTCTCCGCCCTCCGACAGGGACAACTGACCCATGTGCCCTGTGTGGCTCACGTCCTTAACCTGGTGGTGCAGCGGTTCTTGGGCAGGTACCCGGGCTTACAGGATGTCCTGAGGCAGGCCAGGAAAGTCTGTGTGCATTTACGCAGATCTTATAATGCCAGTGCTCGCCTGGCTGAGCTGCAAAAGGAGTTGAACCTGCCCAAGAACCGCCTTATATGTGACATGCCCACCAGGTGGAACTCAACGTTGGCCATGCTGCAGCGGCTGCACACGCAGCAGAGGGCCATCAATGAGTACCTGTGCGACTACGGCACCAGGACAGGGTCAGGGGAGCTTGGTTTTTTTTCTCCACGCCAGTGGGGCATGATCAGGGATGCATGCACTGTCCTGGCACCATTTGAGGAGGCCACGAGGATGGTGAGCAGTGACAGTGCATGCATCAGTGACACTGTACCTCTTGTCCACCTGTTGGAGCACACGCTGCGTGGAATAATGGACAGGGCACTTGAGGCAGAACAGAGGCAGGAAGAGGAGGACTTCCTTGCCTCTCAAGGCCCCCTTTACCCAGACAGTGTTCCTTCTGTCCCACCCATCGCACAGGAAGAGGAGGAGGAGGAGGAGGAGGAGGATTGTGTCAGCATGGAGGTGGAGGCTGGCACTCAGCATCATCAGCAGCAGTCTTTTAGGGATGATTTACAGTCCCAAGAAACCAGTGGACTTGTATGTGGCTGGGAGGAGGTGGCTGCGGATCATGTCGTCCTTAGTGACCCAGAGGACTCCGGAGCAAATGCCTCAGCAAACCTACGCTGCATGGCCTCCCTGATCCTGCAAAGTCTGCGGAAGGATCCTCGTATTCTTCGGATCAAGGAGAGGGACCATTACTGGCTGGCCACTCTCCTTGATCCACGGTACAAGGGTAAGGTTGCGGACCTTATGTTACCGTCGCAGAGGGAGCAGAGGATGAGACAACTCCGGGAGGCCTTGCAGAAAGGTCTGTGCAACGCGTTCCCAGAGACTGGGAGGTTACAAACTCCTGGTCCTGGACAACGAGTTGCTGAGGCTTCGGCCAGTCAAAGAAGGAGCGGTGGGGAAGGTGGCCGTCTGACCGATGCGTTCAGACAATTCTTTAGTCCGCAGCCCCAAAGTATGATCGGTTCCAGCAACCATCGCCAGCGTCTGATAAACATGGTGCAGGAATATCTAGGGGCAAGGTCAGACTTGGACACCTTCCCCACCGAAAATCCTCTGGCTTACTGGGTCTTGAGGATGGATCACTGGCCAAAGCTTGCACAGTATGCAATTGAGCTACTGGCCTGTCCTGCATCCAGCGTTCTTTCGGAACGCACATTCAGTGCTGCTGGAGGATTTGTCACGGATCACAGGGTGCGCCTGTCCACCGACTCGGTTGATCGACTGACTTTCATCAAGATGAACCAGTCTTGGATCACCACCAGCTACCACACACCTGATGCTGATATAACAGACTAATTGATTTTAACATGTCACATCCCTTCAAGACTGATGCTGATGCTGAGTGCCTGTGCTGTTATGTTGACTGGCTATCCTCCTCCTCCGAGTCCTCAATGATACGATTGATGATGATAGCTTGGAAGATCATTTTTGTTTATGGGTGCCGCCACCAGTGGCTAAGGCCCAATTTTTCAGCCCCTGTTTTACAGGGGCGTGTAATTACAATTTTTTTAGCAATAATTTGCCATAGGGCTCATTGCTGTGCTCCAAGTACAGTATCTGTGAGGGGTTGGAGTGTTGTGGCACCAGTGCCTAAGGCCCAATTTTTCAGCCCCTGTTTAACAGGGGCGTGTCATTACAATTTTTGAAGCAATACTTTGCAACAGGGCTCATTGCTGTGCTCCAAGTACAGTATCTGTGAGGGGTTGTAGTGTTGTGCCACCAGTGCCTAAGGCCCAATTTTTCAGCCCCTGTTCAACAGGGGCATGTAATTACAATTCTTGATCTAATAATTCACAGCAGGGCCCATTGCTGCACCCACCAAGAGTAACTCTGAGGGCTTACAGTGTTGTGGCAACGCCACCACCACCACCACCACGAAAGGCCCAATTTTTCAGCCCCTGTTCAAAAGGGGCATGTAATTACAATTCTTGATCTAATAATTCACAGCAGGGCCCATTCCTGCACCCACCAAGAGTAACTCTGAGGGCTTACAGTGTTGTGGCAACGCCACCACCACCACCACCACGAAAGGCCCAATTTTTCAGCCCCTGTTCAAAAGGGGCATGTAATTACAATTCTTGATCTAATAATTCACAGCAGGGCCCATTCCTGCACCCACCAAGAGTAACTCTGAGGGCTTACAGTGTTGTGGCAACGCCACCACCACCACCACGAAAGGCCCAATTTTTCAGCCCCTGTTCAAAAGGGGCATGTAATTACAATTCTTGATCTAATAATTCACAGCAGGGCCCATTCCTGCACCCACCAAGAGTAACTCTGAGGGCTTACAGTGTTGTGGCAACGCCACCACCACCACAAAAGGCCCAATTTTTCAGCCCCTGTTCAAAAGGGGCATGTAATTACAATTCTTGATCTAATAATTCACAGCAGGGCCCATTCCTGCACCCACCAAGAGTAACTCTGAGGGCTTACAGTGTTGTGGCAACGCCACCACCACCACCACCACGAAAGGCCCAATTTTTCAGCCCCTGTTCAAAAGGGGCATGTAATTACAATTCTTGATCTAATAATTCACAGCAGGGCCCATTCCTGCACCCACCAAGAGTAACTCTGAGGGCTTACAGTGTTGTGGCAACACCACCACCACCACGAAAGGCCCAATTTTTCAGCCCCTGTTCAACAGGGGCATGCAATTACAATTCTTGATCTAATAATTCACAGCAGGGCCCATTGCTGCACCCACCAAGAGTAACTGTCAGGGCTTACAGTGTTGTGGCACCAGCACCACCATCAAAGGCCCAATTTTTACTACCACTGTTCAACAATTATATGTAATTAAAATTCCTGATATAATAGTTGACAGCAGGGCGTTCCAGCACCAACCAAGAGTAACTGTGAGTGCTTACAGTGTTGTGCCAACACCAACAACTAAGGGGCCTATTTCTGCAGAGTATATACGGCAGGTCCCTACTTTCAAACATCCAACTTACAAACGACTCCTACTTGCAAACGCAAGAAGACAACAGGAAGTGAGAGGAAATCTACCCCTTGGAAGGAAAATTCTCTCCTGTAAGAATTAATATGGGAGAAAGGTGTCTCCTCTGTACTGATGCTTTATCAGCAATCCTTGTTTCAAGAAAAACACCACATTTCAAAAACAGTTGTCATTGGGACGGAAAGTGAGGTGAAATGTTCTGAACAGGGGCACAGACAGCAAAACAAATGTTACAGGGGTGATAACCCTTACCTATGTTTTCCAAAAAGTTTAAAAATAGATTTTTGGGCTGGAGCTACACTTAAACAATGTAGCTGTTCAAAATTACAAACAGATTCTACATAAGAACAAACCTACAGTCCCTGTCTTGTATGCACCGCCTGTATACGGCTGTTCAGAGTATATAGGCCCTTTTTTATTTTATGTGCGGGGTTCCCCTTAATATCCATACAAGACCCAAAGGGGCTGGTAATGGGCTGGGGTAGGGGGGGGGGGTCATGGGGTAGCTATGCCATTTTTCTTAAAGATTTTCATCCATATTACCGGGACCAGACATTACATTAAAGCCGCAAGCAGTTTTAAATGGCTTTTTTTTCCTTTAGAAGTGTCATTTTGTGCAGGGACAGTTCTAAACACGGGAAACACGTGGCACTTCACAGGCATACTTTAGACACCCCCCAGGTATGATATTTAAAGGAATATTTGACTTTTTTTTTTTCACTTTATGCATCATTAAAATGACTGCTCCCGAAAAACGACCGTTTTTAAAACTTCTTTTTGCATTGATACATGTCCCCTGGTGCACAACCCGGGTTCCCAAACCCTTTTTAGGACAATAACATGCATAATAGTTGTTATAATTAGCACTTTAGAATTCGAACGTTCGCATCCATTGTATTTAATAGGGTTCTAATGTTCGTACGAACTTTCGGTCCGTTCGCGGGTTCTGGTGCGAACCGAACCCGGGGGTGTTCGGCTCATCACTAGCCGTGACACACGATCGGAATTTCCGACAACAAATGTTCGATGTGAGCTTTTGGTCGGATATTCCGACCGTGTGTAGGCTCCATCGGACATTTGCTGTCGGAATTTCTGACAACAAATGTTTGAGAGCAGGTTCTCTATTTTTTTTCTGACAGCAAAAGTTCTTGTCGGAAATTGCGATTGTGTGTAGCCATTTCCGATGCACAAAAGTGCTGCGCATGCTCGGAACCAATTAGACGCATGCTCCGAATCATTGTACTTCATTTTTCTTGGCTTGTCGTAGTGTTGTACGTCACCATGTTCTTGACCATCGGAATTTCCGAGCAACATTTGTGCGACCGTGTGTATCCAAGACAAGTTTGAGCAAAAATCCGCCGAAAAAAAAACAACCCGGTTTTGTTGTCGGAAATTTCGATCGTGTGTACGCAGCATTAGGCTCCATGCACACTGGGCTTAAAAAAAAACATCTGTTCTCTCAGGAGTAAAAGACACTCATACAGAGCATTTTTTGTACAAAGTTAAGACGAGTTTAGGAGAGCTTTACGGTTTTTTTTCTGCCTCCAAGCTCCAATCAGAAACGTGAACCAGAAGGTTTTTTTTTTACTACCTCTAAGCTTTAAACTCAAAATATGCCTCTTAAGCCCTGAACCCACGATTGGATTTCCTATGGATTTAAAACCGATGGATTTTTCCATCGGAAATCTGATGAAGCTGACTTCCATCAATCTTGCCTACACACCATCAGTCAAAAAATCAATCGTCCCAAACGCTGTGACGTAAAACAATCCGACGAGCCAAGAAAAATTAAGTTCTATGCTTCTGAGCATGCGTCGACTTGATTCTGAGCATGCGTGGGTTTTTTATCCGATGGAGTTCCCCACAGACTATAGTAATTTGCTATCGTTTGTTTTTTCCATCGGATAAATTTAAAACATGTTCTATTTTTTAACACCAATGGAAAAAATACAGATGGGGCCCATACACGATCGGTTTGTCCGATGAAAAAAGTCCATCGGACTGTTTTCATCAGTAAAACCGATCGTGTGTACAGCCATGGAGTCTGAGATTTGCAGCGTAGCACTGCCATTCATAAAGCAAGAAAAGCTTGTAACCAGAGACTAGAGCAATTCCCTCACTTTCTTCTAATTATTGGGTACTATGTATCATTCATTTTATATAGTAGACCACAGCTCATGCTCTGTAGACCTCTCCATTCTTCCATTGGCTCTAATGCTTTGTATCATTCCCTACACCCCTTCTCCTCTCCTCTCCTCCCCTCCCTCTTCTTTTCTTTTATTTCTCTCTCTGCCTTTTCTACTCCTTCTCTCTTACATATATAAGGTTATGATAATGTTACCGGTAGATATACCAGATGTTCAGGCCATACGTGATGAGCCTTGGTTTTTTTCTGTCTGTTTCTAGTGGTCTACTGGTTACTTGAATTACCATTACTTCACCCACTTCGATTTATTTTTTTGTTTTTCTTTCCATGCCTTAACCATTTCTCTACTGGGCACTTAAACCCCCTTCTCAGCTTTCAGCGCTGTCACATTTTGAATGACAATTGCACGCTCGTGCGACGCTGTACCCAAACTAAATTTGCGTCCTTTTTTCCCCACAAATAGAGCTTTCTTTTGGTGGTACTTGATCACCTCTGCGGTTTTTATTTTTTGTGCTATAAACAAAAGAAGAGCGACAAGTTTGAAAAAAAAAAAAAACAATATTTTATACTTTTTGCTATAATAAATATCCATTTTTTTTTCCTCAGTTTAGGCCGATACGTATTCTTCTACATATTTTTGGTAAAAAAATAGCGACCTGTGCTATAAAAATGCATTGATTACTGTATAAACATGACTGGCAGGGAAGGGGTTAATACTAGGGGGCGAGGAAAGGGTTAAATGTGTTCCCTATTAGTGATTCTTACTGTGGGGGGAGGGGACTGACTGGGGGAGGAGACCGATCTGTGTCCCTATGTACAAGGGACACACCATCGGTATCCTCTCTCTGACAGGACATGGATCTGTGTGTTTACACACACAGATCCACAGTCCTGCTCGGTTACTGGGCAATCGCGGCCGCCGGGCACGCACATCGGGTGCCCAGTGACGCGGCAGGCGCGCGCGCGCCCCCTAGTGGATTTTAAAGGCGCAACGTCATATGACGTCTGCCCAGAATAACAGTGTCTTCCTGCCGCCGTCATTTGACGGTGGCCGGTTGACAACTGGTTAATGATATTTAACTGACTCCGTTTCTGCGCTACATATTCATTTAATGTTCTGTTGATCCTAATGTATTCTTGTACACTCCATGGAAATGTGTTTCTCGTTGCCTATGTTTATTCACTATGGTCTAAAAAAGTTTGAAACTTAATAAAACAGATTCAACATACTTTGTATCATTGCTTGTGGCAGAACTGACATTAAGCCTGGTGACTAAAAGGGAAGAGAACTATGCAGTGCCGGAATTCTGCATGAGCTGTGACAGGGCTGCCAGGGGAAGCACCCAGTCTTTTTTGATGCCATTTACTACATAGTTACATAGTTAGTCATGTTAAAAAAAAAGACACAAGTCCATCCAATTCAACCAATAGATCCTATACCCACAGTTAATCCACTGGAAGGCAAAACTGTGAGAGCTCTCCTTACATTAGCTACAAACTGCTCCCAACAGGGCACCTTGCAGGCCTTGACTGCATTGTAGCTCTTGATAGTTAGATTCAGCGTTGTTATTCAAAAGTTCTATTTCAGAGAGCAACATGTTTTGTAAAATTGATAGTTTTTCAATAAGCCAGGATATATACTATAAATATATATATATATATATATATATATATATATATACTCGAGTATAAGCCGACCCGAATATAAGCCGAGGCACCTAATTTTACCACAAAAAACTGGGAAATTTTATTGACTCGAGTATAAGCCTAGGGTGTCCATCTGCATGCCTCACTGTGCCTCACTGTGCCTCGCTGTGCCCATGTGCATGCCTCACTGTGTCCATGCCTCACTGTGCCCATGCCTCACTGTGCCCATGCCTCACTGTGTCCATGCCTCACTGTGTCCATGCCTCACTGTGTCCATGCCTCACTGTGTCCATACCTCACTGTGCCCATGCCTCACTGTGCCCATGCCTCACTGTGTCCATGACTAGACTTACGTTTAACATGGGAGTATATGGAAGGGGTGCCCGGCTTTGAAAAATCGGTGCTCTCCGGCTGTAGGTCCCCTGGACAACAAACTTTGCAACCTTGTAGAGGAAGACTGGGGCTATATGTGTGCCAAGTTCAAGGGACCTACGGCCGGCCAATATTGGGTCACCAAAATCCGGGCGCAAAAAGGTAACTCGAGTATAAGCCGAGGGGGGCATTTTCAGCACAAAAAAATGTGCTGAAAAACTCAGCTTATACTCGAGTATATACGGTATATATATATATATATACACTGAATATACATATATACATATATACACAATATATATATGTGTGGTGACTGATTTTGAATAAGCTCTAAAAGCTATAGCTATAGTTCTCCCATCAGTTCACTTAGCAGCTGATCTAGAAAGTCAGAACTCCAAAGGTTTTTTCCCTGAAGCCTCGTACACATGGGCGAGAATCCCGACGAAAAAGAAACACAGTTTTTCTCGACGAGATTCCTGGAAAGCTTGTCTTGTCTTGTCTTGCCAAGCCCTGTGTACACATACACATTCAAAAGAACCACTGTTCTTTTGAATGTCAAGAACGCGGTGACGTCATCGACTACGACGAGCATGCGCTTGTCACATTCAATGCCATCTTGCTACACCCTACACTACCCTTGTAGGCTACCGCGCATGCGTCAAAGTCTTTTCGAGCATGCGCGGGTTTACCTGGAGACAGGTAAGTATACACACGCACAGTTTTCTTGTCGGGAAACAGGCCGACGAGAATCCAGACGAGAAAATAGAGAGCAGGTTCTCTATTTTTCTCGTCGAGATTTCCGGCAGCTTTCCCAACGAGAAACCATACACACGACCGGTTTTCTCGGCAAAAAGCTCTCTCAGCAGTTTTCGTGCCGAGTGTACGAGGCTTTTCGGCATTGCCTTGTAAGCCTTTTTCTATGTCATCATATTAAACTAACCCATTTGGTGAAAGCTGATATGTACTGCATAAAAATGTCTAGTGACAAAGTACTAACTGCATCTAAATGATCCAACTAACAGAACATCATAATTTTAGCAAAACTATAACCTTTTCTTTTAAAAAATATTGTTTTGTATATAGCTGTACATTTTCCTACATATGATTCTTTTTGAATGATCTTTTCAGAGTAGCCTTTCTCCACCAGTTTTTTCTATGGAACCCAAAAATTTCTCCAGAAGTTGCTAGGGGTTCAAAGAAAAATGAGTTATTTCTACTTCTCAGATAAGCTACCACTGATACCAATGATCTGTTCAAAGATCTCTAAGGCAGGCATTCTTTCCAATGACCACTACTTAAAGTGGAGCTCCACCCTAAATTTTAACTTGTGCTGATCGGATTCCCCCCCCCTCCGGTGTCACAATTGACACCTTTCAGGGGGGAGGGGGGTGAAGATACCTGTCTAAGACAGGTATTTTCACCCACATCCGGGAGTCCTCTCTCCGGGAATCTGCGGGAGTGACGTCACTTCCCCCAGACTTCCCGTAGTGTTCTGGGAGACACTCGGCTCCCAGAACACAGGAGGACGAATCAGAACGGCGCAGCGCGACTTGCGCATGCGCCGTAGGGAACCTGGCATGAAGCCGCAGGGCTTCACTTCCTGGTTCCCTCAGCGAGGATGGCGGAGGGAGCAGCAGAGCGACGAGCGATCGCTCGTCCTCTGCTGCGGACGTCGCTGGACTCCAGGACAGGTAAGTGTCCAAATATTAAAAGCCAGCAGCTGCTGTAGCTGTAGCTGCTGGCTTTTAATATTTTTTTTCCGGCAGAGCTCCGCTTTAAGAAGCTTTTTTTTCCACTCACCACCAATTTAACAGGGCTTCTTTCCAATGACCACCTATGTAAGGAGTGTAAACAAGCGATTAATGTAAGAGGGTCTTTCTCCCAATCAAAGGGGGCACTAAACAGACTACAAATAAGGGCACTTTTCTACTTGTCATCAATGTATGGGGGGAACTATTCCACCAGCCACCATTATAAGGAGGTCCTTCTCCCACTGACCCTAGGACTCATTTACACTAGTGTTGCTCTCTGAAGGATGATCCGTGTTTGAATTGCTTTTCAGAGAGCATTTGACAGACTGTGAGAATTATTGTAGCGCATTCTCAATGCCTGTTTTAACCCCCACTCCACGCTACCGCACAGCAACCATGTGTATTGCACGCAGTTGTGGGAAGGCTGCAGCATGGCCCTATTTACTCATCCAATGCAACATTGGGCATAATTCCTTCTGTGTATACCCCCAGCCACTGCCTTTTTGGCTAAAGGGGGAGAGCAACCCTGTGATTTTTCCATCCCTCAACAATTAATGTAAATTAGTCCTTATTGTAAGATGGTCTTTCTCCCACTGACCACCAACCTAAGGGGGTCCCTCTCCCCTTCACCAACAAGCTAAATGAGTTCTCCACTAATCACCATTGTAATGGAGTAATTCACTCACCACCAATCAAAGGGGGCACTAAACAAACCACAAATAAGGGCAATTTTCCACTTGTCATCAATGTATGGGGGGAACTATTCCACCAACCAAGGAGGCAGAACATTTTTAATTTTTGCATTTCTTTTCTTGTCACTATTTGTTTTATTTCATCATTAGTACTGAAAATAATTGTGTCATATAGAGCTGCCCTGTAGTAATTCTTATATCCACAGCTTACCATTCACGTTAATATTTCATGAGCTGTAGATAAAATTATTAGCAGAGATTCTCACAGACCTGAAAATTATTTAAATATTTTCTTTATATTTAACCACTTAAGCCCCGGACCATTTGGTAGCTAAAGGACCAGAGGTGAATTCAGAATTTTGCACTGCGCTGCTTTACCTGTAAATTGTGCGGACATGCAATGTTGTACCCAAACGAAATTTGCGTCCTTTTCTTCCCACAAATAGAGCTTTCTTTTAATGGTATTTGATTGCCTCTGCGATTTTTATTTTTTGCGATATAAACGGAAAAAGACCGAAAATGTTGAAAAAAAAAGATATTTTCTACTTTTTGTTATAAGAAAAATCAAATAAACTCAATTTTAGTCATACATTTAGGCCAAAATGTATTCAGCCACATGTTTTTAGTAAAAAAAATGTCAATAAGCGTATATTTATTGGTTTGCGCAAAAGTTATAGAGTTTACAAACTAGGGTACATTTTCTGAAATTTACACAGCTTTAAATTTATGACTGCCTATCTCATTTCTTGAGGTGCTAAAATGATAGGGCAGTACAAAACCCCCCCAAATGACCCCATTTTGGAAAGTAGACACCCCAAGGAAATTGCTGAGAGGCAGGTTGAGCCCATTGAATTTTTTTTTTTTTTTGTCTTAAGTGATTGAATAATGACTAAAAAAAAAAAAAAATTACAAAAAGTTGTCACTAAATGATATATTGCTCACACATGCCATGGTTATATGTGGAATTGCACCCCAAAATACATTTTGCTGCTTCTCCTGAGTACGGGGATACCACATGTGTGGGACTTTTTGGGAGCCTAGCCGCGTACGGGACCCCGGAAACCAAGCACCGCCTTCAGGATTTCTAAGGGCGCAAATTTTTGATTTCACTCCTCACTACCTATCACAGTTTCGAAGGCCATAAAATGCCAAAATAGCACAAAACCCCCCCAAATGACCCCATTTTAGAAAGTAGACACCCCAAGGAAATTGCTGAGAAGCCTGTTGAGCCCATTGAATATATTTTTTTTTTGTCCCAAGTGATTGAATAATGACAAAAAAAAAAAAAAAATACAAAAAGTTGTCACTAAATGATATATTGCTCACACATGCCATGGTTATATGTGGAATTACACCCCAAAATAGTTTTTTCTGCTTCTCCTGAGTACAGGGATACCACATGTGTGGGACTTTTTAGGAGCCTAGCCGCGTACGGGACCCCGAAAACCAAGCACCGCCTTCAGGATTTCTAGGCACAAATTTTTGATTTCACTCCTCACTACCTATCACAGTTTCGAAGGCCATAAAATGCCAAAATAGCACAAAACCCCCCCAAATGACCCCATTTTGGAATATAGACACCCCAAGCTATTTGCTGAGAGGCATGGCGAGTATTTTACAGCTCTCATTTGTTTTTGAAAATGAAGAAAGAAAATATATATATATATTTATTTATTTTTTCAATTTTCAAAACTTTGTGACAAAAAGCGAGATCTGCAAAATACTCACAATACCTCTCATCAAATAGCTTGGGGTGTCTACTTTCCAAAATGGGGTCATTTGGGGGGGTTTTGTGCCATCTGGGCATTCCATGGCCTCCGAAACTGTGATAGGCAGTGAGAAGTGAAATCAAAAATTTACACCCTTAGAAAGCCTGAAGGCGGTGCTTGGTTTTTGGGGTCCCGTACGCGGCTAGGCTCCCAAAAAGTCTCACACATGTGGTATCCCCATACTCAGGAGTAGGGATGAGCTTCGTGTTCGAGTCGAACATACGTTCGACTCGAACATCGGCTGTTCGATCGTTCGACGAAGATCGAACGATTTGGGCCGTTCGCGCCAAATTCGAGTGACGCGAACGGCCCACAATGCACTACGCCATCGCAGTGTCATCCAGGCGCTGTGATTGGCCAAGCATGCACTGTGACCCCGCATGCTTGGCCAATCACAGCGCCGGCAGCGAGGAGAGCAATGATTGGCCACAGGCAGGATGCCTGTGGCCAATTATTGCTGAGGGTGTTTAGTACACGCCCCACACTATAAAAGGCCGCCAGCACGGCGGCCTAGTGTAGTGTGTTCCGGAGCAGGGAAAGACAAGCATAGGCAGGGACAGTGACATTTCTTTCTTTCTTGCTTAACCTGGATTCCTTTAATTTAGGGAAAGAGAAGGATAGGTAGGGAGAGTGTCAGTGTGTTTTACTGTGCGAGTCCTTGTTTCTAGGGACAAAGAAGGAAAGTGAGGGGAATTCTCCTTGTGCTATAGTGTGCTTTAAAAAAAACATTTTTTCTAGGGACAGAAAACTCTAGGTAGGGAGAGTGTCAGTTTCTTTCACTGTGCCAGTCCTTGTTTCTAGGGACAAAGAAGGAAAGTGAGGGGAATTCTCCTTGTGCTATAGTGTGCTTTAAAAAAACATTTTTTCTAGGGACAGAAAACTCTAGGTAGGGAGAGTGTCAGTTTCTTTCACTGTGCCAGTCCTTGTTTCTAGGGACAAAGAAGGAAAGTGAGGGGAATTCTCCTTGTGCTATAGTGTGCTTTAAAAAAACATTTTTTCTAGGGACAGAAAACTCTAGGTAGGGAGAGTGTCAGTTTCTTTCACTGTGCCAGTCCTTGTTTCTAGGGACAAAGAAGGAAAGTGAGGGGAATTCTCCTTGTGCTATAGTGTGCTTTAAAAAAACATTTTTTCTAGGGACAGAAAACTCTAGGTAGGGAGAGTGTCAGTTTCTTTCACTGTGCCAGTCCTTGTTTCTAGGGACAAAGAAGGAAAGTGAGGGGAATTCTCCTTGTGCTATAGTGTGCTTTAAAAAAACATTTTTTCTAGGGACAGAAAACTCTAGGTAGGGAGAGTGTCAGTTTCTTTCACTGTGCCAGTCCTTGTTTCTAGGGACAAAGAAGGAAAGTGAGGGGAATTCTCCTTGTGCTATAGTGTGCTTTAAAAAAACATTTTTTCTAGGGACAGAAAACTCTAGGTAGGGAGAGTGTCAGTTTCTTTCACTGTGCCAGTCCTTGTTTCTAGGGACAAAGAAGGAAAGTGAGGGGAATTCTCCTTGTGCTATAGTGTGCTTTAAAAAAACATTTTTTCTAGGGACAGAAAACTCTAGGTAGGGAGAGTGTCAGTTTCTTTCACTGTGCCAGTCCTTGTTTCTAGGGACAAAGAAGGAAAGTGAGGGGAATTCTCCTTGTGCTATAGTGTGCTTTAAAAAAACATTTTTTCTAGGGACAGAAAACTCTAGGTAGGGAGAGTGTCAGTTTCTTTCACTGTGCCAGTCCTTGTTTCTAGGGACAAAGAAGGAAAGTGAGGGGAATTCTCCTTGTGCTATAGTGTGCTTTAAAAAAACATTTTTTCTAGGGACAGAAAACTCTAGGTAGGGAGAGTGTCAGTTTCTTTCACTGTGCCAGTCCTTGTTTCTAGGGACAAAGAAGGAAAGTGAGGGGAATTCTCCTTGTGCTATAGTGTGCTTTAAAAAAAAAAAATTTCTAGGGACAGAAAACTCTAGGTAGGGAGAGTGTCAGTTTCTTTCACTGTGCCAGTCCTTGTTTCTAGGGACAAAGAAGGAAAGTGAGGGGAATTCTCCTTGTGCTATAGTGTGCTTTAAAAAAACATTTTTTCTAGGGACAGAAAACTCTAGGTAGGGAGAGTGTCAGTTTCTTTCACTGTGCCAGTCCTTGTTTCTAGGGACAAAGAAGGAAAGTGAGGGGAATTCTCCTTGTGCTATAGTGTGCTTTAAAAAAACATTTTTTCTAGGGACAGAAAACTCTAGGTAGGGAGAGTGTCAGTTTCTTTCACTGTGCCAGTCCTTGTTTCTAGGGACAAAGAAGGAAAGTGAGGGGAATTCTCCTTGTGCTATAGTGTGCTTTAAAAAACATTTTTTCTAGGGACAGAAAACTCTAGGTAGGGAGAGTGTCAGTTTCTTTCACTGTGCCAGTCCTTGTTTCTAGGGACAAAGAAGGAAAGTGAGGGGAATTCTCCTTGTGCTATAGTGTGCTTTAAAAAAACATTTTTTCTAGGGACAGAAAACTCTAGGTAGGGAGAGTGTCAGTTTCTTTCACTGTGCCAGACCTTGTTTCTAGGGACAAAGAAGGAAAGTGAGGGGAATTCTCCTTGTGCTATAGTGTGCTTTAAAAAAACATTTTTTCTAGGGACAGAAAACTCTAGGTAGGGAGAGTGTCAGTTTCTTTCACTGTGCCAGTCCTTGTTTCTAGGGACAAAGAAGGAAAGTGAGGGGAATTCTCCTTGTGCTATAGTGTGCTTTAAAAAAACATTTTTTCTAGGGACAGAAAACTCTAGGTAGGGAGAGTGTCAGTTTCTTTCACTGTGCCAGTCCTTGTTTCTAGGGACAAAGAAGGAAAGTGAGGGGAATTCTCCTTGTGCTATAGTGTGCTTTAAAAAACATTTTTTCTAGGGACAGAAAACTCTAGGTAGGGAGAGTGTCAGTTTCTTTCACTGTGCCAGTCCTTGTTTCTAGGGACAAAGAAGGAAAGTGAGGGGAATTCTCCTTGTGCTATAGTGTGCTTTAAAAAAACATTTTTTCTAGGGACAGAAAACTCTAGGTAGGGAGAGTGTCAGTTTCTTTCACTGTGCCAGTCCTTGTTTCTAGGGACAAAGAAGGAAAGTGAGGGGAATTCTCCTTGTGCTATAGTGTGCTTTAAAAAAACATTTTTTCTAGGGACAGAAAACTCTAGGTAGGGAGAGTGTCAGTTTCTTTCACTGTGCCAGTCCTTGTTTCTAGGGACAAAGAAGGAAAGTGAGGGGAATTCTCCTTGTGCTATAGTGTGCTAAAGCATTCCTCATCAACCATCTTTGAAATCCTTGTTTTTTGGACAGTCAGGGAAATTGTCGTTGTGCTATTCTGTGCAAAAGCAATCATCCTCAACCATATTTAGAAATCCTTAAGTAAAGGGACAGAGAAGGACACCTGAAGGTAGCCCTTATTGCATTTTTCCCATCTCCCTGCAGGCCATCTATTAGAATGTCTGGAAGGCAAACAAGGAGAGGCAGACAGTCAGGAGGCAATAAAAGAGGGCAAGCAGGCTCTGTGTCTGGGGGCAACAGTGCTGGTCGTGGACGCGGTGCATTGTCATCAGCACATGGCCATGGGACACGCTTGTCCTTCTTTTCGGCAGCTGGACATGTTGAGCCACATCATGCCGAAGACTTGGTAGAGTGGATGACCAAGCCCTCCTCCTCCTCCTCATCCTCTCTCACCCAGGCTCAGGGTACTGGCAAAGCAGCTGCCAAAGCGTCCTCTTCCCTGGTATCAATGTCAGACTCATCATCAGTCACTCCTTCCCTAGACCCACCATGTCCTCCTCCTGAGGAGTCCCCCGAACTGTTTGAGCACAGTGTTGGGTACATGCTCCAGGAGGATGCCCAGCGTTTCGAAGGGTCTGATGATGAAACCCAGCTACAGGAAGGCAGTAGGGTGAGAGCAGACAGAGGGGATGCTCAAGAAGGACACCAATCTGGCAGTCATGTTCCAGCAGCTGCAGCATACTGCCAGATTGGGTCCAGTGATGAGGAGGGAGGGGATGATGAGGTCACTGACTCCACGTGGGTGCCTAATAGGAGAGAGGAGGAGGAGGAGGATGAGGAGGAGGCACATCTCCAACGAGGCAGGATGCCCTTTGGTGGCCAGCGTAAGGGCAGTACACCGACGGAATCACACCGCAGAGCGCCGCCTGTGCAGGGCGCTGCCTCTGCCCGTCATTCAAAAAGTTCCTTGGTGTGGGCCTTTTTTGAGGCTAGTGCATCAGATCGCACAGCTGCTGTTTGCAACATATGTCTCAAGCGTATATCGCGTGGCCAAAACATCAGCCGCTTGGGTACCACATGCCTGACCAGACATATGTTGACCTGCCATGCAGCTCGTTGGCAAGCCTACCTCAAAGACCCACACCAAAGAACAAAGCGGACCTCTCCTTGCACCGCATCAGCTGGGATCTCCAACCCCACTATAACTTCAGTCCTCTCTGAAACATGCACTGAGAGGAATGAAGGTGTAGAATTAGGTGTGTCACAGCCAAGTACTTGCGGCCACTCTGCTAGCAGTACACCGACGTCCGATTCTAGCAGGCAAATTTCCCTGCCCCAGCTGCTGGACCGTCGAAAGAAGTTCACTCCCAGCCATCCACATGCCCAGCGGTTGAATGCTAGCTTGGCAAAATTGCTAGCGCTTCAACTGCTGCCTTTTCAGTTGGTAGACTCGGCCCCCTTCCGTGAGTTTGTGCAATGTGCGGTTCCTCAGTGGCAGGTTCCCAAACGCCACTTTTTCTCACGGAAGGCTATTCCGGCTCTCTACCGGCATGTGGAAGGCAATGTCTTGGCCTCGCTGGACAGGGCGGTCAGCGGTAAGGTGCATATTACCGCTGACTCATGGTCCAGCAGGCATGGACAGGGACGTTACCTTTCTTTCACGGCCCATTGGGTCACTCTTTTGGCAGCTGGGAAGGATGCAGGACAAGGTGCAGTAGTGTTGGAGGTTGTTCCACCGCCACGCCTCCAAAATGCTACTACTGGTTGTGACACACCTCTCTCCTCCACCCCCTCCTCTTCTTCTTCCTCCATGGCCTCTTCCTGTGGTTTGTCCTATGAACCAGCGGTGCTCCGTAGCCGTTCACGGGGCTACGCAAGTACGCAGGCAAAAAGATGCCATGCCGTGCTTACGCTGGTGTGTTTGGGGGACAGAAGCCACACTGGGGCAGAGGTCCTGTCTGCTCTGCAGGGCCAGGCCGAGAGGTGGTTGACGCCACGCCAGCTTAAGCCAGGAATGGTGGTTTGCGACAATGGCACCAACCTCCTCTCCGCCCTCCGACAGGGACAACTGACCCATGTGCCCTGTGTGGCTCACGTCCTTAACCTGGTGGTGCAGCGGTTCTTGGGCAGGTACCCGGGCTTACAGGATGTCCTGAGGCAGGCCAGGAAAGTCTGTGTGCATTTCCGCAGATCTTATAATGCCAGTGCTCGCCTGGCTGAGCTGCAAAAGGAGTTGAACCTGCCCAAGAACCGCCTTATATGTGACATGCCCACCAGGTGGAACTCAACGTTGGCCATGCTGCAGCGGCTGCACACGCAGCAGAGGGCCATCAATGAGTACCTGTGCGACTACGGCACCAGGACAGGGTCAGGGGAGCTTGGTTTTTTTTCTCCACGCCAGTGGGGCATGATCAGGGATGCATGCACTGTCCTGGCACCATTTGAGGAGGCCACGAGGATGGTGAGCAGTGACAGTGCATGCATCAGTGACACTGTACCTCTTGTCCACCTGTTGGAGCACACGCTGCGTGGAATAATGGACAGGGCACTTGAGGCAGAACAGAGGCAGGAAGAGGAGGACTTCCTTGCCTCTCAAGGCCCCCTTTACCCAGACAGTGTTCCTTCTGTCCCACCCATCGCACAGGAAGAGGAGGAGGAGGAGGAGGAGGAGGAGGATTGTGTCAGCATGGAGGTGGAGGCTGGCACTCAGCATCATCAGCAGCAGTCTTTTAGGGATGATTTACAGTCCCAAGAAACCAGTGGACTTGTACGTGGCTGGGAGGAGGTGACTGCGGATCATGTCGTCCTTAGTGACCCAGAGGACTCCGGAGCGAATGCCTCAGCAAACCTACGCTGCATGGCCTCCCTGATCCTGCAAAGTCTGCGGAAGGATCCTCGTATTCTTCGGATCAAGGAGAGGGACCATTACTGGCTGGCCACTCTCCTTGATCCACGGTACAAGGGTAAGGTTGCGGACCTTATGTTACCGTCGCAGAGGGAGCAGAGGATGAGACAACTCCGGGAGGCCTTGCAGAAAGGTCTGTGCAACGCGTTCCCAGAGACTGGGAGGTTACAAACTCCTGGTCCTGGACAACGAGTTGCTGAGGCTTCGGCCAGTCAAAGAAGGAGCGGTGGGGAAGGTGGCCGTCTGACCGATGCGTTCAGACAATTCTTTAGTCCGCAGCCCCAAAGTATGATCGGTTCCAGCAACCATCGCCAGCGTCTGATAAACATGGTGCAGGAATATCTAGGGGCAAGGTCAGACTTGGACACCTTCCCCACTGAAAATCCTCTGGCTTACTGGGTCTTGAGGATGGATCACTGGCCAGAGCTTGCACAGTATGCAATTGAGCTACTGGCCTGTCCTGCATCCAGCGTTCTTTCGGAACGCACATTCAGTGCTGCTGGAGGATTTGTCACGGATCACAGGGTGCGCCTGTCCACCGACTCGGTTGATCGACTGACTTTCATCAAGATGAACCAGTCTTGGATCACCACCAGCTACCACACACCTGATGCTGATATAACAGACTAATTGATTTTAACATGTCACATCCCTTCAAGACTGATGCTGATGCTGAGTGCCTGTGCTGTTATGTTGACTGGCTATCCTCCTCCTCCGAGTCCTCAATGATACGATTGATGCTGATAGCTTGGAAGATCATTTTTGTTTATGGGTGCCGCCACCAGTGGCTAAGGCCCAATTTTTCAGCCCCTGTTTTACAGGGGCGTGTAATTACAATTTTTTTAGCAATAATTTGCCATAGGGCTCATTGCTGTGCTCCAAGTACAGTATCTGTGAGGGGTTGGAGTGTTGTGGCACCAGTGCCTAAGGCCCAATTTTTCAGCCCCTGTTTAACAGGGGCGTGTCATTACAATTTTTGAAGCAATACTTTGCAACAGGGCTCATTGCTGTGCTCCAAGTACAGTATCTGTGAGGGGTTGTAGTGTTGTGCCACCAGTGCCTAAGGCCCAATTTTTCAGCCCCTGTTCAACAGGGGCATGCAATTACAATTCTTGATCTAATAATTCACAGCAGGGCCCATTCCTGCACCCACCAAGAGTAACTCTGAGGGCTTACAGTGTTGTGGCAACGCCACCACCACCACCACCACGAAAGGCCCAATTTTTCAGCCCCTGTTCAAAAGGGGCATGTAATTACAATTCTTGATCTAATAATTCACAGCAGGGTCCATTCCTGCACCCACCAAGAGTAACTCTGAGGGCTTACAGTGTTGTGGCAACGCCACCATCACCACCACCACGAAAGGCCCAATTTTTCAGCCCCTGTTCAAAAGGGGCATGTAATTACAATTCTTGATCTAATAATTCACAGCAGGGCCCATTGCTGCACCCACCAAGAGTAACTCTGAGGGCTTACAGTGTTGTGGCAACGCCACCACCACCACCACCACGAAAGGCCCAATTTTTCAGCCCCTGTTCAAAAGGGGCATGTAATTACAATTCTTGATCTAATAATTCACAGCAGGGCCCATTGCTGCACCCACCAAGAGTAACTGTCAGGGCTTACAGTGTTGTGGCACCAGCACCACCATCAAAGGCCCAATTTTTACTACCACTGTTCAACAATTATATGTAATTAAAATTCCTGATATAATAGTTGACAGCAGGGCGTTCCAGCACCAACCAAGAGTAACTGTGAGTGCTTACAGTGTTGTGCCAACACCAACAACTAAGGGGCCTATTTCTGCAGAGTATATACGGCAGGTCCCTACTTTCAAACATCCAACTTACAAACGACTCCTACTTGCAAACGCAAGAAGACAACAGGAAGTGAGAGGAAATCTACCCCTAGGAAGGAAAATTCTCTCCTGTAAGAATAAATATGGGAGAAAGGTGTCTCCTCTGTACTGATGCTTTATCAGCAATCCTTGTTTCAAGAAAAACACCACATTTCAAAAACAGTTGTCATTGGGACGGAAAGTGAGGTGAAATGTTCTGAACAGGGGCACAGACAGCAAAACAAATGTTACAGGGGTGATAACCCTTACCTATGTTTTCCAAAAAGTTTAAAAATAGATTTTTGGGCTGGAGCTACACTTCAACAATGTACCTGTTCAAAATTACAAACAGATTCTACATAAGAACAAACCTACAGTCCCTGTCTTGTATGCACCGCCTGTATACGGCTGTTCAGAGTATATAGGGCCTTTTTTATTTTATGTGCGGGGTTCCCCTTAATATCCATACAAGACCCAAAGGGGCTGGTAATGGGCTGGGGTAGGGGGGGGGGTCATGGGGTAGCTATGCCATTTTTCTTAAAGATTTTCATCCATATTACCGGGACCAGACATTACATTAAAGCCGCAAGCAGTTTTAAATGGCTTTTTTTTCCTTTAGAAGTGTCATTTTGTGCAGGGACAGTTCTAAACACGGGAAACACGTGGCACTTCACAGGCATACTTTAGACACCCCCCAGGTACAATATTTAAAGGAATATTTGACTTTTTTTTTTTCACTTTATGCATCATTAAAATGACTGCTCCCGAAAAACGACCGTTTTTAAAACTTCTTTTTGCATTGATACATGTCCCCTGGTGCAGAACCCGGGTTCCCAAACCCTTTTTAGGACAATAACATGCATAATAGTTGTTATAATTAGCACTTTAGAATTCGAACGTTCGCATCCATTGTATTTAATAGGGTTCTAATGTTCGTACGAACTTTCGGTCCGTTCGCGGGTTCTGGTGCGAACCGAACCCGGGGGTGTTCGGCTCATCACTACTCAGGAGAAGCAACAGAATGTATTTTGGGGTGTAATTCCACATATGCCCATGGCATGTTTGAGCAATATATCATTTAGTGACAACTTTGTGCAAAAAAAAAAAAAATTGTCGTTTTTCCGCAACTTGTGTCAACATATAAAATATTCCATGGACTCGACATGCCTCTCAGTATATAGCTTGGGGTGTCTACTTTCCAAAATGGGGTCATTTGGGGGGGTTTTGAACTGTTCTGGCATTTTATACACAACATTAGGAAGCTTACATCCACTCTTCTAACCACTTGAAGACAAAGCCCTTTTTGACACTTTTTGTTTACGTGAAAACATTTTTTTTTTGCAAGAAAATTATGTTGAACCCCCAAACATTATATATATTTTTAAAGCAAAGGCCCTACAGATTAAAATGGTGGGCGTTGTATTTTTTTTTTCTACACAGTATTTGCGCAGCGATTTTTCAAACGCATTTTTTGGGTTAAAAAATACACTTTTTTTAATTTTAATGCACTAAAACACACTATATTGCCCAAATGTTTGATGAAATAAAAAAGATGATCTTAGGCCGAGTACATAGATACCAAACACGACATGCTTTAAAATTTCGCACAAACGCGCATTGGCGACAAACTACATACATTTTTAAAAGCCTTTAAAAGCCTTTACAGGTTACCCCAGTAGATTTACAGAGGAGGTCTACTGCTAAAATGACTTCCCTCGATCTGACCTTCGCGGTGATACCTCACATGCATGGTGCAATTGCTGTTTACATATGACGCCAGACCGACGCTTGCGTTCGCCATTGGGCAAGAGCAGGGCAGGACAGGGGTGCTTTTTTTTTTAATTTTTTTTTTTTTTATTAATTTTGCTTTTTTATTTTATTTTTAAATTGTTCCTTCCAAGTATTTTTTTTTTTTATCATTTTTATTGTTATCTCAGGGAATGTAAATATCCCCTATGATAGCAATAGGTAGTGACAGGTACTCTTTTTTTGAAAAAACTGGGGTCTTCTAGACCCTAGATTTTTCCTCTGCCCTCAAAGCATCTGACTACACCAAGATCGGTGTGATAAAATGCTTTCCCAATTTCCCAATGGCGCTTTTTATATCCGGGGGGGGGGCATTCCCTCCCACTGCTTGTAAAAGCAGTCCAGAGGCTAATTAGCCGCTAGGATTGCTTTTACATGAAAGCCGGGCCGCAGGCTGAAAAGAATGATACCAAGATGATACCTAAACCCGCAGGCATCATTCTGGTATAAACATTCAAAGTCCAGCAACATACCAGTACGTTGCTGGTCCTTGTTGGACATGTATTGTAACCTTTTTTTTTCATGCAGCCAGTTGGCTGAACGAAAAAAGAGATTGATCGGTGGGTATGCCCACCATTAGAATACCGCCCTTCATCCACCCACTTCCAATGATGGGCATACACGCACCATTTATATACGCCGAAGCATGGGGGCATCCTCCCGCAAAAAAGTTATGCCGCACACACATGGTCAGACTTTTCCACGGGCAAGCCTCCGTCGGAATTTCGACCGTATGTACGCGGCATTAGGAGCAAAATCGCTCCTCCGCTCCTGCTGCCCCAATGCTTCGGCATATATGCTTTTTTTATTTAACTGTGGTGGTGAAATCACCTCCTACAGCACTGGAGTCGCAGGGATCAGGCCTGTCTCTGCGAACGCTGCAGTTATGTGTGTTTTTGTTTTGTAAGTGACAGTGATCGATCGATACTGCACTTGGGTGGCCTGGCCTGGACGGAGGGGCAAAACGCAGGTGCCAGCAGGTATCTGGGCTGATCCCGCTAACACTGCGTTTTTGGGAACCCTAAACTGCTGGGGACGCTAGTATAGATCTGATCAGATCAGATATTGATCTGTTCAGATACTATACCACTAAGGGGGGTGTATGCTTCACGCGTGGGTGTTAGCGTTACCGGCACTAACCTGACGCTGCCTGGGGTGTGACGCAGACCCTCTCTGACGCTAAAACCTAATTGATATCACCCGCCGGGCGATCAGGGGGTTAAACCTTTATTGGGTTATATACGGCGGGTGCCTTGACACTATAAAAAGCAAACTAACTAACCAGCGTCACCCGTAACACTTATATGGTGATCACTGGTGAAAGGGTTAACTAGGGGCAATCAGGGGGTTAAAACCTTTATTAGATAATATATGGGGGTACCTGACGCTATAAAAACCTGCGGCGAACCTAAAAAAAATTACTGGCTACCGATCTGCATCACCGACACTAAGACAGCGATCAGAAAAACGATCGCTTAGCGACAGTGGTGATAGGGGGTGAAAGGGTTACCTGGGGGGCGATCAAGGGGGTTAAACCTTTACTAGATAATATATTGGGGTACCTGACGCTATAAAAACCTGCGGCAAACCTAAAAAAAATTACTGGCTACCGATCTGCATCACCGACACTAAGACAGCGTTTAGAAAAACGATCGCTTAGCGACAGTGGTGATAGGGGGTGAAAGGGTTACCTGGGGGGCGATCAAGGGGGTTAAACCTTTATTAGATAATATATTGGGGTACCTGACGCTATAAAAACCTGCGGCGAACCTAAAAAAAAATTACCAGCTACCAATCTGCATCACCGACACTAAGACAGCGTTTAGAAAAACGATCGTTTAGCGACAGTGGTGATAGGGGGTGAAAGGGTTACCTGGGGGTGATCAAGGGGGTTAAACCTTTGATAGATAATATATTGGGGTACCTGACGCTATAAAAACATGCGGCGAACCTAAAAAAAAATACTGGCTACCGATCTGCATCACCGACACTAAGACAGCGTTTAGAAAAACGATCGCTTAGCGACAGTGGTGATAGGGGGTGAAAGGGTTACCTGGGGGGCAATCAAGGGGGTTAAACCTTTATTAGATAATATATTGGGGTACCTGACCCTATAAAAACATGCGGCGAACCTAAAAAAAATTACTGGCTGCCGATCGGCATCACTGACGCTAAGACAGCGATCAAAAAAATGATCGCTTAGCGACAGTGGTGATAGGGGGTGAAAGGGTTATCTGGGGGGTGATCAGGGGGTTAAACCTTTATTAGGGGGGGTTAGGGGGCTGCACTGGACCTAAAACTGAATGTACTGACACTTTTACAGTCACAAATGTCACTGATTGCAGTGATCAGTAAATAAATGGTCACTGCAATCAGTGACACTGTGACTGGGGGCTGGGGGGGTGATCTGGGGGGTGATCTGGGGGTGTCTGGGGGGGCCTGGGGGGGCGATTTATGTCCCTATGTGTCCTGGTGTCAGTGTAGTGTTGTGTGCACTGACCTGATGTCTTCTCTTGTACGGCGCTCGGTATATGTGAGCGCCGCACCAGAGATGACATCACTTCCTCCTGCTTCCTCTGCCTGACACAGACAGAGGGGGCATTTCTATTCGTCGGGAGCGATCGCGAGGGGGTGGCCGGAAACGAATGGCTGCCCCCTCATCCCGGAACGCTCCCAGGACACTTAGCCACCGCTCACTGTATAGGAGGGGGGTCCGATTGGACCCCCCAACTATACAAAGGCAATCACGTACACTCTACGTGATTGTGCCTGTCGGTGCCATTCTGCCGACGTATATATACAGTGAGCGGTCGTTAAGTGGTTAAAAGGTTAAGACTGGCTTATCTAGAAAACCTTGCTTTCACTAACATATTTAGTAGAACAGGGAGGCTCTCAGAATTTCTGTATAAACAAGAGTCTTGATGCTGACAATTAATGATATCAGCATCAGGAGAGGACACATATAGATATATAGACCAGCCGGTTGTCAGGATCCTACTGTAAATGCTCTAATTTGCTTATTATCTCCTTTTCCATTAACACATATCAATACAGTACAAGAAAAGACAACTTGATTATTATTGTTTAATTGAACGGTTACTTAAATTTAAATTGACAATTTACACTGAAGTTCCTCAAGCTATAATTAAAAAAAAAAAAACTTGGTAAAATCAATATTTCACTTCTTCTCCAAAGGTTCAATATATTTACCCATCTCCTTTGTAGGCGATAGTCCACTGGAGTCACTGATTGTAAACCATTCGCTGATATGTTAGCACATATGGTAGTACCATTCAAAGAGCTATGACAATGATAGTGTTATAGCTCAGAAAATGGCGCTGCCATCTGTACCACTGAAAGGAGGAGCAAGCTACAACCAGATGTTCATAGTCACAGTTATAGTCTGAGAGATTCCAATAAGAGTTCACCAAACAGCAAAATACAGAAAAGTGTAAAAAAAAATGCATTTCTTCCATATGATTACATTTACAACTGTTAGTATGTAATATAAACTAATACAATTTCCTTTTTCTATGACTATAAGGCCTTATGCACACTGGACTTTTTTTTGACGTTTTTACAGCAGCTGTTTTTGACAGTAGACGTTTTTTTCTACAGTCATTAAACTCTCCATCATGTTATCCTATGTGTCCATGCACACATAGGCTGTTATCAGCAGTTTTGGGCAGTGGCGTTTTTGAGCAGTAAAAAAAAAACCAAAAAAATCCCAAAACTAGTGGGTTCTGAGAGATGTTTTTCATTGTAAAAACGCTCTAACGCTGATAAACGCTGATAAATGTCGATAAACGTTGATAAACGCTCAAACGCTTCTCACCCGTGCTTTTGGACATTTTTGATCCATTGAAAAAAACAAAAACGCTAAAAAACAATAACGCGGAAAAAAAGGCTAAAAACGCGAATAAACGCTATTGCAAAAACATTGAAAAACTCACTGCAAAGCTACTGCCGTTTTTATAACAATATTTTAACGTCCAGTGTGCATTAGGCCTTAAGATAAAACTCCCCTAAAGTGAATTTATACTATTGCAGCCAAATTAAGATCACACCTACTGTATATTTTGTTACATGTTCCCCATCGCATTTTTATTAACTGCTTTTTGCCTTTTTGTTTCCTTTTCACTTGCTGAAAATTTTTACTCAATTTTCCCCTTCTATGTAATGTTAAGAATGGGGCTGGGGAGTTATGTTTGCCATAATGAACACGGTATTAAACCCAAAGCCTTACCAATCAACAGATGTAGTGACTGCATTCATTTTCTTTTTTCAGGCTTTTCACCTGGCGACCTGGGCAGTAACACGCCTCCTGTATTACACCCCTTTCACACTGGTTGCGGTGCGGGCGTTAGTGTTAAAGCACTGCTAGTTTTAGCGGCACTTTACCGCTGTTATAGCGGTGCTTTTTGGATGCTAGCGGGACGCTTTTAACCCCCCCTAGTGGGCGAATAAAGGGTTAATAGCGCCTGTGTTGCGGCACTGCTGAAACGCTTTGCAGGCGCTTCGGCAGCGCTGACCTTTCATTTTAATGGGCAGGTGCGGTGGAGGATCGCTGTATGCACCGCTCTTGCACGGCCCCAAAGATGCTGCTTGCAGGGATTTTTTTCCTGTCCTGCAAGTGCATCGCCCCAGTGTGAAAGCACTCGGGCTTCCACACTGGGGTGATTTGAGAGACGCTTTTCAGGCGCTTTACAGGCGCTATTTTTAGTGCTAAAATGCCTGAAAAGCACCACAGTGTGAAAGGGGTCTTGTGCTGGGAGCTTGTTGTGGGAAATTCCGACTGTGTGTAGGCTCCATCGGACATTTGCTGTCGGAATTTCCGACAACAAATGATTGAGAGCTGGTTCTCAATTTTTCCGACAACAAAAGTTCTGCTCGGAAATTCCGATCGTGTGTAGCCAATTCCGATGCACAAAAAACCTACGCATGCTCAGAATCAATTTGACGCATGCTCGGAATCATTGAACTTCATTTTTCTCGACTTGTTGTAGTGTTGTACGTCACCGCGCTCTGGACATTCAGAATTTATGTGACCGTGTGTAGGCAAGACAAGTTTGAGCGAACATCCGTCGGAAAAAAATCCACGGTTTTGTTGTCGGAATATCTGATCGTGTGTATGTGGCATAAGAGTGCTTACACTCTGGATGAAGACGCAACAGAGGCACCTTTGGACATGTCGTGGAAATACAGGTTCCATGAAGAGCATACAGCCTATATTTCCTGTGCTACCTAAGCACACACTTTAGATTCCATCTTTTTGCAATAATGCTATCTTTAGGCTAAAGTTCACTCACCATTCATACGTCCCATCATTCATTCAAGGAAAGTAGCATCACCAGACAGCTATGTTCTCATCTCAGCCTCCCAGCCTGACTGCCGGCTCGAGCCTCACGGCTCCTTTTTATTATCAAAAGATCTCACCAGCAGACAATCACCTCCCCCATGGGAGTGGTCATCACAGCATGTGACCTCCATGGGAGTGGTCATCACATGATGTCCTCTTTACACAGCAAAAGTCCATATAAGGACATCCCTCTAACAAGATGTCCCATATAATCCAGTACATGAATTCCACACAAGAAATATAGCTTAAAGGATACAATACAATACATACAATGAATACAATAACGCATGATGGCTAAAGTCCTATGGGTGTGTCCAGGCAGGGAGAGCGCGCATGCTCCCAGCAAAGAAAGCCGTATTGCTTTAAAACATGGACGCTCTCCCCGGCTCTGACAACGCTCACAAGCTCTCATATTACCGTTGATAGGAATCCTTATTCTGCGCTATTCCATAGAATAACGCATATTCAGATTATACTATTATTGAATGGGGGAGGGAGGCTATCTGCAGACGCACGCTACGAATCCCAATCATTGTTGATCAGACACAGCAGAGACAAGAGCACGCATCTGCCTATAACCAATGATGTCGTTGCAGAGCGAGCATATCCCCTCCTTAACGATCGTCCATGTAATGCACAGAGGGCCCTCGTCAGCGGACATATCCGCACCCTGCAAACATCACACTCCAACCTCAAGACATCCCCTACCAGACGGGATTCAACCAGCCTCAGACTGCCCCAGCCAGCTCTTTTGAGCGGGTTGCGGAAGTACTAACACTGGGTGACACTATGACAATACATATTAAATACATCTTCATAAAAATCTCCACAACAGACAGCAGCATTGCCAGCCTGGGGAAGGGTAGTGTTAGATGCACTAGCAAATTTAGATATATTAACAAATTGAAGACAAACTCCAGCCCACACTTTACACACTTTACAAGCAGATACTGCAAATATTATTATTCCTTTTGGGATAAAGGTTTTACATAAATAAATAAAATCTGGCCGTTGTAAGCATCAACCCTCTAACTGATACATCTGCAGGACAGCTTATTCTGTTAAAAAAAAAAAACAGACTTACTGGCCAGATCACCAGGTGACAATAAAAGAAAAAAGAAAACGAATACAGCCATCACATCTAATAATTTGTAAGTTGCAATATAATAAATATTTACTTTTCGGTTTAACGCCGCTTTAATTATGTCTGTACTGTGTTGGCAGCTCCTAATTATCACTTGTATAGTAGACTAGATGTGCACACGGTCTGCCATAAGGTTATAGATCTCAAGGCTTGGGTGGTACCAAGAACTTTAAAAAACTGGTCCCCTGTCTGTCCTCTAATTGCACATTGCAAGCTATTGTGAAAAATAAAAGCTGCTATACAGTTCTCAAGCCTCGTACACATGATCGGATTTCCATAGGACAAATCCGTGGAATTTTGTGCGAAGGGCGTTGGCCGTGAACTTGATATGCATACAGACGGCAGAACCTTTTCAGCCAACATTCACGAAACTACGTGTTTTTTCATCTCTTTAGTGCTACGCTTTGGGCAACTTCTGCTAATGTTGTGCTATGGTTAGCAATGGTTCTGAGCATGCGTGTTTGTACTCTGGAGTTTTTTCCGAAGGACTTGTGTACACACGATTGGATAATCCAACAAGACACATTTGTTGTCGGAAAATGTGAAAGCATGCTATAAAACATTTGTTGTCGGAAATACCGACAACAATTGTCCGATGGAGCGTACAAACGGTCAGATTATCCGACAAAACCCTGCCATCACACATTTGTTGTCGGAAAATCCAATCGTGTGTACGAGGCTTAAGTATACTCCTGCTCCAAAGAAACTAAGGACGTAAAATTATTTGTAGGAAGGCTGTGTGAATAGGAGCTCATATCAAACATATAGTGGGGGTTTATCAAATTTGACTGCAAAAGTAGAAATACACTTCAGCAAGCCTATGGACATAAAACATATGACATTTTCTAAACAAGCAGTAAAAATATGTTTTAAAACAAGACCATGTTGGCCTCTGTTGACCTCATTACAAAACGTGTTGAGTATCATATTGCTTTTCTGAACATACTTTAAATAACAATCAACGTTTGTGGACTCTCAACTCTGGTCGTGTGCTGTGAAACTGAGCAAATTGCATTTGTTTTGTGTATTTCCCATTTTCTTATTGCCACATTTTACTTTTGCATTTATTTTATTTATTTTGTTTTGTGATGTAGCACAATATACATTTGAATGCAAATGCTGTGTTAATTATTTATGTTGTAAAAATGTTTTACATTTATATATATATATATATATATGTACTATATATATATATATATATATATATATATATATATATATATATATAAATATATATGTGTATACATATATTTTATGTTGCAAAATAGAATGTTGAAATAATTATGTGTTTAAATAATGAAGGGGATTGAATCAGAACTACACAGCAGCTGAGCACCACAAACCGAAAACGCTGAGAAATCACTTTGAAAAACAATCCCTTAGCATTTCTGGCAGTGGCTATCTTAAGTAAGGGCAGATGATTCATGTTGCATTTACTTCCTTGAATCCATCTGCCCTTAGCTCAGACATGCAGGCAGGAGGGTGTGCTTAGCTTAGAAGGCCCCTCCATCCTTCCTGAAGACTCTTGGGATGTATGACATAATTTGCCCAGGCCTGGAAACCAGGAAAAAAAATTAAATATAAAAAAAAAAGTTTGAAACAAGTAAATATAATATATTTTCACATCCATTTACTAATCCTAGCAGCATAAGGATTCAAAATAGTCAGTGTTGATTGAGAGTGAAGTTCTGCTTAAATCATGTTTCTATATAAGTGTTTCTCAACCTTTTTTCAGTCAAGGCGTCCTTTAAAATTATGCATACTCTCTGGTCACCCTATTTTAATATGCAAAAAACAAAACAAATAGTTTTACATAACACAATAACATCCAGGGCCAAAACTAGGGGGCGTGGGGTGGGGGGCAGGACGGAAAGTGCCCTTGGCGCCAACTTTAGAGGGGCGCCACCAGCACTGGGAGTCAAAGAGTCAAATTGAGAGATGTCGGCACTCAGCAGCTGCCAGCTTACATGAGCAGGCATATGGCTATGGCAGCCGCCGGCCGGTTGGATCGGGCTAGACTTTAGACATGTGCGATTAGTTTCGTACGAATCGGAAATTCGTACGAATTTTTCGAAATTCGTACATTTTTTCGAATCCGAATTACGAATATTTACGAATACGAATTCTGTACTAAATACGAAATTTCGTTTACGAATTTCGGCTCCAAATTATCCGAATCCAAACTACCAAATAAGGAATTTCAACTAATATGAAAGAAATTATAGCGGATATAATGAATGATTCGAATGAATTCGAGATTCAGTATAACGAATATCGACACTCTACGAATAATAACAAATTCGTTTTCGGTCCAAATTTCTTTACTACAGAAACATGTGACTGTTGGTTGACCAATCAGAGGTTTTTTTCTGATGCTGAGGCCTACAGGGCAGGCCCGATCATGTGACTTCCCTTTGTGGGTTAGTTAGTGTAGTGGAGCAGATCACACAATTATTTGTCTGTGCATCTGAGCGAATATCTTTGCAATCCTTTGATTTTCGTTGTTCATTTTAGTTTATATCTCTTGTAGTGTGCGAGTGTATCATCTGTTAGTGTTTAGTTTCTGGTTTTATTAGTTTTTTGGTTGGTTTTGAGAGATATTTTTCTTTTTTTTATTTCTTGTTTCATTTAGTTAATATTTTGATATTTTCTGTTGGTCTACTTATTTTTTTTGTACATTTGGTGATTTTGGTGTTGGTTTGCTGCGATCAAAATCATATTTTTTTTTGTCTATATTTTTCTAACTTTTAAAGGAAAAATGAGCAGCAAACAAGGCCAAAAAAGCAGCAAGAGTGCTGCTGGGAGAGGGAGAGCTATGAGCAGTGTACATGAGCAGCAGGTGGGACGTTCTGTCTCTGTGCCATGACATACAGGGGCGGAGACTATAGCCAGTGCCACATGTCAAAAACGAAAGTAAAAAAATCGAGATTTCGAATAGTTACGAATAACCGCAATGTATTAGAAAAGTATGAATCCATTCGAAGCACGCAGCGCCACTGTCAGACATGTAAATTTACGAATCAACGAACCAAAAAAAAGTTACGAATGTACGAATCCATTCGAAGCACGTTAGACAGCGCCATTGTAAGAGACACGTAAACTTACAAATCAACAAACAAAAAAAAGTAATGAATTTACGAATCCATTCGAAGCACGTTAGGCAGCGCCATTGTAAGAGACACGGAAAATTACGAATCAACAAACAAAAAAAAAAGTTACGAAAGTAGGAGTTGTGTCCAGAATCAACGAAAACAATGTACTCTACCGAAATTACGAATTATAAATCAACTAAAAATAAGGCTTTCAGAAATTCCTAATCATTTGTTATTATTCGTTATTATTCGTAGAGTGTCGCTATTCGTTATCAAAATTAACGATTCGCACGAAATTCGTATTTCGTATAAATCCGAATTAAATTCCGTACACGAATTACGAATTACGAATTTTTTTAAATACGAAACGGAACGAAACAAAACAAATTTTTTGACAGCTCCCATGTCTACTAGACTTTCACAGTCAGACTCACTGACCAGAGCTGAGCTGCTGCCTCTGCCTGCACCTGAGGAAAGCCCCCAAATTGGGCAGCTGCTCAATTTGACAGTGAGGCGAGCCCCGGAGCATGCATCGCAAAGCCCTGATCTCAGTGTAGGGGAAGCAAGGATCCGGACCTGCTGTACTGCTGCTGTGTTCCTGAAGAGAGCCACCGAAGTGGTCGGCTGCTCGATGTGGCACAGCGACAATGAGGCAAATACCTGAGCCCGCACCGCAAAGCCGCTGATTTCGAGGCAGGGGGAGCTGGTATCCGGACCTGCTGAGCTGCTGCTGTGATGTTCCATCCTGTAGAGATCTGGCTGGAGAAGTGAGCGAGAATCAGTCCTGCTGAACCTGGGATCCAGGCAGGAGACAGTGGTAGTACCCGTGGCCGGAGTTGACACAGTGACACTGACACAGTCTGACACATGATTCATCCATCCATGTCATTCTTGAAGAAATCAGCAGACCCCCAAGGTGGTTGCAGGATTAAATGTTCTCTTTGTGAATCTGTAAATCCAGCGCTCATGATCTGCAACCTGGGGGGGTTGTCGATCAGCTGGTGTCTGTGGTCATCTGAGAGTTCGGAATGTGATCTGAGTTCTGTGTGTTCCTGCTTGGTGTCTGAATCCCAAGCAATCCCTATTATTACTGGGGTTTACAGAATAGGGAATAGAGGGCTATTAGAAAAGGGAATAATAGGGGGTTTATCAGAATGTGAAATGGTGGGGGGAAATTAAGAGTGGTGATTTTAGCAAAATAGGGAATGGGGTGTTTATCAGAATTGGGAGAGGGGGCGCTGAACTTAGTCTTAGCCCCGGGTGAAAGAATGTCTAGCTTCGCCACTGATAGCATCCACACACATAGGACACCCAACATTAGAGGTGATTTATTCTTCCAAAACAAATACACCTTTGCACACTGATACTGACTAGTATTCCATTGTTTCTCTTCTCCCTCATTTTGTTTTAGACATCGTTCTGTTCCGAATTAATATTCAGCCAAATTTTTGTTATTCTGAGATATCTGAATACCCGAATTACAATATAAACAAATTTTACCGAATGCTCCAAATAACGAAACAAAATTTGTCAGAATTTTTAGAAATTCGGACTGAAATTTGAATCAAATTTTACATTGAACTTCAGTCAAATTCTATAATGCTGTTTTTTAGTTAAAATGTAATATTGAAAAAAGAACATTCCCCTCTGGGTGATCGATGTACATTGCAAGGATTATAACAAACTTTATTGCAAATTCCTACCTTTTGTTATTCTGAATAAATCCCTCTGTGTTTCTCTGTGCCTCAGTGCTAAGTCGGTCTAATGTGGTTTCATAATTAACTGTCAGGTGTGCAGCTGCAGGGCTCCAATGAGGAAATCTGCTGGGCCTGCATCCCTTTAGACGTGCTCCTATTGAAAGAACCTCACCAAAAATTACATTTTTGTTGCAGGGGATGCCTGAAATCAGACTTGTATCTTAGTGCAGATTTTTGGGAAAATTGGTGAGCCAATCACACCAGCAGGAAATTATGTTTTTGGGGAGTGGTCAGTACATACCCTGTGTGTACAGAACAACTCCATGTAGCCATATTGCAATACATTCTTAGAAAATTATAAATTGCAAATTGAAAAGGGAAAGGTAATTTTTAATAGCATTCAATTACAATATGATTAGGGTTGCAATTATATGCGCTTTTTTATTTTTTATTAATTTGCTATTTTTTCCCCATGAAAGTGGAGTCACCCTTTAAGGTGTTTTAAAGAGTCATTGTAATCATTTGCTGAAGATTTTTCTTTTTTTTTTTCACTTGGAATCGAAAAAGAAAAATCTAAAGTTTTTTCGATTCGACCGATTCGAAATTTCTAACATTTTGAATCAGAAAAAAATTTAAATTCAAGGAAAATTTGAAAAGTACCGAATACGAATCCCGAATACAAATTGAAAGAATCAACCACATTTAACCACTTCCCGCCCGGCTTATAGCAGAATGACGGCCAGGTGTGTCTAAATAACTAGATTAACAAATCGAAATGAAGCAAATTTTTTTCTCATGCACACGTCTAGTTTCTTTCCCTTGCCCAGCTTACCGTATATACTCGAGTATAAGCTGACCCGAATATAAGCCGAGGCACCTAATTTTACCACAAAAAACTGGGAAAACGTATTGACTCGAGTGTAAGCCTAGGGTGTCCATCTGCATGCCTCACTGTGCCTCACTTTGCCTCACTGTGTCCATGTGCATGCCTCACTGTGCCCATGCCTCACTGTGCCCATGCCTCACTGTGTCCATGACTAGACTGACGTTTAACATGGGAGTCTATGGAAGGGGTGCCCGGCTTTAAAAAATTGGTGCTCCCCGGCCGTAGGTCCCCCAGACACTTGTAGAGGGGAAATGGGGCTATATGTGTGCCAAGTTTCGGGTCCAGGGGACCTACGACCGGCCGGTACCGGGTCCCCAAATTCACCAGAGAAATTACCGTTTAACATGGGAGTTTATGGAAGGGGTGCCCAGCTTTGAAAACTCTGTGCTCCCCGGCTGTAGGTCCCCCGGACTCAAACCTTCTCACCCTTGTAGAGGAAGAGTGGGGCTACATGTGTGCCAAGTTTGGGGTCCAGGGGACCTACGGCTGGCTGGTACTGGGTCCCCAAAATCCGGGAGATCAGGCGCAAAAAAGGTGACTCGAGTATAAGCCGAGGGGGGTATTTTCAGCACAAAAAAATGTGCTGAAAAACTCGGCTTATACTCGAGTATATACGGTATGTGACTCCAGTGCTTACGGAGAGGGGCAGAGGAGGGGCAAATAAGAACCCTACAAAGTGGTGCACAATAAAAACTTTGTGTAACTAAAAGGTAGGCTTGATCCACCCGCCGGCTTGTATACAATTTTGGGGCAATTTTTTTTTAGGTATTTTGCCAAGGCACCCCTGAAGAAAACATAAAGGCACCCCAGGGTGCCTGGGCACCCTGGTTGAAAATGGCTGTTCTATAATGGCGTATGAGGAGTGATTTTGTCGTGTGCTGTGCCTAATGCAAAACATGTCAGAATAGAACTTGTTAATGCTGGCTATATTAATAAAAGTCGAATATTTTTTTGCATCTCGATGTGTGGTATTCCTGTGACTGGAACAATTGCTTGCTTTTGGTGGAGATAACCAGATTGAGCACCTGAGATGTAATTGTGAAGTGTGGAGCCTGATCACGCCTGGAGCGGCCTGTAAAATATTTAACATGGGATGTACTCCTGACAGTTATCTAGTCAGGTTTCCTTTATCACGCGCCAGCCAGCCAATAAAATCAGTCAATCTTGATAGGTACTAATTCTGCAAAGTTTATATTAAAATCCTAATTACTGGTACTTATTCCTGTTACAGTGGCAACTTCATTGCTGTGTTATCTGCCCACCATGTGGTTACGAATCGATAGAAACACAGCGTGAAAAACAACACTGTGTACCTTTTTTTTCCATTTAACATACTGTACATACAACAAACAAACAGCAGATCATTATGCAAGCTTCTATTTTGTATAGAAGGCGCTTAAAGCAGTGCTTCCTTTATGTATTTTTTTTCTTAGATTATTTTCAGAGCGATGCTGGATGCGTCTGCCTGAAGGAGTGAATTCAATGTGTTTTTTATGCCCCTCTGCAGGTTGTATGTAGAATAAAAACAAGCCGACAAGAATAGATGTTTTGTGAGATACACAAAACACAAGTTGGGCAAAAAATAAAAGCAAACGCAAAAGGGAAACCTGGATGGGTGACTGGCAGGAGCCGTTTGTAGTACGACAAGGCTGCTCCGTGACACTATTGTTCCTGATTGAATCTGATAAACGTGATTGCTTTTGTGGGGCTTCCCACTCCAATTGCCGGTGTGACTGAATGACACCTGTACTAAATTGAGCTTAGCGTGCTGCAAGATTCATGTTTCTGTTATATCATATTATGAATGCCAACTTTTATTACCGAGGTATGATTGCACAGGTCATTATTCCTATTCACAAGCCCTTGCACAGGTGAAATTCCAGCGGATCTACAATGGTAGTCACAGCTTGGCTTCGCCAGGGGTGATGTTTGTGATAGGTGAAAAGGGCAAAAGCAAATGATTTTTTATGAAGGGTGGTCCCACGGAGACTGCAGAGACAAAAGAAGCCTGTTTGACAGGGAAATCGGCCATAATGAGCTATGATCCCACGCAGTGAGTGGGAGTTTAGAAACAGCGATAGAAATTAACCTTGTCAATGCTGGAAAAAAGTCAGCCTTTTATGCATTACATGTTATTAGAGCCCACATTTATATATTTTTTATATTTTTAATCTGTGACATACGGTATCTCACAAAAGTGAGTACACCCCTCACATTTTTGTAAATATTATATTATATCTTTTTATGTGACAACACTGAAGAAATTACAATGTAAAGTAGTGAGTGTACAGCTTGCATAACAGTGTTAATTTGCTGTCCCTGTGCCTGGTGAGAGAGATAACACCAAATTTAACATACCTGCTCCCCATTCACACCTGAGACCTTGTAACACTAACGAGTCGCATGACACCGGGGAGGGAAAATGGCTAATTGGGCCCAATTTGGACATTTTCACTTAGGGGTGTACTCACTTTTGTTGCCAGCTCTGCTTCAGTATGTCACAGTACATGTTGGCATTCATGGTTCCCTCAATGAACTGTAGGTCCCCAGTGCCAGCAGCACTCATACAGCCCCAGACCATGACACTCCCACCACCATGATTGACTGTAAGCAAGACACACTTGTCTTTGTACTCTTTTCCTGGTTGCAGCCACACACACTTGACACCATCTGAACCAAATAAGTTCATCTTGGTCTCATCAGGCCACAGGACATGTTTCCAGTAATCCATGTCCCTAGTCTGCTTGTCTTCAGCAAACTGTTTGCAGGCTTTCTTGTGCATCATCTTTAGAAGAGGCTTCCTTCTGGGACGACAGCCACGCAGACCAATTTTGATGCAGTGTGCAGCGTATTGTCTGAGCACTGACAGACTGATCCCCTACCCCTTCAACCTCTGCAGCAATGCTGGCAGCCACCGTGCTGCAGCTCAGTTTCAGGGTGTTGGCAATCTTCCTATAGCCTAGGCCATCTTTATGTAGAGCGTCAATTCTTTTTTCAGATCTTCAGAAAGTTTTTTGCCATGAGGTGCCATGTTGAACTTCCAGTGACCAGTATTAGAGAGTGAGAGCGATAACACCGAATTTAACACACCTGCTCCTCATTCACACCTGTGACCTTGTAACACTAATGAGTCACATGACACCGGGGAGAGAAAAGGGCTAATCTGGACATTGTCACTTAGAGGTGTACTCACTTTTGTTGCCAGCGGTTTAGACATTAATAGCTGTGTGAGTTATTTTGAGGGGACAACAAATTTACACTGTTATACAAGCTGTATACTCACTACTTTACATTGTAGCAAAGTGTAATTTCTTCAGTGTTGTCACATGAAAAGATATAATAAAATATTTACAAAAATGTGAGGGGTGTACTCACTTTTGTGAGATACTGTTTTTGCTCTGGATTGTTATTTTTCCCATTTACATGTATTTACCTTACTCTGATCATTTATATTTTTGTGTTTTGCCTTTACTAAGTCTTTGAATTTCATAAGTTACCCTGGGCGAAAACGACACATAGATATTGTGAGTACTGAGCCTAATCCAGTCACCATAACCTGAATCCTAAAGCAAAACTAAACCCATCAATTTAATCATTTCCCAAAAGAAAGTTAGAAATATTCACTAATTGTTAAACATCCCTAATCAAACTTACCAATTTTATTTTCTGCGGTGTTTTTATTTACTATCTGCCTACTAGTACATGTGCAGTGTATGCTACATTCAAGGCATGCCTCTGGTGATCACTGTCACAGTTGCCAGTGTGCTTATGTCAGCTCTCAGATGATCTTTCAAGCCCTCAATTGGCTGATGTCATAGCTTATCACCATACCTGTAAATTGGAATTTCTGAGATTGGGGGATGAGTAGGAGGCTCTGGTAACCAACATTTCTTTGTACATATGTTTTTTTTTTTCCCCTCATTAGACTTTCTATATCTGAGAGACAGCAAGAAGACTGTAGCTGGAGTTTTGAGCAACGGGGCTAAAGTCCACACAGCCCCACATTGTAGCTTTCAACCCTCTGTCCGTTCCTAAGCCGCGTTCTCTAATCAAGAAACAGGGAGGAGAGAGAATCAGTGTCTTATCCACTGGCGAGGCTCAGACTTGTCTATTCTGGGGACATGGGCGCAACCAAAATCTAAGGGGTCTGCAAGAGCAAACATGTACAATATACATTATAAACTGTATACTAAAATTGCTCTTTACCTTTCTCTGCTTCCAGCATGCAATCTATCGAGTGCCTCACACTGAGGAAACATTATTCTTTATCCTGCCTTTTGAAGGAGGTTCATTCACCCAAAAAAATATATACAATATAATATATATCTATAGATATATATATAGATATAGATATATATCTACAGATATATACTGCAGTCTAGGGATGGCAGTATGCAATAATAAACAAATTTGAGCATTTATTTATTTATTTTTATTTTTTACATTTTTGACCATTTTTTAGGATATATTAAAACAGAGCAGAGCTAACATTTCCTTAAAACCTGTACACAGTATTTATGTAAATAAAAAAATATATAAACTCATAAATTAATAAAAATGAATGAAGATATTTAGAGTGTTTAAAATTGGTAGTAAATGTAGACAAGTACTTACAGGGTTAAAAACAAAAAAAAAAAACACCAAAATTGCTTTTTAGGTACGATCTAATAAGTCTCAAGAATCCATTGATATTATCAGCCTAGCAATATTACCTGTCCATAAAGCCATACATCAAATAAGTAAAAATTTAATTAGAGCTGTCATTCGTTTAGCTGATTTATGTGTGTTTGCATAGTATTCATAATTTGAATTTGATAAAATACCTAATAGTTGTGATGCATAATGCTGCTTGAGGAATTGCCATTTAATGCAGTGAGAAAGATGACATTCAATATGTCATATTGCTGTACAGACAGTGGGTATTATTTGAGGATGCACCGTAGGTTATTTTTAATCAATATATCTTGGCGGTAGAAAAATAGGAGCCTAAGACAATTAACTACCCTGCTGACTTACAACTACTTTATTTTGCAACTTATAACACATTTGTTTAAAATGTAAGTTTTGTTATTTATAAAATGAATAGAAAATATTTTAATTTAAAAAAATACAGTTTAATAGACAAGTTCACTAAAAACTGCATTTGAATTCTCAATGTACACACTGACTGTACCAATTATAAGGATCAGCTTTCCCTGTTGGTAGCTCAGGAGCACCATAATATTCAACAGCATAATATTATAAAGTCATTGATTTAAAACTGCATACAGGTTTATTGGCCATTAAATGTGCAATGTATGGAAATCATGGCTTCTATGGAGTTGGACTTATGAAGCAAAGAGAAAGTATAACTTAAAAGGTTATGATGAGCTGGGACCCTCAATTGAACCAGTGCATAGCCCAGTAGAGCCTCCTTGGAACAGCAGGTATTCACATGTCTCATTCCAACACATATTCCAAAAAATAAGAAAATTCTTCCACATTTTAGGACAGTGGCCGCAGCAGTGCAAATTGTTCTTCTTTCACCATATTTATCAACTGTACATACAGAATCATTCACATGATTACATTTTTATGTGAGCTTTACAATCAAATTTTAACTGACTGATGTCTTCTGATTGCATGTTGCTGGACTTATCATATAGCAGAAACTATTAGCAACTGTTCTCATCTCGTTCATGGACCTGAATGAGGTTACTTATAAGGAATCATTTATTTAGGAAATTGGGTAATTTTTCCCACTCAAGTATATTCCTGTGAGATTAATCTCATAAGATGCATCACTTAACAATACCCAAAAAGCTCTTGATGTAGCAATATATATATGTAAATATTGTCTCTGAGATTAAAAATCGTGAAAAAGTCTGGGAAGAAAAAGTGAAAACGTCTGGGAAGGAACACCCATAGAATGGGGGATCAGATTCCAAGGTTTAAAACATAGACAAACACCAACGCTTGGACCTTAGTTTACTAATGCAACCACTAATGTAACCATCCAAAGTTTAATAACTACTTATCTATGTGGAAATAATTGCTCATGTCTGGGAGGAACAGCTTTCCGCATAGATAGATATTATACTACAAGATTTTTTGAGAGGTTGCATTAGTACAGCGTTTCTCAACTCCAGTCCTCAAGGCGCCCCAACAGGTCATGTTTTCAGGTTTTCCATTATTTTGCACAGGTGATTTGATCTGTTTCACTGCCTTAGTAATTAACACAGCAGTTTCATCTGAGGGAAATCCTGAAAACATGACCTGTTGGGGCGCCTTGAGGACTGGAGTTGAGAAACACTGCATTAGTAAACTCCTGTTGAAGAGCAGAAATTTTCTCTATTTTTATAGTATTTTTGTGGTAGACTTTACCTCTTTGGACTGATCTTATTACAAAAATTCTTGACAAATCCAATACCGCATAAAACAGGGATGAAAGTCAATTCACAAAAAAAATAATTGCATGCGGTAAATAAGTGGTGGTCCTGGTATGTAATATTTAAGGAACCGACAGCTACCACATCCTTAACAACCATTAAACAAACTGGTTGTTAAGGAGCGAGCAGCCACCACGTCCTTAACAACCAATGGGTCAATAGCTGTCAGCTCTTCCCCCCCAAAACACCTTGTTCTCATGTTGATGGGGACAAGGGCCTCTTCCCCACAACCCTGGCCAGAGATTGTGGGGGTCTGTGGGCAGGGAGCTTATCGGAATCTGGAAGACCTCTTTAGCAAGGGGCCCCCAAATCCTGCGCCCCCATGTGAATGAGTATGGAGTACATAGTACCGTCGTCAGCCAGGGGCATGCTGGGTCGATGGTATCACAAGGAGGTGGGGTCACCCGATGACATCACCGGGTGGCCCTGCCCTTTCGTTTTTTTTTTACTTCAATATCCTTTATTGAGTTTTTCAGAAATTTAACATTCAGACATTTAGTTACAATACGCAATGGTATGTTCCGATATGTCAGCATGTGACTGTATAAGTATAACAGTAAAGTTAGTTAAGGCAAAAGTATTCAAGTAGAACAAGTTAAACAAGTTAAACAAATTGGTATGAAATTTTGTGTTTTTCGGTCCATATCTTCCATTTGCTATCGAATTTCTTACATGTTAAAGAGTTAATAGCCAAAAGGCGTTCGAAGATATGGTTTCTGTTGACTAGTTTTATCACTTCAGACTGCCCTTTAGTTATTTAAAAACTGTCAGGCGGCGGTGCTGGCACACAGTGGGAGCCTTCAATGCAAGTAGACTTTTTTTTTTCTTTTTTTCGGGTCGGCTGTGGTGTTAGGCATCGTGAATGACAATGGTTTTACTCTGGGGGATATTGTTTTAAATAAAGGACTTGTCAAAAACTGTCTAATGTGTTTTTTTTTAAAACGACACATTTTTATTTTTGATGAATGAGTAGGGGTACTATGTACCCCTACTCATTTACATGGGGGGTGGGATTCCAGATTCCGATAAGTCCACAGACCCCCACAACCACCGGCCAGGGTTGTGGGGAAGAGGCCCTTGTCCCCATCAACATGGGAGGTGCCCCAAAGCAACCTCCATGTTGAGGGCATGTGGCCTGGTATGGTTCAAGAGGGGGGCACTCGCTCATCCTCTCCCTTTCCTGACCTGCCAGGCTGCATGCTCAGATTTGGTATGGATTTTGGGAGGGACCCCACGCCATTTTTGTTAAACAATTTTGGTGTGGGGGTTCCCCTCCAAATCCATACCAGACCGGAAGGGCCAGGTATGGTTAGTAGGGGGGACCCCACGCTGTTTTTTCCCAGTTTTTTTAATTGGCGGCAATTGTTTTTTCTTTTAACTTTCAGCTGTCAGCTTGGATTTCCTCTGACAGCTGATGACTCATCAGTTGGTTAGGATGCGGTGGCTGCCCACTCCTTAGCAATGCCTATTTTTTCATGTTATACATAGGCCGGCTACCGACAGGCGTTAAATTACCGCATGTGTTCACTACTAAAATACCACATGACTTTATAAAATAACTCATCCGATATTTTAGTAGCATTTTTTAGTGAATGCCAAAAAACTTTTTGGAAAACACTGTGCGGTATATTCGGTGCGGTAAGATACCGCTTTGTGAATGGAGCCCAGGATAATTAATGAATACTATGGGACTTTAAATGTAGATGGAGGCTATTTCCCACAAGTCATATTGTATCATGCCCCTTTATTTTATTTTGCAGTGATGGCAAGGACAGAAGAATTGTGGCACTGAGATAGAGGGTGAGGTCAAGGTTCCAGGAATGAGGTTGGTGGAGACTGCAGTGACAGTCTGTCCCGCAAAGTCAGTTGTCTATGGCTGGAAAGGGGGAATAAAAATACAACTGAAAGCCGACCCTTTTATCAACTTAACATATTCTTGTTTCATAATCACTACAGTTGTAGCTTACATTCTAAAATGCAACTTCTTAAAGTGGTTGTAAACCCTTAGGCCCCTTTCACACTGGGGCGGAATCGGCGTCGGCGGTAAAGCGTGCTATTTTTAGCGGCACTTTACCACGAATTTCGCGGCGCTATTCGGCCACTAGCAGTGCGGTTTTACCCCCCGCTAGCGGCCGAAAAAGGGTTAAAAACCACTGCAAAGCACCTCGCTATGCCGGCGGTATAGCCGCGGTGTCCCATTGCTTTCAATAGGCAGGAGCGGTGGAGAAGCGGTAAACACACTGCTCCTTCACCGCTCCAAAGATGCGGCTAGCAGGACTTTTTTTAACCATCCTGCTAGCGCACCACTCCAATGTGAAAGCCCTCAGGCTTTCACACTGGAGAAACAGCAGCCGCTGTTTCAGGTTGGTTTGCAGGCACTATTTTTAGCGCAATAGCGCCTGCAAACCGCCCCAGTGTGAAAGGGTCTTACAATTCACTTTTTACTACAGGTAAGCCTATAATAAGGCTTACCTGTAGCTACCGTGGATATCTCCTAAACCTGTTTAGGAGATATCCCCTGTATCAGCATGTGCCGATGTCATCGGCACATGCGCACTAAAGCAACTGCTCGTTCGTGCCGTTGCTTCAGCGGACGTGCCATTACCGGCGGCTCCCACGCGCATGTGCGGGAGTGATGTCATCGCGGCTCTGGCCAACCACAGCGCCGGAGCCCGCGATGCACGGAAATAACTCCAGAAACAATGTCGCCAGTGGAGCAGTGTGCGGGGACCACAGCGTAGGCTTCAATCTAAGGTGAGTTTTTCATAATGAGCTAGTATCCTATGAATACTGACTCATTATTCCTTTGTCTTGCAGGTTTTTTTTTTTTTGTAGTGGGTTTACAACCACTTTAAATCCAATTACTTTTTTTTCACAAAGAATGGTATTAGAAAATTGCATTTGAGTCATAAATAACATTGCAGCAAATAAGAATGTTTACTACATTCAATTATTGTTTTAACTACATTTGATTATCTTTTGTACTAGGAATCACCAAAACTGGACTCGCCTTCAGGAAATGAAAACTGGAACTACTAGACTGCCAAAGCATGCTGTGTGTATCTGTTGCTAATGTGCTCTGTCAGGCAGATTTTACACTGACATCATAGTTCCTGTAAACGCTTCTTGACAGTTTTCTTTGCCGCACACAAGGAATAGATTAGAGCACTGCTGGCTGACAGAGTGTACCAGCATAGGGATATATTTATTGAGCAGTGCTGTAAGATATTTAATATGTACTAAACCTATGACACACTAAAACTAGGAAACGGAATAAAAAGGACCCCGTGAAGTCTGCATATGATAAGGTCCATCAAGACTCTTAAGCCCCGTACACACGGTCGGACTTCCATCTGACTTTTCCGTGTTTTTTTGTCCGAACGGAGTTGGTCGGGAACACCCATAGCATGCACACGCTCTGACTTTTCTGCAAACTTTCCCAAAACTTTTTGCAACATCATGTGGTTTTTCTGCTCTTTTCTGCTCTTTACCGCCACCCTTTGGTCAACCTCTGCTCTTGTTGGTTGATTTTAACATTAGTTGTTTAGTCCATCGGACAAAAGTCTGATGGTTTCCTGTACACACGGTCGGACTTTTGCTCCATCTGACTTTTGTTGGGCAAAAGTTTGTCTGTTTGCAGACCCAACTTTTGTCCAATGAAAACAAAACCAAACGAAAAAAAGTTTGTTCGATGGAGCGTACACACGGTCGGATTGTTGGTCCAACTTGCTTAACCACTTCAATACCATGCACTTTTACAGCTTCCTGCCCAAGCCAATTTTGAGCTTTCAGCGCTGTCGCAATTTGAATGACAATTGCGCGGTCATGCTACACTGTACCCAAACAAATTTTTTATCATTTTGTTCCCACAAATAGAGCTTTCTTTCGGTGGTATTTGATCGCCTCTGAAATTTTTATTTTTTGCACAACAAATAGAAAAAGAGCGAAAATTTAGAAAAAAATGAAGTTTTTCTTTGTTTCTGTTAATTTTTTTTGGAAATAAGTACCTTTTCTACTTCAATGACGGGCACTGATAAGGCGGCACTGACGGGCACTGATAAGGCGACACTGATGGGCACCGATGAGGTGGCACCAATGAGGTGGCAGTGATGAGGTGGCACTGATGGGCACTGATGATGGGCACTGATAGGCGGCACTGATGGGCACTGATAGGCGGCACTGGTATGCGGCACTGATTGGCACTCATAGGCGGCACTGATTGGCACTCATAGGCGGCACTGATTGGCACTCATAGGCGGCACTGATTGGCACTTATAGGCGGCACTGATGGGCACTTATAGGCGGCACTGATAGGTGGGAACTTATGGGCACAGATGGGCACGGATGGGCACTGATAGGTGGCGCTGATGGACACTAGTAGGTGGCACTGATGGACACTGATGTCCAGCAATGCCAGCCACCACACATTGTGGTGGTGCCATCATAGTGCCAGTCAGTGCCCATTTGTGGGCACTGATTGGCATATTTTTTTTTATTACATGTGGATGGCCATGGGGGTCATCCACATGCTTGGGGCTTCCTGGGGCGTCCTGGGGGGCTTCCCTGGTGGTCTAGTGTGGGTATCCGAGGGGGGGCTGTGCTGATAAACGATCAGCGCGAACCCCCCCTGTCAGGAGAGCCGCCGATCGGCTCTCCTCTACTCGCGTCTGTCAGACGCGAGTGAGGAAGAGCCGATCAACGGCTCTTCCTGTTTACATTGTGATCAGCCGTGATTGGACACGGCTGATCACGTGGTAAAAAGCCTCCGACGGAGGCTTTTTACTGAGATCAGTGTAGCGGTGGGTCAGACCCCCGGGCGCGCGGCGGCTGTTATCACGCAGGACGTCATATGACGTCCAGTGTGGATAACAGAACCACTTCCCGGACGTCAATCTGCTATTGACTGGGCGGGAAGTGGTTAAAACAAAGTTTGTTGGGCAAAAGTCCGACCGTGTGTACGGGGCTTTAGGGCCCATTCAGGTCTGGCCATACCAGTCTGTCCAGTTAACACGTGCACATTATCTCTTGTTTAATTTGTTTGTTAATATGCATTGTCTTCCTTTAAAGGTTGCGAAAAAATAGATAAGGAGTGGGGGTACCTTATCTGAGACTAGTGTTCTACTCTATCAGCACTTTTTGATCAGGAATCTGTCTGCAATAAATAAATAAAACATTGAAGTACCCATTGCTTAGCAGTAAAATACTTAATAAACCTTTGATTTTGTAGAAAGCAACCCATTCTAGGATGGAATCTAAGCCAAACACAGTATTTTTTGGTTGCGCCAACCTCTTTTTTTACTACGATAACAAAAGAATGCCAAAATTTAAATAGACCTACCCAGGTGAAATGGCATATAACAAGGTTGTAGTAATTTTGGATATCAAGGACTTTCAAAAGAGAAGCTGACATATTCAACTTTAAAGAATAAGATCACCAAAAACTGAACAACGTTTGGGTAAATACCAAAGTGTTTCAGAAGAAGTGCAGACATCTTTTGGAAATGTACATTTGCTTCCAGACCCTAACCAATGCATTGTCTTTTAGAAATGAACAGAAATATTTATACCTGATATGAAGGTTGGGTTAGGGGAACAGAACCTACAACTTTTGACTCTCTTCACTGAAGCTCTGAAAGTACAGGCTGGAGCTGATACTTTTGCCACTATTACAATTCTAAAGTATTACTGATTATAATTAAAGCTACCACTCGTACCATCTTCCTTCACTGCTTTACCTGTGGCAGCTATCTTTACACATTGAAGGACTTAAACTAAATCCAAACTATCCATGATTTACTACCAGTGTATATCTTATTCATTGCTCTCTAAACATGGGCAATCTTCTGACTTATTAGGAGGGCTAACATTTAGTCTACGCTTTGCAGTAGTACCCTCAAAACTTTTACCATACTGGGGTATTACCCATACATGCAAAGAATTCCCAATACCACCTACATCATGGAGAAAGTGCCAGCAGTGATACCTATCTCACACTATGCAAAATATCAGTTCAATAAAATAGCACTTATCCACCCCTTTCAGAACTCAGTTTTACTGAGTTTTTTTCAGGTCAACACAATTTTCATTTCTGAACCTGTACTCTTACGCTTATAAATAATGTTTATTAACACAATTCAATATACTCTGATACTCCTAATGGTACATGTCCTTGATATTTGAATTGAGATTTCTACTTATGGTTGTACATGATATAAATCTTACTAGGGATCTTCAGGGAAAGGCTTTTAGGCCTAAATTGTCCCTGGTATATCATACTAGGATAAATCATAAACAGTAATGAAGAGTGACAACATTGATGCATTTAAAGTAAAGGAGTAAAAGCAGACAAAACATGCAACCGTTGTCAACAATTATAGTTAAAGACAAAGGAACAAGAACAGGGTGAAAGAGGAAGACTTACAGCGCATGTTCAGAACTCACACGGGAACTGGTCTATTGCAGAAGAGCAGGAGGAACTTGGAGACAGAGGAACAGCCACTTTATATATGGAGAGGGGAATAGAGAGGAGCAGGAGAGAGACAGGTGAAAACAAAAAGGGGGTGGGGAAGAAGAAAGACACACATTAATAGGGAGTCTAGCAAGGGGAAATCAAACAACTCTTATACTTTTTGCTTGACGTTCATTTCCTATGCTGTGCCTTAAATCTATTTCCAACCCATAGCTTTTTTCCAGTTCATTCTGCTAACGTAGATCAACAGAACTGACTATTAATCACATGGGGATCACTGTTGGAATAGGAGATTTCATTGCAGTCACCTACATGATTACCAGTCTACAGCTGTTCTTACTAATATAAAGATCTTACTTCCTAAGTGGGTGAATCTTTTACCTTTTTTTGTGTAGATAATGATGGAGATACTTTAGCACAGTGAACGCATTAGAAATACAACAGGATCTCAATTGTAACCTTATCCCTAAAGAACTACTTAAACCATTTTTGACAACTTTAATTTATAGTCACAATCGGCATAACCATTTATAGCACAATAAACTGCTTTTATAGAGTAGCACTTTAATGCCAGCTGTGTAGCGGTAATTGCAAAAGATTGTATCACAATGTGAACATGTCCAACAAGTAACAATACAAAGTATCATTATTCAAGCATTTTGTAATACATTGTTATTCAAGTCAAAGAAAAGGCCTGGAAAGGGACATTTTTAAGCAGTGATCGATAGTCTTCATTGTATACAAATAGGTCGGATGGGTTTATTCAGATTCAAGAAATCTTTGCATTATACGTACTTGGATGGTGAATAGGACATTGTGGTCCGTGAAATATTTTTAAAGGCTCTGTGATACAGAGAGAGGAACAAGTGACAAGTAGTGATGAGCCGAACACCCCCGGGTTCGGTTCGCACCAGAACCCGCGAACGGACCGGAAGTTCGAACGAACATTAGAACCCTATTAAATACAATGGATGCGAACGTTCGAATTCTAAAGTGCTAATTATAACAACTATTATGCATGTTATTGTCCTAAAAAGGGTTTGGGAACCCGGGTTCTGCACCAGGGGACATGTATCAATGCAAAAAGAAGTTTTAAAAACGGTCGTTTTTCGGGAGCAGTCATTTTAATGATGCATAAAGTGAAAAAAAAAAAGTCAAATATTCCTTTAAATATCGTACCTGGGGGGTGTCTAAAGTATGCCTGTGAAGTGCCACGTGTTTCCCGTGTTTAGAACTGTCCCTGCACAAAATGACACTTCTAAAGGAAAAAAAAGCCATTTAAAACTGCTTGCGGCTTTAATGTAATGTCTGGTCCCGGTAATATGGATGAAATTCTTTAAGAAAAATGGCATAGCTACCCCATGACCCCCCCCCCCCCCTACCCCAGCCCATTACCAGCCCCTTTGGGTCTTGTATGGATATTAAGGGGAACCCCGCACATAAAATAAAAAAGGCCCTATATACTCTGAACAGCCGTATACAGGCGGTGCATACAAGACAGGGACTGTAGGTTTGTTCTTATGTAGAATCTGTTTGTAATTTTGAACAGGTACATTGTTGAAGTGTAGCTCCAGCCCAAAAATCTATTTTTAAACTTTTTGGAAAACATAGGTAAGGGTTATCACCCCTGTAACATTTGTTTTGCTGTCTGTGCCCCTGTTCAGAACATTTCACCTCACTTTCCGTCCCAATGACAACTGTTTTTGAAATGTGGTGTTTTTCTTGAAACAAGGATTGCTGATAAAGCATCAGTACAGAGGAGACACCTTTCTCCCATATTTATTCTTACAGGAGAGAATTTTCCTTCCTAGTGGTAGATTTCCTCTCACTTCCTGTTGTCTTCTTGCGTTTGCAAGTAGGAGTCGTTTGTAAGTTGGATGTTTGAAAGTAGGGACCTGCCGTATATACTCTGCAGAAATAGGCCCCTTAGTTGTTGGTGTTGGCACAACACTGTAAGCACTCACAGTTACTCTTGGTTGGTGCTGGAACGCCCTGCTGTCAACTATTATATCAGGAATTTTAATTACATATAATTGTTGAACAGTGGTAGTAAAAATTGGGCCTTTGATGGTGGTGCTGGTGCCACAACACTGTAAGCCCTGACAGTTACTCTTGGTGGGTGCAGCAATGGGCCCTGCTGTGAATTATTAGATCAAGAATTGTAATTACATGCCCCTGTTGAACAGGGGCTGAAAAATTGGGCCTTAGGCACTGGTGGCACAACACTGCAACCCCTCACAGATACTGTACTTGGAGCACAGCAATGAGCCCTGTTGCAAAGTATTGCTTCAAAAATTGTAATGACACGCCCCTGTTAAACAGGGGCTGAAAAATTGGGCCTTAGGCACTGGTGGCACAACACTGCAACTCCTCACAGATACTGTACTTGGAGCACAGCAATGAGCCCTGTTGCAAAGTATTGCTTCAAAAATTGTAATTACACGCCCCTGTTAAACAGGGGCTGAAAAATTGGGCGTTAGGCACTGGTGGCGGCACCCATAAACAAAAATGATCTTCCAAGCTATCATCATCAATCGTATCATTGAGGACTCGGAGGAGGAGGATAGCCAGTCAACATAACAGCACAGGCACTCAGCATCAGCATCAGTCTTGAAGGGATGTGACATTTTAAAATCAATTAGTCTGTTATATCAGCATCAGGTGTGTGGTAGCTGGTGGTGATCCAAGACTGGTTCATCTTGATGAAAGTCAGTCGATCAACCGAGTCGGTGGACAGGCGCACCCTGTGATCCGTGACAAATCCTCCAGCAGCACTGAATGTGCGTTCCGAAAGAACGCTGGATGCAGGACAGGCCAGTAGCTCAATTGCATACTGTGCAAGCTCTGGCCAGTGATCCATCCTCAAGACCCAGTAAGCCAGAGGATTTTCGGTGGGGAAGGTGTCCAAGTCTGACCTTGCCCCTAGATATTCCTGCACCATGTTTATCAGACGCTGGCGATGGTTGCTGGAACCAATCATACTTTGGGGCTGCGGACTAAAGAATTGTCTGAACGCATCGGTCAGACGGCCACCTTCCCCACCGCTCCTTCTTTGACTGGCCGAAGCCTCAGCAACTCGTTGTCCAGGACCAGGAGTTTGCAACCTCCCAGTCTCTGGGAACGCGTTGCACAGACCTTTCTGCAAGGCCTCCCGGAGTTGTCTCATCCTCTGCTCCCTCTGCGACGGTAACATAAGGTCCGCAACCTTACCCTTGTACCGTGGATCAAGGAGAGTGGCCAGCCAGTAATGGTCCCTCTCCTTGATCCGAAGAATACGAGGATCCTTCCGCAGACTTTGCAGGATCAGGGAGGCCATGCAGCGTAGGTTTGCTGAGGCATTCGCTCCGGAGTCCTCTGGGTCACTAAGGACGACATGATCCGCAGCCACCTCCTCCCAGCCACGTACAAGTCCACTGGTTTCTTGGGACTGTAAATCATCCCTAAAAGACTGCTGCTGATGATGCTGAGTGCCAGCCTCCACCTCCATGCTGACACAATCCTCCTCCTCCTCCTCCTCCTCCTCCTCCTCTTCCTGTGCGATGGGTGGGACAGAAGGAACACTGTCTGGGTAAAGGGGGCCTTGAGAGGCAAGGAAGTCCTCCTCTTCCTGCCTCTGTTCTGCCTCAAGTGCCCTGTCCATTATTCCACGCAGCGTGTGCTCCAACAGGTGGACAAGAGGTACAGTGTCACTGATGCATGCACTGTCACTGCTCACCATCCTCGTGGCCTCCTCAAATGGTGCCAGGACAGTGCATGCATCCCTGATCATGCCCCACTGGCGTGGAGAAAAAAAACCAAGCTCCCCTGACCCTGTCCTGGTGCCGTAGTCGCACAGGTACTCATTGATGGCCCTCTGCTGCGTGTGCAGCCGCTGCAGCATGGCCAACGTTGAGTTCCACCTGGTGGGCATGTCACATATAAGGCGGTTCTTGGGCAGGTTCAACTCCTTTTGCAGCTCAGCCAGGCGAGCACTGGCATTATAAGATCTGCGGAAATGCACACAGACTTTCCTGGCCTGCCTCAGGACATCCTGTAAGCCCGGGTACCTGCCCAAGAACCGCTGCACCACCAGGTTAAGGACGTGAGCCACACAGGGCACATGGGTCAGTTGTCCCTGTCGGAGGGCGGAGAGGAGGTTGGTGCCATTGTCGCAAACCACCATTCCTGGCTTAAGCTGGCGTGGCGTCAACCACCTCTCGGCCTGGCCCTGCAGAGCAGACAGGACCTCTGCCCCAGTGTGGCTTCTGTCCCCCAAACACACCAGCGCAAGCACGGCATGGCATCTTTTTGCCTGCGTACTTGCGTAGCCCCGTGAACGGCTACGGAGCACCGCTGGTTCATAGGACAAACCACAGGAAGAGGCCATGGAGGAAGAAGAAGAGGAGGGGGTGGAGGAGAGAGGTGTGTCACAACCAGTAGTAGCATTTTGGAGGCGTGGCGGTGGGACAACCTCCAACACTACTGCACCTTGTCCTGAATCCTTCCCAGCTGCCAAAAGAGTGACCCAATGGGCCGTGAAAGAAAGGTAACGTCCCTGTCCATGCCTGCTGGACCATGAGTCAGCGGTAATATGCACCTTACCGCTGACCGCCCTGTCCAGCGAGGCCAAGACATTGCCTTCCACATGCCGGTAGAGAGCCGGAATAGCCTTCCGTGAGAAAAAGTGGCGTTTGGGAACCTGCCACTGAGGAACCGCACATTGCACAAACTCACGGAAGGGGGCCGAGTCTACCAACTGAAAAGGCAGCAGTTGAAGCGCTAGCAATTTAGCCAAGCTAGCATTCAACCGCTGGGCATGTGGATGGCTGGGAGTGAACTTCTTTCGACGGTCCAGCAGCTGGGGCAGGGAAATTTGCCTGCTAGAATCGGACGTCGGTGTACTGCTAGCAGAGTGGGCGCAAGTACTTGGCTGTGACACACCTAATTCTACACCTTCATTCCTCTCAGTGCATGTTTCAGAGAGGACTGAAGTTATAGTGGGGTTGGAGATCCCAGCTGATGCGGTGCAAGGAGAGGTCCGCTTTGTTCTTTGGTGTGGGTCTTTGAGGTAGGCTTGCCAACGAGCTGCATGGCAGGTCAACATATGTCTGGTCAGGCATGTGGTACCCAAGCGGCTGATGTTTTGGCCACGCGATATACGCTTGAGACATATGTTGCAAACAGCAGCTGTGCGATCTGATGCACTAGCCTCAAAAAAGGCCCACACCAAAGAACTTTTTGAATGACGGGCAGAGGCAGCGCCCTGCACAGGCGGAGCTCTGCGGTGTGATTCCGTCGGTGTACTGCCCTTACGCTGGCCACCAAAGGGCATCCTGCCTCGTTGGAGATGTGCCTCCTCCTCATCCTCCTCCTCCTCCTCTCTCCTATTAGGCACCCACGTGGAGTCATTGACCTCATCATCCCCTCCCTCCTCATCACTGGAGCCAATCTGGCAGTATGCTGCAGCTGCTGGAACATGACTGCCAGATTGGTGTCCTTCTTGAGCATCCCCTCTGTCTGCTCTCACGCTACTGCCTTCCTCTAGCTGGGTTTCATCATCAGACCCTTCGAAACGCTGGGCATCCTCCTGGAGCATGTACCCAACACTGTGCTGAAACAGTTCGGGGGACTCCTCAGGAGGAGGACATGGTGGGTCTAGGGAAGGAGTGACTGATGATTTGTCTGACATTGATACCAGGGAAGACGACGCTTTGGCAGCTGCTTTTCCAGTACCCTGAGCCTGGGTGAGAGAGGATGAGGAGGAGGAGGAGGGCTTGGTCATCCACTCTACCAAGTCTTCGGCATGATGTGGCTCAACATGTCCAGCTGCCGAAAAGAAGGACAAGCGTGTCCCATGGCCATGTGCTGATGACAATGCACCGCGTCCACGACCAGCACTGTTGCCCCCAGACACAGAGCCTGCTTGCCCTCTTTTATTGCCTCCTGACTGTCTGCCTCTCCTTGTTTGCCTTCCAGACATTCTAATAGATGGCCTGCAGGGAGATGGGAAAAAAGCAATAAGGGCTACCTTCAGGTGTCCTTCTCTGTCCCTGGAAACAAGGACTTGCAGAGTGAAAGAAAAAAAACACTCTCCCTACCTACAGTTTTCTGTCCCTAGAAAAAATGTTTTTTTTAATCACAATATAGCACAAGGAAAATTAACTCACTGTCCTTACAGGTCCCTGGAAACAAGGACTTGCAGAGTGAAAGAAACTGACACTGTCCCTACCTAGAGTTTTCTGTCCCTAGAATAAATGTTTTTTTTAATCACAATATAGCAAAAGGACAATTCACTCACTGTCCTTCCAGGTCCCTGGAAACAAGGACTTGCAGAGTGAAAGAAACTGACACTGTCCCTACCTAGAGTTTTCTGTCCCTAGAATAAATGTTTTTTTTAATCACAATATAGCAAAAGGACAATTCACTCACTGTCCTTCCAGGTCCCTGGAAACAAGGACTTGCAGAGTGAAAGAAACTGACACTGTCCCTACCTAGAGTTTTCTGTCCCTAGAATAAATGTTTTTTTTAATCACAATATAGCAAAAGGACAATTCACTCACTGTCCTTCCAGGTCCCTGGAAACAAGGACTTGCAGAGTGAAAGAAACTGACACTGTCCCTACCTAGAGTTTTCTGTCCCTAGAATAAATGTTTTTTTTAATCACAATATAGCAAAAGGACAATTCACTCACTGTCCTTCCAGGTCCCTGGAAACAAGGACTTGCAGAGTGAAAGAAACTGACACTGTCCCTACCTAGAGTTTTCTGTCCCTAGAATAAATGTTTTTTTTAATCACAATATAGCAAAAGGACAATTCACTCACTGTCCTTCCAGGTCCCTGGAAACAAGGACTTGCAGAGTGAAAGAAACTGACACTGTCCCTACCTAGAGTTTTCTGTCCCTAGAATAAATGTTTTTTTTAATCACAATATAGCAAAAGGACAATTCACTCACTGTCCTTCCAGGTCCCTGGAAACAAGGACTTGCAGAGTGAAAGAAACTGACACTGTCCCTACCTAGAGTTTTCTGTCCCTAGAATAAATGTTTTTTTTAATCACAATATAGCAAAAGGACAATTCACTCACTGTCCTTCCAGGTCCCTGGAAACAAGGACTTGCAGAGTGAAAGAAACTGACACTGTCCCTACCTAGAGTTTTCTGTCCCTAGAATAAATGTTTTTTTTAATCACAATATAGCAAAAGGACAATTCACTCACTGTCCTTCCAGGTCCCTGGAAACAAGGACTTGCAGAGTGAAAGAAACTGACACTGTCCCTACCTAGAGTTTTCTGTCCCTAGAATAAATGTTTTTTTTAATCACAATATAGCAAAAGGACAATTCACTCACTGTCCTTCCAGGTCCCTGGAAACAAGGACTTGCAGAGTGAAAGAAACTGACACTGTCCCTACCTAGAGTTTTCTGTCCCTAGAATAAATGTTTTTTTTAATCACAATATAGCAAAAGGACAATTCACTCACTGTCCTTCCAGGTCCCTGGAAACAAGGACTTGCAGAGTGAAAGAAACTGACACTGTCCCTACCTAGAGTTTTCTGTCCCTAGAATAAATGTTTTTTTTTAAGCACACTATAGCAGAAGCACAAAACACACTGACACTCTCCCTACCTATCCTTCTCTTTCCCTAAACTAAAGGAATCCAGGTTAAGCAAGAAAGAAATAACAGTCACTGTCCCTGCCTATGCTACTCTATCCCTGCTCCGGAACACACTACACTAGGCCGCCGTGCTGGCGGCCTTTTATAGTGTGGGGCGTGTACTAAACACCCTCAGCAATAATTGGCCACAGGCATCCTGCCTGTGGCCAATCATTGCTCTCCTCGCTGCCGGCGCTGTGATTGGCCAAGCATGCGGGGTCACAGTGCATGCTTGGCCAATCACAGCGCCTGGATGACACTGCGATGGCGTAGTGCATTGTGGGCCGTTCGCGTCACTCGAATTTGGCGCGAACGGCCCAAATCGTTCGATCTTCGTCGAACGATCGAACAGCCAATGTTCGAGTCGAACGTATGTTCGACTCGAACACGAAGCTCATCCCTAGTGACAAGGATAGATTTGTATTAACAACAATGGGCCTGATGCATCAGATAACAGCAGTCTTAGTGACGTACATGAAATCCATTACATGCAAACAAAAATGAAATCTCTGCTACCTGCTGCTCCAAGTTGATAATCTGTTTCTATCCTTCCTGCCAGCTTGCCTGAGTGACACAAAAAAGCCAATATTAACCTATTCATTACTGAATTGGGTTCATTAAGGGAAAGCCAAATTCAACAGGAGCACATATTTAATAGAATTATTATTTATTTATTTTTTAACCAATTCCAGGTGAGAAATAAAAGCCCTAAATCTGTAGATTAATATCCTCATATATGATTTCCCAGCATTCTTCAGCTGTCACTGAGCATTAGGGTGTGAAAACAGTAAGTATTTAGTATTAAATAGTTAAAAAAAATAATTAATAACTGTGTGTAAAGTACAAAAAAAAAAATTTTTTGGTCATATATTAGCTTATGATGAAACAAATGAGCAGGGCATTTATTAAATAGTACATAGAAAAGGTGCCAATTAAATGGCAGGATTTTTGAGGCACAACTCTCACATACTACAGGTAGATTAAGTTAAAATGTTTTCTTCTTTATTAAAAAATTCATAAAGTTAAAAATTCAATGGGAACATTACTTTAAAATAACCTCTATATGCCAATGGCATATAGAGAATGTTTTAAAGAAATGTTGTCATTGAATTTTTAACTTTATGATTTTTGTAATAAAGGATGTCAAATCTTACTATAATCTAGTTTGTGAGAGTTCTGGCTCAAAAATACTGCCATTTAGTGGACACCTTTTCTATTTACAGTTTTTTTCGGGATGTAGCACATTTCTATCCAACATAAATAAGATCCCTATAAAAAAAGTATACCAAATAAAAAAATAATACGTCTTTAAGAAAAGTAAAAATTATTTAGGTAGGAAATTATGCATAGAGTTATTATCAAGGCAACTGAAGCATACTAAAATTTACAGAATGTGGCCTGGTCCACAAATTAAAAATTACTAGGAAGAGTTTTTCTGCAGAAGAGACGTGCAAAGTGTTAAGTTGTCCATTGATGGTTGGAATCTTGGCAGGTTCAGCAGGAACTGGCCCGAGATTTTAATCCTGTATGGTCAGACTTGGGTACAACCAGCATGTCGGATTTTTAGGATGCGATTATTGCCAGCAGCTATGACCGCTAACAACAACCACTTTGTTCTCCCGCCAGGGACGGCTCCACGAGCTACCTGCCAGGAGAACACAATAGATCCGTGGGAGGAATTCTTCCATCAACACTGACTGTGTTGATGGGGGAATCCAGCGTTCATCTATAGTCTGCCTTACTCTAAGCAGTTTGTTCTGTATATACACCACCTGAAGTGGAGGTTTAGAATGGACCTGAGTGCTGGAACAATGTAACTCAAGTGCACATGTGAAGGGGTTACATCATTAGTGGTAGCGAAGAAGAGCCAAGGAGAAACACAGACATTGTATCACTGGAGGAGGGCACCCTTTATGTTAAGTGGGCCACATTACAGCAATGACTGGATAAGAAATTGAACTAACTGAAAGATAGACTTCCTTCCCTGTATACATTTTTTTTGTACCTTTGCAAAGCTATGGCCATTGTCTAGTTGTGGAATATTGTAAAATATTATTTTCATTAGTGCATACAGATCTTGTCTTCGGTATATCATGCACTAGAGATACTTTACTCTGAAGATATTCAGATTTTTTATCTGACTATCTCCTGAAGTATATATGCATTCTAGACACCTACCCTATCCAGACCCAGTGTCTAAAGCATGACACGATAGAAGACTGCAAATAGGGTTTTGTATCCATCAACATCCCTTTTCACCTCCCCTCATTGTTGAAAGCATTTGAATTTTTTTCTAATGTGTAAAAAACTACAAGCATTTTATATAAAGAAAGATTAATATTTGCACGCTCCACCCCCATGACCACCACCACCTGGACACCTCCGAGGCAGAGGAGGTTTATACCTTTTCAGATGCCTGGTCAAGTGAAACGCAGAGTCTTCTTCCTCTTTGACTCTTTTTGGGCAATCCTTAATGATGCAAAGAGTAGCAGTGATTTGATAATATCAAAGTCACTCTGTATCATTACACTTTTTGACAAAGACCCATGCTGACAGACCCTTTAGGGGGCTGGTACATGAGGGTCTGTCAGCATGGGTCTAGCACTATCCCCATAGTAAAGCCTCTTCACTAGAGTTGAGCAGACACCTGGATGTTCGGGTTCGACGGGTTCGGCCAAACTTCGGAAAAAAGTTCAGGTTCGGGACCGAACTTTAACCCGAACCCGAACCCGAACCCCATTGAAGTCAATGGGGACCCGGACTTCTAAGGACTAAAAAGGCTCTAAAAAAGTAATGGAAAGGGCTAGAGGGCTGCAAATGGCAGCAAAATGTTGTTAAGAGCATGGCAAGTGCTCTGCAAACAAATGTGGATAGGGAAATAACTTAAAATAACATAAAAAAAATAAAAAAATATGCTGGAGGCCCCCTTTTCAGCAGAAGAGGTACGGGAAGTCATTAAGAACCTCAGAAACTCAACGGCACAATGCCACACATATGGTGGGAATGCCCCAGAATACGCCCTTTCTGGAATAAATTATTCAATTTAATAGATAAGCTAGTGGGAAAATAAAATACTTTGAAATAAAAATGTAGCGGGGTGCTAAATTTAAGGGAAGTGTTTGAGTGGTAAATAGGCTCAAACACCCTAATTCTGTAGGATTCATGGACCATTTTGTCCTCCGGGGACAGTATTGGTGTGCAGTTCCCTGCAGCCTACAGGTGGCGCTGCCATGGTAGGCTAGGGTTGAACCGCCGATACAGTGCTGTGCCTTTTGTGTCCCCTCTTGGCAGTAGTACAGCGGGGCGGGGAACCTGCTGTGCATGCCGGGAGAGCATATAAAAGGGGCAGACCTTTGGCCTGGGGGCTGATGTCCAGTGGGGTCCACGCCCAGGTGCCTTCGGCCTGGGTGCATGTGTTCCTGTTCCATCTCGGGTACCTTTAGCCCGGGGTGAGGTACTATCCTGGAGTTCCTGCTGCCCTGGGTATGGAGGCCTAGGTGCGGGAGTAAAGCCTGGAGTCCAGTGCCTTCGTCTGGAGTCCGCTAAGGGTCGAGGAGTCTTAGGGTGCTGCCTCGTGTAGGGGACCATGTTCCAGGGAAGGGAGGATCATTCTGATGGACCGATGCGGGAGTCACGGTGAAGGAAGGGTCTGTTGACTCCCTGGAGAGATGTCTTCCCCTTGATATGGGCTAGGTTCGTAGAAGGAGAAGCTCAAGGTCATCTTGATTGTATCGGAGGCCTTATTCACCCGGCCCGTGGCAGGGGCCTTATACACCCTGGTCTGTGGCAGAGACCAAAGTTCTCCAGGTCCGTGGCAGGGGCCTTGTACACCCGGTCTGTGGCAGAGACCAACCTCAAGGTCTGTGGCAGAGACCGTGCACCTAAAACTGTTTGAGAAACCTAAGCAGTGAAGTGAATGTGCTACGTTTGTGCCTGGACCTCCTCCACACCTTAAGCTGTCCTGTTTCTTTGCTCTAACCTTTTCTATCCGAGTAGAGTTTATTTTGCCATGAGAGAATAAGAGTTGTAATTTCAGCTGGTGTGGACATTGACTTTACTGGGAATTAAAGGACTTGCCTGTACCTACAGTAGAGGTGAGAATCATCCTCTGGAGGAGTTTTGACTCCGCTGTGGACACGGCCCGTCAAGTACACCGCTCAACCTCTTTATATAGGAGGGTACGGGCTGGTAGTGCGGTGTGCCTTTCTCCCTCCTGCGAGGAGCCAACAACATAAAGGCAGGTAAGGGGGAAAGGATCTGTGCGCTACAAAAAAATAAAATAAAAATTATAATCTTGACCTAGAAGGACGAGGTCCATATGGAGTAGGAGGTTGAGGTGGCGGTGGATGTGGCTGTGTAGGTGGAAGCGGCGGTGGAGGAGGACGAGGTAGCCAACACTGGTTAAAAAATACAACAATGGCTGGGTAAGGCCAGTGATGTGTCGAATTCTGTCCCCCGTCGAATAGTGTCCACCCTGTACTGCGCTTGCTCAGTATGTAGGACAAGAGGATTTCGAAAATCTCCCAAGATGAACGGCGCCTGCGTGGAGAGTTCAGGTGAAGGCCACACCATCCGTGGTTCAAGCCAAGCCAAGTGAGGCCGTGCCCGAAGCGTGGCGAAGGAAGCGAGCCCGTGAGGGGCCCTGTTACTATGTGCTACCGTATGTCCACTTGGATGTTGGGGCTTGAACCTGCACTCACGGCGCAGGCGCCGTTCATCTTCGGAGATTTTGTGAATCTCCTTGTCCTCTGTACTGCGCAAGCGCTGCGCCTTCGCAGTACGGGCCGGACACAATCCGATGGCCGGACAGTTTTTGTCACAACACCGGTATACATGTCTATTCTGCAGAAGGTACGGACAAGTCCTGTGGGATCCATGCCTGGTTCATTTTAATGAACGTGAGCTTGTCCACATTGGCTCTGGACAGGCGGCTGCGCTTGTCTGTGATAACGCCCCCTGCCGTGCTAAATACACGTTCAGATAATACACTGGCTGCAGGCAGGCCAGCACCTCCAAGGCATAAGGGGCAAGCTCAGGCCATGTGCCCAATTTGGAGACCCAGAAGTTAAAGGGGGTAGACCCGTCATCCAGTACGTGTAGGCCTGTGGACACATACTGCTCAACCATGTTGGTGAAATGCTGCCTCCTGCTAAGACGTTCCATCTCAGCTGGTGGTGCTGGTTGTTGTGGCGTGCTGACAAAGCTTTTCCACATTTCAGCCATGCTAACCCTGCCTTCTGAGGTGCTGCCGGTGCCCCGGCTGCGTTGGCGACCTCTTCCTCCTTCTCTGCCTTCGCCTTGTGCTTCCACCGTACGCCCGCTGTCATGTGGGAATGCCACCAGCAGCGCGTCTACCAGCGTGCGCTTGTACTCGCGCATCTTACGATCCCGCTCCAGTGAGGGAATTAAGGACGGTACGTTGTCCTTGTAACGGGGATCCAGCAGGGTGGCCACCCAGTAATCAGCACCAGTTAAAATGTGGGCAACTCGGCGGTCATTGCGGAAACACTGCAGCATGTAATCGCTCATGTGTGCCAGGCTGCCCAGAGGCAAAGAAAAGCTGTCCTCTGTGGGAGGTGTATCGTCTGTGTCCTCTGTATCCCCCCAGCCACGCACCAGTGATGGCCATGAGCTGGTCTGGGTGCCACCCTGCTGTGAAAATGGCTCCTCCTCCTCCTCCTCCTCCATCTCCTCCTCCACCTCGTCATCCTCCAGAACTGTGCCCTTTCTGCCGGACAATTGTGTATCTGGCGTTTGTTGGTGCAGGAACCCACCCTCGTAGCCACTTGTGAAAGACTGCCCTGAAAGCCTTTGAAATGATCCCGCTTCCTCCTCCTCCTCCTCATCCTCCTGTGCCACATCCTCTTCCATCATCGCCCAAAGCGTTTTTTCAAGGAGGCATAGAACTGGGATAGTAACGCTGAGAACGGCGTCATTGGCACTGGACATGTTGGTGGAGTACTCGAAACAGCGCAACAAGGCACACAGGTCTCGCATGGAGGCACAGTTATTGGTGGTGAAGTGGTGCTGTTCCGCAGAGCGACTCACGCGTGATTGCTGCAGCTGAAACTCCACTATCGCCTGCTGCTGCTCGCACAGTCTGGCCAGCATGTGCAAGGTGGAGTTCCACCTTGTGGGCACGTCACATATGAGGCGGTGAGCGTGAAGGCCAAAGTTACGCTGCAGCGCTGACAGGCGAGCAGCAGCAGGGTGAGAACGCCGAAAGTGCGCACACACAGCCCGCACTTTCTGCAGCAGCTCTGGCATATTGGGGTAATTTTTAAGGAACCTCTGGACCACCAAGTTCAGCACATGCGCCAGGCAAGGGATGCGCGTCAAACCGGCTAGGCCCAGAGCTGCTACGAGATTTCGCCCATTATCGCACACCACCAGGCCGGGCTTGGGGCTCACTGACAGCAACCACTCATTGGTCTGTTGTTCCATGTCCCTCCACAACTCCTGCGCGGTGTGGGGTTTTTCCCCCAAACAGGAAAGTTTTAAAACTGCCTGCTGTCGTTTACCCCTGGCTGTGCTGAAGTTGGTGGTGAAGGTGTTACGCTGACCGGATGAGGAGGCGGTAGAGGATGAGGAAGCGGAGTAGGAGGAGTTAGCAACAGGAGGCAAACTGAAGCGCCCTGCAATCCTCGGTGGTGGAAGGACATGCGCCAAACTGCTATCTGCCTCAGGCCCAGCCACCACTGCATTTACCCAGTGTGCTGTTAGGGAGATATAACGTCCCTGACCGTGCTTACTGGTCCACGCATCCGTAGTTAGGTGGACCTTGCCACAGATGGCGTTGCGCAGTGCACACCTGATTTTGTCCCCCACTTGGTAGTGCAGGGAAGGGATGGCTCGCCTGGAAAAGTAGTGGCGGCTGGGCACGACGTACTGTGGGACAGCCAATGCCATCAGGCTTTTAAAACTCTGCGTCTCCACCAGACGGAATGACAGCATTTCAAAGGCCAGGAGTTTTGAAATGCTGGCATTCAGGGCCAGGGATCGTGGGTGGCTAGGGGGGGTACTTCCTCTTCCGCTCCAATGTTTGGGAGATAGAGAGCTGAACGCTTCCATGGGACATTGTGGGGATGGTTGGTGACCCAGGTGGTAGTGTTGCTGGCAGATCCTCTGTTTGCGGGGTGGCAGGTGCCACTGTCACTACAGAGGTGAATGAAGAGGCCGAGACTGCAGCAGAAGAGGAAGTAGGAGGAGCCAGAGACCTTTCTTGGTTTTTGAGGTGTCTACTCCACTGCAGCTCGTGCTTTGCACTTAGATGCCTGGTCATGCAGGTTGTGCTCAGGTTGAGAATGTTTATGCCTCGCTTCAGGCTCTGATTGCACAGCGTGCAAACCACTCGTGTCTTGTCATCAGCACATTGTGTAAAGAACTGCCACGCTAGGGAACTCCTTGGACCTGGCTTTGGTGTGCTCGGTCCCTTGCTGCGTTGGGCAGTAGCAGACATACTGTCTAGGGGACGGACGCTCCGCTTTTGCACCCTGCTCCCTCTTCTGCTGTGCTGGTGGCTCTGTGCGACCACCGCCTCTTCCTCCAAACTACACTGGTCACCTGCATAACGTTGATTCCATGTGGGGTCGAGGACCTCATCATCCTCCACATCATCTTCACCCCTGCCCTCCTTGTCTGTCTGCACAATTGCGAAAGCAGCAGCAGTTGGCACCTGTGTTTCGTCATCATCCGAGACGTGCTGCGATGGTCCTCCCATGTACTCATCATGAAACATAAGTGGTTGGGCATCGGTGCACTCAATCTCTTCCACTTCTGGGGCAGGGCTAGGTGGATGGCCCTGGGAAACCCTGCTAACAGAGTCATCGAAAAGCAGAAGAGACTGCTGCATGATTTGGGGCTCAGACTGCTTGGCTGATTTGCAAGGGGGTGAGGTGAAAGACTGATGGACATGGGTTTCAGGTGCCAACTCTGATCTTTCATCAGAAGAGTGGGTGGGAGACAATGTGAAGGAACCCGAGGCACTGTCAGCAACCCAATCTACTATCGCCTGTACTTGTCCTGGCCTAAACATTCGTACAGCCTCATTAGGCGCGACAAAATACAGCCGCAGGCTCGGTCGCCTACTCGCACCTGTGGAAGGTGTTTCACTCGTGCGTGTATCTGGCACAGATCCACCACGTCCTCTCCCTGCAACAGGAGCTCCACCAGCAGCACCACGACCGGGGCCACCACGTCCCTTTGACCTTCTCCTCATATTTTCCAAATTTAGGATGTTGCCCTAAATGGGTGTTTTTGGAAGACCACAACACACCCACAGTACGTAACCGCTGAATCGCACAGCTACAGAACTGCAGAAAATGCTATTAAAAAAATATGTTTTTTTTAGTATAGCACAGTAGAAGAAAACTACGGTATATATAAATTGTTTATTTCACACACCTCCACATATGTATAACACACTGCAAAATATTTTTTGTGGCCCTAAATGGCGTTTTTTGGAAGACCACAATACACCCACAGTACGTAACCGCTGAATCGCACAGCTACAGAACTGCAGAAAATGCTATTAAAAAAAATGTGTTTTTTTAGTATAGCACAGTAGAAGAAAACTATATAAATTGTTTATTTCACACACCTCCACATATGTATAACACACTGCAAAATATTTTTTGTGGCCCTAAATGGCGTTTTTTGGAAGACCACAATACACCCACAGTACGTAACCGCTGAATCGCACAGCTACAGAACTGCAGAAAATGCTATTAAAAAAAAAAGTGTTTTTTTAGTATAGCACAGTAGAAGAAAACTATATAAATTGTTTATTTCACACACCTCCACATATGTATAACACACTGCAAAATATTTTTTGTGGCCCTAAATGGCGTTTTTTGGAAGACCACAATACACCCACAGTACGTAACCGCTGAATCGCACAGCTACAGAACTGCAGAAAATGCTATTAAAAAAAAATGTTTTTTTTTTATTATAGCACAGTACTGTAGAATAAAACTATATATAAATTGTTTATTTCACACACCTCCACATATGTATAACACACTGCAAAATATTTTTTGTGGCCCTAAATGGCATTTTTTGGAAGACCACAATACACCCACAGTACGTAACCGCTGAATCGCACAGCTACAGAACTGCAGAAAATGCTATTAAAAAAATGTTTTTTTTTAGTATAGCACAGTAGAAGAAAACTATATATAAATTGTTTATTTCACACACCTCCACATATGTATAACACACTGCAAAATATTTTTTGTGGCCCTAAATGACGTTTTTTGGAAGACCACAATACACCCACAGTACGTAAACGCTGAATCGCACAGCTACAGAACTGCAGAAAATGCTATTAAAAAAAAATGATTTTTTTTTTAGTATAGCACAGTAGAAGAAAACTATATATAAATTGTTTATTTCACACACCTCCACATATGTATAACACACTGCAAAATATTTTTTGTGGCCCTAAATGGCGTTTTTTGGAAGACCACAATACACCCACAGTACGTAACCGCTGAATCGCACAGCTACAGAACTGCAGAAAATGCTATTCAAAAAAAATGTTTTTTTTTAGTATAGCACAGTAGAAGAAAACTATATATAAATTGTTTATTTCACACACCTCCACATATGTATAACACACTGCAAAATATTTTTTGTGGCCCTAAATGGCGTTTTTTGGAAGACCACAATACACCCACAGTACGGAACCGCTGAATCGCACAGCTACAGAACTGCAGAAAATGCTATTCAAAAAAAATGTTTTTTTTTAGTATAGCACAGTAGAAGAAAACTATATATAAATTGTTTATTTCACACACCTCCACATATGTATAACACACTGCAAAATATTTTTTGTGGCCCTAAATGGGTCTTTTCTTTTTGCAAGCGTAAATTAAAGTGCAAATTTTTTATTTATTTTTTGCCCTAAACGGGTCTTTTTTTGCACGAGCAAAATAAAATGGAAATTTTTTATTTTTTTTTGCCCTTAATGGGTCTTTTGGAAAAGAGCACAATAAAGTGCCTTTTTTTTGTCCTAAATGGATCTTTTTCCAAGAGCAGAATACACCCACAGTATGGAAACGGTGTATCTCTCAACGTAATATATGCAGTGCTGGTGCACTGAGCTTGCAGATAAAAGGTAGATTTTCTCTGACACTGGGCTCATAGCAGTGTAAAAAGACTGCACTGCAACACAAACAGTTAAACCCATGCAGATCGCTGAGTTATATCTCTGAATCTGGACTCCTATTCCTATATAATATATCTCTCTCCCTAAAAGCAAAAAACAGGAACCTGGCCCTACACTACACTGTCTCTCTATCTTTTCCCTCAGATTCCAGAATCAGGACTAACTCATGTATTTTTCTATCTCTCCCTAAAAGCAGCAGCAGCAGACAAGATCCTCTCCCTATCTATTCTGAAGCAGAGTGATGTGTGTGCTGTGTGCCTCTAGCTTATATAGAAGCTGGGTCACATGTTGCACTGACCAATCACAGCCATGCCATTAGTAGGCAAGGCTATGATGGCTTCTAAGGGCACACCAGCTAATCAAAAGGTGATTGGCTGGCCCCTGAAGCATTTCTAATTGCGCCATTAGATTGCCGAACTCGAACCCGAACCCGGACTTTTGCGCAAAGTCCGGGTTCGGGTTCGGGAAAAAGCTAAAGTTCGGTACGGACCCGAACTTTACAGTTCGGGTTCGCTCAACACTACTCTTCACCACTACATGTCCTCACTCTTTAGGATCTTCAGGATCCAGCCACATTTACCTGGAAGTACTCTCAAGCATGTCATTAGTCTTCCAGGTAAATGTGTCTGGATCCTGAAGATCCTAAAGAGTGAGGACATGTAGTGGTGAAGAGTAGGGATGAGCTTCGAGTTCGAGTCGAACTCATGTTCGACTCGAACATTGCCTGTTCGCCCCGTTCGCCGAACAGCGAACAAATTGGGGTGTTCGCGGCAAATTCGAAAAATCTATGGGAGAAATCTAAAGTGCTAATTATAAAGGCTTATATGCAAGTTATTGTCCTAAAAAGTGTTTGGGGACCCGGGTCCTGCCCCAGGGGACATGTATCAATGCAAAAAGAAGTTTTAAAAACGGCCGTTTTTTCGGGAGCAGTGATTTTAATAATGCTTAAAATGAAAAAATAAAAGTGAAATATTCCTTTAAATTTCGTACCTGGGGGGTGTGTATGATATGCATGTAAAGTGGCGCATGTTTCCCGTGCTTAGAACTGTCCCTGCAAAAAATGTCATTTTTGAAAGAAAAAAAGTCATTTAAAACTCACTCGCGGCTATTAATGAATTGTCGGCTCCCGGCAATACATACAAAAGTCATTGATAAAAAAAAAAAAAAAAGCGTGGGGGTTCCCCAGAATTCAATTACCAGGCCCTCCAGGTCTGGAATGGATATTAAGGGGAACCCCGCCGCAAATTTAAAAAAAAATTGACGTGGGGTTCCCCCAAATATCCATTCCAGGCCCTTCAGATCTGGCATGGATTTTAAGGGGAACTCCACCCCAATTTTTTTTTAAAATGGCGTGGAGTCCCCCTAAAAATCCATACCAGACCCCTTATCCGAGCACGCAACCTGGCCGGCCGCAGGGGAAGAGGGGGGACGAGAGAGCGGCCCCCCCCTCCCTCCTGAACCGTACCAGGCCACATGCCCTCAACATGGGGAGGATGTCCCCATGTTGATGGGGACAAGGGCCTCATCCCCACAACCCTTGCCCGGTGGTTGTGGGGGTCTGCGGGCGGGGGGCTTATCGGAATCTGGAAGACCCCTTTAACAAAGGGGACCCCCAGATCCCGGCCCCCCCTATGTACATTGTACCCCTACCATTTCACGAAGAAAGCGTAAAAAAATGTTTAAAAAAAACACACAAACACCTTGAAAAAGTCGCTCATCCCTACTTTTTAGGGGGACTCCACGCCATTTTAAAAAAAAATTGGGGTGGAGTTCCCCTTAATATCCATGCCAGATCTGAAGGGCCTGAAATGGATATTTGGGGGAACCCCACATCAATTTTTTTTTAAATTTGCGGCGGGGTTCCCCTTAATATCCATTCCAGACCTGAAGGGCCTGGTAATTGAATTCTGGGGGACCCCCACGCTTTTTTTTTTCTTTATCAATGACTTTTGTATGTATTGCCGGGAGCCGACAATTCATTAATAGCCGCGAGTGAGTTTTAAATGACTTTTTTTCTTTCAAAAATGACATTTTTTGCAGGGACAGTTCTAAGCACGGGAAACATGCGCCACTTTACAGGCATACTATACACACCCCCCAGGTACAAAATTTAAAGGAATATTTCACTTTTATTTTTCCATTTTAAGCATTATTAAAATCACTGCTCCCGAAAAAACGGCCGTTTTTAAAACTTTTTTTTGCATTGATACATGTCCCCTGGGGCAGGACCCGGGTCCCCAAACACTTTTTAGGACAATAACTTGCATATTAGCCTTTATAATTAGCACTTTAGATTTCGAACGTTCGAGTCCATTGTATTTAATAGGGTTCTAAAGTTTACACGAACATTTTGTCTGTTCGCAGGTTCTGGTGCGAACCGAACAGGGGGGTGTTCGGCTCATCCCTGGTGAAGAGGCTTTACTATGGGGATAGTGCTAGAGTGGAGGCGAGTACTGCCATGAGAGCTACTTTAAAAAAACAATAGTAACCTGAAATTGGATTAAATTTTTTATATATTAAAATGTAATTTTTTTTAAAATTAAACAATTATAAAAACACACAGCCACATGTATATAGATGCTCCAAGCAGCTCTCTCTGGAAGGTTGTTAGGACATCTCTGTAAACATATTCTTAACTACTTGCTGAATGCCCAGTGAAGTCCACTCAATGGCTATTTAAATCTGCTAAATGCTTACTGAAATGTGCTAAATATTCTCAAAAGTACAGCAAGTGTTCACTTTACAACCCACTAGGGAAACATCTTTCTTCGGCTTTTATGATTGCTTAGTGTACTGATGACCACAACATGCATCCACTTGCCAAAACCCAGGCAAGCTTCTTTGACACTTCTTTAAGTGCTCATGTGTATAGGCCATTTTCACTTACATGGCATTTTACTGCTGCAAATGCTACAGAATGTTCAAAAGACTTCTGAGCCGCAAATTAAATGTTTGCTGTTAATGTTTTTATGTATGAAATTTTTCTTTCTGACTGTAGTCTTTTTAAAGATTTCTCAGCATGCCTTCCAACATAAGCTTCCAGTTTTGGCATGAAACGCATGATATTTCATTGCCCAAATCCCATCATTGAAACAGCAAACAAACAGTAGAAAAAATATGCAGAGAAAAAGATTAGTCAGAGATCCAATTGCTGAGTAGCCATCCATGCTCACATTTTACAGACTTTGTAAGCAAACATTCCGCCCCAGCCAAACCATTTCATGGCTTTGTCCCATACACAAAGCTCATTTGGTCAGAAGGTTGTTATTGTTGTAACTTGGATACAGCCACATGTAATTACCAGTGCCACACAATCACTACAAAATTTAAACAAGCAGCTATTAGGAAAAACGAAAATTAACTTGTCCTGTGGATCCAACCCAAAATCCCACTCCAGTGCTCTTAGTATGGTGTATACATAATAACCTTAAACAGAGGTTGCTCGTGATTTCATCTAAACTGTGTGTTCAGCATATTGACAACACTATCAAAAATCCAGTACAAGAACTCATTTTGTTCTTGTTGTTTTACAGCAAAGAGAATGGATGTTCCTATAACTGATAAAGTGTGTAATTTTATGTGAGGGATTCTGCATCATGTTAGACTGAGATTCAGTGCGCCTCTGGAGGGCTTAGTTTTAAAGGTAAGTTTCCCATAATGTGCTAGTATGCAATGGATACTAGCACATTATAACATAGCCTTGCAGGAGGACATTTATTTTTCTTTACTAAGTTTAATAATGCTTTAAAGTTATTCTTTACACAACTAGGAAAATTTACAGCATTTGGCGACTTGGGAAAACTCCCCTCGCTCCATCTTGAGACAGGAAATGATGGGAAATTCCTCCAACAGGTAGACAATTGGCTCAGTGTACCCACTCTCAGGATGCCTAAAACCTGGGGTACGTCTATAAACTGCACTGTAAATACTTCTGATGAGCATACTAATCTTTTCAGTTTGGCCATGTGGCCAAGTATGGTTCAGGGTGGGGTGCGCATGCTGGGATAACGCTCTGATATGTAAAACACAAAAGGGAGCAGCGCCATCTAAGTGCAGCAATGTTAAAACTTTTTTAATATAGGACAGACAATTTAGAACTCACAAGATTGTAGAGATCACAGCGCATGTAGGAAGGTATAAGAGATATAAGAGATTCATCCACTCCTGGGGGAAGGCAGCTGATGTTCCCGGCTGTGCTGGTGGCTCCCAGTACTTCCTGGTTCTCAGAATCTGCTCAGGGGCAGCTGGACACGTCACTTCCAGGTGGAGATGGAGTGGGGAGGAGCGCGCGTTCGGAACATGCATGCTCCTTCATAAGGTTCTGATATGGAATTTGGGCAGGAACTCACCTTGTGTGGTGTTGTTTTTTTGTGTGGGGTTTCCTTTTAAATCCAAAACACACTAGTATGGAATTTGGGGGGGGGGGGGGGGGACCAATGCCATTTTTTCATGTAGCCTCCATTAAAAGCCATACCAGACCTAAAAGGCCTGGTATGTGTTTTTGGGGGCCCCCACACTGTTTTGTTTGTTTTTTACGCTATCCCCACTGTTTCTTTACATTCACATGTCAGTCAGGAAATTCTCAGCTGACAGCTGAATGTGCTGGGCAGGGATGAATCACTGGTTGTTAAGATGCCCACATGTGCTGGCTCCCTAATAACCGTGTGGAAGCTGTCCATTTAGCAGTGGTAATAATGTCACTGCTAAATGTTTCAGTTCACACTGCAGCTGTAGGTTCGCTTGGCTGAACACCCATTCGTTTGACTGTTGGCACAGGATTCTGCATAGAATGTACACAGTGCAAATATCTCCTACATTATGTCCCCTGCTGGTCAAATGTTCCTCATCTGTAGTGTAATTTCTGAATGTTAACTTTCATGGTCAAATATTCTTTGGGCTATTTTACATGCTGCATTTGCTAGGCTTGCACAAATGTTGAGATCTTAAATGGTAAATGTACTTTGGCACTGTCTTGTATTACTGCCCTATTTATTAGTTAGAGGCGCTGATAATTTATGCATTGTTTTACATATTGTACATTTACATCAGCCCTTCCCTCAAGGAGCTTACAATCTAAGGTTCTTAGCTCACATATACATACTAGGGCCAGTTTAGACAGGAACCAATTAACCTGCCAGCATGTCTTGGAAGAAAGCCATGCAAGGTCAGTGAAAACATGCAAACTCCATGCAGTTAGTGTCTTTTTTTTTATAATTCAAATTTTATTAGAAATTTTCTTTACATATAATAAACAAACATATGTTACAATTCAAATTCTCACATAAACCCTATAAAGGTGGAAATGCCTCCCCACCACCATCTATCCCCATCCCTCCGCCCGACGCATGAAAAAGAAAAAAAAAAAAAAGGGGGCGGATTTCATGTGCTCTTACAGCTCAGTCTAATTACTGTGCTCTCCATACTATTTTATTTGAATGAATTCATATCTAGTTATTTAGTGTACAAGTGACCCTTCCCTTCCCCTAAGAAAAAAATAAAATAAAAACCCACCCCTCCTATATTTAGTGTGTATATTATCTATTATCTATTGTCTATTCAATATGTTCGGACCATCAGTCCAATCACTATGTTATGTGTATATTATTGACTTGCTTAGTATGTAAAGTGACCCTTCCTTCCCTTCTCCTTCCAAAAAAACCCCCAAAAAACAAAAAAACAAAAACAGAAAAAAAAACATCTCGTAAGAGATGGAATTCCTGCAATCAGGCAGATGAGGTGGAGACACCAGGGGGGGGGGGGAGGCTATCCCTCCCACATTCATCACAAATTTACCTCCATTACATAAAAAAAACTAAAACAAACAACAAAGAAAAATAAAAATGTTGCAGTTTATCCTATATGTATAACATTGTGTTCCCTTTGGGGGGGGGGGGGGGGTCATGGGGTATTTTCCTGTCTACACCTTTTATCTCTTCCACTGCTATATTCTTAACCTCTTTCTATTTCTGGGGCATGGAATTCCCATCCTATCCATATTTTCTTATATTCCTCCTGTTGATTTCTTATCTTAGATACCCATCTTTCTGCTTCCATTATTACATCTACTTCCCTTTTCCATTCTATCAGAGTGGGACATGTTGTCTGCTTCCAATACTTAGGTATTAATTTCTTTGCTGCGTTTAGTAAATGCGGTGTTATACTTTTTTTATATGATTTTATTGCAACCGGGGTTTCGTGGAACAGAACATGCAGGGGTTTGGACTCTATAGGTATACTTGATAACTTCTTAATCCACGGCATTACCTTATCCCAAAAGCCTCTTATCTTGGGGCAGGACCACCAGATATGCAGAAAAGTGCCTTGCTCTTTACATCCTCTCCAGCAGAGACTATCTGCTGTCGGATATATCTGTGCTAATCGCGTCGGTGTTCGATACCATCTAGTCATAAATTTATGACATCTCATGAATTGATGAACTTATAGTAGATAAATATGTTGCTTCTATAAATTTATTTTTTTGTGTTACTGTGAATGTGTGACCCAGTTCTTTCTCCCATTCTTGGATAAAATATGGGGTTGTAGTATTTTGTTCACTCAGGACCAATTTGTACATCTGGGACAACATGTGCCGGGTTCCCACCTTCCCCGCGCACATAGCCTCAAACGTCGTCATCGAGTCCCGTGTCCTAATCTGGGGTTCTAGTTTTTTAAAGAAATTGCTCATTTGATTGTATCTCCATCCTGCCATTGCCATGTCTCCTTGTGTTGCTATCAATTCTAATTGAGGTAATAAATAACCTCCTGGAGCATACCTTGAGCACATTGTGTTCCCATTCAATTCCCATGGGCCTAATGCTCCTCTTTCCTCCCCTGGAGGAAACCAGTGATACCCCCCAAAGGGGCCAGTGGTGATGTCCTGGGTGCATACTTGCCATTTTTATTTATTCTGTCCCACACTGCAAGTGTGTTTAATGTCAGTGGTGATGTCCATTTTGACAGTCCCCTAGACTTAATTGGTACCCATGGAGCTCCTGCTAACTTCCTACCAGCCATATTTCCTTCCATCAGAACCCATGCTTTATTCTGAGCATCATGACACCAATTCATGATACGTACTAGCGTCATTGCTTTATAGTAAAGATTTATATCTGGAAGTCCCATTCCTCCCTCCCTTCTATTTCTACGCAGGATGTCATATGCTATTCTAGCATTCCCATCCTTCCAAACAAAGGACGTAAATGCTCTGCGATTAAAAAAAAATAATATTTGAGGTAATGCCATGGGTACAGTGTTTAACATGTATATCAATCTAGGTAGTACATAAATTTTTAAGGTATTAATCCTACCAAACCAGGATAGTGTATGTCCCCTCCATCTATGTAGATCCTCTATTATCTTTACAACCAGGGCCCCATAGTTAAGTTCATACATTCATTTATTATCCACTGTTATATGTATTCCCAAGTAATACAGTGAATCTTTCTTCCATATAAAGGGATAGGTTTCCTGTAAAGACTTGATCAGAGGTGATGGCACATGGCTGGGTAAGATCATCGATTTCTCTACATTTATCTTGAAATTGGATAGTTCCCCATATCTTTTTACTTCCTGCATCAGTACAGATATTGATTCCTCTGGTTTTGACAGAAAAAATAACAGATCATCAGCGTATACTGATACTTTGTATTCTTTAGGACCTATTTTCACCCCTGATATTCTTTTATTTGCCCTTACTCTGCATAAAAATGGCTCCAGGGTCAGGGCAAACAATATTGGTGACAGAGGGCATCCCTGTCGGGTGCCATTGCTAATATTAAAGCTACCCGACAAGGTGCCATTCACCTTAACCCTGGCTTTTGGGCCTGCATATAATGCTGCTATCCAGCCTATCATCCGTTCTCCCAGTCCTATTCCCTTCAATACCTCCATCATATATGTCCAATTTACCCTATCGAATGCCTTCTCGGCATCCATTGATAGGGCTACTCTTGCTTCTTTATTGGGTCCATTCTGCATCCAATGGAGTAAGTGAAGGGCCCGGATGGTGTTATCTTTAGTCTCCCGACCCATCACAAAACCCGTCTGATCCTGGTGGACCAATTGTACTACCTTGTCTTGCAGTCTCGTGGCCAATATTTTAGATAGTAGTTTTATGTCTGTATTGAGAAGGGAAATAGGCCTATAATTTGCACAACATTGTGGGTCCTTCCCGGGTTTTGGCAAAATTGTCACGTGTGCTAGTAGTGCTTCAGAGGGGGGCGGGTTATTAATTCTAATTTCATTGAAATAATCACATAATGGTGCTATTAAAATATTTGTGAACTTCTTATAATATGCATTTGTTAACCTCCCTGGCGGTATGATTCTGTCAGATTTTAGGTGCTGAAAGCGGTACCATTATTCTGCATGGAAATTTGGCGTTTTATATTGCAGGCCTGTAATTCTTAGGAATAACTCACTTAAATCTGTCCAAACCAGAGTCTAGTAGACATCCCGGGTATGATAAAGTTCAAAAAACTAAATTATACATTATAATAAAATTAATAACTATAAAATAATTATAACAAATAATATAATAATAATAATAAAAATGTTTTTCAGTGTTTGATGACGAATTTCCCCACAAATCGCTATCGCTTAATTCTGCGAGTGATTCTAATTTATTATCGCTGTTTTTTAGCTGGTCTAAAACCACTTTTGACATAAAGGGACACTTTTTGGTTGCTATGGACAATCTCCAGTTTCTAGGCAGAGAGAAAAGGTTTTATTATATAAAAGTGCATGCAGGACACTGGGCAGACCACTAGGGACAATGGGGGTGTGTAATTATTACATACAGTACTATAATCTGTAAGATTACAGTGTACTGTATGTGCACTGTGTTTCAACTTTTTTGAATTTGGCGCCGATCTCCGTCCCCATGCGTCGTAACGTCGCAGGGAATGGAGCTCGGCGGCACTCGGAAGTGTGTGAATCGAGCGAGGAGACGGCTCGATCACACAGCGGAGAGGCATCGCAGGATCCAGGGGACAAGGTGAGTAACTCTGCCTGGATCACTGCGATGCAATCCCGAGTCTGGCTCGGGGTTACCGCTTTTGGTGCTGAAGTTTCACCCCGAGCCAGACTCGGGAATACTGCAAGGGAGGTTAAACCATCTGGGCCCAGGCTTTTCCCATTAGGTAATTCCTCTATAACAGAGATTGTTGTCAGTAGGGCAGTGGATAGTGTTGTTATTTTTATTTTTTTATTTTTTTTAACCACTTGTCTACCGCCCACTGTCAAATGACGGTGGGCGGAAGACTCTCTTGTTCTGACAGGATGTCATATGACGTCCTGGCTTTAAAAGCAGCTAGGGGGCGCGCACGCGCCCGCCGCGTCGCTGGGGACCCGATGCGCGTGCCCGGCAGCCACGATTGCCCAGTAACCGAGCAGGACCGTGGATCTGTGCGTGTAAACACACAGATCCATGTCCTGTCAGGGAGAGGAGACTGATGGTGTGTCCCTTGTACATAGGGACAACCATCGGTCACCTCCCCCAGTCAGTCCCCTCCCCCCACAGTTAGAACACATCAAGGAAACACATTTAACCATTTAACCCCTTCCTCGCCCCCTAGTGTTAACCCCTTCCCTGCCAGTCACATTTATTCAGTAATCAATGCATTTTTATAGCAGGGATCGCTGTATAAATGTGAATGGTCCCAAAAATGTGTCAAAAGTGTCCGATGTGTCCGCCGCAATATCGCAGTCACGATAAAAATCGCAGATCGCTGCCATTACTAGTAAAAAAAATTAAAAAATGCTATAAATCTATCCCCTATTTTGTATCTGCTATAACTTTTGTGCAAACCAATCAATATACGCTTATTGCGATTTTTTTTTTTTTTTTACCAAAAATATGTAGAAGAATACATATCGGCCTAAACTGAGGAATTTTTTTTTTTTTTTTTTTTTTTTTTAATGGATATTTATTATAGCAAAAAGTAAAAAATATTGAGTTTTTTTTTAAAACTTGACGCTCTTCTTTTGTTTATAGCGCAAAAAATAAAAACCGCAGAGGTGATCAAATACCACCAAAAGAAAGCTCTATTTGTGGGAAAAAAAGGACGCAAATTTCATTTGGGAGCCACGTTGCACGACCGCGAAATTGTCATTCAAAGTGTGACAGCGCTAAAAGCTGAAAAATGGCTTGGGCAGGAAGGTTTTTTTCGTGCCCGGTAGGCAGGTGGTTAAATACTTTGTACAATTTTTATTTTTTTTACTATTTTGTTTTACATTTTTTTGCTTTTGTGAAATAGGGGTCTAAACAGGGGGAATCTGCTCCACATAGGGTGATTAGGGTGTACCCAGGCACACCCCGTGCGCACGCCTATGCTAAGGACCCTAGTGCTACAAGGCAGAAATGCTAGCCACTAGGGATGAGCCGAACACCCCTGGGCTCGGTTCGCACCAGAACCCGCGAACGGACCGAAAGTTCGCACGAACGTTAGAACCCTATTAAATACAATGGATGCGAACGTTCGAAATCTAAATTGCTAATTATAACGACTAATATGCATGTTATTGTCATAAAAAGGGTTTGGAAACCCGGGTTCTGCACCAGGGAACATGTATCAATGCAAAACTAAGTTTAAAAAACTGCCGTTTTTCGGGAGCAGTCATTTTAATGATGCATAAAGTGAAAAAAAAAGTCAAATATTCCTTTAAATAACGTACCTGGGGGGTGTCTAAAGTATGCCTGTGAAGTGCCACGTGTTTCCCGTGTTTAGAACTGTCCCTGCACAAAATGACATTTCTAAAGGAAAAAAAGCCATTTAAAACTGCTTGCGGCGTTAATGTAATGTCTGGTCCCGGTAATATGGATGAAAATCTTTGAGAAAAATGGCATAGCTACCCCATCATTATTAGATCAAGAATTGTAATTGCATGCCCATGTTGAACAGGGGCTGAAAAATTGGGCCTTTGGTGGTGGTGCTGGTGGTGTTGCCACAACACTTTAAGCCCTCACAGTTACTCTTGGTGAGCGCAGGAATGGGCCCTGCTGTGAATTATTAGATCAATAATTGTAATTACATGCCCCTGCAGATTAAATAATAATAATACTGCGCCAACTCTAAATACTAAATGAAGCAGCCAAACATAAAATCAGACAGGATATATAGAACGTATAAAAAATAGATAATGTGGCGCTGTGAGAGAAGTAGTAAAAAACCCTACTTCATGTATAGCACAATGGTGCACATAAAAATATGGTGTCAAACCAAACGTTTGTACACAATAGGTGTACACAAATGAGTGTGATAAAAATGTAAGTGAATACTAACAGTGAAATAATTGGTATGGGGTATAGGTGCACAACAAAAACCAGCAATTAAACTGGAATTATGATCATACCCATAATAAACAAAAATAAAAATGAAAATATAACGTAGGTGGAGAGTGGAGACAAACTCATATAAGGCGTCACAGATGAGTATGTAGAATAATGTCCAATCTTATTACATATGAAAAGAAGTTCATAGGTCAAAATCCAACAAGGAGCTGCATCGTTTGAAAATAGGTTTGAAGGGTGCATCTATCACATTTTCTTTATAGGCATATAGGATATATGACATCACCCGGGAGTGCCTTCACCTTGGGCCAATGGGGGAGAAGTAAATGCTCTTACCGGACAGAGTGGACCCAGCTCACCGTACGGTGGTGGATCAACAAAGCTTTGTCCACTCTGTGGACCCAAGGAACAGTCAGGATCTGCAAGACACCTCCTTCCTTATGCCGACAGCACCACTGGTCCGTATTTCCAACCCAAAAAGGAAGAAATCCAAACCAATATGGCGACAACAAGCCATGTAAAAAGGGGAAAATGTGATAGATGCACCCTTCAAACCTATTTTCAAACGATGCAGCTCCTTGTTGGATTTTGACCTATGAACTTCTTTTCATATGTGATAAGATTGAACATTATTCTACATACTCATCTGTGACGCCTTATATGAGTTTGTCTCCACCTACAGTACATTATATTTTCATTTTTATTTTTGTTTATTATGGGTATGATCAATATTCCAGTTTAATTGCTGGTTTTTGTTGTGCACCTATACCCCATACCAATTATTTCACTGTTAGTATTCACTTACATTTTTATCACATTCATTTGTGTACACCTATTGTGTACAAACGTTTTGTTTGACACCATATTTTTATGTGCACCATTGTGCTATACATAAAGTAGGGTTTTTTACTACTTCTCTCACAGCGCCACATTATATATTTTTTATATGCCCCTGCAGATGCCTGTTAGTGTAACACAAAAGAAAAAAAACTACGAGCAATAAGAGCTAGCTTCAGGTGTATATTTTTCAGGAATCACACTACGCCTGCTTTAAGTGCTGCAGATGCCTGTTAGTGTAACACAAAAGAAAAAAAACTACGAGCAATAAGGGCTAGCTTCAGGTGTATATTTTTCAGGATTCACACTACGCCTGCTTTAAGTGCTGCAGATGCCTGTTAGTGTAACACAAAAGAAAAAAAACTATGAGCAATAAGGGCTAGCTTCAGGTGTATAATGTGCAGGAATCACACTACGCCTGCTTTAAGTGCTGCAGATGCCTGCCTGTGTTACACAACAGGAAAACACAGCAATAAGGGCTAGCTTCAGGTGTATATTTTTCAGGAATCACACTACACCTGCTTTAAGTGCTGAAGATGCCTGTTAGGGCTCTTTCACACGGAGGGTCCGTTCAGGTCCGCCTGTCAGTTTTTTAGGCGGACATGAACGGATGCTACATGTCCTCCTATGGAGCCACGGATGTCAGCGGTGACATGTCCGCTGACATCCGACCCGCTCCGATCCGCAAAAATGTGACGGAGGAAAACCCTATTTTTCCTTCCGTCTGCGGATCGGATGACAACGGACTCTACGGTCCGTCATCATCCGATCCCCCCATAGGGGAGAGCGGTGCTCTGACAGGGCGGTCCCTGCACAGTGTGCGGGAACTACCCAGTCATCCACCGGCTCAGTGGGGATCAACGGAGCGATCCCCGCTGAGCAAGCGGAGCTTCACGGGGCGGATCATTACTGATCCGTCCTGTGTGAAAGAGCCCTTAGTGTAACACAAAAGAAAAAAAACTACGAGCAATAAGGGCTAGCTTCAGGTGTATATTTTGCAGGAATCACACTACGCCTGCTTTAAGTGCTGCAGATGCCTGCCTGTGTTACACAACAGGAAATCACAGCAATAAGGGCTAGCTTCGGTTGTATACTGTGCAGGAGGCTTAGCAAAAATATCACTGACACTGTCCCTACCTATCCTTCTCTCTCCCTGCACACAAGGTTTAGCAGAATATCACTGACACTGTCCCTACCTATCCTTCTCTCTCCCTACACACAATGTCACTGACACTGTCCCTACCTATCCTTCTCTCTCCCTACACACAATATCACTGACACTGTCCCTACCTATCATTCTCTCTCCCTACACACAATTTCTCTAACACTGTCCCTGCCTATGTACGTCTTTCCCTGCACGCCAACACACTACACAAGGCCGCCGCGATGGCGGCCTTTTATAGTGTGGGGCGTGTACTAAACCCCCCTGAGCTATAATTGGCCACAGACATCCTGCCTGTGGCCAATTATGGCTCTCCTCGCTGCCGGCGCTGGGATTGGCCAAGCATGCGGGGTCACAGTGCATGCTTGGCCAATCACAGCGCCGGGATTTTGGGCCGTTCGCGTCACTCGAATTTGGCGCGAACGACCCAAAACGTTCGATCTTCGTCGAACGATCGAACACACAGTGCTCATCCGTACTAGCCACTATGCTGCCCTAGGCACAATTGAGTGGCTGTCTTATGATAAACATACCCTGAAAGAAGCAAGCCACAGGAGATATGAACGCTGGAAAATGTCTGTTCTTAAACATGTTATTTTGTATCAGAATAAATAATGATTTGGGATTTACTGCTGTGCAGAGTTTATCAGGGTGTAGCATTGTCGTGACTCCGTTTTTTTGTATTTAGAACATTTTTACCGTAGTTCAGAAAATTACCCACCTATTAAAGCAGGACATTATCAATATGATTATCTGATGGAAAGATGCGAGGAGGGAGCTCTTTGATAGTCTGGTAAGTCTGTGATCTGTGCAAATAAGTCCTGTCATCTCTATTTCACATAGAAGCAAGACTTCATTGTGTAACGTTCAAAAGTTTTAGATCAGAGATAATGATTTGCTGCGGTACAATTTCTCCCTGACAGAATGTTTAAGGAGGAAACACATGCCTGAAAGTTGGAATCAGCAAGTACAGAAAAAAAAACATGTCAGCGCATAATTGAATGCTTTATGGATATCTGCTCAATGGAGCTGAAGAACAGAATATGTTTAGTTTAATAAGCTAATTTCCAGCAATCATGTCACTGAGTAAACAGCATGGAAGTGTTTTGTTTTTATCTGTTTAATGGCATCATTAGCCCAGATTAGACACTTTAACAAATGTGTCACTTGGATGTGATGGTGAAAAAAAAAAAACTGTATTTGTTGTATACAGAGAATTCAGCTTGATTGGTTATTACACTGTTTAATTTTTCATGCAACATTTGCATTTTTACATACTTGCTCTTCCATATTTCATTACTGTATTAGAGTAAACTTATACAAAGTAACAGGTTTGGTTTATAGCAGGCACTGTAAGCAGTCTTTTTTTCCAGCCTACTGTTCCCTAATCCTGAAAGTTCAACATATTTCATAGAGTGTGATGGTGGGAGAAGCATGGCAAAGGTAAGTAAAGGCTGCTATAAAATGAACCTGTTATATTGCCTAATATGAGAAAAATGTAAGCCCATTATTGAGATTTGTAGAGTAACCACTAGTGGGAGCTTTGAATTTAATTATGACTTATGAAACCTCCATGTAAAGAGAGGTCCCCCAAAGAGGGTTGGAATTTTGAAGGCAAACGAATATAGGTACGAAACCAATTTAATAATGATATAGTTTATTAAATATTGTAAAAAAGTCAAGAATGTGAGAAGCACTAAAATCGACTAGCTAAGAACAATATCAGATAACATAAAAGTTACAATAAATTGCAATTGACACTGATTTTGTCTCCTAGATAGAGATTACGCCCGACGTACGTCATCACGCCCTGCAACTATCACGCATGCGATTTGCATACATAGCTGCAATAGGCCGCGACACCTTGTACGGCGCCGCCCTCGTTACTCCATCACCTACGTGAATGCAATGGCTGCTACTGCGCAAAAGCGAGTCTTCCGCGGCCCCTATATAAAGCCCATTCGGCATAGTTTACACGGTCACTGCTATTCCTTGACGGAGGGACTCTTTGCACACTTGTCTGACTGCAGCCTCAGGTAGATATTTGGACCTTAGGATTTTTTATTTATCGCTCGAAATTATTTTATTATTAGATGCCTGTTTTTGACAAGATGCTTGTTACTAATCGGGCCATAACTATTTTTTATGCTATGCTTTCAGTACTGCACTTTGATCTACTGCAAGACTGTATGCTTATTAATAATTGTGTCTTTAATTTATGGACATTAATGGCATTTGACTCAGTGGGCCATGACTAGTGGACAATTTTTATCCCTCTAGTGGCCATTTGATCCAGCCATTAATTCATTTGTCTATAGGATTACATTATCTATTTAATTATAGTTTTATCTTTCCATTTCATAACTTTTTTCTGTATCAAATTTTAAATTGAATTTTATTTTCCCTTTTTTTCTGTAGAAACCTCATGGGCATCATTAACCCATTTTATTGACCATTCAATGGTCACACGTGGTCTTGCTCTAAACGTTACATCTGAGTATGGTTACAGTACCCATTGACAGTTGAGACTTGAGGCCATTTATCATCTATCCTTGTTTTTGGTCCCAATTAAGCCCCGTACACACGATCGGATTTCCGATGGGATAAAATCTGATGGATTTTTCCATCGGATTTCCGATGAAGCTGACTTCCATCAGTCTTGCCTACACACCATCAGTCAAAAATCTGACCATCCCAAACGCTGTGACGTAAAACACTCCGACGAGCCGAGAAAAATTAAGTTCAATGCTTCTGAGCATGCATCGACTTGATTCTGAGCATGCGTGGGTTTTTTCTCCGATGGAGTTCCACACAGACGATCGGAATTTGCTATCGTTTTTTTTTCCATCGGATAAATTTAAAACATGCTCTATTTTTAATCACTGATGGAAAAAAGACAGATGGGGCCCATACACAATCGGTTTGTCCGATGAAAAAGGTCCATCGGACTGTTTTCATCGGTAAAACCAATTGTGTGTACAGGGCTTAAGGATCAGTCTATTCTGACACTTGGATCGTTTGCCTCTACTCTTGACCTGCAGACAGCAGTAAATCTACTATCATTTTGACACCAGGTTATATTTGTTTTACTTCTCATAATTGATGGCGTTGTTTGCATGACCTGTGGGTTGGTTCAGCGTTGCTTTCCTGTCTTCAACGATGCTCATTTCATGTCCCCTGTCTCTATGTTTCCAACGTTAATGTATGTTTTTGTTATAGATGCACACTGTTCTCCACAAGGGAATGCCCCTGAGGAAAGGACAAGATCCTGAAACGCGTCGGCCGTAATCTCTATCTAGGAAACAACATCAGTGTCAATTGCAATTTATCGTAACTTTAATGTTATCTGATATTGTTCTTAACTAGTCAATTTTAGTGCTTCTCACATTCTTGACTTTGTTACAATATTTAATAAACTATATCATTATTAAATTGGTTTCGTACCTATATTCGGTTGCCTTCAAAATTCCAACCCTCTTTGGGGGACCCCTCTTTACACATCTATGTACGGGATGGTGGAAACACTTTAGTCCACTTTTGGTAAAACACCTTTTTGAGTTATGAAACCTCCATGCATGTCAAGGCAAAATAAAAATAAAAATACATACACATTTTGTATTCCTTAAAAAGATCTGCAAGTACAGAAAAATGCATATTCCACTTTCGTCAGCGCTTGAGTGTTTCAAGCATTAGTCCTACAACAACTAGATGAACACTCCATGCCCCCCTGGCTGTGGACAAACTTTTCTCCTTTAAACCCAGCACTGTCTCAATCAAGGATCCCACAGTCAATTCCAGCAACTACTGTATTAAAGATATCTTTTCATGCATAGGAAGACACAAATCACGTGGTGTTGAATAGCCACTTAGACATGTGAGCACAATTGTCATTATGCTTTATTTACTGTGAGCATACTACACTATATGATTTTTCTTTTTTAGGGATATATATAAGCAGGGCTTTTTTTCTGAGAGAATAGGTGCAGGAACCCCCTACCCATCTCCAAGCATAGTTTCTTGATTCCAACCCCCACCCACCTCTCAGTGCTGCCCCTTTTAGAGAATACAGATACAGGTATCACTTTGTGGTGCAAAGTAATTTGTATGGTAATTTGTATGGTAATAATAACAAGAGAAGCAGTAAAATACATTCACCTGTTCAATTGCTTGGTAACACAAGTTGCTAATTAGCTAATAGTGATGGTGTAATGGTGTGGGGGGATATTTTCTTGGCACACTTTGGGCCCCTTAGTACCAATTGAGCATCAATAAAATGCCATGGCCTACCTGAGTATTGTTCCTGACCATGTTCATCCCTTTATGACTACAGTGTACCCATCTTCTGATGGCTAATTCCAGCAGGATAATGCACCATGTTACAAAGCTCAAATCATCTCAAACTGGTTTCTTGAACACGACAATGAGGTCACTGTACTCTAATCAATGCAAAAAAAAGTTTTAAAAACTGCAGTTTTTTCGGGAGCAGTGATTTTAATAATGCTTAAAGTGAAACAATAAAAGTGAAATATTCCTTTAAATTTTGTACCCTGGGGGGTGTATATAGTATGCCTGTAAAGCAGCGCTTGTTTCCCATGCTTAGAACAGTCTCTGCACAAAATGTCATTTCTGAAGGAAAAAAAGTCATTTAAAAGTACTCACGGCTGTAATGAATTGCCAGTCCCGGCTATACAGAGAAAAGTCATTGAAAGTCATTGATAAAAAAAAATGTGTGGGGGTCCCCCCAAATTCAATTACCAGACCCTTAAGGGTATGGATATTAAGGGGAACCCTGCGCCAAATGTAAAAGAAAAATGGCGTGCGGTTCCCCCCAAATATCCATACCAGGTCTGGTATGGATTTTAAGGGGAACTCCGCACCAAATTTAAAAAAAAAAAACACACAGACACAGTTGGGATAAGTCCTTTATTAAAAAAATAAATAAATAAAAAAAAAACACTCCAGCGGTGGTAATCCACTCACATGTCGGTATCCTGCGATGGATGATCTCTCCAGGCTCCAGCGACGATGTCCAGCTAAGAGGAACAGCACACAATCCTCTTTTCACCGGAGCGGAGACACCCCGGGAATGATGCGGCTTCAGCCAGTGACAGCTCTTATGTAGCTGAGGGCGGGGCCACCCGTTACGTGACCCCGTCCCCCTCTGATGCAAGGGGAAACCCGGGCTTCCCCAGTGACGTCATGGGTGACCCCGCCCCCCTCTCATGCAAGGGAAACCTGCGTTGCATCCGAGGGGGGCAGGGTCATCCGCACGTCACTAGGAAAGCCTGGGTTTCCCCTTGCTTCAGAGGGGGACGGGGTCACGTGACAGGTGGCCCCATCCTCAGCTACATAAGACCTGTCAGGCTTCGTTGGGGCGTCATTCCCGGGGTGTCTCCGCTCCGGTGAAGAGAGGATCGTGTGCTATTCCTCGTCGCTGGGAGAGATCATCCATCGCTGGATACCGACATCACTGGAGTGGAGATCGAGAGTGGATTACCACCGCTGGAGTCTTTTTTTTTTTATTCTTTTTTTTTTTTTTAATAAATGACTTATCCCAACTGTGTTCACTGTTGAATACGTTCTTTCCCAGATGTCCTCATATACAGGGCTTTTTTTCAGCGGGAACACGGGGAAACGCAGTTCCGTTACCTCCAGTACTGAATGTACTGTATGTGATGGCACGTCGTGCTGGGGTGTGCTGGAGGTTCTATCGATGTTGGCTGCTGGGGGATCTATTGTTGCTGGAGGGGATCTAAATTTGCATGGAGGTCTGTTGTTGCTGGGGAAGTCTATTGTTGCTGGTTTGCTGTCTGGGGGCTTATATATACTGTACATCTAAAAATAATTAAGGTATTATACATTCGCTTTAAAGAAAAATATATTCAATTTATTTTAAAAAAAGGTTATTAAATAAATGATGATATGGCCAATAATTTAAAAAAACAGATTAACTAAAATATTTAAAAAAATAATAATAATGTTACAGTGCTACATATTACAACTAAAATGCCTTACATTCCAATTTATTTTGGCCTCTGAAAACCCAGTTGATTAATGAAATATTACACTCAAAACAAAATTAATCAAAAGTAATTTTTTTCATTACATAAAATGTCACAATGTCACCGATTGATTATAAAAACAAAATGTTGTAAGTTATAAATAATTAGTACCAATTTCTATAATTTATTGGCCTAGCTAAAAATAGGATGTAATTAACTACATGAATTACTACATGAAAACAAGCAAATAGTAAGTTTATAAACACATCATTAATCCATACCACTTTTTAATGTATTATACAGTCAGGTCCATAAATATTGGGACATCTACACAATTCTAATCTTTTTGGCTCTATAAACTAACCACAATGGATTTGAAATGAAACGACCAAGATGCGCTTTAACTGCAGACTTTCAGCTTTAATTTGAGGGTATTTACATCCAAATCAGGTGAACGGTGTAGGAATCACAACAGTTTGTATATGTGCCTCCCACTTTTTAAGGGACCAAAAGTAATGGGACAATTGGCTGCTCAGCTGTACCATGGCCAGGTGTGTGTTATTCCCTCATTATCCCATTTACAAGGAGCAGATAAAAGGTCCAGAGTTAATTTCAAGTGTGCTATTTGCATTTGGAATCTGTTGCTGTCAACTCTCAATATGAGATCCAAAGAGCTGTCACTCTCAGCGAAGCAAGCCATCATTAGGCTGAAAAAAACAAAATAAACCCATCAGAGAGATAGAAAAAACATTAGGTGTGGCCAAATAAACTGTTTGGAACATCCTTAAAAAGAAAGAACGCACCGGTGAGCTCAGCAACACCAAAAGACCCGGAAAACCGCACAGTTCTGGAACAACATCCTTTGGACAGATGAGACCAAGATCAACTTGTACCAGAGTGACGGGAAGAGAAGAGTATGGAGAAGGAAAGGAACTGCTCATGATCCAAAGCATACCACCTCATTAGTGAAGCAGGGTGGTGGTAGTGTCATGGCGTGGGTATGTATGGCTGCCAATGGAACTGGTTCTCTTGTATTTATTGATGATGTGGCTGCTGAAAAAAGCAGCAGGATGAATTCTGAAGTGTTTTGGGCAATATTATCTGCTCATATTCAGCCAAATGCTTCAGAACACATTGGACGGCGCTTCACAGTGCAGATGGACAATGACCCGAAGCATACTGCGAAAGCAACCAAAGAGTTTTTTAAGGGAAAGAAGTGGAATTTTATGCAATGACCAAGTCAATCACCTAACCTGAATCCGATTGAGCATGCATTTCACTTGCTGAAGACAAAACGGAAGGGAAAATGCCCCAAGAACAAGCAGGAACTGAAGACAGTTGCAATAGAGGCCTGGCAGAGCATTACCAGGGATGAAACCCAGCATCCGGTGATGTCTATGCATTCCAGACTTCAGGCTGTAATTGACTGCAAAGGATTTACGACCAAGTATTAAAAAGTGAAAGCTTGATTTATGATTGTTATTCTGTCCCATTACTTTTGGTCCCTTAAAAAGTGGGAGGCACATATACAAACTGTTGTAATTCCTACACCGTTCACCTGATTTCAAATCCATTGTGGTAGTGTAAAGAGCCAAAAAGATTAGAATTGTGTTGATGTCCCAATATTTATGGACCTGACTGTACATTAATACAGTATGTACTGTATGTAGTCAGGTGGCTAAAATAGTTTTTGTCTGTTGTACTATATTGTGTTATAATTACTGCACTGTTAAAATATACAATGTATGTGTAGCTCAGGAAAAAAAAAGAGTTAACTTTGCTGCCCAGTTTTCTGGGTGTTCATGGTGTTTTCCCCTAAAGAGTGGCCTAAAGGGGCTGTTGTCACACCGTGGATGTGAACCGAAGAGGAAATTATGAGATAGGTTGTGTTCTACCATTGGAACTCATTCAGGGTTCCCAGGACATGGATATTATGGACATGGTTTGAAGTTATTTTGATATATGTAAAGGGGTGCATGCATGGGGTATCATGTAACATGGGCATGACAGGGGCCAAGACATTGTGAAAAGAAGATGCAGCACCAGTGTTCTAAAGAGTGGTTAGGTTAACCCTTTGAGGGTTTGGGTGCCGTTGGCAGTGACTACAGTATGTGCAATATAGTAGCCAGCCAGTCAGCAAGCTGAGGTGACTTAGCATGGAAAACGAAAGTCCTTTCACCTGCAGGGGCATGAGCGCGCTGCCTTTGCAGGTCCCCCATTTGAACCCACATGTATATGTACCTACAAATGATACATTAAATGTTAAAGCAGAAATCTAGTTAAAAATAAAAATGTAAGAGCTTTTTTAAAGAAAAAAGTAAACTTTTGCTGCTTTATGGATACTCACTTTCAGTCTAAAGCTGATTCTCTCCCCTCCCCTTATCCCCTACAGTACTTCTTTCCTCCATTAAATGTTCTTAGTCTCCTGGGTTCAAAAGTGGCCAGCATCATTCACCTTATTACCTTACTTTCTTTGAACTCAGGCTGTCAAGGACCTGTTCCATGGAGGTATGTCATTACGCAGACTTGGTACAGAGTATTACTGTACTAAACGCACATGTGCTGTTCAGTGCAGCAATAAGGTCTGCCACCCACCAAGCCAGAGGAGAAGAGGAAAAAAAGCAACGCCATTGTACCCTTCAGATGATGTTTGTAAAATGGTATGTGTTTATACTATGTGTCCCTCACTGTGTTGTGTAGTTTCTTACACCCATGGTGTCCAGTGGGTGCTACACTATCTGACACATCCACAAATGTTGGATAGTTGATACACACACCAACTGTGTGTCAGACACACCAGCAGCAACGCTGTATCCTGGCCTAGGCCAACAAGGCCCAGGCCTAGGGCAGCACGGCAAGAGTCCCCGCCGACTTGCGCTACACTGTTAGTGTAGCCCCAGTCTTATGGGGCGGAATGGGCTGAGAGTGAAATTAGTCTAGCGCCCCCATAAAGCCACCAGCCGCACTGCTTCCAGTATGCAGGCAGGCCGGCATTCCGCAACGGGGGGGGGGGGGGGGGCGCTGCTTCTAATTTTGACTGTCCTATCATCCTGGACCACAAACCTTCCTCACTGTGCTATATGTTTTCTGCTGCACCATTGGTATGGTTATATCTTCTTAGTCCTCTCCATAAAATTATCAGAAATTTGTAGAACTATAGGCAACACTTTTTTTTCCATTTTGGGTAGAGTAAGGGAGGGTTATAGCCCCTGCTAGTTTATTTTTTACCATCCCTGTCCCATTGCAGAGATTTCCCTACACTTCCTGCCCCATAGCCAAACAGGAAGTGAGAGGAAATCAATGCAAATTAAGGGAATCCATTGCCCCCCCCCCAGGCCCTCAGAACTAGTGTCCCCAATCGAAAATTTCAGGACGGGTCTTAAACAGAAAGGGGTGTGGCATTGACAGGAAGGGGTGGGTCATATTTAAATTAGGGGGTGCACAAGTTTATTCAGGCCTAGGGCAGCACAAAAACTAAATACACTACTGACCAGCAGCTAGGTTTTATAGTGACATAGTGGCCAGCGAGAGAAACCACAGCACCCACTGCAGAGAGACACAATTCAACACACCTAAAAGTGTTGGGTAGCTGGGCACCTAGCTTTTTGTATGAAGCGGCTTCCCATATTTTTTTTACAGAAGTGGCAGAGCCTCTTTAACTAAGATATGACTTTTGAGTAGACTGACTCTTTACCCTGGATTCTTTTTCCTCTGCCATGTTCAGTCCGTGCTGCTTAATCCATGAAGGCTTTGTGGCTAGTTTTCTTCAGCTAAAGATTTACAGTGTATTAATAAAAGAATAACCAGTAAGGGGATGATTTATGTTAGCAGAGTACAAAACAACAAATACTTTGAGATAAGAGGTGGAAGACAAAAAAAGTATAAAACCTACTGACTTCTCTTTATATAAAATTCACTAACAAAATTGTTTAACTCAGTCCTAAAACAAGGTATTATTCTCAAACCATCAAATCAGCCACTGTAAAAAATATATTGCTAGAATTCTTAAGACAATATAAGGATTTGTGTTTAGACAACTCTACCCTATTTTGAGTGAGAATTACTAAATACCTGGAACACAATATCTTTTTCACGGCTACACGTTTTTTATGCTTACACTGTGTCTTAGCTATTTATATGACTGTATATATATACTGTACATAAAAAAATGAAAAAAAAAAAAATCAAAAAGCACTTGCGTTTAGACAACTCTATCATATTTTTAGTGAAAATTACTGAATACCTGGAACACAATATATTTTTTACGGTTACACTTTTTATGTTTTTATATATATATCTATATATATATATATATATATATATATACTGCATATATACACACAAACTGTACATAAATTGTTTTTTTTAAATAACGAAAAACTAAAATAATTTAATGCTGTGCTCATTGCAAACGTTTATTATCCCATTAATAACAATATTACAGTAAATTAAGCAAGTAAGTAAAGACCAAGACCAGAGAGAGAGCAGCAGTGACTGGTCTTTATTAAAGGAAATTCCTGAACAGTTCAATGCCCTAAAGTTCAAGTAAGGATACACATGGTGTCAGGGAAATGGCCGTGGTGTGGGCAATTCCGCCAGTACCCGTCATGGTTGTGCCAGACGAATCCCTGTGCGTATGCATGCACGCAGGTGCGCGACGGCCCGTACACGCCGGTCTGTGCGTGCTGAAGCGCGCAGATGCGCGCGCACGACGTGACAATTGCAAAGGCATTCCCCGGCCTATTTAAACCTGCCACTAGCGCTTACAAGTTGCTGGATTATCATCAGCTTCCTGTGTTCCTGTACCTTGTATACCCTGAAACCCTGGCTTGACCTTTTGGCTTTGTCTTGACCTGTGATCCTGTCTATCTCTTCGTGCTGACTCCGGCTTAGCTGACTACTCTTCGATCCACTGCCCACTGTGTATGACCCGGCTTGTTCCTGTACTCATCTCAGACTGTCTTTCGGTATATAACCCCTGGCCCGGCTACGGACTCTTTTCCTGGTTTACCCTGCCATCTTATACCCCGGCTTCTCCTTGCACGGCTGCCAACACTGCTACCCAGCGCACCCCAGCTACCTTCTGCCAATCAGCCCAGTCTGCAACATTACTGGCAACCCATGCACCTTTGGGCACCGTATCTCCTGTATCACTCCCAGGGGAACGTTTCACTCAGCCGCAAGGGGCGCCCTCTCAGCACCCCGGCCCCACACCAGAGACTTGACACATGGATTTAGAAAACATTTGTTTAGGCTCTAATTAAGCTTAAAACACTTATTAATGGAAGCTTTTGGAAACCTGTTAGATTCTTTCCTTAGATATTTTATAATGCCTGAGGAAGGAACATGTTGAGTTAGGAAAGCTTGCTTCTATAATAAACTAAAGTTTTTCTAAAAACAGATTTTTTTACCTTAATGCATTACCCACATTTAGGTAAAAAAAATTCAGTAGCAGTATCGCCCCCTCCCCCCATACTTACCTGAGTCCTACTTCAATCCAGAATCCAGTGCTGTGCCTGTCTACAGCTGCGCTGGTCTCTCTCTCTTTTCTCACAGGACAGAGAGGCATGAGCTGGAGTCATTGGCTCCTGCTGCTGTTAATTACATTCTGTGAGCAGAGAACGAGGAGAGAGGCCAAACCCTATTGTATGTGGCTATGAATGCACACAGCCTGGCTCGGGAGCGATCCCACAGGTGTGCCCCCATAGGAAGCGGCTTCCTATAGTGGTGGACTAAGAAGAGGAGGAGCCTGGAGCACCAGCTGGGGACCCTAAAAGAGAGTGTTTGGGGCCGCTCTGTGCAATACCATTGGACAGAGAAGGTAAGTATAACATATTTATTATTAAAAAAAAATGAGCAATTACCAATAAAGGCCATCACCTAAACTCCAAACTTTCCGCATGAATTGATGGCTTACATGATATAAGATTATAACTTTACACATAAACTTGCACTTACACTTTAATCAACCACAAGCCTGGACCCAATCAGCTTCTAAATTCAGCTTGTTCAAGCTTTGTCAATAAAACCTAGAAAATCTACCAAAGTGCGTGCATTGTAGAAGTCTAGTAACCTGGACCACCTAGGATAAGCATTTCTGCTCTTCAAATTGAGTAGAACGGCTAAGCTGACCAAGGTATCTTATAGATTTCCTCTAGGAGACTCCTGGATGACATTTTCAATTAGCATCCAGTAGCTAAACAGCATTCTATTGGCCTTGGGTACAGCAGAGATGCTTTTAATATGAGCCCTAAGAGACTTTTGTTTGGCAGAATGATTCTGGAAGAGTTTGATCACCAGTCAGCTTGTTATCTTTATGTGAAGGATAAACCTTTTTTATATCTCTAATCAGCCTTTGAATCTTTGTTGATAACTACACGCTCATAAAAAAACTGGCTCTAAACTCTTCCCTTTCACTGAGACTTCTGTAATCATTAATTCTACCACACTTGCGAGGACGCTTATCAGACCTCAGTTACAAAACCATAATAGGCCTTTATGTGTATATCGCTGCCATGTGGATTTTTGGGACATCATGTACACTTACTATAAAATATTGAAAGTTATTTTTAAAGTAATTTTAAAGCGGAAGTAAACCCAATGATTTAATCGTTTCAAAAAACAGTTACATTCCCGGCATGCCGGAAATGCTAACTGTCATATTGGCTGTGCTCTCAACCAAACTGTCACACCATCCAATGGCTGGTGTCATAACTGATCACATGTGCAGCATCATGGCAGTTGAAGATTAAACAGAGGCCAAGATGGCAGCTTCCTTGGCTGAAAATGATAGGAGGGTTTACTTCCACTTTAAACAAACATATTAAAATGCATTATCTCTGTAAAAAATGTCTTGGTACAGACATATGCAAGCTATAATATTTAAACAAGCACAGGTAATGAGCATGACCTGGGCAATAAAGTGCAAAGGGAATCCAGACATAAATGACAGTCCTAAAAAGTCACTTTTATTTCCTTTTTGGCCTTTGTTTTATAAATGTGTGCAGAGGAATAAGAAACAGCTTGTTATAGATATGGCAGAAGACAAAAGAAAATGGAATGCCGTTTTTCGTGGCCAATTTGTCAGGGAAATGGCTGGTGTTAGCGCTTCAATCATCACTGCACCATGGTTGTTATGGTGTCAGGATGATTGAAGAACATTATTTCTATTATTACATTGTAATATAAAATGAAATAGTTAAAGAGTAACTCCACTTTAGTGGAGAAAAAATAATATAGTGCATATAATTGCGACACAAGTCATATTGTAATTGAATGTTATTAAAAAAAAACTTTCCTTTTCAATCTGCAGCCACTGTAATTTTCTGAAAATGCAATGCAATATGGCTACCTGGAGTTGTTCTGTACACAATGTTTGTGCTGGACACACCCCCAGAAACATAATTTCCTGCTTGTGTAATTGGCTCACCAATTTTCCCAGAAGTCTGCCTTAACCCTCTTGGCGGTATGATTATTTCAGGTTTTAGGTGCTGAAAGCGGTACCATTATTTTGCATGGAAATGTGGCGTTTTATATTGTAGGCCTGTAATTCTTAGGAATAACTCACTTAAATCTGTCCAAAACAGAGTCTAGTAGACATCTCGGGTATGATAAAGTTTGAAACACAAAATCATAAATTATAATATAATAAATAATAACAAATAATAATTTAATAATAATAATACTTTTTATTCAATAAATTTTAGTAAATAATATAATCAAAAACACTGACATTTTTTTGCTCAAACAAGGGTGCAATATTGGTAGTCATATTGCTTCAGTAAACGTCTCGGGTATGGAAAATTTTAAAACAAGGTACAGCACAAAGTCCAACGTCACAATCGGGACAATAGAAACGGGTTTCTTTTTGGATTTTCCTTCCGGTGTCGTGACGCTTAGAGCAGCAAACCACACACATCCTTGTGGGTGCTGTCTTCTTTTCAGTTGGTGGAATGTGGTCCATAAAGTGACGACCAGTCAGGCGTTCTGGGTTCACAATGCCAGCAGCCCGACGTCCAGATCTGTTTACAGCCGTTGGCGTCTGGTGCTTCAGAAATATGAGTTCGGCAACCTTCCACACAAAGTCTGCATGAATCATAGGCCTGTCGCTCTTTTTTTTCAGAAGAATGAATGCATTCCACAGGCACTGTTCCAGAAGATGCCTGAATATTTTTTTATAATATATTTTTTGTTGCTTCCTCATGGCTGGATAAAAGGTCATGGCCTGGTCAGCCCTGTCCACACCTCCCATGGTATTGTTGTAATCCAACACGACCTGTGGCTTCATTACATCTTTTCCACTACTGGTATGTACCATGACAGTAGAGGTGTTGTGAATGGTACTCAGAAGGCACACGTCTCTTTTGTCACGCCATCTCAGTGCCATCATTTATCCTTTCTGCCAGGCAACTGTTTCTCCTGCCTTGAGCTTTTTATTGGCAAAGGTTGGCAGCATGTCACGCCTCTTAGCCCTAACGGTCCCATATGCATCCGTCTTGTTCAGAAGAAGGAACTCATAAAGTTCTGGGGACGTATAAAAATTGTCTGTGGTGACACAGTAGCCCTGGTTCAGCAATGGCTCAATCAAAGAAAGAACCAAAGCGGTTGCCATTCCAAAATTGCTGAATCGTTCGCTGAATTTGGTCCCTTTCCTGGTGTACAGGACCGAATTCCAGATGTACCCAGTGCTGGATTCACACAGCATAAATTACTTTATGCCAAAATGAGCTTGCTTCGATGCGATAAACTGTATCCAGCTAAGTCTTCCTTTGTAGACCATAAGACTTTCATCAATACTTATGTCTCTGTCTGGCACATAGGTCTGCTGGAAATTCTTCAGAATTAGTTGATAAATATCCCATTTTTTTTTCAGTTTTGGAGCTGGATGAGAACTCTCATCAAAGTCTTCATTATTTGCAAAGTGCAAATATTTCATTATGAGTGAAAATTTGTATTCCGACATAACGGTGCCAAAAAAAAGGAGTGGCCAGTAATTTGTTGGTTGTCCAGTACCATTTCTGCAGGGGTTTCCCCACCACTCCCTGAAGAATTATAAGGCCCAGAAACTTCCAGATGTCCTCTCTGGTTACCGATTCCCATTTTCTGGTCCTTGAAAACCGTTGATGGGTAGCAGCTTGTTTCTCCTGATAGCAATTTGTCTCCATAACAATTCTGGCAATAACCTCATCAGTCAAAAAGAGCTTGAGGTATGCCAAGGGGTTGTCATCCTCAACATACACTTTGATCCCAGGTGCTCCTGTAAACGGAAATCTTGTGGGCGCTATGTGCTCCGTACCGCAATCAATTGAGCACCAAGTCCGCACATTGCTGGGCACAGTCACAGGATCATCGCTGAAATCGCTTTCTGCGTCTGATGATGAACTTCCCCACGAGTCACTGTCACTCAACTCCTCTGCAAGCCATTCTGTATCGCTGTCGCTGTTTTCCAGCAGGTCATAAATAGCGATTTTGAGGTGGAATCACGCTTTTTTGATGCCATGGTCGCTGTGCAGTTTACAGACACAAAGTATAGTAAAACTGCAGACAAGGGCACTGGAGAAAGCACTGGGGGGCAATCTAAGGTCTCTTTATTTTATTTTGTATTGTAATCCAATAGGATTACATTGTATCAGTGTGTTTGTGTTTTATACTGTTGGAATTTACCGCCGGTTCTGCCCCCCCTGCGTCGCGACGCTCACACGGAAGGGAATCCAGGGCACACAGTGCATCGGGTGGAAGATCGGGCCGCCGTACACTGCGGAAATACATTGCGGGATCCAGGGGACAAGGTAAGTAACCTCTTCCAGGATCAAGCGATGCAATCCAGAGTGTAGCTCGGGGGTTACCGGTAATGGCACTGAAATCTCACCCCGAGCCACACTCGGGAATACCGCCAGGCTGGTTAAGATACAAATCAGATTTTAGGCATCCACTACAACAAAAATTTCATTTTTGGAGAGATACTTTCAATAGGAGCACATCTAAAAGGATGCAGGCCCAGCAGATTACGTCATCAGTGCTCTGAAGCTAAACAGCTGACAGATAATTATAAAACCACTCCCATTAGACCCACTCGGTACAGAGGCACAGAGAAACACAGAGGGGTTTCTTCTGAATAACAAAAGGTAGGAATCTGCAACAAAGGTTGTTATAATCCTTGCAATGCACATAGATCACCCAGAGGGCACTGTTTTTTTCTCAACAAAAGTGGAGTTACGCTTTAAACTCACCATAATACAGATGTGGTTTGTCACTTGCCACATTGCCTGCCACCAGATGTGGTTTTAGAAAAGAAGAAACAAATTGGGATTTTGTATGAGGTCATGGCCAGTATATATAAAGTCCCAAACCTTTTCTTAGTATTCCTCTCCCCCCTCCCTTTATTATTATTTTAAATTTTTTCACCAGATGTGGTTTGTCACTTGCCACATCGCCTGCCACCAGATGCGGTTTGTCACTTGCCGCGTTGCCTGCCGCCAGATCCGGTCCGTCACTTGCCATGTTGTCTGCCACCAGATGTGGATTTTCACTTTGCACCAGATGCGGATTGTTTCTTGCCTTGTCGCCTGCCACCAGATACGTTTTTTCACTTGCCACGTCACCTGCCACAAGATGTGGATTGCCACTTGCCACGTTGCCTGCCACCAGATGTGGATTGTCACTTGCCACGTCGCCTGCCACCAGATGTGTATTGTCACTTTCCACCAGATGCATATTGTTTCTTGCCATGTCGCCTGCCATCAGATGCGGTTTGTCACTTGCCACGTACCCTGCCACCAGATGTGGATTGTACCTTGCCACATTGCCTGCCACCAGATGTGGATTGTCACTTGCCATGTCACCTGCCACCAGATGTAGATTGTCACTTGCCATGTCGCCTGCCACCAGATGTGGATTGTCACTTGCCACGTCACCTGCCACCAGATGTTGATTGTCACTGCAGTGGTGTTAGCACAGGCGTGAGCATTAGTCCACAGAACACAGAGGCAGGCCTTGAGTGGTGGGTTCTGAGTGAGGGAGAACAGCGATGATGCATGGCAGGCGGTGAGAGGTGATCTCATCTCTCTATTCCGCCGCCTCACCTCCAGCAGTGTAGTGGCTCCACTGTGAGGGCCAAACAGCAGTGATGCTGGCGGGCGGTAAGAGATGATCTCATCTCTCTGCTTGCCCACCTCATCTCCAACAGTGTAGCGGCCCCGCTGTGAGGGTGGAACAGCGGTGATGTGGGCGGGTGGTGAGAGATAATGTCATCTCTCTGCTCGCCCGCCGCCACACCTCAGACAGTGCAGCCTTTGTGTCCCAGCTGCAAACAGGCCACGGCCCACCACCGGGCTGGGGGTTGGGGACCCCTGCCCTATGGGGTTTGGGGTAGAAAAAGTGGAAAAACCTCTTTACAGTGACACCAAACTCTCAACAAAAGTGGAGTTACGCTTCAAACTCACCATGTGGTGTGTCACTTGCCATGTTGCCTGCCAACAGATATGGATTGTCACTTTCCAGGTCCCTTGCCACCAGATGCGGTTTGTCAGTTGCCACGTCACCTGCCACCAGATTCAGTTTGTCACTTGCCACGTCGCCTGCTACCAGATGTGGATTATCACTTGCCAGGTTGCCTTCCACCAGGTGCGGTTTGTCAGTTGCCACGTCACCTGCCACCAGATTCAGTTTGTCACATGCCACATCGCCCGGTACCAGATGTGGATTGTCACTTGCCAGGTCGCCTTCCACTAGATGCAGTTTGTCAGTTGCCACATTGCCTGCCACCTGATGCGGTTTGTCACTTGCCATGTCGCCTGCCTCCTATTGCGGTTTGTCACTTGCCGCGTTGCCTTGCCACGTTGCCTGCCACCAGATGTGGATTATCACCAGGGGAGGGCTGGCGGTCTTAGGCCTGGGGGGCAAGTCCAGTCAAGTGGCCCATTGAACCGCCGAATCAGCTCACCATCCATGGTCCACCTGGTTTTTCAATGCAGCCTCACCAGTGCCCATCAGTGCAGCCAACTCCAGTGCCCATCAATGCAGCCTGATCACTGGGGCAGGTTACATGGGGTGTATGGGGGGGAGCTGGGGGGTCAGCTAGGGGTGTCAGGGTCTCTCACCTCAGCGATCTCAGCTCAGTAAGTCCTTGCACGCCACAGTTTCCTGGGGGGGTAACGCTCCTGATCCTGGTGTCAAGTTGCAGCCAGCGCCCAGCCCTGCAGCCCGACTCCCTGGCACGCCCTGCCTCTGCCTGCTTCCAAGAATCCGGTCCCAGGGAGTTGAAGTCTCAAAGTGCTCCCTCCACCACACTCAGGAGTCTGTTTATTGCATTCCTGAGTGTGGTGGAGGGAGCACTTTGGTGAAATTTTGGAGCAGATTTTCAAGATTTACATGCTGGAGGTAAATGTTGAATAATACACCACTGTACTTTTTCACAGTGATTCCGCAAACATCTAAACGACACTACGGACGGCTGCTAGGCGTCTGAGGATTGTAGCAGCCTTTTAATCTTAGTGAACGGTTCTCCCCAAAGGCCCTGGCTGGGTTTGGCCATATGCACAATACCTAAAGGCATCTGGTAAGCAGGCATTCCCTGTGGTGGTGGTGCACTGGTTGTTTTTCAGTCACGGGTGTTATCTATGCATTTGGTGCCTATTGCTTTATGATATAGGCACCTGGTGTGATCCATAACAATATTACGCTATTGTTGTTTTTTTTTTTCTGTTTAATCCACTATTGTGCCACGAAATTTATGCCATTATACGAAGCCCGTGGGACCTAGGAATTGGTCACTTAACGTTGTGGGAGCCACCATCATCACAGAGGATTTCGTGATCTCCCACTGGGATAAAGGCCCTGGCTGGGTATAAGCCATCTGTGCTAAAGGCTTATAGTCTGGTAAGCATTCATTGAACCTGTTAGTTGGTACTGTTTGAGATTCAAGTTTCTCTTTGAAGGAATATATGAACTTTCGCTGGGATTATTGAATTGATCTCTACAAATTTGACTTTTTAAGCGCAAATTTTTACTTTTTTATTTTTCATGTTTTACTGGTGCCAGTAGATGTCACTGGTATCACTGGTCAAGTTATGTATATTTATATTTCTTCAGTCAATCCAGTAGGAGGTTTAGGCCACTTGTGCATGCAGGGGGGGGATATAAATATTTGGGACAAGCAATGTGCAATGCTTTCCCTTTCCTCAGGATGAGGCCTGAGTATGTGCTGCTGGATGGAGCTTTACTGGCAGGCCCAATAGCCTGATTTGGGGCCTAACATGTGCCGAATTGGTCCTGAAGCTGTCCTGCCTGGTCTGGAGGAAGCTGTGCCAAGGAGGAAACCCAGGGGAGGCCCCTTGCTGGAGAGAGACAGGAAGAAGGCTGGTCTCTCAGAAGGTCTCTCAGAAGGGCCTGGTGACTAATTTGGGGGATGCACTGAAATTTGGGAACATGTTGTCAGGTTGGTCGGCTTAAAGTTTCTGACACTGTGAAGCTGGACATTGATCTGGATATGGAGAGTCTGTAAGTGATCTGCTATGGTATTTAGGACCCCTAACAATGGCGTGCCTAGGGGGGCCAGAGGGGGCCCTGGCCCTCCCAACATTATGCTGTGCCCCGCCCTGTGCCCCCCCCCATATGTAACAGGTAATAAAACAAACAGTGAATATTGTATAGTTATACAGGCAGAATTCAAGTCATTACATCAATGGAGGGTCCACCTAGTGTTGGGAGTCAGCTAGGTGAAAGGTCATTCATGGGGGGTATGCAGTTGGGGTGTTTAATCCAAAGGTCCCAGTTCTTTTGGAATCTAGGGAGTTGTAAGTATGCTTTGGCGTGCATAAATTCCATTAGGCAATGGTTGTTCAAGAGGGCAGTTATTTCCGTGGTAGAGGGGGGGTTGGGAGATTTCCAAGTCTTGGCAATAGCCAGGCGTGTTGCAATGAATACATGGGAGACAACCGTGCGTGAAGAGCGAGGCCAAAGTTCCATGTCTAGGCCTAATAGTACCATTTGCGGTGTAAGGGGCACAGGGTCCGGAAGAATGGAAAGGAGGAGTTTGGAGAGCTTAGTCCACAATGTTGTGATGATTGGGCAGTCCCACCATATGTGAAGTGGGGTCCCTGGGAATCCACAGTTTCTCCAGCAGAGGTTGGTAGAGTTTGGGTAGATCCGGGCAAGTTTAGATGGTGTAAGGTACCAGTTGTGGAATAATTTTTGGACAGTTTCCCAGTGGAGGAGACATTTGGATATTTTTAGAGGTGCTTGTAATGAGCGATGCCATTGTTGGGGAGTGTAGGAACAGTGCAGCTTTTGCTCCCATTGTAGCATCGTTAGTGACTTTGAAATGGGGCCGGTGTCAGTAAGAAGTTTATAGCAAAAGAAGATTCCACGTCGTCGAGATGTTTTGAGGTTGAAGAATGTGGTCATATGCCATGTCAGTAAATTATCAGTCCATTGTACTTTAGAGAGGATCGAGTGTATTCTCAGGTATAAGAAAAAATCTGTGTGTCCAATGTGGTAATCGGTTTGGAGTTTTTGGAAGGACTTAAGGGCGGATCCTTGGTACAGGATTCCAATGTTGGAGATGCCATTGCTAATCCAGTCAGAGATGTTGATGTTGGGTGTAAGAATTTGGAGGGCTTCCATTGGTATTTGCTTGAGCAGGCATAGTGGTATACCTCGAGAGGATTGTATGGTGGCTTTCCATATCCTGATGGTAGCATTAATAGTGTCCAGGTATGAATGAGTCCCTGAATGTTGCAGGAGAAGGGCGCAGAGAGTCAGTCTAGGGTGGGACAGTAGCGCTGCTTCTTCTATGTGAAGCCAGGTGGTTTGTTGCATAGGGTTCCACCAGACTCTGGCTTGATCAAGTATAATCGCTTTGTAATAGGCTATTAAGTCCGGTGCTCCCATCCCTCCAGATGTTACTGGTTTGCACATAGTGCTACTCTTGAGACGTGATCGTTTTCCGCCCCATATGAAGGTTGTGATAATAGATTGTAGTTGCAGTAGTTGTTGTTTTAGGAAGGGTATTGGCAGAGTCCGGAATGTATATAAGACATGGGGTAGAAGATACATTTTGGCGAGGGCAATTCTACCTGCCCAAGAGGCAGTAGTATGTCGAAGGTCTTGTATAGTTTTCTGGAGTTTGGTTACAAGATTATTAAAGTTGGTGGAGCGTAAGTGGGTTGAGGGTGCGGTTAATTGTATGCCTAAATACGTGAGTATGAAGTTGGGGGCCCATGAGAAAGACGTGGCATTGGTGATATCAGTTTTGGTGTTTTGGTTCAGTCCTATACTGAGCATGCTGGATTTGGAAAAGTTGATTTTATATAGTGAGGCCTCGCTGAATGCGTCTAAAGTGTGATGGAGAGCAGGGAGTGAGTTGGTAGGGTCAGTCAGGGAGATGATGACATCGTCAGCGTACAGGCCTATCTTGTGAGTTTTATCTGCAGTCGTTATCCCCGAGATGAGTGGGTTGTGTCGAATGGATTGGGCCAGGGGTTCCATAACAAGGGCGAAGATCAAGGGTGAGAGTGGGCACCCTTGACGTGTCCCATTAGAGATGTGGAAGGGGTCTGAGAGTAGTCCAGAAGTCATTACTCTAGCACTGGGCGAGGAGTAGAGGGAGAGTATAGCTTGCAGGATGGTCCCCGTGAAACCAAATTTCTGAAGGACTGCCTGCAGGTAGGACCAGTCTACTCGATCAAACGCCTTCTCTGCATCAAGAGAGATGAGCAGAGAAGGCGTTCGGTGGTGTTCCACCCATTGTATCAGATCAATGAACCTACGGGTACCGTCCGACGCTTGTCTGCCAGCCACAAAACCCACTTGGTCAATATGCACAAGTTGTGGGATGATGTTTGAAAGTCGTGTGGCCAAGATTTTGGCATATAGCTTGGTGTCAGTATTTAGCAGGGAGATAGGTCTGTAGCTGGCAGGGTCATCGGCCGGTTTGCCTGGTTTTGGAATAGTGACAATAGTGGCTTGGAGGGATTCCGGTGGGATGGAGCCAGTACTAGCGGTGAAGTTGAAGGAGTGGCATAGGTGGGGGTAAGGAGCTTAGAGAATGTTTTGTAGTACTCATTGCAGAACCCGTCAGGGCCTGGGGCTTTGTGGAGTGGTAGGGTGGCAATGGCTGATTCCACTTCCGTGAGGGAAAACGGGGTGGACAGCTGGTGTAGCTGATCTTGTGAGAGTGAGGGGAGATGTATGTCCTTGAGGAAGTTAGTGATGTCGGTAGAGGAGGGTGGTGGCGCAAGGTTGGAGCTGGTAAGGTTGTATAGTTTAGAGTAGTAAAGGCTAAATTGGTCAGCGATGTTTTTAGGGTTTGTGCGTTTTATGCCGCGGTGGTCGGTAAGGTACGGTATTTTAGTTTGTAAGAGTTTGCGTTTAAGCTGTCTAGCTAGGTATGCCCCAGGTTTGTTGTGTTGAGAGTAGGATTGTAGTCGGAGACGTTTAAGGTGAAAATCAAAGTTTGTGTGTAGGTGGTCACTGAGGGTCTGTCTAGCTATGTGCAATTCGGAACTGAGTAGAGGGGAAGGTTGAGGTTTGTTGGCTCGCTCTAGCAATCGTATACGTTCTAGGAGTTTGTTCGTGGTGGTATTGTGTAGTTTTTTCTCATGGGATCCCAGTTTAATCAGGAGACCTCGTATGCAGGCCTTGTGGGCGTTCCATAGAATGGTGGGGTTGTCTACCGATCCGGTGTTGGTTGTGAAGTACTGTTGCAGCTCGGATAGGATCTGTTTTTGATATAAGGGACGTGCGATAATGGAGGTGTTGAGCCTCCAGGTGGTGAGGTTTTTATAGGTAGGCGCTGGAAATAGTCTCAGTGATATGGGTGCGTGGTCAGACCACGCAATGAGCCCAATTTTAGACTCCTGTACCATTTGCAGGGTATGTTTGTCAGTCAAAAAGAGATCTATCCGAGAGTAAGCATTTTACGTGTGGGAGAAGAAGGTGTAATCTCTTTCAGTGCCGTGAGGGCATCTCCAGGGGTCGTATAAATCTTCCGAGTGGAGTAGGGAGGAAAGCGAGGCAGAATGTTTACGAGCAGGATTAGAAGTGTCTAGTGAAGTATCAACAATTTGGTTGAAGTTGCCGCAGATAACTAAGGGGCCCTGTCTGAAAGGTTCTAGCTTCCTTAGAACGGTCTTGTAGAAGTGGTGTTGTTTGGTGTTAGGGGAGTAGATGTTAGCTATGGTGATGTTATGATTATTGATAGTGGCGTTCAAGATTATATATCTACCCTCAGGGTCTATCTCGGTGTGGAACAGCTGGAGGGAGACCGTGGAACGTATAGCAATCATAACACCTGCTTTCTTTTTTGCAGAATTGGCAAAGTAGTAGTGTGGATACTGTTTATGGGAGCAGGAGGGGGGTTTGGCGGAGGCGAAGTGGGTTTCTTGTACGCATAGTACGTCAGAGGTGAGGGCTAAGGCCTCTTTCCACAGTAAATTTCTTTTGTAAGGGGAGTTTAAGCCTTTGGCGTTGATAGAGGTGATAGTGAATGACATTTTATGAAGTGACTGGTGGGGGGAGATATAGGAATACCGCTGTGAAGTGGTGCGTATAGGTGGAGGTAGACCAGTGATGGTGTTATACAATAAGCAAAATGAAGCTAGCGATTTAAGGTAAGCAAGTGAACAGCGCAACAATAGGCACTAATTATGAAAAACAAAAGGTAAAATTTGAAACCTAAAGGAGATAAACAAGAAACAACAAAATAATACAGTAATAAAGTGCGTAGCACTTTCCTTTCACCGGGGGAAGAGTGAGGATCGTAACAGGTGGTGCGCTCATTAGGGACATCGTTGAGGTGTACAATTGCGGGATTGGCATAGTAAATGTTTCCGATGGGCACCCGGAGATTGGGATGAGAGGAGGTGGAGGAAGTCTCTATTTGCGAGTGGAGGTAGAAGCATAACGCCTGGGATCCTGGGCGAAGGTTGGGGGCCTCTGGAGTAGGGGTTCCGGTGGAGGTGAGGAGATTAGGCCCCAGTTGAGCATGCGTTTGATTCCATCTTTGGGAGTCAGGATACTGGTATTCTGGTTTTGGTACGTGACCACTAGTTTAGTGGGGAAGCCCCATTTATATTGGATGTTGTGCTTTCTAAGAGTAGTGGTGGTCTGGGAGAATTATCTTCTTTTTTGAGCAGTGGCAGCAGAGATGTCTGTGTACAAGGACACTGTAGAGTAGGGGTCCGGCAGCGGAGAGGAAGACCTGGCAGCCGCCATGATCTTCTCTTTCAGTTGAAAGAAATGGATGCGTGCTAGAATGTCTCTAGGTACTGAGGCAGGGAGGTGGTTAGGTTTGACAATGCAGTGTGCCCGGTCAATAATCATGTCAGTTTGACGCAATTGAGGGACAAGCGTGAGGAAGAGTTGCTGGATGTAGGGGATGAGTTCGGGAGGTTTAACGGATTCTGGTACACCCCTAAATTTAATGTTGTTCCTCCTCGAACGGTCCTCTAAATCTGCGATTTTGGCGTACAAATAGTTAATCTCGTCAGTGTGCTGATCATGGGCATCCGCCATTTCATTATAGGCTGTAGTGTGCTCAGTGAGTGTTTTTTCAATAACCTCTGTGCGGTCCTCCACTTGATCTATTCTGGAATGCAACATGGAGATGGAGGACCGTAATTCATTCCGCATATCATGCTGTAATGACATCAGCATAAGTTTGAGTGTGTGCTCAGATGCTGGCTGGTCAGAGGCAGGTAGTGTGGCTAGGGAGTCAGAACAGGGCACTTCAGGGCCTGTGGGTGCGTGGGGATCCCAGTGCTGTTTTTTTAGCTGAGGAGCTTTAGTGGGTGAGAGGGCTGGAGATTGTGCGGCTCTCTTACCTCCGTCAGCAGGTGAGGGCTGAGAGGATTCCGTGTGCGGGGCCGCGCTGTCCATCTCCTCTATGCAGGCAGGGTTGTCCTGCGAGCTCCCGGCGTCCAGCTGTGAGGGATATGTCGCCGCGCCGGCGCCATCTTCAGCAGTCAGCATGTCGGCTCTCCTGAAGTAGTCTGTGAGGCGGCGCGGCTGATACAGGCTGGCGGCTCTCCCCCTGGACATACCGTTCGGGTGCCCACCGGTTCCTCTCCCCTCTGGAGTGTTAGAGAGGGGGGTGTGCGGTAGATAGATGCTGGCAGTCGCTAAATGTCCCTTGGCTGAGCGGAGCAGAGATTTCAGTCAGCCATCTCACTCCGCGGCCAGCCACGCCCCCTGTATTTTGTATTTTGACTAAAGCCCAAGGTCCACATCTGGTCCAGGATCAAAAGGGAGGAGCAACCACCCCTGTGATATTTATACACATATATGCGGTTGTCCTTTTACCGCAAGGTAAGAGGCCACTCTCACTGGTGTGTCCTTTGCACGAAGAGGAGACTGTTACATCTCTCCAGCACTTTTGCACATGGAATCTGTTTGCAGAAGAAAGAATATCAGATTGCTATGCTCACAATTTGATTGCGATTTTGCACATAGTTTTTGGACTTTGCACTATTTATTACAGATTGGACATTTTTATATTTTGCTTTGCACAGCTGCACCTAGTGTTTGTTTTGCACTTTGCACAGGATTACATATTGAACTTTGCACATTTATTTTGCTATTTTGCACAGCCCCTATGGATATTTATGTATATTCCAGATTCTGAGTTTCATATGCACGCTGCACTTTGTTATTATTGTTTTTTGGATTTATGTTTATGCGTTTAGCAATCTGTTGCACTCCCATTCTGGTGATATCAGTTATCTAATTTTACTATTTGATTCTATCACTAGTAACAGCGCAGCACCACCCCCCCCCCCCCCCATCTGCTCAATCTCACATTAACAGGTTGGTTTGACCCTTTTCGGTGCCTGCAGCAGTTCCACTTTCTTACTATATTATTCCACTTGGTAGCGTGGGAATAAACATATTACTCAACAACCAGAGTTGCTGTCTTGTCCCGGCTACTCACAGCGCTGGTCTCTGTCTCCATGGCAGCGGCGGCAGCACATTGGAACCCAGTGCTGGTTACTTTATGGGGCTGATGTACAGGAAGGCCAGCACAATTTGTTGGTAGAGATGGGCTGGGCATGTTCAAAATTCCACATGCCAGAGCCTGCCAGGAAGCCCACACTGCACAGCGCTAATCACAGGTAGTGAGACATTTCCCAGTCCGCAGCTGCACAGATCAGGAATCATCTCACTGGCTGTGATTAGCACTGTGGAGTGTCGGCTTCCTGGTGGGATCAGGCATGTGGGATTTCAAACACACCGAGCCCATCTCTGTTGGTTGTAGACAGTTGAGCTCCCTGCAGGTTGCTTAGCAGCAGTGGAGCCTTCTCTGACATGCTGATCGTAATGCAATCCAGGTGATGCTCCTAGTCAATTCCTAGTGTTAAATATCAGTGATTTTATTGATCAAAGCCCACACTTTACAGGCATAGAGCCCACATGGCTGCTGAACATACGGTTGATTATATATATGTGGTTGTACTCTTGATGTTAATAAATACTGTGTTAATAAGATCTGACTGGGAGCATCACCTGGATCACATCCCGATCAGCATGTCATCAGAGAAGGTTATACAGCATTACTGCTGCTAGGTGACCAGCTGGGGGCTCAGCTCTCTATAACCAATAGTGCCAGCCTTCCCCTGCATGCACCCATAATGTCACCAGCACTAGGTCCTAATAGACTGCCGCCGCTTCCAAGGAGACAGATGCCAGACCAGTGTTGTCAATAGCAGGGACAGGACAGCTGGGGAACCCCACAGTGGCAGAACACCAGGGCCCAGTGGCAAGACAACCTTTGCAACCCTGATAGTTCTCCCACTGCTTTGGACCCTTATATATTCTTGGTGTGCTGGTGACATATATCTCTTGTTTTCTGCCACCCTGGGGGGCACCAGTATAGTAGTAAGGGAGCTCACTGCAGAACATGTGAAAGGGCCCATTGTGGGATCGTAGTAAAGGGCCCCAGGATATATATATATATATATATAGATATATATATATATATATATATATATATATATATATAATTGCATTTTATAGTTGGCCCCCCTACTTTTGTCCCTGTCCCCCCCATGTGCCCCCCTAAATATGAAAGCTGGAGACACCACTGCCCCCTAACCTCCTTAACTATTCTGCAATAAAACTATTTTAGCCATTTTAACCATGGACTCAGCCCTGGGAAGAAATGCTAGCCCGTCCCTGCCTCTAGAGGTACTATTCTGCCTTTGGGGCATCAGAGGGGTCCTACACCCATGTAGACAATACTGTTCTACAGTACCTTGCAGAAAGGGGTGGGAACGCAATCTGGGGAGCCTTTCGAAAGAAACCTGGAAGAGGACACTGGAGAATATACCTAAAGTTTCTATCTCCCACGCAGCGGCTAATACAACTATTTAGTACACAGGTCCTACCATATCCCCAAAGAAGTAGTCCCCAAAAATTATTTCTGATCACAGAGGAGGGATACAGAAAATTGTCTAAGGTGGAAGGGCCCCTCAGCTAATTTAATACATATGTGCATTTTTGAGAGAAGCTTTCAGGCAGAACAAATGCTTGATGTGCATAAACGCGCCTAAACACGATGTTTAGGAGCGTTCAATCTTTTCTAGTGTACATTGGTTATAGTGAAAAATTAGCAGAGGGGAATGTTTTGGAAAAATAAGCCTATAAAAGCAAATGCCCATAAACGTACATAAACTCTGCCCCTAGGAGCAATGTTTATGCTGCTTTCTCTGCCAGAGACATTTTTTTAAGCCACCTAGTGTGCACGGACCCTAAAGACTGGTAAGCTGTAATACAGTACATTACATTTTATGTTTTGGGTTTGGATGCACTTTGAATTGATACTGTACTAGGCACTTATAAGCAAATTACCAGGAAGCACCACAAAAACCCGCTGATATAACACCCAAGAAATGCCAGGTATCTCCAGTATATGAAAATATGTGATATTTTTCTGCCTCATCACAAGACAGTGCTCAGTGCCAAACACCAGGGACTATAATGTGTAAGGGGTGGGGGTGTACATTTTCAGTCAAAGCCCTGTGTAAAAATTAACTTGCCTAGCAAGTCAAATGTTGCATGGGAATCTTTGGTGCTCTGATCGGATATCACAACTGTGAGCGAGTAAAAGGGGGTAGGTACTGTACATGCTGCTCATAGTTCAAAGTACAGGTGTTGCTAATATTGTCTCCAAACACCCTTCTTCACCATGAGTACCGGGCAACACTGTGTCCTGCCTAAAGCCTCATACACACGATCGGATTTCCGTCAGACAAAGCGTAGGACTTTTGTCCGAATAGTGTTGGCCGTGAACTTGTTCTGCATACAGACGGCAACTCTTTGTCAGCCAACAAATACAAAACGATGTGGTTTTTCATCTCTTTAGCGCCACCCTTTGGGCAACTTCTGCTAATGTTGTGCTATGGTTAGCATATCGTCTGACCCTCTCTGTTGTTGAGTCCAGTCGATGGATGCCGAGAATTCCAGCCCCTTTGTCTGATAAGCTTGTACTAAAGCTCTGTCTGTGAGTAGGACTATTGCTTTTTTAATCATATTTTAATAAACCTTTAAGTGGTAATGTGCTAGGTCGGTGCGCCCTCCTTTTTTCTTTTTTCTTTTTTTTTTTCTTTCCTTTTCTAGCATTGCTTCTGAGCATGCGTGTTTGTACTTTGGATTTTTTTCTGACGGACTTGTGTACACCCGATCGGATAATCCAACATCACACATTTGTTGTCGGAAAATTTTAAAGCATGCTATCCAACATTTGTTGTTGGAAAATCCGACAACAATTGTCCGATGGAGCATACAAACGGTCGGATTTTCCGACAAAACCCTGCCATCACACAATTCCCGTGAGAAAATCCAATCGTGTGTACGGGTCTTAAGTGCCAAACTCACAACAATCAATGCATCACCACCTAAGGACATGCCAGGGTTAGGCCTATGGAAGTAGCTCTCTAAGAGATGCTAATGGCTATGTTAAATGTGGTTGAGAAGCTGGGTGGACTGGATGTGACCTGTAATACTATGATTACCTGTATGCTGAACAGTGTATGGTTTACTCTGTGTACTAAGGATTACCACAGGTTAATGATTGCTAATTGAAACTTCAAGTACACTCCACTGGACTAGCTGCTGTTGGGAAATCACTTCTTCAAATTTCAAGTTAATTCATCCAAAAGTTTACTGCTCTGCAATCTGTGCAGGAAAGTTGATCCAATCTGAGTGCAAACTCTTGCAAACTCTTGATCCATCAACTATTTCCATGGTGCTAACTGTCTGAACACAATGAGATGTTGGATGTTTTGTGACTCAATGCTCCATGCACTTTGAAAGACCATTAAGTATTCTTAGGTCAATGTGCAAGACAAATAAAATCAGTTTGGATGTTTGTAAAATGTTTGTTTTTCTGAATCTTTGTTATAGAGTTACAAGTGATCAGGAATCAGTATTTCTATGGTAACCCTAATGCAGATGCCCTCTTACTGATTATGCCCCATACACATGGTCGGGATACCCGACAGAAAAAGTCAGATGGGAGCTTTTGGTCGGGAATTCCGACTGTGTGTATGCTCCATCTGACTTTTTCTGTCGGGAGCAGGTTCTCAATTTTCCCGTCGGAATTTCCAACTGACTTTTCCCGTTAGAAATCTCGACCGTGTGTACAGGGCATTAGAATTATGTGAGACTTTCAGGCATATAAATAACACAGGGCACAGTTTACTCAGTGGTTTGTGTCCCACTTTATTGGATATCTGCACTTGCTCCTTATTATGGCCTACATAAAGATTCTTTGAGGTGACCAACATAATTGTTGAGTAGTCAGGCAAACGCATAGATATCTTTGCAGTTCAGATGTTTCATAAAGTTTAAACTTGCAGTTAGGGTTCAGGACAGATTGAGGTATTGTGCAGTTATTGTGGGAAATCAGATCCTTGCATGCTCCACTGATAATCTGACATATCTGCAGGTCTAGGAAATGAAAGTAGCAGCCCCTCTTACATTGATAAGACCTCACTTAAAGGGGTTGTAAAGGTTCGTTTTTTATTTTCTAAATAGGTTCCTTTAAGCTAGTGCATTGTTGGTTCACTTACCTTTTCCTTAGATTTCATTTCTAAATGATTTTTTTCTTTGTTTTCTTTGTCTGAATTTCTCACTTCCTGTTTCTTCTCAGTAAATTTCACACCATCATCCCAGTGGTGTGGAGTCAACCAGAACAGTTTACTGAACAGCTTACTGAGGAGGAACAGGAAGTGGGAAATTCAGACAAAGAAAACAAAGAAAAAAAATATTTAGAAGGGAAATCTAAGGAAAAGGTAAGTGAACCAACAATGCACTAGCTTAAAGGAACCTATTTAGAAAATTAAAAACGAACCTTTACAACCCCTTTAAGCCTTTGTATGAGCAGATTAGCTGAGAATTTTCATAGCTAACTACAGCATAAAAACTTTATGGCAAGACTTAAAGTGGACCTTTCCCCCTTTCCCTAAAATTCATATCAGCATGCACATCTGCATGCTAATGTGGAATCACCTAGTACTGTCTTCTTAATGTAAAATGTAATTTACTTCTCTTTTTAGTTTTAGTTTTCTGGTCTCCCTGAAGGCTTTGGTGACATAGCTCTGGTCGCACAAATGCTCTCTGAAAAGGCAATGTCATCATTGCCTTTAGGGCAATCCTGTACCTAAACTGCAATATTTCATCTCACCTCACACATGAGCTGTAAAAAATGACACTAAATTTCTATTTAAAAAATAACTTCTTCAGGGATCTTGTGAGATCTTGAGGGAAAGTATTTTACTTCAATGGATGCATGTAACATGAGTAACATCAACTTTTGAAATCACGGGGCAGGGGCCCAGGCAACACAGAGACAGAATGAAAACTCCTAAAAATTATGAAAAAGTCACATGGACATACAGTAGGTAAGTATACCTGTTTATTCCCCCTTTACATATTAATGGTGGTTTTATAGGGAATGGGGGGATGTCCTCTTTAAGCATGTTCGACAAGCAATTGTATTGAACAGTACTGAAAAACAATTATTATTATTCTGACCATTTTATGGTCACATCCATGTATTTCCTGTGGTGTACCATGTTTTTTCCCAAAAGAAAACATTGGGACAGTTAAAAGAGAAGTGATTGAATGAGAAAAAACAAACAATCATATTCACCTAGATCAGAGGTGCAACTAGAACTTTCAGGGCCCCAGTGCTAAAAAACCTGAAGGACCGACCCTGAGGCATGGGGCCCTTTATTACGACCCCGCAGCGGGCCCCTCTTCCTGCCATCTTGGAGCCCCCCGCGGTGGCAAAAAGCCAGGACCCGGTCACAAGTGCGACCTTTGCGACCCTGGTAGTGAAATACTCTGCAGTGTCATTGGATGGGTGGAATGCTTTGCAGTGTATCATGGGATAGTTGTAATGCTCTTCAGTGTATCATGGGATGGGTTGAATGCTCTGAAGTGTATCATGGGATGGGTGGAATGCTCTACAGTGCATCAGGGGATAGGTGGAATGCTCCGCAGTGTGTCATGGGATAAGAGGAATGCTCTGCAGTAATATAGGATGGGTGGAATTCTCTGCAGTAACATAGGATGGGTGGAATGCTCTGCAGTGTATGTGATAGGTTGAAATACTCTATAGTGTGTCATGTGATGGGTGGAATGCTCTGCTCACATATACACACATACAAACAGATATAAAAACACAATCACACTCACACCCAATCACACACACGTAATCACACACACAATCACACAGAAACATTCACACTCACACACACAATCATACACATACACAATCACCCACACACACAATCTCACGCACATATATAGATATAATGTATATAGATATATACAGTATATATATATATACACAGTCTTTCAAAAAATCAGCAGTACAATACCTTCAATCACACAGCCGGGTACTGCACTGTAGGCGGAGAGCACATGGGAAGACACCTCTCCCTCCTTTGTTTTCACTTTGCTGAGTCTGTCTGATGGAGCTCCCAGTGCCGATGCACGATGCAGAGTTTGATCTGACAGCCTCTTTCTACCAGCTGCAGTGGGGCAGGGTTGCCATTGTGACCCCTGTAGCTACACCACTGACCTAGATGGCTGCAGAATTGATCTAATGCTGCAGCTGTCTCCTGCCAGCTCTACACCAAGAACTGAGCATTTAAAGACTGCAGATCACTCCGTTTTTTGGTCAGCTTTGCGTGTAGAGCAGTGACTGACATTCAAATCTGACCAAAATCTCCAGCACTCACTGAAACGCCTTTCAGTGGAGGGGGAAGGAGTGGCTGGCTCCTGCTCTTAGCAGCACGTGGGGAGGCTGAGCCAGCTGCCGGTCAGGTATCTGAGTGGATCCTGACATTGTCAGGGTCAGCACTGATGGGAGCTGGCCCCTGATGAGAATACCTTGGTGATGCTGTATATTTTATGCTTATTCTCTTACCACTACATGTGAGTAGTATTTTAACCTTTTTGGACAGAGACTACATATTCATTTGCACAAGGATATAAGGATTTGCCTGTTTCCACTACAGAGAAATAGGAGTCATATTCCTGGGATTTTTTGAATTAAGGCTCTTCATTAGCACAAGACTGGTGGCTTTACAATAATATATGAGCAGTGAAGCTAATGATTATATAGTTGAAGGTCCATCCGGTTTGCAAGTACATTGCCTTTCCTTTAACGTTTGATTGCGGGATGAGAAGCACCTAATAAGGATATGTGTGGCTGTCTGGTACACTAGTTGATCCTAAACTGGAGCAGGGCTGCATTCCATCCATTTATCCATTAGAGGGCTTTCTCCATTAAATTAGACCTTTTTATGGAGGTTTTAGAATCTGGTAAGAAGCTTTAATATTCCTCCTGGCAGAGCACATCCTGGTGATCACCTTGATTTTTCCAGCACTTTCTTTGGGACTGATATATTTCACACTTTTTTTGGAATATTTTTATACATTATTTATCAATTCACTGAATTATTTTTTATATTTATATTCATTCATTTTTAATTATTAGCACATGATTTATGGCATGAATTGTTTATGCACTTAGTGCAACACTTTTCTTTAAGAACCCTGCAGAGCCTGGACTGGTTTTGTGATGTCAGCCAACAGCAGGCTTTAGCCCCCTTTCAGCTGAATCTGGGTCACTGGAGTGTAGAAATAAGTGTACTCCTGAGACCCACAGTAGAAGTATGGCCAAAGCTCTTTTGGCCTCCTTTAAAAATAATTTGAAATGCATGAAAGCTGTTAAGATCGCCATTCATAAAAAGCGTTGTCCATATACTATAGCAGTGCATGATGAGGCAAGTTTTCATGTACTGAACTAATGTCTGCAGTGTTTACCTGCCCTCCAGCCTTGCTGGTGCTGTTATCTTTGCCCGGTCCTAATCTGGATTTGGTATCTTTGCCTATCTTGATTGGGCGGCCAAGAATGATGTAACCCCCACCATGCACACAGGAATTTATTTATCATAGCAAACAAAGATTGTACATTGAGCATAACATATATCACCTTAACATGCAATCTTTTTTTTTCACCAGTACAAAGTGAACATTAATCTGTCAAAACGATTTCTCGTAAATCATTATTTTATCTTGTGAGGTGTATTTCTATCACTGCCTCCAAGGGCTCCTTTTCCTTATCTCCTCCATATATAGCTATTAAAAATTCACAGTTATCACTACTTTAAAGCTTGTTTTATTCAAAGGGGAGATAACCTGTGTGGTAATCTTTGTGAATTGACATTTATTTTATCATATGAGATAGTAAAATAGCACTGACAGTGATATGATAGCACTAGTAGAGGTAAAATACAAGCTGACTGACGTTATGTGTTCCCATTCATACAGCATACCTAATACATTTCTTATCTTTTAGATGTTTCTCGGGAGAAGTCCTCATGGCAGATTGCAAGAATTTTTTATTAAACTTGGGAGTGATTCTGTCCCAAGGACAGGCTCATTTTCCTCTCAATAACATACGTTACAGTACAGGAGGCCAGCTTATAAATATTTAGTCCTTTGTTAGGACAGACAATGTTCAAACCAAGTTTGAACTGAAAATGGGATCTGTCAGCACAGTACAGACAGGGTTAAAGTGGCTGTACAGGCTGAAGGTTTTTTTACCTTCATGCAATCTATGTATGAAGGTAAAAAACCTTATGTGTGTTGCTACCTCCACAGCCCTCCTTAATACTCATTGTTGCCCCCTCTCGATCCAGTGATGTTTACAGGAGCCTTGGCTGTTCCGAGTCTCTCTCTCCTCATTGGCTGTGACACAGCAGTGGGAGCCATTGCCTTCCACTGCTGTCATTTATAGCCAGTGAGCCATTGAGGAGAGAGCAGGGGGTGGGGTCAAGCCACAGCTCCATGTGTCTTTAAGACACCTAACGTGGGACTCCAGAGCGAGCACGTGGTGAGGGGGAGGAATAAGGAGTGACAGCAGGGAACCCGAGAAGAAGAGGATCGGGGCTGCTCTGTGCAAAACCACTGTACTGAGCAGGTATGACATGTTTTTTTATTTTTTTTAAATATACTTTAACATTACTTTAATTACTGGTATTGGGCGAACTGTTCGGGCCGAGCAAAGGTCCAGCACGAACATCGCCAGTTCGTGTGGGGGCAGGGATCTGGGGGCCCCCTTATTAAAGGAGTCTTCCAGATTCCGATAAGCTCCCTGCCCGCAGACCCCCATAACCACTGCCCAGGGTGGTTGGGAAGAGGTCCTTGTCCCCATCAACATGGGGACAAGGTGCTTTGGGGCGGAGGGGCAGAGTAGAGCCCCCTTAAAATACATACCAGACCAAAAGGGCCTTATATGGACAGAGGGGGGACCCCACACCGTTTTTTCTTTATTTTTTTAAAATAGCTGGTCAATTTCAATGTAATATGACTTTTTTTTTATTTCTTTAGAAATGTCATTTTTGCTGCAGCAGGTTCTATACATGCTACAGATGCGCCACTTTACAGCAGACTAAGGGGACCCCCCAGGCATTATATTTAAAGGAATTTTTTCATTATTATTGTTTCACTTTAAGCATCATTAAAATAACTGCTCTTTTAAAAACTATTGTTTTTAAACTTTTTTTTGCATTGATACATGTCCCCCGGGGCAGTACCTGAGATCCAATTGCCTTTTTATGGCCAATTGCTTGCATATAAGCCTTCAAAATTGGGGCTTTTGATTTCTTATGTTCGGCTCTCATAGACTTCAATGGAGTTTGCGGCTCAGGGGCCAAACTTTTCCCCTGTTCGGGAGTTCTGCTGCGAACCGGACAGGGGGGTATTCGACCCATTTCTATTATTAATGGCAAATGCAGCTTCCCGACCCCTCAGAAAGAGAACTAGGTAGGATTTTATATGTTTTAGTGCTGGAGTTATCAGAGAAGAGCATTTAAAATGGTAAGCAGCGTTTTTGTTATGCTACGTTAATCGGAATATATAACAAATTTAAAGTACCGGTAGGTGGTATCCAAATTTGTTTGCAGAAGTGGAGATACACTTTAATTCACCAAGCCTTAACACCAGTATAAGGCACTCTATTTTCACCCATGTATTTTTAATACATATTATATTTAAATAATATTGGATTCAACTGAAGATATCTATCACATTTTTTGAAAATAATGATACTTATCTGTGTGTGTTTGCTTTGTCATTTGAGCCCATGATACTAAAGAACAGAATAAGAGAAAACTGATTTGTGAAAAGAGCCTATAAAATATCTCTACTGCAATAAAAATCCTCCCTGCTAGCATTTTTTCTCATTAAGTAAGTATACACTTTAACCGCACTGTGAAGAAAGATTGTTCGCTAAAATATTGTCACACTTGTTTGTATTGCTGAAAGACTTGTGCTGGCAGTTCTATAGAGTGGAGAAGAGTTAGAACCTTGGCCAGGTTTTGATTGCTATGTGTGTCCTCACTTGGGAAATGTAATCCCTCTATTTGTCCCTGTTACTATTGTCACCAGTGAGGGGTAAATCCAACGTTTGGAGTCACTAGAACAGTAATACAGGGGGTGGATGGGAATTTTCCTATTAACAACATTTGAGGAGTGGTGATTAAAAAATGCCCTTTGTGCTTAAGACAGGTAATTAGAAAAGTCCAGAAAGTCCTTAGGTAAAAAAGTAACAAAACACCAAAGGTTAATCAAACATCCTAATACATTTTTACAACAAGTCCCTCAGAGATATTGGGGCATCTCCAACTGACAACAAGAGGCAGAGGGTGCAATCTAAGTGTAGTGTAGCGGATGGTTGCTACTAGTTACTATCATCCACCATGTCACCCTGCTGCCAGAGGTGTATGTTCCATGTATCACTCTCAGAGACAATGAACAGTCATTCTTCTTTGTTTTGTTTTTGTTTATTTGGGGGGATATAACCAGTGTTGTAACTAACGCAGTTTAAATAAACGGCGTTAGGTAAAGTAGTCACTTTTGAGGGTAACGAGTAATCTAACTGATTACTCTTCCCCTCATGGCAATGCCATTCCCATTACTTGGGCGGCGTTACCCCAATTACATCTACTCGCCGCAGCCGCCGCGAGTAGATGTAACACTAACCTCAAGCCGCCGTCTGCCTACCTGATCAGCGTGTCATGCAGACAGACGGCGGCCATTGCAGTATTCAAAAGCCGCGTCTCACGAGTCCTCGTCGTCTGTGATAGGCGGAACACTCAATTTCACAGCAGGCAGTGTTCTGCCTATCACAGACATCCTCTCATCTTCGTCTGTGTTATGAGGATGAGCGGATGTCCGTGATAGGCGGAACACTGAATGCTGGGAAATTGAGTGTTCCGCCTATCACAGACGAGGAGGAGGCACGGCTTTTGAATACTGGAATGGCCACCGGGACGCCGCCGATCACAGGTACACGGGCACACAGAGAAGCACAGGCACAGTGAAGAACGGGCACAGTGAGACACGGGCACAGTGAGGCATTGGGCACAGTGAAGCATGGGCACAGTGAGGCATGGGCACAGTGAAGCCTGGGCACAGTGAGACACGGCACAGTGAGGCATTGGGCACAGTGAGGCATGGGCACAGTGAGGCATGGGCACAGTGAGACATGGGCACAGTGAGGCATTGGGCACAGTAAAGCATGGGCACAGTGAGGCATGGGCACAGTGAGGCATGGGCACAGTGAGACACGGGCATAGTGAGGCATTGGGCACAGTGAGGCATGGGCACAGTGAAGCACGGGCACAGTGAGACACGGGCACAGTAAGACACGGGCACAGTGAGGCTTTGGGCACAGTGAGGCATGGGCACAGTAAGGCATGGACACAGTGAGGCATGGGCACAGTGAGGCATGGGCACAGTGAGGCATGGGCACAGTGAGGCACAGTGAGGCATGGGCACATAACCAATATTATTTATTGTTATCCCTCCTATTATTTTTAAACACTGAAAAAATTACATATATATCATCCTTCTACCGCCCCGCCCCCGCCCCTGTGTATATATAATATAACCAATATAGTTACTTTGCTGAGTAACTAATTACTTTTTCAATGTAGTAACTGAGTAACTAACTCCATTACTTTTTGGAAGAAGTAATTTGTAACTGTAACTAATTACTTTTTTAACGTAAGATGAACAACAGTGGATATAACTTAGTCGGGGAAAGGGAATATGGGATGCCCATAGAACAGATCACTTTTCCATCATAGTTAAAGAATTGTTGAATGAATTGGGCTTTGAAGAACTGATGGACTCTAACATTCACAGTCACTTCCCCTGCATCAACTTCTGCAGGCCGTTACTCCTCCTCTGCACCAACTCCTGCAGACTATTTCTCCGAGGACTCTTCTCCTTCTGCACAACTTCACTATGCAATGTTAGTTTCTCTGCCTCATCATCTTCACATTACACCAGGGATCACTCTGAATGGTCACAGGAGCTTGCTGAACTTGCTAAATTGTTAGTAGGCCAGGGGCCTGCAGTACCCCTTCTTGGTGGCCTAGAGTTTAGCAGCTTTAGAAAGTTGGTGGACTACTGATCCCAGCTGGCCCGACTTGCAAATCCTGTGCCCGCAGGCCACATCTATTTGACACAAAACCCCACAGTCTCTCCTCTGGCATTGCATCCAGCTTCCTTGGCATGCCTCCTCCAGATATCCACTGTGCCTCACTCACCGACCTTATCCTGCCCTGAGTCCATGGTGAAGAACTTAACCGGAGATTCTTATAGACTGCTTCTCCAGCTCCTCTGTTCTGGGACACCTCCTCCACCATGACCATGTAAGGATGAGGCTCCCTCCCAGCTCCCGAGGCATGCACCCCCCCCAGATGGGGATGGGCCTCCTGCTTGCAGTCTAACACTGCATTTTTCACTTCACCCAGCAGACAACTCTCCTCCAGTGGGCTGGACCTGAGCTTATGAAGGAGGCCTGCCCCCTGCCAATTCCAGTTGGGGATTGGTCAGGGCTCCTCACATGAGCTCCCTGTCACTCCAATTCCCAGCCCTGCACCTCTTCCAGAACATTCTCCCTGGAAGCAGGGGAGGCGCCCAAGAACTGAAGGACAGGTGGTCATACCCACTGCTACACTAACCACTCCCTGCCCCCAGATCAAAAACAAACAGGCCTAGCATACAGCATAGGCCTGTCTAAATTTACCTGCCTGGCAGCTATCACAAAAATCCTCACCTCTAACACCTACCTATGGTAGAGGGCGCTACAGTAGTATTAACAGTAGTATTAACAACTTTATTATAAAGTATAAATGACAAATGGCCAATCACATGGTTAAGAAAACAGGAGCGTATGTAATTTCATTACTGGAACCAATGTCTTTCCCAGGCTCAGGGAGCAGAACTTTCAGTTGTGGAAGGCACAAGCACTGTCACAGACGCTGATGATACATTCGAGAACGGCCAACAGCGTGGGAATCTCCAGTGATGATGTCAAACACTTTGAGATGATCAGGGGTAGGGGGGCATCACAGCATGTTGCAAAACCACCTGCCCTCTTTCTCAAGCCTACTCTAGGAGTGTGCTCTTAAAAAGATACAAGGGACTACAACTCAGTAGGTGAATGAAATTCACCTGAGCCCCCTCTCGATCCAGCAATGTTCACGGGAGCCTGTCCCCAATCTCTCTCTTCTCATTGGCTGAGACACAGCAGTTGGAGCCAATGCTGTCATTTATAGCCAGTGAGCCATTGAGGAGAGAGCGGGGGCAGGGTCGAGTCTTAAGGATGCATAGAGTGGGATTTGGGAGTGAACACGCACCAGTGCCACCATAGCAAGCAGCTTGCTATTGGGGGCACTGGTCAAGGGGGAGGAACCAGGAGTGCCAGCAGGGGACCCGAGAAGAAGAGGATCAAGGCTGCTCTGTGCAAAACCACTGCACAGAGCAGCTACAGTAAGTATGACATGTTTGTTGTTTAAAAAAACCAAAACTTTAATATCACTTTAATTATTAGTGTTGAGCAAACTGTTCGGGCCGAGCAAAAGTTTGCCCATTCAGATTCCGATAAGCCCCCTGCCTGCAGACCCCCCACAATCACTTCTCAGGGTTGTTGGGAAGAGGCCCTTGTCCCCATCAACATAGGGACAAGGTGCTTTGGGGTGGGGGCAGAGCCCCCCCTCTCCAAAGACCCCCCATGTTGACAGCATGTGGCCTGGTATGGTTTAGGAGAGGGTGGGCACTCGCTCGTCCCCCCTTTCCTGACCTGCCAGGCTGCATGCTCGGATAAGGGTCTGGTATGGATTTTGAGGGGGCCCAGGCCTTTCTTTAAAAAAAAAAATTGGTGTAGGGTTCCCCTTAAAATCCATACCAGACCCAAAGGGCCTGGTATAGACTGTGAAGGGACTCCCACACTGTTTTCTTCTTATTTTATTTTTTTAAATATCCTGCAATTGCAACCGGGAGTCAATTTAAATGTAATTTGACTCACTTTTTATTTTAGAAATTTCATTTTTGCTGCAGCAGGTTCTATACATGCTAGAATTTTTAATGGAATTTTCATTTTTATTGTTTCACTTTAAGCATCATTAAAATCACTGCTCCTTTAAAGACTATTGTTTTAAAACATTTTTTTACATTGATACATGTCCCTCAGGGCAGTACCCGGGCCCACATACCCTTTTTATGGCCAATTACGTACAACTCAGCAGGTGAATGAAATTCTTAAAAAGCACAGGTAGGAACACTGAAAACACTTATGCCGCGTACACACGACCGGATTTCCCGTCGGAAAAAGTCTGATGTGAGCTTTTGAACGGAAATTCCGACCGTGTGTATGCTCTATCTGACTTTTTCTGTCGGAATTTCCACCAGCAAAAGTTTGAGAGCAGATTCTCTTTTTTTCCGACGGAAAAAATTCCTATTGGAAAATCCGTTCGTCTGTATGCAATTCCGACAGGAAAAAACACGCATGCTCGGAAACAATTTGACGCATGCTCGGAAGCATTGAACTTCTTTTTCTCGCCTCATCGTAGTGTTGTACATCAACGCGTTCTTAACGCTCGAAAGTTCAGAGAACTTTTGTGTGAACGTGTGTATGCAAGACAAGCTTGAGCGGAATTCCGTCGGAAAAAACATCCAAGGTTTTTCCGACGGGAAAACCGATCGTGTGTACGCGGCATTACAACATATTAAACTAAAATGAGGACTAGCTAAACATTGAAATTAAGACATTGGGACCTCAAACTCCATCTTACCTACATTTCCACAAATCACTTGCAGGAAGGCTCGCACTCTCAAAAATATGATTGCACCTTGCAAACTCAAATTCCAAGGAGTAGACAGGCCGATGGATATTAGGTCCTATTTCGAACATAGGACAGGGATTTTCCAGTGTTAAAAGTGTGGGTGCCTTACCTTTCAAATTACCCATTATGGCCAATCCTCCTTTATAGATAGAGCAGGCAATGTTTTTCAGATCAGAAGGTTAATTACCTGCTCATCTGACAATGTAATTTACATCCTGTGGTGCCCAAGTAACTTTTTATATGTGGGGCACACTAAGCACATACTACAAAAGAGAGTGGGGAACACTGCAGATTAATCAAGGAGGGTTCTGATAAACATAGCATGCTATGGCATTTTCTCCAGTTTCATAGGAAAGACATTAGACCCCCTGAAATTTTGGCTATTGAATATATTCCAGATAAGATGCTCACAGCTAATAAAAGCTTCTCCCTTTTATGTGAAAGGGAGACATCCTTGATCTCAAAATTAGGGACTATGTAATTAAATGATCTAAATGAATAACTAGAAATACATGCTGTCATATAAATAGGTTTGGTCTGGTATTCTGTATATTTTTGGTATTTTTCCTCTTCCTTTGGACACTTTTATTTGGATGGATGCCATGGCCCAATCTTTGTGTTAGTCTAATTCAATACAATTGGGAACTTTTGTATATTTAAGGTTGTTTGTTATCCAACAATCGAGTCCGAGAGCCCTTACCTACACCTAATTTTATTTTATAGGTCTCTTCAGGAGACCTTGCACTGCGTTCATTGTATGGTAAATGCAAATTTTTAACTAAATGTATGTTTTTTTTTTGCTTTTCATTCTATTTTCCATGTATGCTTAATTGTTTTGAATTCCATATGTATATTTATTTATTAACTTTTGTTTAGGGGGTATTCCCACTATAGTCGGTGGCTATTCGATTGTACATTTTTAGTATTAGATGCAATTTTTAAATGAAATACATGCCATGTATATTTTGTCTACAATAGGGTGTTCAATTGGTTGACATTATGCAGTATTCGTTTAAGAGTTTAAGTCCTGCCCTAAGTCCAGCTCACTGTCATCCCTATAGGAGTAGCGTCATGCCTTTGCTTTCACATGACTTGAAAAAGTGCCATAGCGGAAACACATCGTCATAGCAACAGCCCTTCACTGCTTCTGTGTCAGAGAACAATCTGCAGAAGAACTGGCATATCTATCGATGGCCAGCAGAATCACGGATTAACAAACGCAAATTCTACAATTCTAAAGTGCATGCATGTGAGTTCTGGAAAATGTACAAAAAACTGCCAACATCCCTATACTGTATAGAGAGAGGTGTGCAAGTAGTACACTTGGGTTTGCCCCATGGGTCTTTTAAGGCAGAAAAAGTATTTAAAAGAGTAAATTTTGGTAAAAAAACGCACATAAAGTGCTAATTTTATTGTAACACGAAAAAAATGGGCAAGAACAGTCAGGAAGTTGTATTCTCCAGTGCGCATGCACATACGACAAAGCGCACGCAATACGGGATAGACTCTAGGCACCCAATGGCCTATTTAAACCCTGCAGCAGCAACTATTAACTGCTGCATGATCTTCAGCTTCCCTGTGTATTCCTGAGTTCTTGTTCCTGCTATCATTGGATTTCCTGTTACCGACCCGGCTCGCCTTTGACCAGTCTTATCTCATTTCCTGGCTTTGACCCTTGAATTGTTGCAGTGACTCCGCTTCTGCCTGCTGATCCGTGTATGACTCTGGCTTACTCCTGGCTGATCCTCTGTGTATGACTTCTGGCCTGGCTCCTGACTCTGCTCATGGCTCTCCCTGCTGACAAGTCTTATCTGGTACTCCTGAGGGACTCCTGCCCAGCAGTCCACCCTGCTCGTCAGCCGCCTTCCAGTGGACATCTCTTCATCACTTCAGCCTGTCGCAGCTGGCAACCTATGCTTCTTTGAGTATAGCACTCCCTGTACCACCTTCAGGGGTGCGCTCTGCACTTAGCCACAAGGAAAGCCCTCTCAGCACTTCAGCCTCCGACCAGGTACGTGACACTCTGTTTGCGGTCCAAGCCTTCAGGAGGTCATTAACCACTGACGTTGCCTCCAACGGCTCCTGGCTAGGGATGAGCTTCGAGTTCGAGTCGAACTCATGTTCGACTCGAACATTGCCTGTTCGCATGTTCGCCGAATAGCGAACAATTTGGGGTGTTTGCGGCAAATTCGAAAAGTCATGGAACACCCTGCAAAAGTCTATGGGAGAAATCTAAAGTGCTAATTTTAAAGGCTTATATACAAGTTATTGTCATAAAAAGTGTTTGGGGACCCGGGTCCTGCCCCAGGGGACATGTATCAATGCAAAAATCCGTTTTAAAAATGGCAATTTTTTCGGGAGCAGTGATTTTATTAATGCTTAAAGTGAAACAATAAAAGTTAAATATTCCTTTAAATTTCGTACCTAGGGTGTGTGTATAGTATGCCTGTAAAGTTGCGCTTGTTTCCCGTGCTTAGAACTGTCCCTGCACAAAGTGTCATTTCTGAAGGAAAAAAAGTCATTTAAAACTCACTCGCGGCTATAATGAATTGTCGGCTCCCGGCAATACATAGAAAAGTCATTGATAAAAAAAAAAAAAAAATGCGTGGGGGTCCCCCCAAATTCAATTACCAGGCCCTTCAGGTCTGGTATGGATATTAAGGGGAACCCTGCCGCAAATTTAAAAAAAAATGCGTACGGTTCCCCCAAATATCCATACCAGGCCCTTTAGGTCTGGTATGGATTTTAAGGGGAACTCCCCCCCAAATTAAAAAAAAAATGGCGTGGAGTTCCCCCAAAAATCCATACCAGACCCTTTATCCAAGCACGTAACCTGGCAGGCCGCAGGAAAAGGGGGGAGACGAGAGAGCGCCCCCCCTCCTGAACCGTACCAGGCCACATGCCCTCAACATGGGGAGGATGTCCCCATGTTGATGGGGACAAGGGCCTCATCCTCACAACCCTTTCCAGTTGTGGGGGTCTGCGGGCAGGGGATTATCGGATTATCGGAATATGGAAGACCCCTTTAACAAAGGGGACCCCCAGATCCCGCCCCCCCTCTATGTGAATTGGTAAGGGGTACATTGTACCCCTGCCATTTCACAAAGAAAGTGTAAATTAAAAAAAAAAAAAACACACAGACACCTTGGAAATGTCCTTTATTAAAAATAAAAAAAATAAAAATAAAAACACATTCCAGTGATGTAATCCAATGTCCCGCGGCAATCCGATGTCCAGCGCTGCAGTCTCCACTCAAAACGTCATTGGCTGAGCGGACCTACACTGCGGAGGAAGTTCCCCATCAGGTCCACTCAGCCAATGATATAGGCGGGGTCTGAGGTACGAGGGGGCAGGGGCGCCCTCGTATATCAGACCCCGCCTACGTCATTGGCTAAGAGGACCTGATGGGGAACTTCCTCTTCAGTGTAAAAAAATGAATAGACCCACCCCTTCTCACGTTCCCCATCAGAAGCGGACCTGATGGGGAACGTGAGAAGGGGCGGGTCTATTAATTTTTTTACACTGAAGAGGAAGTTCCCCATCAGGTCTGCTCAGCCAAGATGTAGGTTAGTGTTTCACTTTAAGCATTATTAAAATCACTGCTCCCGAAAAAACGTCAGTTTTTAAAACTTTTTTTTGCATTGATACATGTCCCCTGGGGCAGGACCCGGGTCCCCAAACCCTTTTTAGGACAATAACTTGCATATTAGCCTTGATAATTAGCACTTTTGATTTCGAACGTTCGAGTCCATTGTATTTAATAGGGTTCTAAAGTTTGCGCAAACTTTAGGTCTGTTCGCAGGTTCTGGTGCGAACCGAACGGGAGGGTGTTCGACTCATCCCTAGTTACTATCAACCCAGAGGCGGCTCTAGGCTTTGTGAGGCCTTAGACAAACCTTAGACATGAGACCCCACTCACTCCCATAATGGGAAAAATAATTCAAGCAATAAAAATTAATGGTATAAATTGCATATATAAAGAGCCTTAAATCCTATGAACTATGAATTCACAGTTTCTAGAACTTTCTCTAACCAATTCTTCTTTAATCAAATATATATATTACACGCACACAAATATAGATAACATTTGTGCAGCTGCTACTAGCAATATGTTTAAGGTATAACAAGAGTCAAAACCATATTTCCCCATTTACATGAAGGTCAGGTTCATATAACCCAACACAGAGTCCCTCCTTACATCAGAGTGTGCAGGATTCCCCCTTACAGTGCAAGGGGAAATTTGATGTAAGGGGGAATGTTGCAGACTTTGGTGTAAGGGGGAACTCTGATGTAAGGGGGTGACGAGATAACCTTATATCAGATTTCCCCTTAATGTCATTGTCCACAGAGTTCCAACTTGCATTTAAAATGGAAACTGTAATGTGGGGAGGACTCTGGTCATCATAGAGCACCTTCCACAGAGTGAATGCACTAAGGTAAAGGGGGAGGGGGGGCTTACTGATATAACAGGGAACCTTTATTTCAGTGCCCCCTTACCTTACTGTATTCACTGCCCCCTACATCAGTGATCCCCCCTCAGACTGGCCTTGCTACACTTTTACTGACAACCACTCAGGTGCACCATGCAGGGCTCAGTCAGATGGTCCTCTCTGGGCTCCAGCTTGATGGCTTTCGTTTCATCCTATATTACACTACAAGACTGTGAGGACATAATATAAGAGATGGTCAGAGACTGTGCGGCCATAATACAATAGATGGTCAGACCCTGCAAAAATACTACAGGAGATGGTCAGAGAGTGTGTGGACATGATACAGGAGATAGTCAGAGACTACAGACATACTACAGAAGAAGGGTCAGAGACTGCAGACATACTACAGGAGACAGTCAGAGACTGCAGACATGATAAGAGAGACGATCAGAGACTGCATACATGATACAAGAGACAGTCAGAGACTGCAGACATGATACAAGAGATGGTCATAGACTGCATACCTGATACAAGAGATGGGTAGAGACTGCAGACATACTACAGGAGATGGTCAGAGACTGCATACATGATACAAGAGATGGTCAGAGACTGCAGACATGATACAGAAGGTGGTCAGAGAGTGTGCATACATGATACAGGAGATGGTCAGAGACTGCATACATGATACAAGAGATGGTCAGAGACTGCAGACATGATACAGGAGATGGTCAGAGACTGCAGACATGATACAGGAGATGGTCAGAGACTGCAGACATGATAAAAGAGATGGTCAGAGAGTGTGCATACATGATACAGGAGATATTCAGAGACTGCAGACATGATACAAGAGATGGTCAGAGAGTGTGCAGACGTGATACAGGAGATGGTCAGAGACTGCAGAAATACTACAGGAGATGGTCAGAGACTGCATACCCAATACTGGAGATGGTCAGAGACTGCATACATGATACAGGAGATGATCATAGACTGCATACATGATACAGGAGTTGGTCAGAGACTGCAGACATACTACAGATGGTCAGAGAGTGTGCAGACATAATTGGGCTGAAATTGCACCCGGGTGACATGTGCATTGCACAGAACTCACAGCGTGTTTCTGTGTTTTTCACTTTGCTGCACTAACTTGCCTGGAAGGGGGGCACTAATTTGGGCACCTGGAGCAATTGTGCCACCCCCTCTGTGGCAGACAACATCTCTTTGATTTGAGGTGGGGGAGGGAAAGGATATGTGCTAAGGGGGGTGGATTTCATATACAAGTCCTAAAGTGCCCCCTAAAACATATCCTCTCCCCCCAAATCCCTCAAAGTGAACTGTAGGCTTGTTCTCCCCCTCCTCCTGAAAACGTACTTTGCATTAGTTCAGGCAGTCTCAGACGAGCATCTTTGTCTGGGCAGCATGGTGAGTCTCTCCTCCTCCCCCCTCCTCCTCTGTGTACGCAGGAAACATCACACAGCAGGAGACGGAGGGGGTGGGCTCAGTTCTCTCCACGGCTCTCTGCAATGTGTGCGTGTCAGGCAGCCGGGGACTGCAGGGAGAGATGTCAGCTGACTCGGAGCTCTGCAGTAAAAAGTGGAGCTCGCGGGCGGTGTGCGGGAATGAAAATAGCCCTCACAAGCTGCAGCTGCGGGCATTCCATGAGTTTGATTTGCCGGGAAAGGGTGAGGTACAGGCAAATTAGGCGGCCGCATGGGGCCCTTGCGATTTGCCAGGCCTAAGGCAGTCGCCTAATTTGCCTAATTAGAGAGCCACCTCTGTATCAACCTGTCAGGGTTCCCCTCCAAATGCTAGTGGTTTTCTGTGGACTTTTTTTTTATTGACTCCACCTCTCCAGTTGGTCTTTTAAAGAAAAGCAACTGGAATTGGGAACTATACACTGTACATCATACCTAGCCCTGGACATTTATTGTTTGCTTATCTTTCTTTATATGTGGACCACTTTTTACAAGCCTTAGTTATTTCACTACCCTTATATATTCAAGGTGACAAACACTTATTGTTGTCTCTCTTTAGATGTATGTTCCCTCTATAAGTCTATCCCCTGCAAGATCAGCCTATGTGCGATAAATCACTTCTTATCTACAGGTTCTAATCTCCACTACAGACAGGCTAATTTCATTTTGACAAGTACCGAGTTCATCTGTTCAATGCCAGTTACTACATTAAATAGCAAATGGTAGCCCATTTTGCACCAAGTTATGCCAACCTCTCAATGGATTTTGGCGAATCCCATTATATCTTTAATAATAACTCCTTTGCCCGAAACATTATATATAAATAATATGATCATTTGGGATTGTTCCCTCTCTTCTGTAGCCAGATTCGTAGAGTTCTGTAATAGCAATGTCTTTGGCCTCTCTTTCACACATATGTGTGATGCCATTCCAATGAACATACAATCATAAAAAAAAAAAAAACACTTTAAGCTTTAAGCATGTTGCCTAAACCTGGCAAGGATCATAGTATTGTGACAAATTACAGACCTATCTCAATGATAAAGCGTCATTTAAAACTGCTCACTAAAATTTAAGCCAACGGGTTTCTAGGACGTTACATTAATTCAGGTCATATTCATACCTAGTCTTTAGGCGGGGGACCAAAGCAGAAGGGCAATAAACATCATCTCATTATTACAGTCTAACTGGGACGGTGTTGGTAACAGGCAGGGCATGCTTTTATCTCTGGATTTACATAAGGCATTTGACTCCCTGTCCTGGCCCTACCTCTTTTATGTTCTGCAACCTACGGACTAATAAGGGGAAACCGATGGGACACCTCAATATCATACTGCTTGATGTACCTTTATTGGAGGTTTGACTCATGGTCACAATGCCCCGCCGGCTACACTTGTTTGTTAATGTACATTAAGTCCACCATCGGTGGATTCTTCCACTTCGAAGCAGGGAACAACCTTATTCGGACATGATTTGCATGAATAGAGTTGTAGGGCTTCTGATATTTATGTCATATAGACAGTTTTCTTCTGCATAACTGTGTGATACTCCATGCTAATTTGAATCTGCTTTGCCATTCATGGGATTTAATTTGAACATCTGTCTTAATCAAATGTTTGTATTTCTTTTCACTTCCTAAAACAATAAAAACTAATGCAAAAGAAAGAAAGAAATACTTTAAATCTTTGGCTGGAAACTTCTACCTCCACTTCACCAGCTGCCAAAATGGATTGACAATATCTCAAAAAGCCAATTTTGCAGGCTCAGAAATAATTGCATTTTGCAGGAGGATTACATTCAACAGAGCTAAGTTCTCAAGACTAAATTCCTGGAAAAAAGTTATACTTATGAATTAGTTGGAAAGGTCTACTCCACTTACCTAATACTACCAGTTAAGGAGAGGAGAACTAGCAAAGGGGGTAACCAAAATATTAGATTCATTATACAATTCCACAATCAATATCGTAAAATGGAAAGGGTCTTTTTCAAACAGTGATCGATTCTCTTACAGGATCAACTCTCCGTCCAAAACCAAACCGTAAGGCCTCTAATAATGAAGGAAAAAGTAGCACCCAGCAAAAGTAGCACCCACCAAAAAACACTTATCAGTAGGGGTAACGTGTTTGGGAACTTGATAAGTGTTTATCAATGTAGGAAGAAAGGTTTTGAAATGTGTAAGCTGATTCAACTGCACCTGAAAGCTAAAACACATGGGAGACACTCTAATGCCTTGTACACACGATAGGAATTTCCGATAGAAAAAGTCACTAAGACTTTTTCCATCGGAAATTCCTACCGCGTGTGCGCCCCATCGGAGTAATTCCGATGAATTCCATCGGAGTTTAAAAATAGAACATGTTCTATTTTTCTCCGATGGAATTCCATCGAAATTCCGATGTGCTTTTGGCCGGAGAATACTCTGACCGTATGTATGGGGCATTAGATTGGGAAAAAATATTTACCAACATAGAGGTTCCCCAAGCAAATTTGAAGAGCTTTGGGCTCCATGGCTTGATATGCCAGGTCTTAGTGCATATGTTTGCATACTGCTTACTTGAGTTTCCATTATTCTACATCATTGCTCTAGAAATAACTCAATAAAACGTAATTTTCTGATTGGAAAAAAACAAAAATATGTTCTTGATCTAACTCAAACAGTTGACATTACCCCATCCCTTAGCTCTACCCTTAACTAGATTCTAATATTTTGCTGAAAAAAATGAACGATTAAAGTGGAATTCCAGGTTACATCTAACTAAAATGACCCCCCCCCCAACACTCATTCTGACTAACCTAGTGTAAGAAAGATTGGTATACTTATCTATTTTCCAGTCATTTCAGGCCAGTCACATGATCTTCCCTGTGTCATCCAGTGTTAGCTACAGGAGACAGGAGAGAGCGATTGACAACGGCGATGATATCACCCATAGGCTCCCATGGCCCATCTGTTGTCAGCCCTCCCTCCTCCCCCCTGAAACCACCACTGGCTTGAAAGGGAGCTGGATCACCAGACCACAGCAACCTGAAAATATGCAAGTATATTCATCTTTTGTCCACAGGTTAGTCATCATAGGTGTTAGGAGGGGGAATGGAGTATTTTAAGATTAGTTAGGTTTAGCCTGGAATTACACTTTAGCACTTAACCTGCATCCCAGCAACTATTTTTACAGTGTATCCAAGACAAATAGAGAAAATGTATAAAATTGCAGCTTACCAGTCCTTAGGTGCAGTGGCTGCATTTGTTTTTCTTTTTTAGGCCTTTTTTTCTTTTATTTTTCCCTGGTGATCCAGCCAGAAACACACTTCCTGTCCTCAGGTGACAATGCTTACTCACTATACTGAGGAGCAGTGTTGTCGCTGAAGGAAAGGAACTGTACAAGGACTACACCTCCACCTCTCATCATCTATGTAACATGGAGGGAGATATTCTGTAGTTCACAGAGGTGATCTGGGAAGGGCTGATAACACTGCTGGAGATAATAATGTAGAGTGCACAGGACAGCACTGGAAGTTTGTCAGAATCGACAGGTATTGTTTCCCTTAAAGCGGAGTTCCACCCAATTTTTTTACTTTTTTTTATTCCACTCCTCACCCCCTTACATGCCACATTTGGCATGTAATTTTTTTTGGGGGGGGAGTGGGGGCTTCAGTAGGAGTGGGACTTCCTGTCCCACTTCCTCCTTCCGCCCTGGGGTCGCCTAGGCGATACGTCATATCGCCTTGTGGCGGCTCCTCCCTGTAGGCGATCACCTGGGACGTGACAGGTCCCAGGCGATCGCCTGTCCACTCACAGAGCTCTGCGCCATTCGCGCATGCGCAGTGAGTGCCCGACCGTGAAGCCGAAAGCTGTCACGGCCGGGTGCCCACACTGTGAATGGACGCGCCGGCGGAGGAGGGGGGAGAGGAGCGGAGCTCCAGGCGTCGCGTCGCTGGACAGTGGAGCAGGTAAGTGTATGTTTATTAAAAGCCAGCAGCTACACTTTTTGTAGCTGCTGACTTTTAATAAACATAAAAAAAGGGTGGAACTCCGCTTTAAAGTGTTACTAAATCCACAACAGTAAAATCAGTCTGCACATGCTGTAAAGCATGCTTGTTAGACTCACTGTGGAAGCTAAGGGGTTAATCCTCCGCATTGTGTAAAAAGGCGGTTTGATCCTGTCTTCTCTGATCCACCCCTTCTTCCACTGTCCCCAACCCATCTCCTTTGGAGTCACTCGGCACATGCTCAGTTTGGTGTGTATTGCTAGAGAGTTTTTTTTTTTTTCTTGGGAGGGTGCATGTGATCAGCACAGCCATCCAGCACTGTCCAGACAGAGGGTCAGGGGTCCTGCAGCCTCATAGTACAGTCAGAGCAGAATGAAAACTCCTCCTACAAGCTTTAACCAGACTCTGATATAAGTCACAAGACTGCTATATACTGCTGATGAGAAAAGGTATTTAGCAGTTTATATTTACTGAAATATCTGCATTTCCAAGTACCTATCCGTGTACTGTGGGAGACTAGATATAGTGAATGCAGGGTCCTGGGTTTAGTAACACTTTAACAATCAGGGCCGGTACTAGGCAGGGGCGGGACGGGCAGCTGCCCTGGGCGGAATGATTTAGTGCAGGAGAAGGGCGCAGTTTGCCAGGTACAATCATGTCCAGCACAGAACAGGCTGCCGAATATTACACAGCAGACAGAGAGCGGCTTTGTCCCTGCATGTAGGCTAGATCATAGCGCCCGCCCCCCTGTCTGCACTGTGCACTATACTAGTACCTGAGTGATAGAGTGGAGCAGGCGGGCACATCGGCTATCAGTGCTTTTCTAATTGATTCTTGATGCAAACAACTTTCCCTCTCCTGAACATCGTCTTCTCTCCCCCCTCTCCACTCATTTCCATCACTCCTGCTTTCACTTTCACAGTGCCCCATGTCCGATGTTGTGGGACATCACCAGCTCTGCCCCCTAACCTCCTGATTTTATCTCTCTCTTAGAGCCTATTCCTCCTCTGTGTAGTGCCCCCTCCTCCTGTGTCCTTTTCCTTGGACCCCCTCCTCTCTAGCTGACCGGCCAAGCTGAGTGGTGTTCTCTCCTGTCTCTGTGCTGCTGGGCTACCACTAACTATTCAGCTAACAGGTAACAATAACATACTTTCAGGCTTCATATTACTGTTAAAGGGATTGTAAATACTCGTGTTTTTTCACCTTAATGCATCCTATGCATTAAGGTGAAAAAACTTCTGTCACTGACCAGCTCCGCGTTTTACTGAACTGAGCCTGTTTGTTCCCACGCCGGAGACACGCAAACCCTCTCTGGCCGGGGTCTCGGCTCTTCATTGGATAGATTGATAGCAGCACAGCCATTGGCTCCCGCTGCTGTCAATCAAATCCAATGACACGGGCACAGGGCCGAGTCGGGCACTCTGTGTCTATGGACGCAAATGCTGGACTCAGGAGCACACCTGCATGGTAACACCCAGGGAGAGTGCTTCTCCTAGGGGGTTTTCCGATGCGGGAAGGAGCCGCGAGCGCCGTTGGGGGATCCCAGAACATGGCGATCAGGGTCACTCTGTGCAAAACGAACTGCATAGGTGTTGTGTGTATCCCCATGCCAGCACCCCATTCTTATATACTGGGACATGAGGCTGCATGGACACAGCTACTGTATCTTAACATGACATACAGGTGCGGGTCCCAATAGAAGTGAATGGGACGCTGGCACAGGGATGCACACAATGCCTGTACATCCCCTTGCTGATAAAAGAGAGCTTTGCACAGGACACACATGTCTGCACCACATGTGAATGGGCCCTAAAGAACTCATAAACATGGAGGCTTAGTGAGCTCCCCGGCTTCCCAGGCATAAAAAAACAGGGATTTTATGCAGGAACTAATAAAGCTTGCCATAGATGGATGGAAATTTGACTGATCCAGCAAGAACTGGATACGTTTCAATCCATCTATGGCCATTCCTGCTAAAAGTGAAGTAAATTTTAATGATCAGCTTCTCTCAAACCAGAAAAAAAAATTCCTTCGATCTGCAGCGCTGACATGGATGTCTCAGCAGAAAGGATTCCCTCCCTCATCCACCTTAGTTGTGTGGATGGGGGGATCTGCTCAGTTTTCTGTGATCGGACTTGGACTGATAATAATAATAATAAAAAAAAAAACTGATTCATTTATGGGCAGCCTCCAGCTTACCATACACTATACAATCCGATTGTACAATATCTTTTGGATCTACCACCAACTATGTAGTACAAAGGCCTGCCTGATTGGATACTAGTTAAATTCATTGTTTAGGTTTGTCCATATATTACAATATTTTGGTAAATCTAACGGAGATTGTGTAGAGATTGTACAATCAGATTGTATAGTGTATGTTCACCTACAGAATAGTGTTCTTGTGCATGAGTACTAACAATGACAAATGTTTTCATGTTTTCCCTGTTATCTTTATTCTCATCTTTGCAGATTTGTTTGCCCAGGAGCTTTGTCTTTGAGTCCATTAAACACCCGGACACATTGTCTAAATATTGGTACACACTGGGGTTGCGCCAATATTTGTTTTGTACTGGCAATTACGAGTACAGATATTTGTGCTCAAGTATTCATTGATACCAGTTACTGATACCTTTGTGGTGAGATTTGAGCCCATACAAAATGAATGGGTTCATATCACACTGCAAAGAATCACATGTGATTTGAACAGGAATGCAGTGCGATTTCTGTCCAAAGCACATGCGGTTTCCCTCACCACTCCTGTGTGAACCCAGGCTGAAGTCACTATGACAAGGCATGTGATTCGGACAGGAATCGCACCGTATTCCTGTTCATATCACATGCAATTCTTTGCAGTGTGATATGAGCCCATTCATTATGCATGAGCTCAAATCACACTGCAAAATATTGGTTTTAGGTATCGGAGCATTTGCATGAGTACAACTTTCATATTTATATGAATATTTTGTATTGGGGCACTGACTACCTCAGGAAAGATTACAGTTGAATGTTATATATGTTTCAGTGAGAAATATTAGTGTAATCCCTTGATTTTGCACTTTTATATTATTAATATTTTGTATTGAGGTTTTTTTTTTTTTGCTGAAGGCCATGTATGTTGGTTGAAAAGTTTGATATTTTTTGATTTTGCATTTTTCCTATTTATGTGAATATTTAGTATTGGGGCACTACCTCACACAAAATAATGCAAAACTGAAAACTTTAGTATGTTCACATGGGCCTTGACAGAAAAAACAGCTAACAGGCCTTTCTACAAGCACACTTGTTGCATTATTATTTCAAAGTGCCTCCAATAAAAATACATATACGGTAGTTAAAATGTGTGAGTGAACTCTGTTTCTGTCGCATTAAACCTACTTGAATTTGTATTTTTTGAAGTATATTCTTTTGAATATTCTTTTTGAAAAACGGGGGGGGGGCGCAGTTAGCCATCTTCGCCCTGGGCACCAAATGGCCTTGTCCCAGCACTGTTAACAATAATAACAAAACATTTTCAATGGTATACGTAACAAGCCAAAAAATAGCAAGAAAGGACAGTTTATTGTCTATTGACTATGAGTTAAAGTTTAGATACACTTTAACCCTCAGGCCTCGTACACACGGTTTTCTCGGCAAGAAACCAGCAAGAAAACTGCTGGCAGAGCTTTTTGCTGAGAAAACCGGTCGTGTGCATGTTTTGTCGTCGAGAAAACTGCCGGGAATCTCAACGAGAAAAATAGAGAACCTGCTCTCTATTTTCTCGTCGGGATTCTCGTCTGCCTGTTTCCCGACGAGAAAACTGTGTGTGTGTATGCAGCTACAAGCTTACCTGTCCTCCGGTAAGCCCGCACATGCTCGATGAGCTTACAAGGGTAGTGTAGGGTGAAGCAAGATGGCGGCGGCGGCATCGAATGTGACGAGCGCATGCTTGTCGTAGTCGATGACATCACCGCGTTCTTGCCATTCAAAAGAACGGCGGTTCTTTTGAATGGCCATCTGTATGCACGGCATGGCAAGAAAAGCTTGCCAGGAATCTCGTCAGGAAAAATAACGTTTTTTTCCTGACGGGGTTCTCGACCGTGTGTACTAGGCTTTAATCTAGGTTTTGATATTAACCCTGAACACCTAATTTTACACAAACACTTAGCTTTCCAAACTTTAACCAATAATGTAATGCCTTAGTCTTTATTCTTGACCCTTAGCTCTGATCCCCTATCCATATACCATAACACTAATCCTAATCTAACCCCTTATTAGCCACCTGAAATATGGACACTAGAAGATAATACTCCTATGCTGGATTCTCACAATATCAAGACCTCAGCACCAAAAACCCAGCTCTGGCTAAATGTAACAACAAATTCAGGCAACACAATGTACTAGAAATTTGTTAGGTTGTTTTTTAAAGAACATTTAAGGCTTTTATGTGGAAGAGTATTTTAACAACAAGTTTTTTTTATTATAGACCGACAGAGATTTTCTATTTTTTTAAACAATGTTTCATTTGAGTAATATGACTGCACTGCACTTTTTTTTTTAAAGGCGAAGTATAGCCAAAGCTCATTTGGCTGTACTTCTCCTATGGAGCACAGAAGTGCAATTCGTTTTGCACACCTGTGACCCGTTTTCAGCAGAGAGTGGGCTGAAGTCCGATCTCTACTGATGTCACAGAAGTCGGTCCAGGCCCTGCGTCATCATGACCATAGAGTTGGGATCTGCCAGATCCCCGGCCCGCACCCAGCTCAGACTCTCAGCGAGCTGCTTAGCGCTCCAATGAGCAAGGAGGGGGCAGAGCAGAGAGCTGTGACTGAAAGTCTGCAGCTCTCTGCTCACCGAGCTGTGAGAACCGAGTGATCGGCAGTGTTTGGGCCAATTTAGACAGGAATCAATTAAACTACCAGCATGTCTTTGGAATATGGGAGGAAACTGGGGTACTTGGAGGAAACTTACACACACAGGGAAAAGATGCAATACCACAGAGTGCTCTGGTTTGGATTCAAACCCAGGATCCTATTGCTACAAGGCAGAAGTGCTAACCACTAAGTTACTGTGCAGCTCCTTTGTTTAGAGCAGGGCATTGCAAACTGTAGGACATATTTAGGACAGTAAAAGGAGCTTCTTTACTGCAAAAAAATCAATGTTACAAAAATATAATGACTGTTTTAATGGAATGATTTATGAAAACACCTGATTTACAAGCATACCCCACTTTTAAGTACACAATAGGACCAGAGCATGTATGTAAAATGAAAATGTACTTAAAGTGAAGCAATACATTTTTTTCACTTCTCACTCACTGTGACCATTGGTGCAGGGTCAGGTTGATGTAGATTCCAGCCAGCATGGTCTGGCTATGGCACTGGTGTCCACCTGGTTGTTGTAGTTTGTGAAAAAGCATAGAGTTGTGCGGCCGGCTGCCCTCCCCGGAACTTGTTTATTGTTGCTTCAGCTCCCTTCAGCAGTAGCACAGAGCGGATAATCAGCATGGGCGGCCGCATCTCCACTTCATGGGCTCTCTAAAGGGAGATCTCTTTGAAGGGGCAGGGCTAGGAGACAAGCCAGTGGTGTCCTCTGTCGTTCTGTGAAGGCGGCTCTCATAGGCTGCACCAATGTGCTGAAAGTTTGTACAGTAGGCGTTTGCACCGGAGGGCTCTGTGCAAAGGAGGGAAGGGGGGGGTGGCTCGAGGGGTGCTGGTGCCTGCCCTGAGCAGTGCCTGGCAGTGCACCCTGCTTATTAGAATATGTGGGCCGCACCCCCGATGCCACTGTCTATACTTGTAAGACACTTACGTACACTCGCAGGTATGTCCGTACTCGCGAGTGTACGTAAAGTGAGTGTCCGTAAAGCGGGGTCTGCCTGTATTACACCGAGTAACAGAAAAAACTAAGCTGCAACAATATGGCTTTTAGTTTGTTAAAAAAAAAGAAGAAATGTAACCCAAGAAAATATACAAGTACCTATTAGGGGATTATTTGTGTATAATAATGCTGACCGGAGTTGACGCTCTTTTAAGTGAAAGTGAAAAATAATGTTTTAAGGCTGAGCTAAGGATTGATTTGAGTCAGTTAGAAGAGCTTTTACAGTCTATTAGCATTGCACTAGTATGTTACCATGGCAACAATAGGAATATAAGACTTCTTATCAATCGATTTAGGGTCTGCAGATATTAACGATCTTTCTCACAGAAAACAGTGAAGGAAATAAAAAATAAAAAATAAAAAAATAATTTTCTAATGAAAATAGTTTTAGTTTAAATAACAGATAAAGCCTTGTAAATCTCAACGGAAAATGTCACTTTTGCCTATTGGTTATAATACAGTATATGTTCACTACATAAGTCGTTTTTACATTTAGTCTTTGGTCACACTGAACACAGCTTTGAAATTGCGCAACTTCACTTGAAATCGCACTATTTCTAAGCGGCATGTCAGTGCGGCTTCAGGTGCATCTTGGAACGCATCTGTGCGACTTCATGCACAGATGTCTATGCAAGTCGCACCTAAACTTACAAAAAGTAGTGCAAGAACTATTTTTAAAGTCGGTGCGACCCCGATGGAGTCAGAGTCGCACTGATTTGACCGCTTCCATTGCGGACAATAGGGTATGATTTGTAATGCAATTTTAAACTGTCAAATCGCACGACGAGCCGCAGTGATTGGGGGCTATAAATTATAAAACATACTTGAAATTTTTCAAACTTAAAATGGAATTAAACCCATTGCTTTAACAGTTAAAAAAAAAACAGTTACTTTCCTGGTACATGCCGGGAATGTAACGGTCATATTGGTTGTGCTCTGAAATCATCAAATGGCTGGTGTCATAACTGATCACATGTCTAGCATCATGGCAGTGGAAGATCAAACAGAGGCCAAGGTGGCACCTTCTTTGGCTCAAAACATAATGAGGGTTTACTTCCAGCTGAACTTCACCCATAACTTGATAAAAAATAATGTTCTTTAGCAAAGAACAAACATTCAACATTATAATTACGGTATACTATAGAATTATTCTACCAAAATGAGTGTGTACTATATTACCTCCAGTATTGCTCTTGTTTCTTCTTGCTGGAAGCTGCCATTTTACTGAAGCCAAGAGCCCCTGAACAGCAGTAAATTATAAAACAGAACTAAACCCATCAATTTAATGGTTTCAAAAGACAGTTACATTTCTGGAATGTCAGGATTGCTAACTGTCACATTTGCTTGTGTCCTCAACCAAACTGCCAAACCATCAAATGGCTGGTGTCATAACTGATCACATGTGCAACACCATGGCAGCTGCAGATCAAACAGAAGCAGCTTCCCTGGCTGTAGAGCAGGGGTCTCAAACTGGCGGCCCTCCAGCTGTTGCAAAACTACAATTCCCATCATGCCTCTGCCTGTGACATGCTTGTAACTGTCAGCCTTGCAATGCCTCATGGACTTGTAGTTTTGCAACAGCTGGAGAGCCACCAGTTTGAGACCCCTGCTTTAGAGGATATGATAGGAGGGTTTAGTTCCACTTTAATGCCTAAAAATGCCTAAAATGGAGAGCAACTGAGCATGTGCAGAGCAGGGTGAGACAGGATATTACTGGTTTTTTAACAGCATCTGCACTTATTTTTAATGTTTTACATAGCTATACCTGCAAAAGGGGCCAACCTGAAGTCTAGCAGGACTTGACAAAAGGTCCACTTCAAGCCCTGTTTCCTTGCCAAACTGTCAAATCTAGCTTTCTGGCAACCTGGGAGAGTTCTTTACATATCTACATACAGATCTCCCAGGAAATTAAATTTTCTGCTTATTTGAGTGGCTCACTGCTTTTACCAGGAGTCTAGTTCTAATTCGATTTCAGGCATTTATTGAAATCAGTGTTTCAAGTGTAACTTACTCCAGCACTGTGGTGTACATGGCAGTGTGCATCCCAGCAGATGCCAATATTGTACATGGCAGATGCCAAAACTAGGAACTGGGCATGCACAGCTGGGTGTACAGTGTTCATTTTTCCCCAGAGCTTAATAAATGTGACGAAGTTGGACAAGGAATACCAACCTTCCACATTCAAGGAAAAAAACAAGACATTTTGCTTGCGCATAATTGGGTGATAGGAGTCAGCAGGACTTCATCTCATTCAGTGAGCTCTGGGGCAAATTCCTGTTCAAAGTGCAACTTCTCTTGCAAAGTGAACAGCGTATTTGCTTTTAGAAAATGAACCCCTCTGTCCCTAGAAAAAAGAAGAAACAGGAATAATGTGCAGCTAGAGGCATACTTTTAGCGGCTTTTAAAAGCCTGAAGATAAGTCTGAATGATTGCCTGATCTGACAAGCAAAGCTATGGCACTTCTTGGCAGCGTTGGAGCCTTCTGATTACTCTTGTCCCTTCGCACTCGTTAGCCCATCACTACGGTGGACTTTCTCAAATTTCGGTACTATTAGGAAGTGCCCAACCTTGCCTATTGCAGCAACCCATTGTTCAGCTTTATCTGATGCTGTCAATCAAATCCAGCGATAAGGGGGCAGGGGAGGAAGACAGCGATGAGGGAAGACAAAGAAGAGGAGGAAGGATCGGACAGCACTCCAGAAGAGGATTTTGGGGCGGCTCTTTGCAATACCATTGCACAGAGCAGGTAATATATTTGTTATTTTAATAAATAAAAGCCTTTAGTAAAACTTTAAAAGCAAACCTGTGATTGGCATTGAGGGCAAAGACACAATTTCCCAACTCTCCCTTAAAGTCTTTTGACTGAGTTCTTTAGCTCAAACCATGCAATTTCAATTGAAATGAGGCCAGAGCTTGGAACAATGGTATGATCATTCTAAACTATCCCAGAATCTCTTCTGATCAGGGCAAGTTAAACCCATCAGACCCATTAACTAAAATATCTGACTCGACTTACCATATACATTTGAATAACCCTCTATATAACCTCTGCTGGCCACCATTGCTTACAGCTGAATTCAACTGTTTGTATACCAGCTGAAGGCACATAATAACAGTTTTAATTGTATTTGTTCTGAATCCTCATGCCTTATATCCAATGCAGACCACATACAGTAGTTTTGTTTTAGAGATACAGGATTGGATTTATCATTAACACACAGATCCCTTTTTGCTCCGGCTTGCCTCATATTTCATTAGATCTGAGCAGTATTGCTGTCTAGAAGCTAGAATTTTCAATAGTGAAAGAAAACAGTTGAGCAGATGTATGGCATCTGGGCATCCCGCTGTGAACACTAAGATGAGAGAAAGTCAGCAAAAACCTTCTGATTATGGAACGCCAAATTTAGCCCTTCACACCTACACAGGTTATTGCTTTTATATATGCTGTACAGAGGCATACAACACTGACAGGACATTACTTATAAATATGCTACTACCATGATCTTCTTTCCTAAATGATTCCACAGTTCTGATGTTGTGCCTGGTTTGGCTATATATCTCGTTTTGTAAAGACCCTGAATTAGAAGAAATGGTTGTAAAGACAGATATCATTAGGTGATTTTGCCGAATAAAAAAAAAAATAATAGGAAGAAAAAAAATGAGAATATGTAGAAAAATATTTTAAAATTGGCAATTAGGTGTGAATTTTGACCTTGGATGATTTTACTTTAACTGTAGTAAATGATACAGAATATAAGGTTAACATTTTTGTAATCATTATTAAATTACTTGGTCTATGCCTGCCTAGAAAACAGAACAGCAGCATCTATACACCAAAATAGAAGTCATACTCCAGGCACCAGGAGTCCTTGTCCTCTGTCCCTAATTTAAAATTGTGACCAGTACCCAGAGCAGCCATCAAAAATTATTGGGCCCCTTACACAGCTTTAGGCCTGGGCCCCCCTGAGCCTGACCACCAACATCCCCAGGGCTTGCCCACTGGCCATCCCACCGAATCCACACACAGGCCACCTCACCTGTACGCACTCAGCCCCCCTCAATCCTTTATATATGTCAGTCCCCCTCACACCTGTATATATGTCAGCCCCACCCCCTACACACACATGTATATATGTCAGCCCCCCACCTGTATATTTTACAGCCCCCCTCACACCTGTATATTTGTCAGCCCCCCCACAACTGTATATATGCCAGCCCCCCTCACACCTGTATGTATGTCAGCCCCCCCCCACACACCTGTATATATGTCAGCCACCTTCACACCTGTATATATGTTAGCCCCCAAATGTGTATATATGCCAGCCCCCCTCACACCTGTATATATGTCAGCCCCCCTCACACCTATATGTATGTCAGCCCCCCCACGCACCTGTATATATGTCAGCCACCTTCACACCTGTATATATGTCAGCCCCCCCATATGTGTATATATGCCAGCCCCCCTCACACCTGTATATATGTCAGCCCCCCTCACGCCTGTATATATGTCAGCCCCCACCTGTATATTTGCCAGCTGTCAGGAAAGGTTCCATCCGCTGGTGGCATTTATTATTTATCTTGCAGTACTGTGGTCCACCAGCAGGTGTCTCCTGGCAGTTTGTAACTGTCAGGAGAATCTTTCCCTGCTGGTGTTGTATTATCTTTTGGATGCAGTACTGGTTTCCACCAGCGGATGGATCCTGGCAGTGTGGAGCAGACTGCCCTCCCTCCGATCAGGTGTGACCTGAAGCTAATCAGGCATTCCTATAAATACCCGGCAGGTGTATACACACACTGCCCTGGTATCGTCCTCGTGTCCTGACCTGTAGCCTGTCTGCTTGAACCTTGATCCATGTATCCTGATCCCTGTAACCTAAACCTGTAACCTGATCCTGAACCTGTTGTGTCCGTCCTAATCCCTGATCCCTGCTCTGCAGCCTGGTTGCCCCCTGCTTGATCCTGTCTCCCTGTCCTGATCCATCCTTACCCCATCTGCTGATCCCCCTGTGTTTGACCTCGGCCTGGCCCTGTTTATGATTCTGGTTTCCCCATTACTTGTACATATTTGTCTGTTACTGTTATTAATTGTGGGTTCTGTTTGGTATTGGCTGTTGTGCACTGTGTGGTATTGGAGGTGGTTATATATATATTATTTCACTTATCTTTAATAAATCTTTATACTTCACTTATACGTGTTTGGTGTTCCTCTGTTGCTAGCTGCACAGTTCTGGTCACACGTGGTACGTGACAGTATACCAGGGCCATTAATGATCAGAAGTAGCTGCACAGAGGACCCATTTTGGTTCTGTTACTCTGCTAAAATGAACTCTGATATGATTCCTTATTATACTCTGCTGGCGTCAGAGAGTGGTGAATATCTCCGTCAGACACTGAAAGAGTGGACAAGTGATCAGCTGCTAGAGATTATTCGTTTAGCTCACTCCTGGGTTGATCAGGGCTGTATGATGTTTGGGGATGTTCAACCTTTAATTAAAATCTGCACAGAGCTGGCTTTGCCTTGTATCCCAGAGGGCCATGATGATTTTTCTCCCCCCTTTAATGTTAATCAGGTCGTATCTTTGGTTTGGCTTCTGGAGGATGACTCCCCATACTTTTTTGAACATTACACAGCTTGTTCCCAACAGAAAATAATAGTGTGTTGATTGTGTACAATCCCTTGTCAGACAGGCAGAATGTAAACTGCAGTTTGTGCAGCCACTACTCTCAGCATGGTCTGATATTTTGCAATCGGCCCCAGCCAGCCCACAAAAAAACATCTCTGCTGCCAGACACCTGCCTGCCCAAGAGTCTATTTCTCCATCACCCATGGCAACCCCAGTCGCAGTTCAGTACACACTGCTTCCCACCAGGTATCAATATCCAGTCTCTGCTCCCTGCACCTATCCTGCATTCAACCCACCTGCCTCTTCTCAGCTGCCTGCAAGCCCACAAGAACCTCCTCCAGCCACTGTCCCCGTATCCCTGCCATATTCTTCCATTTGCTCGATTCCATCTTTTCCATATACTCCCCCCGTTATGTGCAAACCTGCAGTGACCAAATCTAAAAAGAAGCAGAAGTATTTCCCTACCCACACAATCCAACCAGTAATCCCACCTTCCTCCACACCCACCAACCTGCTCCAGCCTGTAGTTCCAGAACCAGCCTTCGAGTCAGCTTCCCAGCCTGCAGTTCCAGAGCCAGCCTTCCAGCTTGCAGTTCCAGAACCAGCCTTCCAGCTTGCAGTTCCAGAACCAGCCTTCCAGCTTGCAGTTCCAGAACCAGCCTTCGAGCCAGCTTCCTAGCCTGCAGTTCCAGAGCCAGCCTTCCAACTTGCAGTTCCAGAACCAGCCTTCCAGCTTGCAGTTCCAGAACCAGCCTTCCAGCTTGCAGTTCCAGAACCAGCCTTCCAGCTTACAGTTCCAGAACCAGCCTTCCAGCTTGCAGTTCCAGAACCAGCCTTCCAGCTTGCAGTTCCCGAGCCAGCCTTCCAGCTTGCAGTTCCCGAGCCAGCCTTCCAGCTTGCAGTTCTCGAGCCAGCCTTCCAGTCTGCAGTTCTCGAGCCAGCCTTCCAGCCTACAGTCCCAGAGCCAGTCTTCAAGCCAGCCTTCCAGCCTGCAGTTCTTGAACCAGCCTTCCAGCCTGCAGTTCTCGAGCCAGCCTTCCAGCCTGCAGCCCCAGTGTCAGTCTTCAAGCCAGCCTTCCAGCCTGCAGTCCTTGAGCCAGCCTTCCAGCCTGCAGTCCTTGAGCCAGCCTTCCAGCCTGTAATCCTTGAGTCAGCCTTCCAGCCTGCAGTTCTCGAACCAGCCTTCCAGTCTGCAGTTCTCAAGCCAGCCTTCCAGCCTGTAATCCTTGAGCCAGCCTTCCAGCCTGCAGTTCTCGAACCAGCCTTCCAGTCTGCAGTTCTCAAGCCAGCCTTCCAGCCTGCAGTCCCAGAGCCAGCCTTCAAGCCAGCCTTCCAGCTTGCGGTCCTTGAGCCAGCCTTCCAGCCTGCGGTCCTTGAGCCAGCCTTCCAGCCTGCGGTCCTTGAGCCAGCCTTCCAGCCTGCGGTCCTCGAGCCAGCCTTCCAGCCTGCGGTCCTCGAGCCAGCCTGCGGTTCTCGCGCCAGCCTTCCAGTCTGCGGTTCTCGAGCTAGCCTGCCAGCCTGAAGACCCTGGACCAGCCTGCCAGCCTGAAGACCCTGGACCAGCCTGCCAGCCTGAAGACCCTGGACCAGCCTGCCAGCCTGAAGACCCTGGGCCAGCCTGCCAGCCTGAAGACCCTGGGCCAGCCTGCCAGCCTGAAGACCTTGGGCCAGCCTGCCAGCCTGAAGACCCTGTGCCAGCCTGCCAGCCTGAAGACCCTGTGCCAGCCTGCCAGCCTGAAGACCCTGTGCCAGCCTGCCAGCCTGAAGACCCTGTGCCAGCCTGCCAACGTGGAGTTCCCGTGCCAGCCTTCCAAACTGAAGCCCTGATGACAGTGTCCCAGTCGGAAGATCCGGTGCCCGTTTCCCGGCCTGTGGTTGTGGTGCCCGTTTCCCGGCCTGTGGTTGTGGTGCCCGTTTCCCGGCCTGTGGTTGTGGTGCCCGTTTCCTGGCCTGTGGTTGTGGTGCCCGTTTCCCGGCCTGAGGTTGTGGTGCCCGCTGCGGTGCCCGTTCCCTGGCTTGAGGTTGTGGTGCCCGTTTTCCGGCTTGAGGTTGTGGTGCCCGTTTCCCAGCTTGAGGTTGTGGTGCCCGTTTCCCAGCTTGAGGTTGTGGTGCCCGTTTCCCGGCTTGAGGTTGTGGTGCCCGTTTCCCGGCCCGAGGTTGTGGAGCCCTTTTCCCGGCTCGAGGGTATGTCGTCTGCTGCCCAGCCTGAGATGATCCCGTCTGCTGCCCAGCCTGAGATGATCCCGTCTGCTGCCCAGCCTGAGATGATCCCGTCTGCTGCCCAGCCTGAGATGATCCCGTCTGCTGCCCAGCCTGAGATGATCCCGTCTGCTGCCCAGCCTGAGATGATCCCGTCCGCTGCCCAGCCTGAGATGATCCCGTCCGCTGCCCAGCCTGAGATGATCCCGTCCGCTGCCCAGCCTGAGATGATCCCGTCCGCTGCCCAGCCTGAGATGATCCCGTCCGCTGCCCAGCCTGAGATGATCCCGTCCGCTGCCCAGCCTGAGATGATCCCGTCCACTGCCCAGCTCGATGACCCGGAGCCTGCTGCCCAGCTCGATGACCCGGAGCCTGCTGCCCAGCTCGATGACCCGGAGCCTGCTGCCCAGCTCGATGACCCGGAGCCTGCTGCCCAGCCCGAAGTGTTCCTGTCTGCTGCCCAGCTCGATGACCCGGAGCCTGCTGCCCAGCTCGTTGACCCGGAGCCTGCTGCCCAGCTCGAGGTGTTCCTGCCTGCTGCCCAGCTTGATGTGATTGCCTGCCCGGATGTGACTTTGCCTACTACCCAGCTTGTGGCCATGAACTTTCTCCGGCAACAGCTAGTTGGAGCGTCCGGAGGCCGCTCCTTTGAGGGGGGGTACTGTCAGGAAAGGTTCCATCCGCTGGTGGCATTTATTATTTATCTTGCAGTACTGTGGTCCACCAGCAGGTGTCTCCTGGCAGTTTGTAACTGTCAGGAGAATCTTTCCCTGCTGGTGTTGTATTATCTTTTGGACGCAGTACTGGTTTCCACCAGCGGATGGATCCTGGCAGTGTGGAGCAGACTGCCCTCCCTCCGATCAGGTGTGACCTGAAGCTAATCAGGCATTCCTATAAATACCCGGCAGGTGTATACACACACTGCCCTGGTATCGTCCTCGTGTCCTGACCTGTAGCCTGTCTGCTTGAACCTTGATCCATGTATCCTGATCCCTGTAACCTAAACCTGTAACCTGATCCTGAACCTGTTGTGTCCGTCCTAATCCCTGATCCCTGCTCTGCAGCCTGGTTTCCCCCTGCTTGATCCTGTCTCCCTGTCCTGATCCATCCTTACCCCATCTGCTGATCCCCCTGTGTTTGACCTCGGCCTGGCCCTGTTTATGATTCTGGTTTCCCCATTACTTGTAAATATTTGTCTGTTACTGTTATTAATTGTGGGTTCTGTTTGGTATTGGTTGTTGTGCACTGTGTGGTATTGGAGGTGGTTATATATATATTATTTCACTTATCTTTATTAACTCTTTATACTTCACTTATACGTGTTTGGTGTTCCTCTGTTGCTAGCTGCACAGTTCTGGTCACACTTGGTACGTGACACCAGCCCCCCTCACACCTGTATATATGTCAGCCCCCCACACTTGTGTATATGTCAGCCCCCCTCACACCTGTATATATGTCAGCCCCCCACACTAGGCTTGTGCAATTTGTTTCGTAACAAATCGAAATTCGTCCGAATTTAGCAACTTTCGGACATTCGAAAGCATTCGAATTTCCGAACAAAGCATTTACGAATAAAACCGAATCCAAAATAAATTATATCGCAAATAGCGAATGCCCGGATGTCTTCGGCATAATTCGTTATGAAAAAAGTTACGAATGTACAAATCCATTCGAAGCACAATAACACTCTGCTCTGCTCTCTGCTTCTCCCTCACCGTGCTGAACTCCCTCTCAAAATGGTGTACAGGGGCGGAGGCTATAGCCGCATGTAAAAAACGAAAGTAAAATACGAGATTTCGAATCGTTACAAATAACCGCTATATTTATATGTATTATATGTAATATGTATTTAGAAAAGTACAAATCCATTCGAAGCACATTAGGCATAATAGGCAGCGTCGTTGTGAGAGAAACACGGAAAATTACGAATCAACGAACCCAAAAAAAGTTACGAAAGTAGGAGTTGTGTCCAGAATCAACGAAAAACAATGTACTCTACCGAAAGTACGAATTATAAATCAACGAAAAATAAGGCTTATATTAATACGAATCATTCCGATTTAACGAAAAATGTCGCTTGCGAAAATACAAATTAGTCCGAACACGAAAAATCGTGTCTAGCAAAATTACGAACAATTACGAATCAACAGGACCGAATAGAAACGAACCGAAACTAAACAAATTTTTCCGTTGTGCACAAGTCTACCCCTTACCTGTATATATGACAGCCCCCCTCACACCTGTATATATGTCAGCCTCCCTCACGCCTGTATATATGTCAGCCCCCCACACCTGTATATATGTCAGCCCCCCTCACACCTGTATATATGTCAGCCACCCTCACGCCTGTATATTTGCCAGTCCCCCTCACACCTGTATATTTGCCAGTCCCCCTCACACCTGTATATTTGTCAGCCCCCCTCACACCTGTATATATGTCAGCCCCCCCACCTGTATATATATGTTAGCCCCACACATACAGAAATCTGTAAACACACCAGCCTCTGGCCCCTCCCTGTACACAAACAGCTACCCTCCCTTTCCTTCACAGCCCCTACTTGTAAAGGAAATCTTCTTACCTAGTCCCAGCTCATTTTCACAAAGCTGACATGTTTCTAACATGGAGGAGCACAGTACAGTCAGCTCACACGAGGGGTGCACATGCACATATTAGCCAAAGGTGGCAGTAAAGAGCTTGATGTCTAAACTCAATGACACAGAGAGCAGCAGAAGCTGCGAGATCATCTCTATAGTGCACAACATGGCTCCCCTTCACCCGTCCTGCCTTCTTCTGGCCCGGGCGGGTTTCCAGGGCCCCTTACAGTTGTATCGGCTGTACCCCCCTGATGGCGGCTTTGCCAGTACCAACCTATTCCTCCTATATAGACAATGCTTCTAACCCTACTCCCCAAAGCAGAGTGACTGCTAGAACTAGATATACAATATATTTTTAATATTCTGGGTTGAATAATAGCCAGCCTTTTTTTAACACACTGACTCTGAGCTCAAGCTGTCATGTATCTGCCCCCAGCCTGTGACTGGATAGTGGGGGAAGCAACACAATGATGAGCTCATCTCTCAGTCATTTTGCATTCTCCTTCTATCAGCATGCTCTCTGTCAGCACATGTATTGACAGGCTTCTTGTGTCCATCTTCTCCTTGCCCCAACTCTCATGTCACAGTTCTCTGACAATCCCAAGATAGTAGCTGAGAAATGCTGTATAGCAATCAACTTTAACTAAATTCACATTACCTTACCTTCACCACTCCTTTTCCCAGTGGCTGTAAATAATTTGTTTTAATATTAATCATAATATTCTAGCCAATTGGGAAAAAAAGATGATGTAATCGTATCCAGACAGACTAGAAATCAGACTTTTGAAGGTAAAGTCGATTTTTACACTGCAATTTCATAGCTGCTATCTAGGGATTTTTAAAGAATTGAGTCATGAGGAAAGGAGCAATAAACAGCTTACAACAGCCTCTATGCACAGTTACTGTAATTTGGGATAGGAATAGGAATGGCAAAAGTCACTTTAAGTTCATGTTCCAACACTTATAATTGTTGATAAAATATTAATAATAAAAACAAAAGAGCCAAATGGACAATACATCAGCATTTTTTCTTATGACATAGGTAGAAGTTTCTGATCTCTGACCCTGTAGCAAGGTTGTGGCTAAATATAAACCTCTACAGTAAGTTTATTTGCTGAACTCTTAAAGTAGAGTAAGGGAGGGTTATAACCCCTGTAAGGTTTATTTTTGCAATCTGTGTCCCATTGTGAAGATTTCTTTTCACTTCCTTTCCCATAGCCAAAACAGGAAGTGAGAGAAAATCCCTCCAGAGTTAGGGAATGCCTGGATGTCACCAGGGTCATCAGAACTAGTGTCCCCACTGGAAGATATCCCCACTATTCCTGTTCTGTGGACACCCCAAAATGTATGATTTTCTTTTGTGTTCACTTTCGGTAATACTGGTATACAGGACTAACAGAGAGGGTGAATCTTAGTGGGGGCACAGACATCAATAAAAACATAAAACACTTTTTAATCCTTTTCCACTCTATCCAAATCTAAAAAGGTTTTGCCTATACAGTAGATATATTTTAAAAGTTATTGGCCCAGCATTTTCAAAGCTCGGAATGCAGGAGAACCCCTCTTCCCTGCTATAATAATGATACCCATAGTGCCTTCAACACAGGTAATTGTATTAAACCACCAATCGCCACATAGACAAGTAACCAATCCTAATTCCTGTCCGATCACTTTCCCATGTCCTAATTTCTCTGTAATATAAATGTACATCACAGTTTCTTTGCATTATTAAAGATCAGGCTGCAGCATAAATGCCAATATCTTTCACCAGGGGTACTGCTAGGATTGTGAAATACCTGAGTCACTCCTGGATAATTCAAAGAAGGATGGTAATGGGAGCCGTGGGCATGATCACCGGTCAGGGTGCCTATGCTTACCCATGTCCACAGCCAAAAGCATCTACGATGAACACGTGAGCATCAAAACTGGACCACGGAGCAATGGAAGAAGGTGGCCTGGTCTTATGAATCAAGTTTTCTTTAACATAATATGGATGGCTGGGTGCATGTGTGTTGCTTAGCTAGAGAAGTGATGGCACCAGGATGCAGTATGGGAAGAAGGCAAAATGGTGGGGTCGTTGTGATGGTTTGGGCAATGTTCTGTATGGAAACCTTGGGTTCTGCCGTTCATGTGAATGTTACTTGACACATACCACCCACCTAAACATTGTTGGTGACCAAGTACAGCCCTTCGTGGAAATAGCATTCCCTGATAGCAGTGGCCTCTTTCAGCAGAGTAATGCACTCTGCCACACTACAAAAATGGTTCAAGAATGGTTTGAGGAACACCACAATGAACTCTCCAGATCTCAATCCAATTGAGCATCTGTGGGATGTGCTGGAAAAACAAGTCTGGTTCATTGAGGTTCCACCTTGCAACTTACAGGACTTAAAGGGATTGTAAAGGTTTTATTTTTTATTTGACAAACATGCCATACTTACCTCCTCTGTGCAAGAGTTTTGCACAGAGGGGCCATGATCCTCCTCTTCTGGGGTCCCCCAATGGCACTCCTGGCACCTCCTCTTCTTGAGTGCCCCCACGGAGATCCGCATTCCCTAGGAGCACTCGTGTGAGCACGTCCCCGAGTCCTACTGCTGCGTCCATTGACACAGACAGCAGGACTCGGCCGCGTCCCCGTCTCCTGTGTCACTGGCTTTGATTGACAGCAGCGGGATCCAATGCTCCTGCTGCTATCAATCCAGCCAATCAGGACCCATGACAGCAGCTGGAGCTGCTCTACTCATCCCCGTCGCTTGAACGATTGGGTTCAGGTAAGTAAAAGGGGGGCTCTGGGGGACTGCTGCACTACAAAAGGTTTTTCACCTTAATGCATTAAGGTGAAAAACCTTGGGTTTACAACCCCCTTATAGGATCTGATACTATTGGCTTGGTGTAAGATACTACAGCATACCTTCAGAGGTCTACTGGCATCCAAGCCTCAATGGGTTAGTGCTGTTTTGGAGGCAAAAGAGGGACTTACTCAATATTAGGTGGTTCATCATAATGTTATGACTGATTGATACTCCAACATGAAGGCTCTCGTAAACTAGATTTGGGACTGCATTATACAGAGGGGCCTTTAACAGCAACACAGGCAGAAATTAAACTCATTTTTTTTTCTTAGTGGACTAGGGAAAATCCAGCACCCTTTTCAGGGTTTTATTTCTGTCTGTCTCCCAGTTGCAGTTTTATCCTCATTTCATGTCTGATGAAACTATTGTCAGCAGGACAGGAACTATGAGTAAATCCCCCATAATGGATCCCTAGATAGCAGTAATAAACCTGACAGGAGTTACAATCCTTCCCTACTATATACACACCTAGAAAAAATGTTAGCTTGACATACACCAAACACTTTGGTCAGGAGCATGTAATTACAATATAGCATACTAAGTAAAGAGGTCAGGAGTATATAATGTAAAGAGTGCAGTGGTCAAACGTATGTCATGTACAGGCAAGCATACAGGATGCAGTCATCAGCAGTATGTATCATATCCAATGTAATGTTCAGCAGTAAGGCATATGTACTGTACAACACAGTGTACAGAGTATGGAAGTCAGGAGTATGTATTGTACCCAGATTGTTACATAATCCTGATCTCTGCACTGTTTATGATTTTCAGTAAGTTGTACAATACTAACTGTTGGACTTCCAGCATAGAGAGTGTAGAGGTCAGTGTGCTGGCATTCAGAAAAAAATTCCCTCCGGGCAAAGATCCCCCCCCCGGGGCAAAAATCTCCACCCAAGGCAAAAATCTCCCCTCCCCTCAACAATCCCCTCCATTAGCCAATTTTCTCCTCCAAGCACAAATCTCTCCCAGTAACCCAACCCCCACTAGAAAAAACTACCCCCACAAGAAAAAATTGTACACCCATCTGTTCCCAAAATCCCCTCCCTCTCTGCTTACTTCCACACCCAAAACCCACCTCTGCTCAACTTTCCATCCCAAAGTGTTTTTTCTCTGCCCCTTCTTTCATCTTTGCTCTCCAAAGCCTCAGGGTAAGCCTCCTTTTTCTTTGAGAATCCATAGAGTTTCAGGCATTGCTAGCCAGGCCAGTGAACTGAAGGTAGGGCTTAAGTCAGCATTAATATCCGACCCACTACCATGAATGCATTGTGATCATTGGTGCACTTTAAATTTTGGAATTTTACTTCTTCTGTTGCTGAGTGTTTTAAATTAGTACAAGAGTTGCATTAGCCACTTGATGGAGTGTCATCAGGACCTTCAGCTGTTTTTTTAGACCCACACAAACTAGACCACTTTAGATAGAAGACAATAACCTATCAGCATTTCATTGAAATGTGGAAGTAAATCAGAGTACCTGGAGGAAACCACAGAAGCACAGGAAGAACATGCAAACTCTGCAGATAGTGTCTTGACCGGAACTCAAACCAAGAAACTCAGCGCTGAAAGGAATACATGTAAACCACTAAGCAAATATGCTGTCCCCAAGACATTGATAAAATGGTTGGCTGATGGGTGAGGGTGGTACTGCAGCGGTAGCCAACAAGTAAACTTGGAAACTAAATTGTGGTCATGGTGTCAAGACCTGAGTCACTCAGCAGGAGATGCTGGGTACATACCACAGGTGTCCTGAACTATTAATACCCATGTCTTTCACACTGATTACTGATTCCGTAGGAATCCTGTTGTCAAGAAGCACTGGAATGTGGAAGGATGAGGTTTTTGAGATGGTATTATCAAGATCCTTTTGCATGCCGTGTTTTCCTATTATGACAGTACCAGCACAAATAATGAGTTCCTTTTACTTTACATCTTGTTTTTCTCTGATATGTTAATTTCATTATGCCATTTCATTGCTGGAGGGAAATTTGGTCCTGTCTTTAAAATAGCAGTGAACTAATTTCCAGGCTAAAATCCCAACTACTTTCCAAACTTAACGTCTTAACTTTTAAATTACATAGTTCTAAAAATGTTTGCATTGCTTTAAAAAGTCTGAAACTTTAAAAAAAAAAAGATATGGAAACTAATTTTTATCTTATTATAGTAATCCCTCATTATTTTCCACTAGGATTTTATTCATTTTCAAATAACGTTCAATGTTAGTGAAAGTTAATTAATAATTTTCTCGATTATCAGAAATGTTGTGCATTACTCTAAGCTCGTGATTTTTCTGACCTAACCTGTAATTGTGAAGTACTTACAGTACTTTTCAAGGACTAACAACATCTCTATTCAAGTTAAAATAAATAAGTACCGGTATAATAAAAGCTAAACAATAATAAAGGTAAAAATGCAACAAATATTTTTTCATACTTTTACTGAATTGCTTTCTGGACTTATATCCAGTGCTTGTATAAAATTGGTAAAATTCACCGGCATGTAAGAAAACAGAAACTGAGAAACTGTCCTCCCCCATAATCCATTTTTCTCTTTCGGGCTCCATTACTCATATTTATCTGTAAAATAATTGGCTGCTGCTTAGATTATGTTTCTTCTTTCTCTAGTTTCAAAAACTTTCACAGTTGAAATTTAAAGTTTGAATACTATAGTGAAAAGTGTAGTGTAAAAACTGTAACCCTTCTCTTGTTAAAAAAAAAAAACTGTAACCCTATAAAAAAAATTATCCTGTTCCCTTAAAGCATGAATAGCAGCACAGTGCTTGTGCTGTGTAATTTGGTCCTACGCATAATCTAAAATGCCTGGCTGATCTTGCCAGTAACTCACCTCCTGTTCTAGAGTGTCCCCACTCTGAATGAAGGAGTACAGGGGGCACATTTAACCTCTTTTTGAACATTCTTTCTGAGTTGTATGCCCAGAATTAGTATGCATATCAGGTAGGTCACAAAAATACTTGTTCAGGGTCAGTAATACAATGTAGCCAGAAGGTAAGCATAACAACCATGCACATAGCAAAATGTGGGTGTCACTCAGGTGTGAGGCAAAGTCCAGGCTTCACCTCACATAGTGCCTGGGAGGACTACAACATACATATTTTTTACTCTCTGTATGATATACACCTAGTATTTTGTGTCCCATCTACCCATTTCCCAAATAGTTAATCTCATTTGTACCTTACCAGCATTTTTTTATTGTTTTTGATACTTTTTTTTATCTGGTTTGAGATCACATTGGGTTATAGAGCAGTCTCCTCCCTTGCCATCCTATTGAGACTCCAACAGACACAAGGGTAGAATTAATAGAAGATAATTTTTTTCCCACAGAGCCAGTGACTGATAAGGAAATTTTAAACAGTCTTTTTCGCAAATTGGAAAGACTTGTGTCCACTGAATGCCACCTTTGGTGGGACATAGCTTCTCTAGAAGAATACCAGAAAGAAAATGGGATCCATAGGGGACTAAGAATCAGGAAATTTCCCTTCTTTGAAGTGGAGGATGAAGGTTTTAAATCCCAATGGACTGGTATCCTCCATGAAGCATCTAAAGGATTGATAAGACTCCTGATCAAATTCAAGGAGACAGGTGTAGACACAGTGAAAACGGAGATACATCTCACACAGCAGGATTTAGAAGGACTTCACCATCTACCAAATTTCAGACAAAAAGAAGAACATATTTTGAAAGCTATAGAGAGACTTGAAGAGCACAAACCAAAACATTCAAGTTTCTCAGAGATAAATTAGATTATACTGAAGTGGTTGTATACAGGTGGAAGACCTCCAACCAACAGTTTAGACACAGAAGGAAAAGATGTGGAGGATCAAAACATTTCATTCTTAGAAATCCATCAGCCACCACAAGTACACCCAAGAGGGTTAGCTTAAAAAAACAGCTAAACTTCATTGTCAGTGAGGCTGCTTCTATAGGGACCTTAACAGCCCCTGAGGCTAAAAAATGGGTACCTCTCCATCCAACAGCATCTATTTTCCTTCATCTTCCCAAGACACACAACCCTCTAGGTAGACCCATTGTGGCAAGTATTGTTTTTTTGGGTGGACTACTTGGAAACCTAATGGACACTCTATTACAGGCTGTGGTCAATAGAATACCCTCCCACCTACGTGACAACAAACACACTGTACAGGTATTTGAAGGCTTACATTGGAACAAGAATATGAAAGGGCTAATCTGCAATGTCAGATCCCTATACTCTAGCATACCTCATAAGTTGGGACTCCGCTAACTCAGACGCCATTTAGATCTTTACACCGGATATTCTTCTGAACTGAAATGGTTTATTTTGGAAGGGGTATAATTTCTCTTACACCACAATTACTTCCTCTTCGATAAGAAATGGTATGTACACAAACGGGGGGCCTCTTTGGGCGCCAGGTTCTTCCCCACCTATGGGTTGGTGGGAGGTAAAATACATCTACAGTGCTAACAATCCATTCAAGGGTTCCATCATCACATATTTTCACTACATAGATGACCTGATCTTCATTGTCAATCGTGACACAGCCACTGTTGAATTTTTGAACCATCTTAATAACAGTTCTTTAAATCTAAGGTTCACATCAAAAGAACATCGCACAACAAAAATTCATCTTGACCTCACTTTGTCTGGCTCTATTGAGGCAGGGATTTTTACAGTACGAGCATATAGAAAACCCTCTTCAAATAACACGCTTGGGTCTAGTTGCCACCCTACACATACCATCAAGGCCATAACATCGTATAGATGTGGAGCAGCCACATGTTCATGTGGTGACTATCTGGGTGATCCTCATCTTTTTCTGCTCCAATGTTTTTTTTTTGCCAACATCACACAATTAGTTAACTACTGTACCACACAATGTTTGTCATATATCTGGTGACATGTACCATATGCAATATTCAATATGTAGAACCACCAGGCAACTGAGTGACAGAATGAGGGACCATTTTTCAGACATCAGAATCAACAAAAATACCAGTCTGGCTAGACATTTCAATCTTCTTCACCAACAGAATATACAACCCCTCAGGTTCCAAATTGTGGAAAGGATAGATCAACCCATCTGTGGTAGCAATCGATTCTCCCTCCTGTGTAGGAGGGAAGCATTTTGGATCTTTAGATTGGATACTTGCATAACTAGAGTTCCAAACTTTGAATGGGATATTACCCATTATTATGAATAATCAGTTCCCTTCTTAGTTCTCCTCTTCATTTATTTACTTATCATGATATTCTGAACATTCCTTTCTAACTCATTTGTCTCATCACACCACTCTGTCATACACAATAGCGATGAATATCACGTTATATGTCTGAAAATTTGCCCATTTTTATTTTATGACATACTGTATATTTTTCAAACTATGAATCGAAATGACTCTCCTCATATTACTGTGCTAATTGACTCCTGTTACTTCTCCATTACACTTAGGAGTGTCTTTTTTTTAAATTGTTTTTGTTCTATTGAACATACATACATATTTTTAATTGTATCTTTAATACATTTTGTTGAATTTAATTGGCTTTAAATTGATATATGTAGGTATAGATTGACATATATAGGTATATTTTTCCTCATATAGACACCTTGATTGGTCAGTTTGATATTATAGCTTTAAGCTTTTCCATCGTTTTGGGTTTAGCATAAGCAGAGTCCCTTTGGTTTTGATTTTCATATTTTGACTTCCACTTACACACTCGCTGTCGTCCGTTTATGTCATCTATCTTTATTCCATATGACAGCCGATGATGCTTCTTAAAATTCCCCCTCTTACTGAGAACTCCTATCCCCATAATTAGCGCCAAAAGGCAGTGCGAAACACTTTAGAGCCTGGCCTGGTCAGAGTGCAAGCCAAGGCTGCCATTCACTTCTCTACACATGGGTCTGCCATTGTTGTGTGGATCATGGATTTCTTTACCTGACATAAAATCCATGCAAATAGCATATTTGGAAGGATAAGTCAGCAATGGCAATTGCATTTCCACAGAAGAATTTCCCATTCCTTTCTTCATAAGATTTCACTGATAAGATAAGCAATTTTAAATAATCTATTATTTTTATTGGAAATAAGCTAAGTATGGAACTACCCTTTCAATTATAGTTACTGTACATCTTCAGCTCTCTTCTAATAAAAATGATGGGTAATGCGCAGTTTACAATGGTTTCGATTATCAGTCAAATCATAGAAAAAAATACAATTTCAATTCATTGTAAATTGTCATAGAAAGCTACTTTTTTATTGTTATTATTATTATTATCTCTTCGGTTGCTTAAATATTGGAAGAAAATTTTCAGCTGTAAAATTGAGCAGTTCTGTAAATAGGTAAAACTGGGTAATCAAATATGTCTGCCTGCCAATATTCAAGCAAGTCAGAAGTGTTCAATTCACTGAAAAATATAGTTAAAAAAATATTGTTAATTGCTTTAGTCACATCTACTGAGGTCTAATTTACATGAAGGAGATCCAGGGTTTAACATTTAAAGTTTCCTAAGTCTCATAGTTTACATGAAGGGCTCTCAGAGTTATTTAGCTATCTCTGAAATTTTAATTTTTCTATGTGGACGTGACAAAATCGAAAGTGTGTTTTGGTAATTCAAATAATATTTTTGTTAGGGGTCCAAAACTAGCAAGCTTTGCAAATTAAGTTCTTCTGGGAGGAAAGAAATGTCTCCTCTGTGCAGCAATGCCAACTTTCTTCAGACAGATCATCATGTCCAACATCTTAATTTGCAGCAAGACAAACGTGCCTGCCAGCAGCAAGATGCTGGGACCTTAAGATAAAAATCCCTCTTGCTGTACAGTTTTTTACAGTAACTGCCAGCTCACCAATTATAGAAAGTACAAAAGGTTACAGAGTATTCTAGCAATACAATTGCAGAGTTTTTTCCATGATCTTTGACAATATTATTATACAGTAAATATATAGGAGTTTTCAATTGATGTCGTTTTTTGGTTTAATCTTTTTTTTTTTTTTTTGGGTTCAAAAATGGTAGAAAATAATTAAGCACAAAGCATTGGTTATTTTCTTTAAAGGAGATCTAATCTCTAATTGGTCAGCGTTTATTTGGATAAAGTATGGTGCAGCATAAACAAGTTTTTATTCTTTCTAGCAGCTCAGTGCTACTGACCTCCCCCAGCCTCTTTCAGCCACTTCCTGTCTACAAGTACAGTACTCGCTTCAACATTGCCTGCACAGCAATGGACTGGCCTCCTGATAGTGACAATGACAGATCATGCCTGTGTAATGTTTATCAGCACAGCCACTTGTATCCTACAGGGTGACAACACAGGGTCAAAACTGAGGGAGAGTTGTCACTCTATAACAATAAGTGACTATAAAAGGAACCTAATGACAGCATCACTAGGAATTGTGTTAATGAAAGCTGCAAATTGAAAATTAATAAGAACAACTTTTGAAATTATGTATCACTTTTGAAAACTATATCAGATTGTTCTAACATAGTTTAAACTAAGTATAGGATGAAAAAAAAAACTAAGATGGTTGCAGCATAAAACATGTGAGGGGGAACACCGTCCTTTACTGTTATGAGGGCTGTGGAGGTGTGGAGGAAGATGTGTGCAGAGGTAGGGGGATGGGGGCAGAGTGGTAGGTGCAGAGGTCAGAACCCAGCAAGAGGGGTGGAAATGAAATACTGCACACAGCGCACCCCTGAACGCTGCGCTCCATGTGTAGCGCACCCCTGAACCCTGCGCTCCATGTGTAGCGCACTCCTAAACTCTATTCTCCGTGTGAAGCGCACTCCTAAACTCTACGCTCCATGTGAAGCACACTCCTGAACTCTGTGCTCTGTGTGAAGCTCACTCCTAAACTCTGCTCTCCATATGAAGAACACTCCGGAACTCTGTGCTCCGTGTGAAGCACACTCCTGAACTCTGCGCTCTGTATGAAGCGCACTCCTGAACTCTGTGCTCCGTGTGATGCGCACTCCTGAACTCTGCGCTCCGTATGTAGCGCACTCCTGAACTCTGCCCTCCGTATGCAGCGCACTCCTGAACTCTGCACTCCATCAGAAGCGCACTCCTGAACACTGCACTCCATGTGTAGCGCACTCCTGAATTCTGAGCTCCATGTGTAGCGCCCTATAGGATGAAAAAAAATAAAAATAAGATGTTTGCAGCATAAAAGTTTTGAATGGGGGAACCTGGTCCTCTATTGTTATGAGGGCTGTGGAGGTGTGGAGGAAGATGTGTGCAGAAATGGGGAGATGGGGGCAGAGTGGTAGGTGCAGAGGTCAGAACCAAGCAAGAGGGGTAGAAATTAAATACTGCACATTGCACATAGTGCACCCCTGAACCCTGCGCTCCATGTGTAGTGCACCCCTGAACACTACGTTCCATGTGAAACGCACTCCCGAACTCTGCGCTCCGTATGAAGCACACTCCTGAACTCTGCGCTCCGTGTGATGCACAATCCTGAACTCTGCCCTCCATATGTAGCACACTCTTGAACTCTGCGCTCTGTATGCAGCGCACTCCTGAACTCTGTGCTCTGTCAGAAGCGCACTCCTGAACTCTGTGCTCCATATGAAGTGCACTTCTGAACTCTGCACTCCGTAAGAAGTGCACTCCTGAACTCTGCGCTCCATGTGATGTGCACTTCTGAAGTCTGCGCTCTGTATGTAGCACACTCCTGAACACTGTGCTCCATGTGATGCGCACCCCTGAACTCTGCCCTCCGTATGTAAGCACACTCCTTAATACTGCGATCCATATGCAGCGCACTCCAGAACTCTGCGCTCCATATGTAGTGCACTCCTGAACTCTGCGCTCCATATGTAGCACACTCCTGAACTCTGCACTCCATGTGTAGTGCACTCCTGAACTCTGCACTCCATGTGTACCGCACTCCTGAACTCTGAGCTCCGCGTGTAGCACACTCCTAAATTCTGAGCTCTGTATGTAGCGCACTATAGGATGAAAAAAAAACTAAGATGTTTGCAGCATAAAATGTGTAAGTGGGGGAACACAGTCCTCTATTGTTATGAGGGCTGTGGAGGGGTGGAGGAAGATGTGTGCAGAGGAGGGGGCATGGGGGCAGAGTGGTGGGTGCAGAGGTCAGAACCCAGCAGAAGGGGTGGAAATGAAATACTGCACATTGCACATAGCGCACCCCTTGAACCCTGCTATCCATGTGTAGCGCACCCCTGAACCCTGCTATCCATGTGCAGCGCACTCCTGAACCATATATAGATCAGGGCTCTGAGTTCACTTTGACTTTCACTGTAGTACACGTGTTTTCCTGAATTTGTTATATTCATAGTACTAATTAATTAAAGTTGTTGAGTGCACCAAAATTCAGTATATGCAGAAACAATTTTCTATTTCCTACTAGATTTCTGTTATTCTGAACTGAGTGGATAAGCTAGTTAAGCTAAATATAATCAAGTACATTTCATTTACAAACAAGAGTGAGTAACAAGAAGAGAGAGCTGAATGATGCCCTTGCACTGCCCAATCAGAAGGCTGGGCTGTGTTCTTAGACCAGCTTTTGTGGCTTGCAGGAATGAAGACTGAAGACCTGGCTGTGCTGTCTGACAGGGGTATTTGGATCAGAAAACTGGTTTACAGAATCACAAATCTTTTGGTAAGTAAAGTAGATCCACTATTGCATTTAACTGTGTGATTAGCTAAAGGGCTGAAGGTAAATATCTTTATCCATTGAATAGAAACGTATTTCAGTGCATATGTACAAAAGTGAGTACACCCCTCAAATTTTTGTCAATATTTTATTATATATTTTCATGTGACAACACTAAAGAAATTATACTTTGCTACAATGTAAAGTAGTGAGTGTCAAGCTTGTATAACAGTGTAAATTGGCTGTCCCCTAAAAATAACTCAACACACAGCCAATAATGTCTAAACTGCTGGCAACAAAAGTGAGTACACCCCCAAGTGAAAATGTCCAAATTGGGCCCAAAGTGTCAATATTTTGTGTGGACACCATTATTTTCCAGCACTGTCGTAACCCTCTTGGGCATGGAGTTCACCAGAGCTTCACAGGTTGCCACTGGAGTCCTCTTCCACTCCTCCATGATGACATCATGGAGCTGATGGATGTTAGAGACCTTGCACTCCTCCACCTTCCATTTGAGGATGCCCCACAGATGCTCAATAGGGTTTAGGTCTGGAGACATGCTTGGCCAGTCAATCACATTCACCTTTGCAGGGCAGCATATGTTGGAATACTGCCTTGCGGCCCAGTCTCCGAAGGGAGGGGATCATGCTCTGCTTCAGTATGTCACAGTACATGTTGGCATTTCATGGTTCCCTCAATGAACTGTAGCTCCACAGTGTAGGCAGTACTTATGCAGCCCCAGACCATGACACTCCCACCACCATGCTTGACTGTAGGCAATACACACTTGTCTTTGTATTCTTCACCTGTTTGCCGCCACACACACTTGACAACATCTGAACCAAATAAGTTTATCTTGGTCTCGTCAGACTACAGGACCTGTTTCCAGTAATCCATGTCTTTAGTCTGCTTGTCTTCAGCAAACTGTTTTCAGGCTTTCTTGTGCATCGTCTTTTTTAACAAGAGACCTGTGCATCATCTTTTGAAGAGGCTTCCTTCTGAGATGACAGCCATGCAGACCAATTTAATGCAGTGTGCGACGTATGGTCTGAGCACTGACAGGCTGACCCCTACCTCTTTAACCTCTGCTGCAAAGCTGGCAGCACTCATACGTCTATTTACCAAAGACAACCTCTGGATATGACGCTAAGCACATGCACTAAACTTCTTTGGTCGTCCATGTCGAGGCCTGTTATGAGTGGAACCTGTCCTTTTAAACCGATGTATGGTCTTCGCCGCCGTGCTGAAGCTAAATTTTAGGGTCTTGGCAATCTGCTTATACCCTAGGCCATCTTTATGTAGAGCAACGATTCTTTTTTTCAGAGCCTCAGAGAGTTCTTTGCCGTGGGGTGCCATGTTGAACTTCCAGTAAACAGTATGAGAGAGTGAGAGCGATAACACCAAATTTAACACACCTGCTCCCCATTCACACCTGAAACCTTGTAACATTAATGAGTCACATGACACCGTTAAGGGAAAATGCCTAATTGGGCCCAATTTGGATAATAAATTTACAAAAATGTGTGAGGAGTGTACTCATTTTTGTGAGATACTGTGTATATATATATATATATATATATATACACATATACTGTATATATATATATATATATAACCAGCTTCAGGTGGGTTACTTCCCTCTAGTCCTTGGAATGGAGTGGAGAACCGTCAAGGTGGGCTCCCAAATCCCACTGATCAGTGGGATTTGGGAGCCCACCTTGACGGTTCTCCACTCCATTCCAAGGACTAGAGGGAAGTAACCCACCTGAAGCTGGTTATTTTTCATCCCCCGTGAGTTAGTTACTTCTATCAACATGGAAGTTAATGGTTCTACTTTCTCATTTACACAAGAGGAAGCCACACAAATCATGTCTCAAATCTCTGGATCAAGGAACTTCCTGATCGGGAATTCACCGATCCACAATACCCGAATATGGGAGAAGTTATATAAGAAACATACATCACTTGAATTACATGGACTTACCCTTGCTGAATACCATCGGGTGCAGAGAATCCCACGAGGCCTTCGGGTTAGATTGACCCCTACACTATTTAGTGATAACGAGGAATACAAAGCAACCTTTATGCAGATTCTCAACAAATGCTCCTTTGATCTGATGACATTGACCATTTCATACATTCATAAAGAATTGGCTGCTGTATCAGAGCAACTGTTGAAAGTGGAGCATGATTTAAAAACCTCCATGTCGTTGGAAGAGTTTACCAAGTTAAAAGAGTCGGTTGACGAGATTGGGAACAGACATAGAGCGGACCTCGAGGTAAGGAAGCGTAACAAATTTGACCGGGACATCGAGGATTATGAAAGGAATCAAGTGTATCGCTGGCCTCGCCAATACAACAGACGCGGTCGTTCTGACTATGGGGGAACCCGTAGAGATCTATCCGATAATTCCTCTGCCAACACGGATACTGATTCCTCATCCACTTTTTTAACACAAGGTCGGAGAGGAGGTTCGTCCCGGATGGAGACGCGGTCCCGGGCCGGCAGGGACGAGGCACCTGGCGTGGACCGGCACCGTCCCCCCCGGGGTTACCGAGGTCGAGCTCGTTAGATCTGATTCACAACATTTCACGGCATGTCCTGTCTCCAGAGGAGGTAAGAGTGATCAACCGAGGTCTTTCTTTTTGTCCTAAAAGCCATTTGAATGTATTTCAACTTGACCAGGATTTATACCGACTGTTTCGCAACATCAGATGGAGGGTACATTTTACACATAGACCCTTTATTGAGGAGAATTATACTGATTGCACATTGAACTGTAAATCTTTAGGTTTGTGGGTGAAAACCAAATCGGTGCCACCCACTACCTATGCCCCGGTTGAGACTTTTGTTAAAACGGTCACTGAAGAGATTAAAGAGCTGGTATCACACATTGACTATAGAGACCATGTTCCTAATAATTTATCCCACGAGGAAAGGGATGCTCTTAGGAATCTCAGCCGAAGGGATGATGTTATATTCAAACCTGCGGATAAAGGGGGAAAAATTGTTATAATGGACCCCCAACTGTATGAGGAAGAAATCCTCCGTCAGTTGGAAGATAAGTCGGTATATAAACAAGTAGCTACAGACCCTACCTGGCAAATAAGGAAAAATTTGGAAAACACTTTGAAATCTGCACTTAGAGATGGGGTGATCACCCGTGACCTTTTTGAATTCCTGTTACCTACCCACACACGAATACCAGTGTTATACACCTTACCTAAAATACATAAGGACAGTTGTTCTCCACCTGGCCGTCCGATTGTATCGGGACGTGATTCCATTTTTGTCCCGACTGCACAGTTTTTGGACAAAATTTTGTCCCCACTTGTTAAAAGCACCAGATCATACATTAAGGACACTGATGATTTTTTTAAAAAGATTAGACAATACTCTCGATGCAAAGGAGATGAAATTTTGGTTACCTGGGATGTTACAAGCCTATATACATCCATTCCGCATCATGCAGGCATTTGTGCCGCTATTGGTCTTATCAGAAGTAGCAATGAGTACTCCGAGGCACAGATCTCCCTTTTTGAAGATTTATTCCAACTGTTATTGTCGAATAATTATTTTTTATTTAAGGACCAATTTTTTGTACAGTTATCTGGAGTTGCGATGGGCTTGAATGTCGCACCGCCTTATGCATGCACTTTCATGAATGAATTTGAACATAAATATGTTTTTCCGAATGCATTATTCCAAGAGCATTGTGTCACTTGGTGGCGTTTTATAGATGACGTCTTTGCGATTTGGTGTGGCGACATTCAGTCACTAACCAGTTTTGATGCTATGTTGAGCGAATTCTGTCCAGAAATTAAATTCAAAATAAATATTGGGGGAGTGTCAGTTCCATTTTTAGACACCAGAATTTACATTGAGCATGGTCGTTTGGAATCAGATTTATATACCAAACCTACTGATAGAAATCAGTTACTATCTTTTGACAGTTTCCATCCCCCCCATGTATTCAGATCGATTATTAAGAGTCAATTACTACGAGTGAAACGTATAGTGAGTAATGAAGCAACTAGGGAAATAAGGATTAAAGAAATGTGTTCTAAGTTCTGTGAACGAGGATATCCTCAAAGAATAGTCTCTCAGGAATTGAGTAAAATACAACAAGGGGAAAGGAATGCAATTAGTAGTAGACGTAAAGTATCAGTGGCAAGATTACCTTTTTCCATGCAATTTCACAGTTATAGTGATCAGATCTTCAAAATTATCAGTAAGCACTGGCCTCTTCTGAAGCGTGCTTACCCGCAGATTGATGTCTTTCAGCAGGTCCCCATTAAAGCTTTTCGTAGAAATAAGACTCTACGTGACTCTCTTGTGAGATCAGAATATAGATCTAAAGAACGGGGAATAAAGACCACTTTTTTGGGAAAGAAAAGGAAAGGATGCTATCCTTGTTTAAACTGCATTCAGTGCAACCTTATGGCTAAGGGTGATCACTTTATTAATCCCAGTAATGGGGATAGGATCATCATTAAGAATTTTTTCACATGCCAGTCCTCTTATGTTGTGTATATCCTTATGTGTCCATGCAATATGATTTATGTTGGGGAAACAACTAGGCTTGTGCAATTCGTTTCGTAACGAATCGAAATTCGTCCGAATTTAGCAACTTTCGGACATTCGGAAGCATTCGAATTTCCGAACAGAGCAATTACGATTAAAACCGAATCCGAAATAAATTATACCGCAAAATAGCGAATGCCCGAAGGTCTTCGGCATAATTCGTTATGAAAAAAGTTACGAATGTACGAATCCATTCGAAGCACAATAACACTCACTCTGCTCTCTGCTTCTCCCTCACCATGCTGAACTCCCTCTCAAAATGGTGTACAGGGGGCGGAGGCTATAGCCGCATGAAAAAACGAAAGTAAAATACGAGATTTCGAATCCATTCGAAGCACAATAACACTCACTCTGCTCTGCTCTCTGCTTCTCCCTCACCGTGCTGAACCCTCTCAAAATGGTGTACAGGGGCGGAGCCTATAGCCGCATGTAAAAAACGAAAGTAAAATACGAGATTTCGAATCGTTACAAATAACCGCTATGTATTTAGAAAAGTACAAATCCATTCGAAGCACATTAGGCATAATAGGCAGCGTCGTTGTGAGAGAGACACGGAAAATTACGAAACAACGAACCCCAAAAAAGTTACGAAAGTAGGAGTTGTGTCCAGAATCAACGAAAAACAACGTACTCTACCGAAAGTACGAATTATAAAGCAACAAAAAATTCAACGAAAAATGTCGCTTGCAAAAATACGAATGAGTCCGAACACGAAAAATCCCGTCTAGCAAAATTACGAATGATTACGAATCAACAGGACCGGAAAGAAACGAACCGAAACGGAACAAATTTTTCCGTTGTGCACAAGTCTAGAAACAACCCAGAAAATAAAGGACAGAATTGCTCAGCATCGCAGCACCATTAGACACAAACAGCCTGGTTTGCCTGTCTCCAAACATTTTTTGGAGAAGGGACATCGGGACTCAGATTTAAGATTCATAGTCCTGGAAGATATTCCACGGGATAGGAGAGGGGGTGATCGGATCATGAGATTAAAGCAACGAGAGGTGTGGTGGATTAACAGGTTACAGTCCCTACATCCGAGGGGTATGAACAGGGACTATGACCTGTATTTATTCTTGTAAATGCCTTTTTGAGATTCCAGCACTCTGTATTTTTTCTTCATAGATGGTGACTAAATAAAGACTGGTCGGGTTCGTGAAATGAAATAAGAAATGAAATAAGAAATAAGAAATATGAAAAAGCATACATGTACATTTGGAATATCGTTCCTCTTTTTCGATATGTTAGAATGATCGTATCGTTTTGTTTTGTTGATCTCATGCTATGCAGGCCATGGATGTCGATAATTGGTATGACATTTCGTGGTTAATGTGGGAAATTGTATTCCAGTAACTTTGTGGTTCTAAAGAACCCTTTAGGGTTAATGGAACTCTGATGTATCTTGTCGGATTGTTTTCTTGATCCAGCAGGATGGGATACACCTGTGGGGTGACGCCTTCAGGTGTTGGGATATAATGAGTCTTTTTTGAATTGTATTTTCACAATAAGCCTGTAAGCCTGAGGAAGAGCAGGGATGCTCGGAACTGTACAGTGGCTATGCTGTTATACCATGTCATGCTATGCTCTTTTGAAGTAAAGGAAATCGTTTGAATGCCATTGGAGTTATTGTCCCTTCGTTTCTATATATATATATATATATATATATATATATATATATATATATATATATATATATATGTTAGGGTTGTCCCGATACCGATACTAGTATCGGTATCGGTACCGATACTGAGCATTTCCCCAAGTACTTGTACTCAGGGGAAATGCTCCGATGCTTCACCCGATACCTGGGCAGTCAGGGATGATCGGTGCGGCGGGGGAGTTTCAAGCACTGATCTCCCTGTATACATTTCAATACAGCCTGACAGCTTCTCCCCCTGGACCCCCCCCCTTTTCAGCTGCTTTAGCGAAATATATACATCGGTGCTTCTAAACTCCCCCCAACGCCGCACCAATCACCGTGGACTGTCCCTGTATCCCCCTCCGTGCTGCTGCTGCTGCTGCTGTCTTTCTCCATGCTCTGTGTCCCGTGTCCTCCTCCGTGATGCTGCTCTCCCCCTCCACATTCTGTTTCCCCCTACATGCTGCTCTCCCCCTCCGCTGCTGTCCACGCTCCGTGTCCCACTCCTGCTGCTCTTCCCCTCTGCGCTCCGTGTCCCCCTCCATGTCCTCCTCCACTCCCACTGTCCTCTGTATCTCAGGATGGAGAGCGGAGGTAGGAGCTGCTAAACCCGGCTCCTACCTTTTCTGAATGAACAGAGTCAGTCATCACTGACTCTGTCCATTCATATAACTGAAACATCGTAACCTGTGTTTACGATGCTTCAGTTTATGAATGGAGAGGAGCCTCCTGTCCATTCATTTTATCTGAGGCTGCAGAGAAAGGGACTGGGGAATCTGTGACCCTAGTCCCTTTCCTTTCTCTGTCTCAAAGGGGAGATGTCAGAGGTCTGTTAAGACTAGGGATGGGCCCGGTGCTCGATTCGAACCCATGTTCGAATCGAGCACCGGGCGTTCGCTCGCTCGTCGAGCCCAGAACTATTTGGGCCGTTCGCATCACATTCGTGTGATGCGAGCGGCCCCGCAATGCATTGCGGCCGGCGCGGCCGGCGCAGTGCATTGCTGGCTGATGATTGGCCAAGCATGCACTGTGACCCCGCATGCTTGGCCAATCACAGCGCCCGAAACTCGGAGAGCAATAATTGGCTACAGGCAGGACGCCTGTAGCCAATTACAGCTCAGGGGCTTTAGTACATGCCCCACCATTTAAAAGGCCGCCACGCCATCGGCCCCGGTCACATGAGTTCCGGCTTTAGGAGAGATCAGTCTGCTGATTCTGTCTTTGCTTGATACTGAAAGATTTGCTCTTCTTTGCTAAACCATTGGCTATTTCTTTGCTAAACCATTGCTACCTAAGTCATTGATCGTTCATTGCTGCTGATTGCACAGTTAGCGTGTTATTAGCTGCTGCTGGGGATTAGTCTGGTGCGTGCTTACTGTTAGTACAGTATTGCAGTAGTACCAACCGCAGTGCTGTTAGCACAGCATTGCACCCCAACAGCACCCATAGGACTTCTAGTGTGTTAGTGGCAGCAAACAGAGCTCCTATATTTTCTTCTCAGCAGCACCCATAGGACTTCTAGTGTGTTAGTGGCAGCAAACAGAGCTCCTATATTTTCTTCTCAGCAGCACCCATAGGACTTCTAGTGTGTTAGTGGCATCACACAGAGCTCCTATATTTTCTTCTCAGCAGCACCCATAGGACTTCTAGTGTGTTAGTGGCAGCAAACAGAGCTCCTATATTTTCTTCTCAGCAGCACCCATAGGACTTCTAGTGTGTTAGTGGCAGCAAACAGAGCTCCTATATTTTCTTCTCAGCAGCACCCATAGGACTTCTAGTGTGTTAGTGGCATCACACAGAGCTCCTATATTTTCTTCTCAGCAGCACCCATAGGACTTCTAGTGTGTTAGTGGCAGCAAACAGAGCTCCTATATTTTCTTCTCAGCAGCACCCATAGGACTTCTAATGTGTTAGTGGCATCACACAGAGTTCCTATATTTTCATCTCAGAAGCACCCATAGGACTTCTAGTGTGTTAGTGGCATCACACAGAGCTCCTATATTTTCTTCTCAGAAGCACCCATAGGACTTCTAGTGTGTTAGTGGCAGCAAACAGAGCTCCTATATTTTCTTCTTAGCAGCACCCATAGGACTTCTAATGTGTTAGTGGCATCACACAGAGTTCCTATATTTTCATCTCAGAAGCACCCATAGGACTTCTAGTGTGTTAGTGGCATCACACAGAGCTCCTATATTTTCTTCTCAGAAGCACCCATAGGACTTCTAGTGTGTTAGTGGCAGCAAACAGAGCTCCTATATTTTCTTCTCAGCAGCACCCATAGGACTTCTAGTGTGTTAGTGGCATCACACAGAGTTCCTATATTTTCATCTCAGAAGCACCCATAGGACTTCTAGTGTGTTAGTGGCATCACACAGAGCTCCTATATTTTCTTCTCAGCAGCACCCATAGGACTTCTAGTGTGTTAGTGGCATCACACAGAGCTCCTATATTTTCATCTCAGAAGCACCCATAGGACTTCTAGTGTGTTAGTGGCATCACACAGAGCTCCTATATTTTCTTCTCAGCAGCACCCATAGGACTTCTAGTGTGTTAGTGGCAGCAAACAGAGCTCCTATATTTTCTTCTCAGCAGCACCCATAGGACTTCTAGTGTGTTAGTGGCATCACACAGAGCTCCTATATTTTCTTCTCAGCAGCACCCATAGGACTTCTAGTGTGTTAGTGGCAGCAAACAGAGCTCCTATATTTTCTTCTCAGCAGCACCCATAGGACTTCTAGTGTGTTAGTGGCATCACACAGAGCTCCTATATTTTCATCTCAGAAGCACCCATAGGACTTCTAGTGTGTTAGTGGCATCACACAGAGCTCCTATATTTTCTTCTCAGCAGCACCCATAGGACTTCTAATGTGTTAGTGGCATCACACAGAGTTCCTATATTTTCATCTCAGAAGCACCCATAGGACTTCTAGTGTGTTAGTGGCATCACACAGAGCTCCTATATTTTCATCTCAGAAGCACCCATAGGACTTCTAGTGTGTTAGTGGCAGCAAACAGAGCTCCTATATTTTCTTCTTAGCAGCACCCATAGGACTTCTAATGTGTTAGTGGCATCACACAGAGTTCCTATATTTTCATCTCAGAAGCACCCATAGGACTTCTAGTGTGTTAGTGGCATCACACAGAGCTCCTATATTTTCTTCTCAGAAGCACCCATAGGACTTCTAGTGTGTTAGTGGCAGCAAACAGAGCTCCTATATTTTCTTCTCAGCAGCACCCATAGGACTTCTAGTGTGTTAGTGGCATCACACAGAGTTCCTATATTTTCATCTCAGAAGCACCCATAGGACTTCTAGTGTGTTAGTGGCATCACACAGAGCTCCTATATTTTCTTCTCAGCAGCACCCATAGGACTTCTAGTGTGTTAGTGGCATCACACAGAGCTCCTATATTTTCATCTCAGAAGCACCCATAGGACTTCTAGTGTGTTAGTGGCATCACACAGAGCTCCTATATTTTCTTCTCAGCAGCACCCATAGGACTTCTAGTGTGTTAGTGGCATCACACAGAGCTCCTATATTTTCTTCTCAGCAGCACCCATAGGACTTCTAGTGTGTTAGTGGCAGCAAACAGAGCTCCTATATTTTCTTCTCAGCAGCACCCATAGGACTTCTAGTGTGTTAGTGGCATCACACAGAGCTCCTATATTTTCTTCTCAGCAGCACCCATAGGACTTCTAGTGTGTTAGTGGCAGCAAACAGAGCTCCTATATTTTCTTCTCAGCAGCACCCATAGGACTTCTAGTGTGTTAGTGGCATCACACAGAGCTCCTATATTTTCATCTCAGAAGCACCCATAGGACTTCTAGTGTGTTAGTGGCATCACACAGAGCTCCTATATTTTCTTCTCAGCAGCACCCATAGGACTTCTAGTGTGTTAGTGGCAGCAAACAGAGCTCCTATATTTTCATCTCAGAAGCACCCATAGGACTTCTAGTGTGTTAGTGGCATCACACAGAGCTCCTATATTTTCATCTCAGAAGCACCCATAGGACTTCTAGTGTGTTAGTGGCATCACACAGAGCTCCTATATTTTCTTCTCAGAAGCACCCATAGGACTTCTAGTGTGTTAGTGGCAGCAAACAGAGCTCCTATATTTTCTTCTCAGCAGCACCCATAGGACTTCTAGTGTGTTAGTGGCATCACACAGAGTTCCTATATTTTCATCTCAGAAGCACCCATAGGACTTCTAGTGTGTTAGTGGCATCACACAGAGCTCCTATATTTTCTTCTCAGCAGCACCCATAGGACTTCTAGTGTGTTAGTGGCATCACACAGAGCTCCTATATTTTCATCTCAGAAGCACCCATAGGACTTCTAGTGTGTTAGTGGCATCACACAGAGCTCCTATATTTTCTTCTCAGCAGCACCCATAGGACTTCTAGTGTGTTAGTGGCAGCAAACAGAGCTCCTATATTTTCTTCTCAGCAGCACCCATAGGACTTCTAGTGTGTTAGTGGCATCACACAGAGCTCCTATATTTTCTTCTCAGCAGCACCCATAGGACTTCTAGTGTGTTAGTGGCAGCAAACAGAGCTCCTATATTTTCTTCTCAGCAGCACCCATAGGACTTCTAGTGTGTTAGTGGCATCACACAGAGCTCCTATATTTTCATCTCAGAAGCACCCATAGGACTTCTAGTGTGTTAGTGGCATCACACAGAGCTCCTATATTTTCTTCTCAGAAGCACCCATAGGACTTCTAGTGTGTTAGTGGCAGCAAACAGAGCTCCTATATTTTCTTCTCAGCAGCACCCATAGGACTTCTAGTGTGTTAGTGGCAGCAAACAGAGCTCCTATATTTTCATCTCAGAAGCACCCATAGGACTTCTAGTGTGTTAGTGGCATCACACAGAGCTCCTATATTTTCATCTCAGAAGCACCCATAGGACTTCTAGTGTGTTAGTGGCATCACACAGAGCTCCTATATTTTCTTCTCAGCAGCACCCATAGGACTTCTAGTGTGTTAGTGGCATCACACAGAGCTCCTATATTTTCATCTCAGAAGCACCCATAGGACTTCTAGTGTGTTAGTGGCATCACACAGAGCTCCTATATTTTCTTCTCAGCAGCACCCATAGGACTTCTAGTGTGTTAGTGGCAGCAAACAGAGCTCCTATATTTTCTTCTCAGAAGCACCCATAGGACTTCTAGTGTGTTAGTGGTATCACACAGAGTTCCTATATTTTCATCTCAGAAGCACCCATAGGACTTCTAGTGTGTTAGTGGCATCACACAGAGCTCCTATATTTTCTTCTCAGCAGCACCCATAGGACTTCTAGTGTGTTAGTGGCATCACACAGAGCTCCTATATTTTCATCTCAGAAGCACCAATAGGACTTCTAGTGTGTTAGTGGCAGCAAACAGAGCTCCTATATTTTCTTGTCAGCAGCACACATAGTACCTATAGTGTGTTAGTGTCAGCACCCATAGGACCTACAGTGTGTTGTGAGCACACATAGGAGTTCTATTTTTTATACTATATACACTACCGACTACAATGGCTGGAAGACCGCCAAGGAGAGGCAGAGCGTGCCGAGGCAAGAACACAGGGCAGGCAGGCTCTGTTTCTAGAGACAACAGTGCTGGCCGTGGACGTGGTCGTGCATCGTCATCAGCACGTGGCCATGGGACACGCTTGTCTTTGTTTTCGGCAGCTGGACATGTGGAGCCGCATCATGCCGAAGGCTTGGTAGAATGGATGACCAAGCCCTCCTCATCCTCCTCATCCTCTCTCACCCAGGCTCAGGGTACTGGCAGAGCAGCTGCCAACGCGTACTCAATGGCATCATCAGACACCCCTTCCCTAGACCCACCATGTCCTCCTGAGGAGTCCCCCGAACTGTTTGAGCACAGTGTTGGGTACATGCTCCAGGAGGATGCCCAACGATTCGAAGGCTCGGATGATGATACCCAGCTTGAGGAAGTCAGTAGTGTGCGCGCAGAGAGAGGGGATGCTGAAGGACAGCAATCTGGCAGTAGTGTTCCACCAGCTGCAGCTTACTGCCAGGTTTGCTCTAGTGGTGAAGAGGGAGGGGATGATGAGGTCACTGACTCCACGTGGGTGCCTGAAGGGAGAGAGGAGGAGGAGGAGGAGGATGCAGCGTCACATGTCCAACGAGGCAGGATGCCCCCTGGAGGCCAGCTAGAGGCCAGCACAGCAACTGTACCACACCGCAGAGCTCCGCCTGTGCAGGGCGCTGCCTCTGCACGTTATCACAAAAGTTCTTTGGTGTGGGCCTTTTTTGAGACGAGTGCATCAGATCGCACCACTGCTATTTGCAATATTTGTCTCAAGCGTATCTCGCGTGGCCAAAACATCAGCCGCTTGGGCACCACAAGCATGAGCAGACATATGTCGACCTGCCATGCAGCTCGTTGGCAAGCACACATAAAAGACCCACACCAAAGAACAAAGCGGACCTCTCCTTGCTCCTCATCAGCTGGGATCTCCATCCCCACTATATCTTCAGTCCTCTCTGAAAGCTGCTCTGAGAGGACTGAAGGTGTAGAATTAGGTGTGTCACAACCAAGTACTTGCAGTACACCGACGTCCGATTGTAGCAGGCAAATTTCCCTGCCCCAGCTGCTGGACCGTCGAAAGAAGTATACTCCCAGCCATCCACATGCCCAGCGGTTGAATGCTAGCTTGGCTAAATTGCTAGCACTTCAACTGCTGCCTTTTCAGTTGATAGACTCGGCCCCCTTCCGTGAGTTTGTTCAATGTGCGGTTCCTCAGTGGCAGGTTCCCAAACGCCACTTTTTCTCACGGAAGGCGATTCCGTCTCTCTACTGGCATGTGGAAGGCAATGTCCATGCCTCGCTGGACAGGGCGGTCAGCGGTAAGGTGCATATTACCGCTGACTCATGGTCCAGCAGGCATGGACAGGGACGTTATCTTTCTTTCACGGCCCATTGGGTCACTCTATTGGCAGCTGGGAGGGATGCAGGACAAGGTGCAGTAGTGTTGGAGGTTGTTCCGCCACCACGCCTCCAAAATGCTACTACTGGTTGTGACACACCTCTCTCCTCCACCCCCTCCTCTTCTTCTTCCTCCATGTCCTCTTCGAGTGCTCTGTCCTCGGAACCAGCGGTGCTCCGTAGGCGTACAAGAGGCTACGCGAGTACGCAGGCAAAAAGATGCCATGCCGTGCTTGCGCTGGTGTGTTTGGGGGACAGGAGCCACACTGGGCCAGAGGTTCTGGCAGCTCTGCAGGGGCAGGCCGAGAGGTGGTTGACGCCACGCCAGCTTAAGCCAGGAATGGTCGTTTCTGATAATGGCACCAACCTCCTCTCCGCCCTGCGACAGGGGCAGCTCACCCATGTGCCCTGTATGGCTCACGTCCTCAACCTGGTGGTGCAGCGGTTCTTGGGCAGGTTCCCAGGCTTACAGGATGTCCTGAGGCAGGCCAGGAAAGTCTGTGTGCATTTCCGCCGATCTTATAATGCCAGTGCTCGGCTGACTGAGCTGCAAAAGGAGCTGAACCTGCCCAAGAACCGCCTAATATGTGACATGCCCACCAGGTGGAACTCAACGTTGGCCATGCTGCAGCGACTGCACACGCAGCAGAGGGCCATCAATGAGTACCTTTGCGACTACGGCACCAGGACAGGGTCAGGGGAGCTTGGCTTTTTTTCCCCACGCCAGTGGAGCATGATCAGGGATGCATGCACTGTCCTCTCACCATTTGAGGAGGCCACGAGGATGGTGAGCAGTGACAGTGCATGCATCAGTGACACTGTACCTCTTGTCCACCTGTTGGAGCATACGCTGCGTGGGATAATGGACAGGGCACTTGAGGCAGAACAGAGGCAGGAAGAGGAGGACTTCCTTGTCTCTCAAGGCCCCCTTTATCCAGACAATGTTCCTTCTGTCCCACCCATCACACAGGAAGAGGAGGAGGAGGAGGAGGAGGAGGAGGATTGTGTGAGCATGGAGGTGGAGCCTGGCACTCAGCATCAGCAGCAGCAGTCTTTTAGGGATGATGTACAGTCCCAACAAACCAGTGGACTTGTACGTGGCTGGGAGGAGGTGGCTGGCGATCATGTCATCCTCAGTGACCCAGAAGACTCCGCACCGAATGCCTCAGCTAACCTACGCTGCATGGCCTCCCTGATCCTGCAAAGCCTGCGGAAGGATCCTCGTGTTCTTCGGATCAAGGAGAGTGACCATTACTGGCTGGCCACTCTCCTTGATCCACGGTACAAGGGTAAGGTTGCGGACCTTATCTTGCCGTCGCAGAGGGAGCAGAGGATGAGACATCTCAGGGAGGCCTTGCAGAAAGGTCTGTGCAACGCGTTCCCAGAAACTGGGAGGTTACAAACTCCTGGTCCTGGACGACGAGTTGCTGAGGCTTCGGTCAGTAGCAGAAGGAGCGGTGGGGAAGGTGGACGTCTGACCGATGCGTTCAGACAATTTTTTAGTCCGCAGCCCCAAGGTATGATCGGTTCCAGCAACCATCGCCAGCGTCTGATATACATGGTGCAGGAATACCTAGGGGCAAGGTCAGACTTGGACACCTTTCCCACCGAAAATCCTCTGGCTTACTGGGTCCTGAGGATGGATCACTGGCCAGAGCTTGCACAGTATGCAATTGAGCTACTGGCCTGTCCTGCATCCAGCGTTCTTTCCGAACGCACATTCAGTGCTGCTGGAGGATTTGTCACCGATCATAGGGTGCGCCTGTCCACCGACTCGGTTGATCGACTGACCTTCATAAAAATGAATCAGTCTTGGATCACCACCAGCTACCAGACACCTGAAGCGGATATAACGGAATAATTTATAATGTCACATCCCTTCAAGACTGCCTATGCTGATGCTGAGTGACTGTCCTGTTATGTTCACTGACTATCCTCTTCCTCCTCCTCAATGATCCATGCCACCACACCAGTGCCTAAGGCACAATTTTTCAGCCCCTGTATAACAGGGGCGTGTAATTACAATTTTTTAAAAAGATGCTTCGCAACAGGTGTGACTGCTGTGCTCAGAGTACAGTATCTGTGAGGGGTTGCAGTGTTGTGGCACCAGCACCAGTGCCTAAGGCACAATTTTTCAGCCCCTGTTGGGGCGTGTAATTACAATTTTTAGGCAATGCTTTGCAACAGGTCTCATTGCTGTGCTCAGAGTACAGTATCTGTGAGGGGTTGCAGTGTTGTGGCACCAGCACCAGTGCCTAAGGCACAATTTTTCAGCCCCTGTATAACAGGGGCGTGTAATTACAATTTTTTAAAAAGATGCTTCGCAACAGGTGTGACTGCTGTGCTCCAAGTACAGTATCTGTGAGGGGTTGCAGTGTTGTGGCACCAGCACCAATGCCTAAGGCACAATTTTTCAGCCCCTGTTTAACAGGGGCGTGTAATTACAAATCTTGATCTAATAGTTCACAGCAGGGCCCATTCCTGCGCCCACCAAGAGTAACTATGAGGGCCTACAGTCTTGTGGCAACACCGTCCACCACCACCACCACCACCAAAGGCCCAATTTTTCTGCCCTGTTCAACAGGTGCATGCAATTACAAATCTTGATCTAATAACTCACAGCAGGGCCCATTCCTGCACCCACCAAGAGTAACTGTGAGGGCTTACAGTCTTGTGGCAACACCGTCCACCACCACCACCACCACCACCAAAGGCCCAATTTTTCTGCCCGGTTCAACAGGTGCATGCAAGTACAAATTTTGATCTATTAACTCACAGCAGGGCCCATTCCTGTGCCCACCAGTCTTGTGGCTACACCAACATCTAATAGGGCAAATTTCTGCAGAGTATATACGGCAGGCCCCTACTTTCAAACATCCAACTTACAAACGACTCCTACTTGCAAACGGCAAGAGAAAACAGGAAGTGAGAGGAAATCTACCCCTAGGAAGGAAAATTCTATCCTGTTAGATTTAATTTGGGAAAAAGGTATCTCCTCTCTACTGATGCTTTATCACCAATCCTTGTTTCAATTAAAACCCCACTTTTCCAAAAACATTTGTCATTGGGACGGAAAGTGAGGTGACATGTTCTGAACAGATGTGCAAAGACAGCAAATGTTACAGGGGTGATAACCCCTCCCTATGTTCTCCAAAAAGCTTAAAAATTGATTTTTTTGGGATGTAGCTACACTTCATAATGTACCTGTTCAGATTCTACTTAAGAACAAACCTACAGTCCATGTCTTGTTTGCACCACCTATATACTGCTGTTCAGAGTATATAGGGTTGTAGGTATAGGGTTTTATTTTGGGTGCGGGGTCCCCCTTAGTATCCATACAAGACCCAAAGGGGCTGGGGTGGGGGGGGGGGTGATGGGGTAGCCATGCCATTTTTCTCAAGGATTTTCAGCCATATGGCGGCCAGGACAAGACATGACATTAAAGCCGCAAGTGGTTTTAAATGGCTTCTTTTTTTCCTTTACAAATGTCATTTTGTGCAAGGACAGTTCTAAACACGGGAAACACATGCCACTTCACAGGCATACTTTAGACACCCCCCAGGTACCATATTTAAAGGAAAATTTCACTTTTTTTTTTTTCACTTTATGCATCATTAAAATGACTGCTCCCGAAAAAACTTTAGTTTTTAAAATTTCTTTTTGCATTGATATATGTCCCCTGGGGCAGGACCCGGGTCCCCAAACCTGTTTTATGACATTAACATGCATATTGGCCGTTGTAATTAGCAATTTTGATTTCGAACGTTCGCGTCCATTATAACGAATAGGGTTCGAAAATTCGCGCGAACTTTCGGTCCGTTCGAAGGTTCTGGTGCGAACCGAACCCGGGGGTGTTCGGCTCATCCCTAGTTAAGACCCCTGAAATCTCACCAAAGCCCCCCCAACAGGTGTAAAAATAAAAAATAAAAAATTGCAATAAATACCAAAAAAGGAATTGAAAAAAATAATAAAAATGTAAATAAAAAACACACTGACACAACCCAACCCCCCCCCCCCCCAAAAAAAAAGAAGAAGAAGAAAGCACTGTAAAAAAACATAACAAAAAATCGTAAAAAAAAAAATTGTAAAAAAAAATACTGACACGTGTGCCACTGTTACTTGACATTGAAAAAAAGTATCGGTAATCGGTATCGGCGAGTACTTGAAAAAAAGTATCGGTACTTGTACTCGGTCTTAAAAAAGTGGTATCGGGACAACCCTAATATATATATTGTGAGGGGGTTAGCTCGTCAGCGGGTGTGTGTGACCCCCGGGATGGGCTCCCCACACAAAAACAGGCCCAGCAAACGGAGGTTGTGGTTTTCAAAATCAAAAAAAGGTGCGGTTTATTTTCTATTTACAGTGACAAAACACAGCAAAGCCAAAAGAAACATAAACAAAATAAATCCTGGTCAACTTGACCTCTGACTAAACATACAGGTTTCCTAACTAACAACTGGGATCAGCCTAGTGCTGTCCTAGTCCCTAAGTCCCTGGTTTTAAATGTCCAAGCAAATAGCCACACAGGCTTTGTCTCACCGCACAGGGGTTCACTCTCCCTAGACAGTCCACACAGGTCTGGGTCCAGGCATCAGCTAACATCTAATGAAGCTGGGAGTTCTTATAGAGGCCTAAATGAGCTGACAAGCTTCAGCTGGTCTCATCAACTCCCTGTCTGCACGACGCCCCACACTCTCCCTAGAGGTATGAGTCATCCATGAGCCCACTAGCCTCAGCTGGGCTTATACAACTCTCCACCTAGTTGTATAAGTCGGCGTAAAGCCTGAATCTGGGCGAAATATATCTACCCCCCTGGATGCAACCAGGTGACTTTACCTTCCTGCTGTCACATACCCCCCCCCCTCTTGTTTTAACCTCGGGGTTGGAACACCAGCAATCAGGCATTCATGTACTCGAGACAAAGCATCCACATTCCCCATTTGAACGCCAGGGCGATGCTTTACTGTGAAGTTGAATTCCTGGAGGGCCAGGAACCACCTATTCACTCTTCTATTTGTCTCCTTGTTTTGAGCCATCCACTTTAACGGAGCGTGATCCGTAACCATGTCAAAGTGCCTACCTAGCAGATAGTACCGAAGGGAATCTAGAGCCCACTTCACCGCTAAACACTCCTTTTCAACCGTGGCGTAATTTACCTCATGGGACTTCAACTTCCTGCTGAGGTAAATGACTGGGTGCTCTTCCCCGTTCCAGACCTGGGACAATACTGCTCCTAACCCCACATCTGACGCATCACTTTGTACGACAAAGTCTTTAGAGAAGTCGGGTGAGTACAACACTGGCTGGCTACATAAGGCTTGTTTCAAGAATTGGAATGCTGCCTCAGCCTCGGGGGTCCATTTAATCATGACCGACCCTTTCCCCTTCGTTAGGTTGGTTAGGGGCACAGCCTTAGAAGCAAAGTGGGGAATGAATCGCCGATAATACCCAGCGATTCCCAGAAAGGCTCGTACCTGCTTCTTGCTGTTGGGACGTGGCCAACTCTGGATGGCCTCGACTTTGTTGAGTTGGGGTTTTATTACTCCCCTCCCAATGGTGTACCCAAGATATTTGGCCTCCTCCTGCCCAATGGTACACTTCTTGGGGTTAGCCGTAAACCCCGCTTCCCGAACAGAGTCCAGGACTGCTTGCACTTTTGGCAGATGTGAGGCCCAATCTGTGCTATGGACAATTACGTCATCCAGGTAAGCCGCAGCATACTTCCGATGGGGCCTCAGCATCTGGTCCATTTTCCGCTGGAATGTGGCCGGCGCATTCTGTAACCCGAACGGCATTCTTTTATATTGGAACGCCCCGTCTGGGGTTACAAATGCGGTTTTCTCTTTGGCCAATTTGGCCAGGGGGATTTGCCAATACCCTTTTGTGAGGTCAAGAGTCGTCATGTATCGGGCTGTTCCCAGCCGGTCGATCAACTCATCTATACGTGGCATGGGGTAGGTGTCAAATTTTGTAACTTTGTTCAACTGACGAAAATCGTTACAAAATCGCCAGCTCCCATCCGGTTTAGGCACCAACACAATGGGACTAGACCAATCACTTTGGGACTCCTCTATCACCCCTAAGTTCAGCATTTTCTGTACTTCCTCCCGTATTGCCTCCCGTCGGGCCTCTGGGATCCGATAGGGTTTTAACTTCACCCTTTCACCGGGCGGGGTAATGATGTCATGCTCTACCCCAGATGTTTGTCCCGGCAGCTCAGAGAATACCTCCTTGTTGCGATGCACAAACTCCTTAACCTCCTGTTGTTGGGGTTGTGACAAGGTGGCTGCTATTCCAACCTCAGGAATCACGCAACCAGTTTGAGCTGGTGACCAAGTGTCTGCGACTAGGGACTCTCTATCCCTCCAGGCTTTCAACAGATTAACATGATAGATCTGTTCGGGCTTTCGCCTTCCTGGTTGTCTGACCTTGTAATTCACTTCGCTCACTTTTTCTATTATCTCGTAGGGGCCTTGCCATTTGGCAAGGAATTTACTTTCAACCGTAGGGACAAGTACCAGTATCCTATCCCCCGGGGAAAAGGTACGGGTCTTGGCTCCACGGTTGTACACTCTCTGCTGTGCTAACTGCGCTTGGGCCAAATGTTCCTTCACGATGGGCATTACCTGTGCAATTCGGTCTTGCATCAGGGCGACATGCTCAATCACACTCCTGTGGGGAGAACTCTCACTTTCCCAAGTTTCCTTGGCAATATCCAACAGCCCTCTTGGGTGTCTCCCATACAGTAACTCAAAGGGGGAGAATCCCGTAGAGGATTGGGGCACCTCCCTAATAGCAAACATCAGATAAGGAAGTAGACAGTCCCAATCCTTTCCATCTCTATCCACCACTTTCTTCAACATTTGTTTTAGGGTTTTGTTGAATCTTTCAACCAGCCCATCGGTTTGGGGGTGATACACAGATGTACGTAATTGCGTCACTTTGAACAATTTACACAGCTCCTTCATAACCCGGGACATAAAGGGTGTACCTTGGTCCGTAAGCAGTTCTTTACAAATACCCACCCGGCTAAACACAAGAGATAGCTCTTTGGCTATGGTTTTGGCCGAGGTATTTCGGAGAGGGATCGCTTCTGGATAACGGGTGGCATAGTCCATTATAACTAATATGTACTGGTGCCCCCTAGCGGACTTGATTATAGGACCTACCAAATCCATGGCGATCCTCTCAAACAGGACCTCAATGATGGGTAGAGGGACCAGCGGGCTACGGAAATGTGGCATCGGGGCCGACCTCTGACACACAGGGCAGGAGGAACAATAATTTTCTATGTCCTTCATCACCCCCGGCCAATAGAATCTCTGTAATACCCTCTCTCGGGTTTTCTCTGTCCCCAGATGACCTCCAAGAATGTGCCCATGGGCCAACTCCAACACCAACTTCCTGTAAGGTTTGGGCACCACAAGCTGCTCAACGGTTTCTTCTGCCCTTTTTGCCACCCGATACAGTAGGTCCTTCTCTACGCTGAAGTATGGGTAAGTGCAGGTATTATCTGGGTTCACTAACTCGCCATCTATTTTCACTACGTTTTCCCGTGCCTTTATTAGGGCGGGGTCTTTCAACTGTTCTGTGGCAAAGTTTTCCCTGTGAACCTCAAGATCAGAAAACTCCACAGACGGTAGGTTTTCGTCTGAGGAGGTGGGCTCCTCTCCAGTTTCTTGAGTCTCCCCTGCCAATACTGATAAGGGAAATTCCGGAGAGTCCTCACCACTCTCAGGGGAGTTCTGGCTATCACATTCCTGGTACATAGGGGCACCAGTGGGGGGCTCAGGATCATCCCACAGTTCCCAGAACTTCGGAAAATCCCTTCCCACAATGGCGTCATGCGGTAACTGAGATACTAAGCCCACTGGATGAGAGAGGGTACCTTTGGGGGTCTCGAAACACACTGTAGTCACTGGATACTCTCGGGTGTCCCCATGCACACAAATAACAGCTACCTTGCTATTCCCAGAGACCTCTGTTTTAACTAACTCAGCCTTTATCAGGGTCACAAGGCTACCTGAATCCAGCAATACCACAACATTTCTACCATTAACACACATTTTGCATAAATGTTTCTCAGTTCCTCGAATGGCAGTGCATGCGACTGTCGCACACAGCGACTGACGTCTGCCCGTCAGAAAGTCACACTGCATGGGTTCCTCCACAACCGGGCAATTGGCTGCAATATGTCCCGCTTGCCGGCAGCGGTAGCAAACGATCCTTCTTGCCGCCTCTTGAGCCACTGATTTCCCAGGCTGTTCTCGCCAAACTTGGGGTAGAGCTCCCACCCTCTCACTCTCTCCACCCTCACCCCTTGGAATCCTCTTATCCGCCCCTGGGGATGGTCTGGTCTTAGGGTGGAAAGTCCGAGTGTCTCTGGAAGAGGCCGTCAGGTTCTCTGTAGCCAAGTATTTCTCCACACGATCCACAAGACCATCGGCCGTCTCTGGGTCTCCATGGCTTACCCACTTTTGGATGGCAGTAGGAAGAGCTCTCAAAAACCGATCCATTACAACACGTTCCACAATCTTTGGTGCGGACAAAGTCTCTGGCTGTAGCCACTTTCTGCTCAGGTGAATGAGATCATACATTTGAGACCTGGGGGGTTTTCCAAGCTGGAAAGTCCAGTTATGCACACGCTGAGCCCGGACAGCCTGGGTGACACCCAGCCTTGCCAATATTTCAGCTTTTAGCATCACATAGTCTTTTGCTTGGTCAGGCTCTAGGTCATAGTAAGCCTTCTGCGATTCACCAGTTAACAGAGGAGCCACCAGTCCAGCCCACTGCTCCTCAGGCCACTTTTCTCTTTCAGCAGTCCTTTCAAATGTGGTCAAAAATACCTCTGGATCATCCTCTCCAGTCATTTTTGTCAATAAACGACTCACCCCAAAGGACGCGGTATTAGTGGGACGGCTTTCCTCACTGGTCTGCGGACGTTGCTGCATTACTGCTTCCATTTGTTGTAGTCTCTGCTCTTGCTTCTGTAACAGGTCTATGAAGCGGGCCTCAGATTGCTGCTGGGCTTGTTGCTGAGCTTCCAGACTCTGTTGGTGAGCTTGCTGCTGGGCTGCAAGGCTCTGTTGATGAGCTTGCTGCTGGGCTGCGAAGTTCTGTTGTTGAGCTGCAAGGCTCTGTTGATGAGCTGCAAGGCTCTTTTGCAAACCTGCATTTGTCTGCTGTTGATTGGCATTTGCTAGAGCCAGCTGCTTCAGTATCTCCTCCATGCTGGCTTAAAAAAAAACTGCCACTGGTTCTCCACCAACTGTGAGGGGGTTAGCTCGGCAGCGGGTGTGTGTGACCCCCGGGATGGGCTCCCCACACAAAAACAGGCCCAGCAAACGGAGGTTGTGGTTTTCAAAATCAAAAAAAAGGTGCGGTTTATTTTCTATTTACAGTGACAAAACACAGCAAAGCCAAAAGAAACATAAACAAAATAAATCCTGGTCAACTTGACCTCTGACTAAACATACAGGTTTCCTAACTAACAACTGGGATCAGCCTAGTGCTGTCCTAGTCCCTAAGTCCCTGGTTTTAAATGTCCAAGCAAATAGCCACACAGGCTTTGTCTCACCGCACAGGGGTTCACTCTCCCTAGACAGTCCACACAGGTCTGGGTCCAGGCATCAGCTAACATCTAATGAAGCTGGGAGTTCTTATAGAGGCCTAAATGAGCTGACAAGCTTCAGCTGGTCTCATCAACTCCCTGTCTGCACGACGCCCCACACTCTCCCTAGAGGTATGAGTCATCCATGAGCCCACTAGCCTCAGCTGGGCTTATACAACTCTCCACCTAGTTGTATAAGTCGGCGTAAAGCCTGAATCTGGGCGAAATATATCTACCCCCCTGGATGCAACCAGGTGACTTTACCTTCCTGCTGTCACAATATATATACATATACTGTATATATATATATTGTATTTACAAAAATGTTTATTGCTTATTGACAGTGACCCCCCCCCCAACCCCCCAGCATAGGCTTTTGTTACTTTGCATATGCCAACTGAATTTCAAGTTGTAATTGCAAACAATCTAATGTCATTATCAGCTGCTATTATTAAGCCATCAATACTTTATAGTTAAAAAAATAAAAGTCTCAGATAAGACTCCTAATATGGAATCCTTTACTTAATAGCTCACAAATTTCCCAGTCTCCGTACCCCTCCAATGAACCCGGGTAAATGAATGAGAAACTTTAGGAATTAGCACGATCATAATCCCCCAGCAAGCAGACACAGCTAGCTGAATACTAAGTACACTTTGCCCACCAGGATGGGCATCTTATAAAATGTGTGAACTCAATTTAGGATTGACCAATGTATACATAACTCTACATATGCTCTGGAGGCTCCGAGGTTTGAAATGTGCATCAGATGGGTAAGATTATTTCTTATACTCTAGACTATGAACCTAATAAGTCTTTTTAAAAAGTGAACTGTGGATAACTCTGCTAGTGTTCAAGTGTATAGCAGCGTTTTACAATTGAATTGCTGAATTGATACACAAGTGACTCCAGAAACTGACACACTGATTATGGTGGCAAACCAATATATTCTATGTGACTCATGTTGGTTCAGGATGGAGACATGTGCGTTTTGTTCCAAACCGAAGTTCAGACAAAATTTTCGATATTTGGAAATTCGGATGTGTCCGACTTTCCGAATCACAATAGGAACAAATTTAAATGAATCTGAAATAATTCATAACAAAACGAAATGTCGTTCGAATTAGAAAACAAATTCAAATTCAAATATTAATTTGAATTGTAAATATATACCTGGCTATTGCTGATTTCTGTGTGCAAGTGTACCCAAAAGAATTGATGCTGTTTTGAAGCCAAAGGGTATTCAAATATTGATTTAACTTTGATTTTTCTTTTGTTTGCTCACTCTGCAATTTTTAACCACTTCCTTACTGGGCACATATACCCCCTTCCTGCCCAGGCGAAATTTCAGCTTTCGGCACGGTCACGCCTTGAATGACAATTGCGCGGTCGTGCAACGTGGCTCCCAAACAAAATTTACGTCCTTTTTTTCCCACAAATAGAGCTTTCTTTTGGTGGTATTTGATCATCTCTGCGGTTTTTATTTTTTGCGCTATAAACAAAAAAGAGCGGCAATTTTCAAAAAAACACAATATTTTTTGATTTTTGCTATAATAAATATCCCAAATTTTTTTTTTTTTTTTTACATTTTTCCTCAGTTTATTCTGATACGTATTCTTCTACATATTTTTGGTAAAAAAAAATCGCAATCGCCGTTTATTGATTGGTTTGCGCAAAAGTTATAGCGTTTACAAAATAGGGGATAGTTTTATGGCATTTTTATAATTTTTTTTTTTTACTAGTAATGGCGGCGATCAGTGATTTTTTTCGTGACTGTGACATTATGGCGGACACATCGGACACTTTTGACACTATTTTGGGACCATTCACATTTATACAGCGAACAGTGCTATCAATATGCACTGATTACTGTATAAATGTGACTGGCAGGGAAGGGGTTAACACTAGGGGGCGAGGAAGAGGTTAAATGTATGCCCTGGGAGTGATTACTACTGTGGGGGGGAGGGGACTGACTGGGGGAGGTGACCGATCTGTGTCCCTATGTACAAGGGACACAGCATCAGTCTCCTCTCCCTGTTTACACACACAGATCCATGTCCTTGTCTGTGTACCGGCCGATCGCGGGTACCTGACGGACATCGCGGCCACCAGGCACGTGCATCGGCATTACAGTGACGCGCCGGGCACGTGCGCGCGCCGCCGGCAGCGCTTGCGCGCCCCCCAGTGGCCAGAGGAGCGGAGGCCGTAAAAAGACGGCCTCCCGTCATTTAAGAACCACCTTGCGGCCGTACATAGTCGTACATCGGGCGTGAGGTGGTTAAGTTGATAAAAATTAACAAGTAAAACATATTTTTGAAAGCATTTTTACTTTACATTATTTCTTCACATGTGCCTAAAACTTTTGCAAAGTACTGTACATAGAGACAGCAAAATGTTGAAGGCAGATATTTCTTTTATAACTTAGAACAGTTCACATATTCAGAATAAACCTTATTAACCACTTCCCTACCCGCCCATAGTCAAATGACGTCCACAGATGGGATCTCCCATCCTGGATGGACGTCATATGACGTCCTGGGCTTTGTGGGGGGATATCTGAATGATGCCTGCAGCTAGAGGCATCATTCAGATATCCTTCTGTTCTGCCGGCGATTCTGTGCGTCATACGAATGATCATAGCGGCGGTTCGACCGCTTGATCCTTCTTATAGGCGGCGGGAGGAGACATCCCCCCCTCCCGCCGCCATCCGGTGCTTCTCCGGGCTCTCCCGTGCCATCAGGGGCCCGGAGAATGAATCGTCCGGTGCCGGAGGTGAACCATAGAGATGACTGGTGACCAGATGGTCACTAGTCATCTCTATGACTGTCGGAGGCCCAGGCGCGATGTGATGACGTCACGCCTGGGTTCTCAGATGTAAACAAAGCCGCCATTGCTTTCCAGCCTGGAGGAGAGATGTGTGGTCTTATTGACCCCGCATCTCTCCATAAAGAGGACCTGTCACACACCATTCCTATTTCAAGGGATGTTTACATTTCTTGTAATAGGAATAAAAGTGATAAAAAAAAAATGTAAAAAAAGTGTCAAAAAAAAAAAAAATAATAAAAAAAAAGTAAAACGCCCCTGTCCCCGGTAGCTTGCGATCAGAAGCGAACGCACATTTAAGTCCCGCCCACGTATGTAAACGCCGTTCAAACCACATATGTGAGGTATCACCGCGTGCATTTGAGCGCGTGCAACAATTCTAGCACTAGACCTCCTCTGTTACTCTAACCTTGGTAACCTGTAAAAAAAATTCAAGCGTCGCCTATGGAGATTTTTAAGTACTGAAGTTTGGCGCCATTCCATGAGTGTGCGCAATTTTAAAGCGTGACATGTTAGGTATCTATTTACTAGGCGTAACATCATCTTTCATATTTTACAAAAAAATTGGGCTAACTTTACTGTTTTGTTATTTTTTAATTCATGAAACCATTTATTTTTTTCCAAAAAAAAGGCGTTTGAAAAATGATTGCGCAAATACCGTGCAAGAAAAAAAAGTTGCAATGACCGTCATTTTATTCCCTAGGGTGTCTGCTAAAAAAAACATTTATAATGTTTGGGGGTTCTGAGTAATTTTCTAGCAAAAGAATGATGATTTGTACATGTATTATATCTTTTCATTTGACAACACTGAAGAAATTAGACTTTGCTAGTGTAAATTTGCTGTCTCCTCAAAATAACTCAACACACAGCCATTAATGTCTAAACCGCTGGCAACAAAAGTGAGTAAACCCCTAAGTGAAAATGTTCAAATTGGACCCAAAGTGTCAATATTTTGTGTGGCCACCATTATCTTCCAGCACTGCCTTAACCCTCTTGAAATTTGTGTACACACTGTATGAAAATCTTATGATCGTTCTGAAGATGGAATTTTCCCTCCGATTATCATATAATGTGTAGACCCTATTAGTGATTGCCAAATCTGTTACGGGGTAGTCTTACCATTCTATAGATTTGGTCATACGTAGTTAGGACCAGATTTTGCAAAATTGGGCCAAACGTGACATTTCCAAGTCCATCAAAATTTTATTTGTATTTCTTTTTGGCCATAGGGGAGTGGACAATTTTAACTGACAGGGCTTCCTCAACTTTTGTATAATCACCAAAAAAAATTCAGTTTTTGGAAACATATCTGCCATACAAATTAAAATTATTCTTATTCATGTTAATCAACTTGAAAAAACCTTCCACAATAATCTCTACTGAAAAATCAATGTAATGATTTGGCATTGGTTAAGGTTACGTTTATTGCACTTTGTATGCTCATCTTAGCTCTTGCACTAACTTATCTAAAAAAATTGCCACCTTTATTTTCATAGATTATATTACTTAATGATGAGAAGGTGAGTTGCCTTTAAATGCAGTGGAATGGATCTACTGTGCATAATTGTACCAAATATTAAATAGAATTGTATTGTATAGTACAAATCCAAACCATCACCAGTATTTAACGCATTGGATCTTTCTTTTTAAATGGCATTGTATATGGACAGTATACTAATTTTACTGCTCCTTGTTTACCCCCCAACCTTATTCTGGCAGCAGTGGATGGTGTGCACAAGTGACGGCATAACATGTATGTAATGACTATACTCAACTTAATTGTTATGCATGTGTGTCTTAGGGTATACACAAAGATGGCATCTTCAATCATGTTTCTTGCTAGTAATAGTAATACATTTTTTATACAACTCATAAAGTTTCTGCCGCAGTTTGCATTAGAAGAATTTAGTGGTATTTCATGAATAGCATCAAGTTGTTTGTGGTCCAGCATATGTTGATGATACTCTTGTAGTTCAACAATTTCTATAAATTAAAATGATGATTACTTACGGTGCCTATAATTTCATTTTACATATACTGTTGGGCTCGTAATAAAGGCTTTAATGTGAAAAATTACCAAAATTAATATATCTAACATAATAAATATAACTAAAAGATATTTTTAACTTTACAAATTCATCCAACATTAAACAAATGTTTTTGTTCTGCACATGTCTACCCAATGCTAGGGAACAGGCTACAGGATGTTGGCTACCACGCCTTACATCAAGATTGCTGCATTTAGTCCTACATTACTGCAATAATGGAAAGTGATCATTCACATGGTGTACAAGTAATGTCCAGGTTTACAGTTAGGGATGAGGTTTGCCGCTAGCATGGGTTTAAGGTGAATTTTGTGGGTTCATGGTCCCAGTAAAGTTTTGCATAGGGCACTCTCCTATAACATATCTATCATATATATATATATATATATATATATATATATATATATATATATATAACATATATATCCACTCTCTATAACACACAACCATGCATGTGCAGTGCATTCTCCCTGTCACATCACCACTAATCTCAGCCACTACTGTGATGGGAGAAGAAGAGCACACTCTTATTTACTCCTTATAACAATGCTTGTTAAAATATTGGTGCCTTTTTATTGCATAATAAATTTCAGTGCATCTCTAAATCTAAATTTTTATATTATTACTTTTAAATTTGTAAGTCTACCAGTTAATCACCATGCGGTCTCTAGGTATAGCTTACCTCTTATCTAAACAGAAACAGAAAAGTGGCCTTAAAAACTTTAAGCCAATCTGTCACTTTGCCAAAGTTGATCAAATAATTTCACCCTGTAAAGGGACAAAGTGAATATGTTTCCCATGCTGTTGAACACCAGTCCTTGGTGAAGAAATTCTTCTCTGAAGTGTCTTCATAAAAAGATAGGTTCAGGGGTGTGGATCTGCCGTGTCACCAGCAGTGTTACTATGTCACTATGGGGCTTATTTACTAAAACTAGAGAGTGCAAAATCTGGCGTAGATGTGCATGGTAGCCAATCAGCTTCTAACTTCAGCTTGTACCATTAAGCTTTGACAAAAAAACTGGAAGCTGATTGGTTGCTCTGCAGAGCTGCACCAGATTTTGCACTTTCCAGTTTAAAAAAATCAACCTCCAAGTCACTAGAGGACACCTTGGGTCATCAGGAGAAACCAGTGCTACAGGAGTGCTACTGGGACACAGCAGATTGACACTTCCAGAAGTATCTGTTTCCAAACACACTTTGGGGGAGGATTTCTCTACAATGGAGCAGTATTCAGGGGCACAGGCAACAGGAGAGGTAAGTACTGTATTTTCTTCATTTTTTTTTACAGGGTGCAATAATTTTAGCAACATTGGTAAAACAACAGAGTAACTTTAAAACATGCCTGTTATAATGATATTTTTTTGTGTACACACCATTTCCCCATTTAAAAAAAATATAGCTTAAGTGTGCCTGGTAGCTTAAAGTACAGAAACTTAGTAACTGATGAGGTACTAATTCTTAGGAGAAAAGACACAGTACATAGTCTAACTGGCCACATTATGGTACTGAATTCATTAACGTGTCTCTGATCTTGATAATTCTGCACTGTTCTGACAGCACCTGGCAACATACTCTAGGATAAGAACAAGACAACTAAGCATAGATTAAATATAACAGCAGCTTGTAGGAAAAAAATGTCACTCATATACAGTAGCATGTGGGGAGCATAACAGAATGTGAATTTAAATATAAGTCAAGCAAGTGACTCAATTGCACAAACATATTCCACATGGATTGCACACAAAGATACAGAAACAGAAACGTGGTAATTATGTAAAAGAAGCACAAGTATGCACAATAGAAATGACAGATCTAAATGGTATTTAATCAAAATGACAACTGACAATTGTAAACTACTATCTAAGGCTGTAAGAGCCCAAACAACGTGTTTCCCAAGTCTGTACTATTAAACTTCTATTCTAATAATGTATTATTAATTTGTGGGCATTCCGCATTTCTTTGTGCAGTTAAGCTAAGACAGACCTGTTTGGAAAGTTACTAGGTACCAGCAAATGTGACACTTTGTAATCACCACATGAGTAACACAGATGTATCATATCCCACTGTGTGGGCCTCATAAATACATAATACTGGGCCTCCTAAGTACTATTTTGGGTCCAGTTCTGGATGGATACTTCCTGTCCCCTTGGACAATTGCTTTGTGCAAGCCTCCCCCAAGTCAACTGGATAGCCTTGATAGCCTTGGAGTGAAAATGCAGGTAGAGACAGTTTGCCGACTCTGGTTCAGTACATCTGGAATCGATGGCTAGAGGAGTAAGGCACATACAGTCAGGTCCATAAATATTGTGACATCGACACAATTCTAATCTTTTTGGCTCTATACACCACCACAATGGATTTGAAATTAAACGAACAAGGTTTCCTTTAACTGCAGTCTTTCAGCTTTAATTTGAGGGGATTTACATCCAAATCAGGTGAACGGTGTAGGAATTACAACAGTTTGTATATGTGCCTCCCACTTTTTAAGGGACCAAAAGTAATGGGACAGATTAACAATCATCAATCAAACTTTCCCTTTTTAATATTTGGTTGCAAGTTCTTTTGCAGTCAATTACAGCCTGAAGTCTGGAACGCATAGACATCACCAGACGCTGGGTTTCATCCCTGGTGATGCTCTGCCAGGCCTCTACTGCAACTTTCTTCAGTTCCTGCTTGTTCTTGGGGAATTTTCCCTTCGGTTTTGTCTTCAGCAAGTGAAATGCATGCTCAATCGGATTCAGGTCAGGTGATTGACTTGGCCATTGCATAACATTCCACTTCTTTCCCTTAAAAAAACCCTTTGGTTACTTTCACAGTATGCTTCGGGTCATTGTCCATCTGCACTGTGAAGCGCCATCCAATGAGTTCTGAAGCATTTGGCTGAATATGAGCAGATAATATTGCCCGAAACACTTCAGAATTCATCCCGCTGCTTTTGTCAGCAGTCACATCATCAAAAGATACAAGAGAACCAGTTCCATTGGCAGTCATGCATGCCCACGCCATGACACTACCACCACCATGCTTCACTGATGAGGTGGTATGCTTTGGATCATTAGCAGTTCATTTCCTTCTCCATACTCTTCTCTTCCCATCACTCTGGTAAAAGTTGATCTTGGTCTCATCTGTCCATAGGATGTTGTTCCAGAACTGTGAAGGCTTTTTTAGATGTTGTTTGGCAAACTCTAATCTGGCCTTCCTGTTTTTGAGGCTCACCAATGGTTTACATCTTGTGGTGAACCCTCTGTATTCACTCTGGTGAAGTCTTCTCTTGATTGTTGACTTTGACACACATACACCTACCTCCTGGAGCGTATTCTTGATCTGGCCAACTGTTGTAAAGGGTGTTTTCTTCACCAGGGAAAGAATTCTTCGGTCATCCACCACAGTTGTTTTCCGTGGTCTTCCAGGTCTTTTGGTGTTGCTGAGCTCACCGGTGCATTCTTTCTTTTTAAGGATGTTCCAAACAGTTGATGTGGCCACACCTAATGTTTTTGCTATTTCCCTGATGGGTTTGTTTTGTTTTTTCAGCCTAATGATGGCTTGCTTCACTGATAGTGAAGATTTCATATTGAGAGTAGACAGCAACAGATTCCAAATGCAAATAGCACACTTGAAATGAACTCTGGACCTTTTATCTGCTCCTTGTAAATGGGATAATGAGGGAATAACACACACCTGGCCATGGAACAGCTGAGCAGCCAATTGTCCCAATTACTTTTGGTCCCTTAAAAAGTGGGAGGCACAAATACAAACTGTTGTAATTCCTACACCGTTCAACCCTCAAATTAAAGCTGACAGTCTGCAGTTAAAGCACATCTTGTTCGTTTCATTTCAAATCCATTGTCGTGGTGTATAAAGCCAATAAGATTAAAATTGTGTCGATGTTCCAATATTTATGGACCTGACTGTAAATCCCCTAATTGCTGTCAGATTGTTTCCCAGTATACAGAGGCAGGATGGACACTGTTCCACTATCAATAAAATGCAAACTATCAAAAGACAGAAATAATGATAAAAACTGTATTGTACTCTTATGCCCTCTACACACGATCGGATTTCCGATGGAATAAAATCCGATGGAATTTTCCGTCGGAATTCTGATGAAGCTGACTTCCATCAGTCTTGCATACACACCATCAGACAAAATTCCGACCATCCAAAACGCCGTGACGTACAGTAGGTGCCGCCGATATTGTATTTCTATCCCGCTCCCATCGCCGAGATTCTCGGCGACAGGAGTGCCGAGATCTCGGCAGCAGGGTGGCGACACGTGTCGCGCTCACTGCAATAGCGAGGAGACGCGACACTGTATTGAGCGGGGATCCGACGCGGATTCCCGCCAATACCAGGCACAGCGTTTGGTATGAATCCTGAGCGGGAACTCCACGCCAATTTTTAAAGAAAAAAACGGCGTGGGTTCCCCCTCCAGGAGCATACCAGGCCCTTGGTTCTGGTCTGGATTTAAAGGGGAACCCTACGCCAAAAAAACGGCGTGGGGGTCCCCCTCAAGATCCAAACCAGACCCTTATCCGAGCACGCAACCTGGCAGGCCGTAGGGGAAGAGGGGGGACGAGAGCGGCCCCCCCTCCCTCCTGGACCGTACCAGGCCGCATGCCCTCAACATGGGGGGTTTGGTGCTCTGGGGCAGGGGGGCGACCTGCGGCCCCCCCACCCCAGAGCACCCTGCCCCCATGTTGATGAGGACAGGGCCTCTTCCCGACAACCCTGGCCGTTGGTTGTCGGGGTCTGCGGGCGGGGGGCTTATCGGAATCTGGGAGCCCCCTTTAATAAGGGGGCCCCCAGATCCCGGCCCCCCCACCCTATGTGAATGAGTATGGGGTACATCGTACCCCTACCCATTCACCTGGTGGAAAAAAATGTCAATAAAAACACAACACAGTTTTTAAAAGTATTTTATTGCACCGCTCCGGAGGTCTTCTTCCGACTTCGGGGGTCTCCGGTGTCGTCGCCGCGCTCTCCGGTTCTTTCTTCTGCCGGGCCTCCGCTAACTTCTTTTTAGCTCTTTTGCTAGCGGAGGACCGGTCTTCTCCGTCGCCTTCTTCTTCTCCCGCTCTCCGGTTCTTCCAGTTCTTCAACCAACGGCCAGGGTTGTCGGGAAGAGGCCCTGTCCTCATCAAAATGGAGACATGGTGCTTTGGGGTGGGGGGGCCGCAGGTCGCCCCCCTGCCCCAAAGCACCAAACCCCCCATGTTGAGGGCATGCGGCCTGGTACGGTTCAGGAGGGAGGGGGGGCCGCTCTCGTCCCCCCTCTTCCCCTGTGGCCTGCCAGGTTGCGTGCTCGGATAAGGGTCTGGTTTGGATCTTGAGGGGGACCCCCACGCCGTTTTTTCGCCGTAGGGTTCCCCTTCAAATCCAGACCAGACCCAAGGGCCTGGTATGCTCCTGGAGGGGGAACCCACGCCGTTTTTTTCTTTAAAAATTGGCGTGGAGTTCCCACTCAGGATTCATACCAAACGCAGTGCCTGGTATTGGCGGGAATCCGCGTCGGATCCCTGCCTATCGGCAATGCGTGTCGCTCATCGTGAAAGGAACGTTTTTCCTTTCCTGATGACGAGACAGCTCGGCGCTGGCTCTCGCGACGGAGCTCATAGGGTGTCAATATCGCCGCTAGAAGCGGCGAGATTGACACAATATCGGGGGCACCTACTGTACAATACGTACGACGGCACTATAAATGGGGAGTTCAAATCCAATGGCGCTACCCTTTGGGCTGCTTTTGCTGATTTCGTGTTACCGCGTGTTAGTAAAAGTTTGGTGTTAGCCGATTCGCGCTTTTCAGTCTCCGTGCTTTTCAGTCCGTTACAGCATGACGAATGTGCTATCTCCATTACGAACACTAGTTTTACCAGAACAAGCTCTCCCGTCTTGTAATTTAGTCTGAGCATGCATGGATTTTTCCCCGGTGGAGTTCCACACAGACGATCGGAATTTCCTATCGTTTTTTTTTCCATATTCTGTTTTTTTACACCGATGGAAAAAAGTCAGATGGGGCCCACACACGATTCGTTTTTCCTATGAAAAAAGTTCATCGAATAAGGCATTGCAGTGGTCTGAAACATCTGACTAAACTCAGCATGTGGTACGATAAGCCATGCCCTGTGTTGACTACAAGGAAATCCAACCCTGCTGAGCGGCTCCTGCAAGTGATTTCAGTCCTTTTGGCATCACCGTCCATTCAAAAACATTAAAACTATCCCGCAGTCAAAATCCCAATTTCAGTACTTGTTATCCAGAAATGTACATGTTTACTATATTTTTGAATTGCACTGAATGTCCTCTTAGCTAGCCTTAGCATTCATCCGCATCTAACTGTACAGATTACACTGCTCTTCCCCATTGAAGAATTCCTCTAGTACAAAGGATATACAAAAACACAAAGACTTGAAGGCAATTTTTCAGCACGCTCTGTTCTTAAAAGGATTCAACTTTGACTGGCACATTCCATACTTTCACCACAACACCTGAATAGTATTAAACAAATCAATTAAAGAAGGACAACCAGTCTAAATGACACACATACAGTGCCTTGAAAAAGTATTCATACCCCTTGAAATTTTTCACATTTTGTGATGTTACAACCAAAAACGTAAATGTATTTTATTGGGATTTTATGTGATAGACCAACACAAAGTTGCACATAGTTGTGAAGTGGAAGGAAAATTATAAATAGTTTTATTTTTTTTTTACAAAAAAATATCTGAAAAGGGTGGCGTGCATTTGTATTCAGCCCTCTTTACTCTGATACCCCTAACAAAAATCGAGTGGAATCAATTGCCTTCAGAAGTCACCTAATTAGTAAATAGAGTCCCCCTGTGGGTAATTTAATCTTAGTATAAATACAGTTGTTCTGTGAAGCCCTCAGAAGTTTGTTAGAGAACCTTAGTGAACAAACAGTATCACGAAGTCCAAGGAACACACCCGACAGGTCAGGGATAAAGTTGTGGAGAAGTTTAAAGCAGGGTTAGGTTATAAAAAATATCCCAAGCTTTGAACATCTTATGGAGCACTGTTCAATCCATCATCCGAAAATGGAAAGAGAATGACACAACTGCAAACCTACCAAGACATGGCCGTCCACCTAAACTGACAGGCCGGGCAAGGAGAACATTAATCTGGGAGGCAGCCAAGTGGCCTGTAGTAACTCTGGAGGAGCTGCAGAGATCCACAGCTCAGGTGGGAGAATCTGTCCACAGGACAATTATTAGTCGTGCACTCCACAAATCTGGCCTTTATGGATAAGTGGCAAGAAGAAAGCCATTGTTGAAAGAAAGCCATAAGAAGTCCGGTTTGCAGTTTGCAAGCCTTGTGGGGGACACAGCAAAAAGAAGAAGGTGCTCTGGTCAGATGAGACCAAAATTAAACTTTTTGGCCTAAAAGCAAAACGCTATGCGTGGCAAAAACTAACACTGCACATCACTCTGAACACACCATCCCCACCGTTAAAGTGGTTGTAAACCCTTACAGACCACTTATACCTACAGGTAAGCCTAGATTAAGGCTTACCTGTAGGTGCAACAAATACCTCCTAAACCGTGGTATTTACAAAAAATACAGCACTGATGTCTAAGGCGCTTGCACGCCCTATACAATGGTGCAGGCGCACTGAGCGTGCGGTTAGTGAATGGGATCATGCCATTAGTGGCGGCTCCCGCACGCATGAGCGGGAGTGACGTCATCGTGGCTCCGGCCAGTCACAGCGCTGGAGCCGCGATACCCAGAAGTCACTCCGGGATAGATGGCGGCAACGGAGGAGGCGAACGAGGACGGCTGCCGGGGCTTCGATCTCAGGTAAGTACTTCATAATGAGCTAGTATGCTATGCATACTAGCTCATTATGCCTTTGTCTTGCAGGGTGTATTTTTATTTTTTTTAAGGAGGCTTTACCTCTTTAAACATGGTGGTGACAGCATCATTTTGGGAGGATGCTTTTCTTAAGCAGGGGCAGGGAAGCTGGTCAGAGTTCATGGGAAGATGGATGGAGACAATAACTGGGCAATCTTAAAAGAAAATCTGTTAGAGTCTGCAGTCTGACTTGAGACTGGGGCGGAAGTTCACATTCCAGAAGGACAACGACCCTAAACATACAGCCAGAGATGCAATGGAATAGTTCAGATCAAAGCATATTCATGTGTTAGAAGGGCCCAAAGTCCATACCTAAATCCAATTGAGAATATGTGGCAAGACTTGAAAATTCTGTCCACTTACGCTCTCCATCCAATCTGACAGAGCTTGAGATATTTTGCAAAAAAGAATGGGTAAATATTTCATTTTCTAGATGTGCAAAGCTGGTAGAGACATCCCCAAAAAGACTTGCAGCTGTAATTGCGCGAAAGGTGGTTCTACAAAGTGTTGACTCAGGGGGGCTGAATTCAAATACATGCCACACTTTTCAGATATTTATTTGTAAAAAAAAATGAAAACCATTTATAATTTTCCTTTCACTTCACAATTATGTTTCACTTTGTGTTGGTCTATCACATAAAATCCCAATAAAATACATTTACATTTTTGGTTGTAACATGACAAAATTTGGAAAATTTCAAGGGGTATGAAAACTTTTTAAGGCCACTGCAATAAATGACCAATTAGAATCTCAATGTATAGTTTTCAACTGTATCAACTCTTTTGTAATTGCTAATTTTGGTGGACCCAAAAGCATGCAATTCCCCTTGTGACAGTGATTGCCGATTGTGATTAGCCAAGCAGGCACTCAGTGTTGTATTATGTGAAGTGTTACATGCCCTACTTTACCTAAAAGAACTAATCTAGCAGTAAAGTGTGTTACCTCTTTTAAACAAAGTCCAAAAATTTACTATATTTCTAAATTCCAGTCTTTAAGTGACAGTGCCCTCTAGGCTAGCCTCAAGAACGTAGAAAGTAGTAGTCAAACTACAAGTTCATTTTAAAGACTAAAGCCGTGTACACACGATCGGTTTGTACCGATGAAAACAGTCCGATGGACTTTTTTCATCGGACAAACCGATCGTGTATGGGCCCCATCGGTCTTTTTTCCATCGGCGTTTAAAAATAGAACATGTTTTAAATTTATCCGATGGTTAAAAAACCGATAGCAAATTACTATCGTCTGTGTGGAACTCCATCGGATAAAAAACCCACGCATGCTCAAAATCAAGTCGATGCATGCTCAGATGCATTGAACTTCATTTTTCTCGGCTCATCGGAGTGTTTTACGTCACCGTGTTTGTAACGGTCGGTTTTTTGACTGATGGTGCGTAGGCAAGACTGATGGAAGTCAGCTTCATCGGTTTTCCGATGGAAAAATCCATCGGTTTAAAAACCATAGGAAATCCGATCGTGTGCACAGGGCTAAAGAATTTTTGTACTTGCGGAAAATGTTCTCATCCTGAAAAATCAAAACCAATGCAGCCACCATATTTATATAGCTGCAATATATTACAATTTTGATCGTGGGCTTAGATATACTTTAAGTCAGTATTCTGTTGAGTTGAATTCCCATCACTTCCTGTCCCAGTGAGAGGCAATCTATCCAGAGGGAAGAGTCTTATTTCCCAGCACATTCTGTCTTAGGATGTTGGTCACCTGAAAAATAGTAAAATGTGTAGCTCCAAAGCGGAAACACAGAGAGCAATAAAAAGCTGATAGTGACTTTCACCTCAGAAGAAGTCACATGACGAAACGCGTCAGCTGATTGGTTCGTTCACGTCTACACGCCGATACGTCACTTCCGGTTCCCTGGCTCTGAGTGGTGGAACGCACGCCGTATACACACCGCTGTTCTGTCAGATGCAGGGACCGAGTGCGGGAACTTTAAACTTCTCACTTGCAGCAGTGAAGGTTTAGTGAGAGCAGTATCCGGACCGAGATCTGTCCTATTCTCATTTTTTATTTTTTATTTTTTAATTTTTAATTTTGTTCAATATATATCTACCTGGTAGATGTTGCTTTTATGGATGTTTATCCTTTTTTAAAAATAAATCTGGATTACGCTATGGTGGTTCGTGCCCTCTTTTTTCCCTTGAGGAGTATTGTTGTGTGCTGGAGCGGCTAGTCCAGGGACGCAGAGGAACACCAGGACCAGCAGAGACCCACGGCATCACCCCAAGGCATCAAGTCACTCACCCACACGCTCTGTACCCCTGTAGGGGTTCCATCTTTTGGTGAGTAGAACATCTTAAGGGGGAGCACAAGTGTCACCTGGATTATATTAGATGCAAGGAACCTCACACAAGTCACCTATCTTCATTGTTCCTGATTGGACATTATTGGGAAAATGTATCTTATGCTGAACTAATTATCAGGATCCTGCATACCTGTTATGGTGGACAGTTTTGGTTAATTGTCCCACACCGGGATTATTATTGTTATTGTAAATTGATTTATACTTTTTCAGTTCTTTGGTATGGTTTAACATACACCCACTACGGAGGTTTTTACCCCCCATTTTTTCATTTTTTGTCTTTTTTTCACTCTTTTAGCGGGTGGTAAAAATACACATATGCACCTAGCATTTTAGAAATTTATACACTAGCACCAGTTTATTACCTTACACAAACTTGGGAGCACGGAGAGGTCATTTCTGACCCACTCATTGTTATTTATTTATTTGTTTTTGTGCACTGTTTATTCTGGGTACCAAACAGTTTGGTAATACCCAGGTCTACACAGATTTCTTATCTTGATCTATACACACCCTCCATTGGGAGCGCCATTCACCCCACATACACAAAATCATAGTGACTTTGACCCGTCCACACTATATCCAAATAAAAAAAAACGTTTTAGCTTTAGATCTGTATATTTTAATTACAGCTAAACTAACAAAAAGGACAAGACCAGGTTGATTTCCTTTAGCTTTTTTTGAGCCATTCATGTGTGTACTTGGGGTTTTCTCCACATAGGATGTAGCTTAAACCTATTCCTATTCCCTGCTTATGAGTTCTATTCAGAAGGCTGTTTGGAACTGTAGGAGTCATATGCATATTATACAGATACAGGGGGTCCACGACTTACGAACGCGTTAGGGACCGCCCTCTTGTTTGTAAGCCGGAAATGTTCGTAAGTCAGGCCGCGCATGCGCAGAGCGGCAATTACGGCCTTTTCCGATGTTTTCCGATGTTCTGTCAAATGGCCGCGCGTGCGCATAACGGCAATTACGGACATTTCTGATGTTTTCCGAGGCTCCATCTGGCTGCACATGCGCAGAACGGCAGATGGTCCCCGCAGCGTCCCGTTTGTAAGTAGGAGTTGTTTGTAAGTCGGGCGTTCGTAAGTCGGGGACCCCCTGTATACAGGTTCATAAGGTATTCTGATAACATTATTATATAGAATAGAGTGTACTAACCTTAGAACATGTGTGGATCCATTAATTGTTGTGGTTGAACAGGGGACGGTTTGCCCTAGTATGGAAGGCCTTCTGTACTTCTCATCTCCGCAGCACAAAATGATGAGGAAGGCACGCCTGAAAGACTTGTTCAAAAAGGCATAGAGGAAAGGGTTCAACCCTGAATTAATATAGCCTAACCAGAGAAAAGCTGTCCAAAGCTCCCCTGGTACACTGTAGTTTATGAAAGGGTCAATGACATTGGTGATAAAAAATGGTGCCCAGCACAGGCAAAAACAGCCCATTATAATGCACAATGTCTTAGCAGCTTTGGTCTCTGTCTTCATCCTGTGAGTGGTGTGCTGATCAGGATGATGATGTCGATGGTCTGCTGGCGCTCCTGCCCGCTGTAATACTCCAATCTGCCTGGCATGCTCTCGCGCTGTGACATAAATTCGATAGTAAGCAAGCACCATCAAGAAAAAAGGAATGTAAAAAGCTACCACGGAACATGTTATAGCATAGGGCTTGTTCACCATAAAAATACAATATGTTGAATTTGAGTCTTTGCTGAATCTTCTCTTTTCTATCTGGAAGAAAAGGATGAAAAGGGGATTTTTTTTTTTGGGTTCATTCAATTCAAAATGTACTTAAATGTAATGAAAAGGAATGAAAAACAAACAATAAAAAAGTCATACAAAATATTAACCCAGACCATTGTTCCACATGATCCTTCATTATTCGGTTACACAATATATCTTTAAAGCTGAACAACAGATAGATACCAAATACAGCATTTATCCCAACTATGGATTTAATAAAAAGAATGAAGACATTTTTTATAAATGACTAGCTGGTTTACCTGACTCTGTCTTCTGTTCAAATTTGTTTATTGAATCTTATCAAATTACAGAGAAATAATAGCAAAATAAATAAATAAAATAAATAAATAAATAAAGCAACAATCACAATAATCACTACAATAGGTTCAAAATTAGCATATGAAATCATATATATATATCATGGATTAAGAGACAATTGCTTCACTCAATAATCAGAGTGAGTTACTTTACATAGTCTAAATAAAGTGTAGACTCAGAATGAGAATTAGGCCTCATGCCCACGGACGTTTTTACAGCCGCGTTTTTGAGCGTTTTTTACAGCTTAAAAACGCCTGTCCATGTTAGTCTATAGCTTCATGCCCACCTAGACGTTTTTGAGCTGCAAATAGCATAGAGGTTTTTAAGCTGTAAAAAAAACCCAGGACTAGTGCGTTCCTCAGCGTCGGAGTTAGGCAGAAAAAAACGCGAAAAAACGCGCACTAACGCGCGGTCGCGTTTTTTAGCTCCGACGTTTTGTTTTTTTTCGCAAAAAAAAAATAAAAAAAATTTACAATAACATGGACAGGCGTTTTTAAGCTGTAAAAAACACAGCTGTAAAAACGTCTGTGGGCATGAAGCCTAAAAGGTAAACACCTAAGGAGGATAAAGAAATGTATTAAAGCTTCAAATAGGTATGAAACAGAACGAACGCTACAATATAACTCTTAAAAAATCTAGCATCTGTGCTTAAAGTTTGAGAGGAACATATGTAGGTATATTTGTTGAACCTATATATATGAAAAATAAAATAAAATAAAAAAACACAAAAAAAAACACATAAACAAGTTGAGAACCTGGCTCTGTGTTAATGATCTTCCTGTAATCTCCATACACAGATGCATTTGACTGGGAGAGAAAGAGGCAGTAACGTAGGCCAAGCAGGTTGTACTGATTTGCACAGTGCCACTTGCATAATACTGGCATCTTCCCTAGAGAATTATTGAAGAGATGCTCCATCCAAATACAGGTTGAGGTGGGTACCAGACCAGTCTGTACTGCTCAACTACAATTCTGTTACACAGAATGATATATCTTTTGGCTGGTATTTTATTTCTGTTTTTAGTTGCTTGCCTGCTTTTCAGCTTTAACAGATTATAGAAAATAAGTATTCACACACAGTATCTGCTGCTCACTGGAACTTTTACTAAAAATCTGACATCTTACTTCAAATAGTCAGTGGTAAAATATATTCTGACACGTTTTATAGTCATGTAAGTAGATATGTCAATTAGGAAACACATCCGTTGTCTTTCACCACTTTTCGTTGGCAGGTTGTTAATGAAAATTCCAGGGAACAGCAGTACTGGTATTTTATTTTATTTTTTAATTTATGACAAGCGTGGGCAGAGGCTTTTTATGTGCACCAACCAGTTGTCAGAGTCTTCAACTTGACCTGCTTCTTTCAAATCATTTGCTGCTTGGTATCATGAAATCAACACGCCGTTGACTGTCACTTTAATTTCAACGCTTTCATGTCACTGAAGCTGATTTACTAAAGATGTAGAGACTCTACACTGAAAAAATCGTGTGGATATCCACTTCAGTTATCTCATCATGTGAAAAGAATCTGTACATAATTGGTTATTCAAAGTGATCAGAAAATTTGCTCTTCAGATGACTGGATACATTAGGACTAGGTGGTTATTAACATATTATTTTCAACTTCTTACTTTGAGGTGTTTGAGTACTGCTCAGACCTTAGATGAAGGGGCTACACCCCAAAAACTTGTCCTGAAATTTTTAATGCTAGTGCAAATAAAAATAAAAAAAGTATCACAGGTATTAACTCTTTTTGCCAACATCTTTAGTAATCCAGCCTCATTGTCTTTTATAAAAGATCTATTTATAAACAAGATGGTAATCTCCTTCTATCAAACATTTTTTTTAAATCTCCCTCGTAGTTCAGGATTAGGTTTATCTGAAGCTAAAACTTTTTTCTTTCTTTTTGGGTAGACCAGGAAATATTTAAACCCCTTTTAGTTTATTTTTTTTTGTTAATGTGCCCCTGGGGAGATTTCCTTTCACTTTCTGTCTCAGAAGACTTTAGAGAAAGGGGAAATCACCTCTTAAATGGCTGGAAAAGGTGCCACTGCTAGGAGATTTGTGACCCCCTCCCGTTTCACTGGCATCTCCAAAAGCTTGGATTTCCAATCCCATTCTGTACTAATGAAAATAGTCTTCAGGACAAATAGAGAGGGTGAATCTCCCCAGTGTGGATATTAGGGATGAGCCGAACACCCCCCAGTTCGGTTCGCCCCAGAACATGCGAACAGGCAATAAATTTGTTCGAACATCCAAACACCATTAAAGTCTATGGGACACGAACATGAAAAATCTAAAGTGCTAATTTTAAAGGCTAATATGCAAGTTATTGTCATAAAAAGTGTTTGGGGACCCGGGTCCTGCCCCAGGGGACATGTATCAATGCAAAAAAAAGTTTTAAAAACTGACGTTTTTTGGGAGCAGTGATTTTAATAATGCTTAAAGTGAAACAATAAAAGTGAAATATTCCTTTAAATTTCGTACCTGGGGGGTGTGTATAGTATGCCGGTAAAGTTTCCCTTGCTTAGAACTGTCCCTGCACAAAGTGTCATTTCTGAAGGAAAAAAAGTCATTTAAAAAAAATGCGTGGAGGTCCCCCTAAATTCAATTACCAGGCCCTTCAGGTCTGGTATGTATATTAAGGGCAACCCTGCGCCAATTTAAAAAAAAATGATGTGGGGTTCCCCCCAAATATCCATACCAGACCCTTCAAATCTGGTATGGATTTTAAGGGGAACTCCGCGCCAAATAAAAAAAAAATGTCGTGGAGTTCCCCCCAAAAATCCATGCCATATCCTGGCAGGCCGCAGGAAAAGAGGGGGGACGAGAGAGCGCCCCCCTCCTGAACCGTACCAGGCCACATGCCCTCAACATGGGGAGGATGCTTTGGGGTCTGGACCCCAAAGCACCATGTCCCCATGTTGATGGGGACAAGGGCCTCATCCCCACAACCCTTGCCCAGTGGTTGTGGGGGTCTGCGGGCGGGGGCTTATCGGAATCTGGAAGACCCCTTTAACAAAAAGGACCCCCAGATCCCGGCCGCCCCCCATGTGAATTGGTAAGGGGTACATTGTACCCCTACCATTTTACAAAGAAAGTGTAAAAAATTGTAAAAAAAACACACAGACACAGTTGGGATAAGTCCTTTATTAAAAATAAAATCTGATCTGCAGGCTCCAGCGATGATGTCCAGCGAGGAACAGCACACGGTCCCTTTTCCACCGGAGACACCCCAGGAATGACGTAGTGGCAGCCTGACAGGTCTTATGTAGCTGAGGACGGGGCCACCCGTCACGTGACCCCGTCCCCCTCTGACGCAAGGGGAAACCCGGGCTTTCCCAGTGACGTGCGGGTGACCCCACCCCCATCTGATGCAACAGGAAACCTGCGCTACATCAGAGGGGGGCGGGGTCACCCGTCACGTCACTGGGAAAGCCCGGGTTTCCCCTTGCGTCAGAGGGGGGCGGGGTCACGTGACGGGTGGCCCCGTCCTCAGCTACATAAGACCTGTCAGGCTGCCACGACATCATTCCCGGGGTGTCTCCAGTGGAGACAGGACTGTGTGCTGTTCCTCGCTGGACATCATCGCTGGAGCCTGCAGATCATCCGTCACTGGATACTGACATCACTGGAGTGGAGATCAAGAGTGGATTACCACCGCTGGAATCTTTTTTTTTTTTTTTTTTTTTTTTTAAATAAAGGACTTATCCCAACTCTGTAGGGGTACAATCTACCCCTTACCAATTCACATAAGCGGGGGCGGGATCTGGGGGTCCCCTTTGTTAAAGGGGTCTTCCAGATTCCGATAAGCCCCCGCCCGCAGACCCCTACAACCACCGGGCAAGGGTTGTGGGGATGAGGCCCTTGTCCCGACCCCAAAGCATCCTCCCCATATTGAGGGCATGTGGCCTGGTATGGTTCAGGAGGGGGCACTCTCTCATCCCCCCCTCTTTTCCTGCAGCCTGCCAGGTAGCGTGCTCAGATAAGGGTCTGGTATGGATTTTTGGGGGGAACTCCACGCCATTTTTTTTAAAATTTGGTGCGGAGTTCCCCTTAAAATCCATACCAGACCTGAAGGGTCTGGTATGGATATTTGGGGGGAGCCCCACGTCATTTTTTTTTTTATTTGGCGCAGGGTTCCCCTTAATATCCACACCAGACCTGGAGGACCTGGTAATTGAATTTGGGGGGACCCCCACGCATTTTTTTTTATCAATGACTTTCAATTACTTTTCTCTGTATTGCCGGGAGCCGACAATTCATTACAGACGCGAGTACTTTTAAATTACTTTTTTTCCTTCAGAAATGACATTTTGTTCAGGCACAGTTCTAAGCACGGGAAACAAGCGCTACTTTACAGGCATACTATACACACCCCCAGGTACGAAATTTAAAGGAATATTTCACTTTTATTGTTTCACTTTAAGCATTATTAAAATCACTGCTCCCGAAAAAACAGCAGTTTTTAAAACTATTTTTTGCATTAATACATGTCCCCTGGGGCAGGACCCAGGTCCCGAAACACTTTTTATGACAATAACTTGCATATAAGCCTTTAAAATTAGCACTTAAAATTTCTCCCATAGACTTTTACAGGGTGTTGCGCAGCTTTTCGAATTTGCCATGAACACCCCAAATTGTTCGCTGTTCGGCGAACGGGCGAACAGGCAATGTTCGAGTCGAACATGAGTTCGACTTGAACTCGAAGCTCATCCCTAGTGGATACCAAGTGCAATAAAAAGCTTGACAGAGTTTCTAATTCTTCCCTACGCCCTACTCTACAGTATATCCAAAATTACAGAAAATGTTTTGGCTTCGGATACCCTTTAAAGGGTATATACTGTATAGCCAAACTGTTTTGGCATAGGAAAGGTTTAAACTCATGTCATTTATTTTCTGCTGTCTGTGTCCCGATTTGCCTTCACTTCCTGTCCTGCAAAGGAAGTAAGAGTAAATCGCTTCAAAACCCATCATAGAAAGCTGTCATGGCAACAAATCTCAATTAAAGATTTCACCTTTATCCCTGTTCTTATGACAGCTCCAAATTTTAACTTTCCCATCACTTTCAGTCTTGGTGATAATGGTCACCAGGACAAACAGAGAGAATGAATCTCCCCAAAGAGGACACAATAGAACTGCAACAATAAACAACGGACACAGGTTGTTTCCACACTCCATCCAGATGAAGTTTTGCTTATACATATACTTTAGGATTAGGGCTACATGGACATTTTTTCATCTTTTTCTTTCTCCTTGTGAAAAAACACTAATAATTGCTACTGCAGGAGGCTACCTGGTGATTGGATAGGGTTAGTCTCATCGGATTAGTCTTACATGGGTATAGGTGATTGCGAAAAAAAAAAAATCACTCAACAGTCTCCTATAAGGGCCATTTTTGGCTAATAATTTCCTATTGTCTTTTAGGTCTATGGGGTAGAAGAGGAGATATTATTCACCAATAGCTCCTGTTAGGTGACTAAACAGTGGCATTGCATGATCATGTGAGTTCAATCAGTTGTGCTACTGCAAATATCTTGTGTAGAGGCTCCGAAAATAATGTGACACAGGGAATGGGATTGATGGAATGTGATTTTAATAAGGAGAAAAACTATTGTAAACTGCAATTACTGCAAAAAAAAAAAAAAAAAAACAATAAAAAACAGCAGAGCAAGCGTTTATGGTTCATTACTCATTTTTTCTCTCTTTATTAATGAAGTTCACACCACTGAAATTCCTCACTGAGATGACAATTACTGAAGCATCTTAGTGTAGAAATAAGAGAAAATGCTTGGTCCTGTCAAACTTTTGCGGAGAAACCTTTCCTATGATATTGTCTCATGATCTATTCCAGCATCTATTTCACCGGTGCATCCACAGTGCACACTATTCCACCCACTCTACCATTTCTCTCACTAATTTACTGATCCTATTCCATCACAATCCTTGCTCCTGCTATGTATACGGTTTCCTTCAGTTAATTTTCAGGATGCTTTCATAAGATCCTTTTAATAACTGCTTTAAAAACCATGTTGTAACTTAAAGCATATAAATGGGCAACATTTAAAATCATGCATGCATTTTCACATTGCATTTTAATTATTTCGAGCCTCCTTCTATTAATCTGAATGCTCTTGAAGTTTGCAAAGTTACTTTGTGAAAATCTGCACACATTTACTTCCTTGAATTCTGTGACATGTATTCATTATGCCCTTTGAACAGGCACTGCTGTGTCACACATTTCCCGGAGCCTGCCTTTTGAACTACAGAGATGCTGAGAGGAGGAGTTTTAGTAGGTGGAGTCAGTACAGGAATTACTGCTTGAAGGCAACAAAGTACCATGGGATATGTTAGTCCTTAGAAATTAACCACTTTGCCTCTTACACCTGTTCATCCCTTATGGACCAGAGCAATTTTTACATTTATGATATGTACCTGTTTATTCAGCGATAACTTTGTCATTACTTAGGAGAACAACGTAATACATATATTGTTCTTTAAGTACAAACAATGCTTTCTTTTCATGAATATTGTCTTGCAACAATAATTTTTTTCACAAACCTTAAAACAAATTAACGTAACAAAACTAAACAAAAGGTGCTTTTTCTTTTTTTTTTTTTTTAAAGTGTTAGTTTAAAAATAAATAGTGTTACTGCACAGAAAAAATATGCATTTTATTTTGTAATTTGTCTTGTTCAAAATGACACTAAAATTATGATTCAGGTACAAAGCATTCCAAAGTTATTTACAAATGAAATAAACATGTATTTTTTTAAATGTTGAGCTTGTTGTTCAATGTGCTAATGTAAATATATGTTAAATGTGTAAAAAAAAATAATAATTAACAAAGTAAACAAAAACAAAAAAAGTTTAAATATTTTTAGTTAATAAAATAAAAACATATAAAAAAAACACAAATAAAAGCAAAATTATAATTGAATGGAGAAGTAGAATAAGGAGGTAATTAGGGCTGATTAGCATCAACTAAGGGTTAATAGGGGCTTAAACAGATAAACATTTAATACAATTTTATTTTACTTGACAGGTTGCTTTAACTGACTTAATTTGCAGATCGAAGTTCATACCTTTGATCTGTAGATGAAGTTGGAATCTGGGAAGTTGTGAAAAGAGATTACCAGCAGTGTCAGGGCGCCATTCGGAATTAGCGTGAGCATGTACTGAGAAGGAAACCGGAGAACAAAGATATGCATGTGCTGGGGAAAAGACCTGCCATAATTGTCAATACTATACATAGCTGTGTTAGCCTGCACAGAAATGCACACAAGCGCATATGTGTGCGCTCCCATGTGCGTTAGTGTGGGATGCGCATTGGCCCATGTTCGTGAATATCTGCTGTTGGTGTTGGCGCCAAACGCCTTATATAAGGTCAGTGGCTGCACTCAGAAATCGCAGGATGATTTTCAGCTATCAGTGCTACTTGTTCATGTATATCCTATTCTTTGGACTGCCCGTTACTGACCCGGCTTGACTCTGGACCTTCCTGCTGTCTGATTCCTGGTTTTGACCCTGGCTTGTTATAAGGACTCTGTTCTCTTGTCAAACCGTGTATGACTCCAGCTTGCTTCTCTGACTACTCTCCTGCCTGTTCCACTGAATACCTTCGTGGAACCTTGACTCTGTCCTTGACCACACTTCTGCCTAATCCTTGACTTATCTTCCTGTGTATGACCTCGGCTACCATCCTGACTATGCTTCTTCAGTCTGATCCTGCCAACCTGACCTTGCTTTTTCCTCAGGTGTCATCTTGCTTAAGGCCGCAGCCTTGGTCCCCCTACACTTCCAGGGACAGCAGGGTGTCTGCAGTCAGTCCTAACATTCCAGCTGATAGCTACCTCTTGGTCTTCACTGCAAGCAATTTCCAGCACATCAACCTAAACGGCACCCGTGCTTCTTTGATCCTAGCACTCCCTGTTCTCACCTCCAGGGGTACAAGGAAAGCTCTCCTGTCAGAGTGGCCTCTGAGCAGGTATGTGACAAGCAGGCAGGCAGAACTCACTGCATGAAAGAAGATTTTTCTTTTTATGCTTAAAGTTTTTTATTGAAATTTATATAGAAAAAGTTGCAGTACAAAAAGTAAAGGCCACATGTGAACAGTGATCATAATATAGGCAACAATCCACAAATGACCAAAGGTTAAAGTATAGACAGAGAACTTACAATAAATGAAGCAGAGTACATTGCATCACTGTAAGGCATATCTATATATACTGCAAACTTGAAAAGAAATATTAAAATAAAGAAAAAGGAAAAACAAGAACTTAAGCTCAGGTCAATCATTTAAACGGAATAGAAACAAAGGGTTCCATTTAGCATCATAAACAGGGATTGAATCCCTCAGAGTGTGAAATATTTTTTCTGATAGCATTATGTGGTCAATCCTTGCCAGGACCTGGGTAAAGGGAACTGGAGGAGCCTTCCAATGGAGGGCCACCGTCCACTGCAGTGCGATGCAAATAGTGTGTATCAATCTCATTAAAGGTTTAGGGGTATCAGGAACCCCCTCAAACAACAGACAGTGAGTGTGTGTCAGAGCCATGCTCCTCCCCGCTAGCTTATCTATTAGATCCAGAGTCTCCTTCCAAGTGGGTTGCAACTTCTCACATTCCCAAAACAGGTGCAAAAATGAGCCCGGAAGGGGGCAACCGCGGAAACACATGGCGGAGCTCTGAGGAAATATCCTGCATAACCTCTGGGGTGTATAATACCAGCTAGTAAATAATGTGATCGCTGTCTCTCTAACCGTGAGAGAAATAGTGCACTTCCTTAGGTTCCGCCAATTAGCATCCCAGTCTCCATCTGTATATTCTAAGTTCAGTTCCTGCTCCCACTGGGACAAATGTTTAAGAGTTGAGTCATCTGTATCTCCCGCTATAGACTTGTAAACCGCGGAAATCAAACATTTCTGCCTGGGGGAAGTGTGACACAGGGATTCGAAGAGGGTATTAGAATCCGAAGGGGTACTTGCGTAGTGGGTCTGAAAAAAGTGGCGGATTTGTAAATATCTATAAAACTCCCCAATAGGGATATTCTTCTGGGCTTGTAATTGGGCAAAAGAAATTAACCTATCCCCCTGGAGGAAGTCTCCTAGAGAAGTCAGGCCACTACTATTCCACCACCCAAATTGGCCAGGCTCCGCAAAGGCCGCTGGAAGCCTAGGGTCATCCATAAAGGAGGACCAGGGTGGGATCGCAGACTTGTTTGGTTTTACAGCGATCCCACAGCTTCAGACGGAGGGCTACAATCAAGTTCTTCTCCATAAGGGCCCAGGCATAAGATCTAGAAGACCATAATAGTCCAGGCAGGTGGAAGGGGGCTATAGAGTCTTGTTCAAATTTAACCCAAGGGACCTTAGAGTCCCGTATATTCCATTGGGCCTGCTGTGAAAATCTGCTGGCCAGATAATACAACCATACTTGTGGGACGCCCAAACCCCCAGATGCATATGATCGGTAAAGTACCCTTCTAGAAAACCGTGGGGGCTTATCATTCCAAATAAATCTGTTCAAGAAGGTCTGCAATTTAAGAAGATATGATTTAGAAATCTGAAGGGGGAGGGCTCTAAATAAATAAAGAATCTTCGGGAGGATAGTCATTTTAATAGCTGTTATCTTTCCTAAAAAGGAGATCCTATAGGGGGACCAGGTTTTGAGGAGTTGTTTTAAGTGGGTGATCAAGGGAGGGAAGTCGAGGTTGAATAAGCTAGCAAAATCCCCTGTAAGCTTAACCCCCAAATAAGAAAGATTGGACTCAGCCCAGGTGAAAGAAAAGGATTGTTTCAGATTCTCCAGCTCAGAAGGGGAAAAGCCCACCGGGAGAGCAACGGATTTGGACATAATAACCGAAAGGCCTGAGACCTCCGCAAATGTGGCCAGGGTATTAAAAAGATTTGTCAGGGAGATCAACGGGTTGGTGAGGAAAAGGAGTATGTCATCAGCGTACATACAGAAGTTATAGGTAGCGGAAGCCTTTCTGTAACCAGAAATATCAGGGCGTCGAAGGATCGCTATAGCCAAGGGCTCAATAGCCAGGGCAAAAATAAGTGGGGACAATGAGCACCCCTGTCTAGTTCCCCTACCGAGCTTGAAAAAGTCTGAGCTGCAACCCGGAATTTTAATAGGCGTGCTGGGGTTCTGGTATAGCACATGAAAGGCCCGAAGGAATTCCCCCTGGATACCATATCGCTGCAAGAGGAGAGACACATAGCTCCAAGACAAACTGTCAAGGCCTTATGTATATCTAAGCTAAGCATAAACAGTTTATTGGAGAACAGGTTTGCATCCTGTATAATGTTAGAGGCCAGACGGATATTGTCCGTAATAAAACTAAGAGATAAAACCTGACTGGTATCGTCCTCCCAAGCCTATCAGCCAAAATTCTGCTAAAAATCATTAAATCATTATTAATGACCGAAATTGGCCTAAAATTCTGAGGCAAGGAGTGGTCCTTATTCGGTTTCGGAATGAGAGTCATGTTTGCCAACAGCATCTCGTCAGGGAAGCTATCTCCCTGAAGGATCGCATTAAAAAGCTGAACCAGTCTGGGGGAGAGTTGGGAAGCAAATTTTTTTGTAATATATGGCTCAAAAGCCATCAGTCCCTGGGGAGGAGCAATTTTTAAGACTTTTGATAACATTGAGTACTTCAGAGAGGGAAATAGGTAGGTTGGGTTTGTCTGACTGAGAGGTGGTGAGGGTGGGATGGGAATTTCGTCAAATTGATCTAGCGCCTCATTGGAGGGTACAGACTGAGGGGATCCCAGAAGCTTAGAATAATAAGCCTTAAAAACTTCAAGGACATCCTGAGGATGAGATGTAAGCTTCCCTGAAGGGGAGGTCACTTTATATACATGCAGGGGGCGAAAAGACTGGTTCAGCTTTCTAGCGAACATAGTGGAGGCTGTATTGCTATGTAGCAGGAATCTGGCTTCAGACCATCTCAGGTCTTTCTCAACCTTAGCGGATAGTAATGAGTCCAACTCCAATCGTTTTTGTTCTATTGTTCGTCTGGTAGATTCCAGGGTTAGGGCAGTAGTATTATTATATAAGACGTCAAGTTCTCTAGAGAGCTGTAAGATTGCTTATTCAGTTTATTACGAGCTAAGGCCAAGCTAATAAGCTTACCCCTCAGAACAGCTTTATGAGCAACCCACACTGTGGGGATAGGGGTTTCAGGAAGGGCATTTAATGCAAAATGAGTTTCAATAGATTGAGCCACCTCAGTCTCCACTACAAGGTCAGAAAGGAGAGCCTCATTAAGACGCCAGGAGAACGGGGTGGGGGAGTGTCTAATGAGTTCAGTGGTGAAAGCGGTTATATGGTGGTCAGACCAGACACAGTTATGGATGGAAGCCGTCTGAGAGTTGGCCAGCACAGTGGGGGTAGTAAAGATATAATCTAACCTAGAGTAGCTATTATGGGGGTGGGAAAATAAAGTCTATTCCCTAGCACTAGGGATGAGCTCAGTGTTCGAGTCGAACATAGGTTCGACTCGAACATCGGCTGTTCGCAGCGTTCGGCGAACAACGAACGATTTGGGCCGTTCGCGCCAAATTCGAGTGACACGAACGGCCCACAATACACTGCGCCATCGCAGTGTAATCCCGCCGCTGTGATTGGCCAAGCATGCACTGTGACCCTGCATGCTTGGCCAATCACAGCGCCGGCAGCAAGGAGAGCAATGATTACACCTGAACTTAGCCTGTATTGCTGCTTTTTCCTGGTGTGTTACACCAACAGGATTTTGCGGCACTTTCAGCGGGCGGAGTGTGCCTCCTGACCATATTACACCTGAAGTTAGCCTGTATTGCTGCTTTTTCCTGGTGTGTTACACCAACAGACATTTGCGGCACTTACAGCGGGCGGAGTGTGCCTCCTGACCATATTACACCTGAACTTAGCCTGTATTGCTGCTTTTTCCTGGTGTGTTACACCAACAGGATTTTGCGGCACTTACAGCGGGTGGAGTGTGCCTCCTGATCATATTACACCTGAACTTAGCCTGTATTGCTGCTTTTTCCTGGTGTGTTACACCAACAGGATTTTGCGGCACTTACAGCGGGCGGAGTGTGCCTCCTGACCATATTACACCTGAACTTAGCCTGTATTGCTGCTTTTTCCTTGTGTGTTACACCAACAGGATTTTGCGGCACTTACAGCGGGCGGAGTGTGCCTCCTGACCATATTACACCTGAAGTTAGCCTGTATTGCTGCTTTTTCCTGGTGTGTTACACCAACAGACATTTGCGGCACTTACAGCGGGCGGAGTGTGCCTCCTGACCATATTACACCTGAACTTAGCCTGTATTGCTGTTTTTTCCTGGTGTGTTACACCAACAGGATTTTGCGGGCACTTACAGCGGCCGGAGTGTGCCTCCTGACCATATTACACCTGAACTTAGCCTGTATTGCTGCTTTTTCCTGGTGTGTTACACCAACAGGATTTTGCGGCGCTTACAGCGGGCGGAGTGTGCCTCCTGACCATATTACATCTGAAGTTAGCCTGTATTGCTGCTTTTTCCTGGTGTGTTACACCAACAGACATTTGCGGCACTTACAGCGGGCGGAGTGTGCCTCCTGACCATATTACACCTGAAGTTAGCCTGTATTGCTGCTTTTTCCTGGTGTGTTACACCAACAGGATTTTGCGGCACTTACAGCGGGCGGAGTGTGCCTCCTGACCATATTACACCTGAACTTAGCCTGTATTGCTGCTTTTTCCTGGTGTGTTACACCAACAGGATTTTGCGGCACTTACAGCGGGCGGAGTGTGCCTCCTGACCATATTACACCTGAACTTAGCCTGTATTGCTGCTTTTTCTTGGTGTGTTACACCAACAGGCATTTGCAGCACCTACAGCAGGCGTAGTGTGATTCCTGCAAAATATACTCCTGAAGCTAGGCCTTATTGCTGGTTTTCCCATTTCCCTGCAGGCCATTAGAATCTCTGGAAGGCAAACAAGGAGAGGCAGACAGTCAGGAGCCAATAAAAGAGGGCAAGCAGGCTCTGTGTCTAGAGACAACAGTGCTGGTCGTGGACGCGGTGCATCGCCATCAGCACGTGGCCATGGGACACGCTTGTCCTTCTTTTCGGCAGCTGGACGTGTTGAGCCGCATCATGCCGAAGACTTGGTAGAGTGGATGACCAAGCCCTCCTCATCCTCCTCATCCTCTCTCACCCAGGCTCAGGGTACTGGCAAAGCAGCTGCCAATGCGTCCTCTTCCCTGGTATCAATGTCATCATCAGTCACTCCTTCCCTAGACCAACCATGTCCTCCTGAGGAGTCCCCCGAACTGTTTGAGCACAGTGTTGGGTACATGCTCCAGGAGGATGCCCAGCGTTTCGAAGGGTCTGATGATGATACCCAGCTAGAGGAAGGCAGTAGCGTGAGAGCAGAGAGAGGGGATGCTTAAGAAGGACACCAATCTGGCAGTCATGTTCCAGCAGCTGCAGCATACTGCCAGATTGGCTCCAGTGATGAGGAGGGAGGGGATGATGAGGTCACTGACTCCACGTGGGTGCCTAATAGGAGAGAGGAGGAGGAGGAGGAGGAGGATGAGGAGGAGGCACATCTCCAACGAGGCAGAATGCCCTCGGGGGGCCAGCGTAAGGGCAGCACACCGACGGAATCACACCGCAGAGCTCCGCCTGTGCAGGGCGCTGCCTCTGCCCGTTATTCAAAAAGTTCTTTGGTGTGGGCCTTTTTTGAGTCGAGTGCATCAGATCGCACAGCTGCTGTTTGCAACATATGTCTCAAGCGTATATTGCGTGGCCAAAACATCACCCGCTTGGGCACCACATGCTTGACCAGACATATGTTGACCTGCCATGCAGCTAGTTGGCAAGCCTACCTTAAAGACCCACACCAAAGAACAAAGCGGACCTCTTCTTGCACCGCATCAGCTGGGATCTCCAACCCCACTATACCTTCAGTCCTCTCTGAAACCTGCTCTGAGAGGGATGAAGTTGTAGAATTAGGTGTGTCACAGCCAAGTACTTGCGGGCACTCTGCTAGCAGTACACCGACGTCTGATTCTAGCAGGCAAATTTCCCTGCCCCAGCTGCTGGACCGTCGAAAGAAGTTCACTCCCAGCCATCCACATGCCCAGCGGTTGAATGCTAGCTTGGCTAAATTGCTAGCGCTTCAACTGCTGCCTTTTCAGTTGGTAGACTCGGACCCCTTCCGTGAGTTTGTGCAATGTGCGGTTCCTCAGTGGCAGGTTCCCAAACGCCACTTTTTCTCACGGAAGGCGATTCCGGCTCTCTACCGGCATATGGAAGGCAATGTCTTGGCCTCGCTGGACAGGGCGGTCAGCGGTAAGGTGCATATTACCGCTGACTCATGGTCCAGCAGGCATGGACAGGGACGTTACCTTTCTTTCACGGCCCATTGGGTCACTCTTTTGGCAGCTGGGAAGGATGCAGGACAAGGTGCAGTAGTGTTGGAGGTTGTTTCACCGCCATGCCTCCAAAATGCTACTACTGGTTGTGACACACCTCTCTCCTCCACCCCCTCCTCTCCTTCTTCCTCCATGGCCTCTTCCTGTGCTTTGTCCTCGGAACCAGCGGTGCTCCGTAGGCGTTCAAGGGGCTACGCAAGTACGCAGGCAAAAAGATGCCATGCTGTGCTTGCGCTGGTGTGTTTGGGGGACAGGAGCCACACTGGGGCAGAGGTTCTGTCTGCTCTGCAGGGACAGGCCGAGAGGTGGTTGACGCCACGCCAGCTTAAGCCAGAAATGGTAGTTTGCGACAATGGCACCAACCTCCTCTCCGCTCTCTGACAGGGACAACTGACCCATGTGCCCTGTGTGGCTCACGTCCTTAACCTGGTGGTGCAGCGGTTCTTGGGCAGGTACCCGGGCTTACAGGATGTCCTGAGGCAGGCCAGGAAAGTCTGTGTGCATTTACGCAGATCTTATAATGCCAGTGCTCGCCTGGCTTAGCTGCAAAAGGAGTTGAACCTGCCCAAGAACCGCCTTATATGTGAAATGCCCACCAGGTGGAACTCAACGTTGGCCATGCTGCAGCAGCTGCACACGCAGCAGAGGGCCATCAATGAGTACCTGCGCGACTACGGCACCAGGACAGGGTCAGGGGAGCTCAGGTTTTTTTCACCACGCCAGTGGGGCATGATCAGGGATGCATGCACTGTCCTGGCACCATTTGAGGAGGCCACGAGGATGGTGAGCAGTGACAGTGCATGCATCAGTGACACTGTACCTCTTGTCCACCTGTTGGAACATACGCTGCGTGGAATAATGGACAGGGCACTTGAGGCAGAACAGAGGCAGGAAGAGGAGGACTTCCTTGCCTCTCAAGGCCCCCTTTACCCAGACAGTGTTCCTTCTGTCCCACCCATCGCACAGGAAGAAGAGGAGGAGGATTGTGTCAGTATGGAGGTGGAGCCTGGCACTCAGCATCATCAGCAGCAGTCTTTTAGGGATGATTTACAGTCCCAAGAAACCAGTGGACTTGTACGTGGCTGGGAGGAGGTGGCTGCGGATCATGTCGTCCTTAGTGACCCAGAGAACTCCGGACCGAATGCCTCAGCTAACCTACGCTGCATGGCCTCCCTGATCCTGCAAAGTCTGCGGAAGGATCCTCGTATTCTTCGGATCAAGGAGAGGGACCATTACTGGCTGGCCACTCTCCTTGATCCACGGTACAAGGGTAAGGTTGCGGACCTTATCTTACCGTCGCAGAGGGAGCAGAGGATGAGACAACTCCGGGAGGCCTTGCAGAAAGGTCTGTGCAACGCGTTCCCAGAGACTGGGAGGTTACAAACTCCTGGTCCTGGACAACGAGTTGCTGAGGCTTCGGTCAGTCAAAGAAGGAGCGGTGGGGAAGGTGGCCATCTGACCGATGCGTTCAGACAATTCTTTAGTCCGCAGCCCCAAGGTATGATCGGTTCCAGCAACCATCGCCAGCGTCTGATATACATGGTGCAGGAATACCTAGGGGCAAGGTCAGACTTGGACACCTTCCCCACCGAAAATCCTCTGGCTTACTGGGTCTTGAGGATGGATCACTGGCCAGAGCTTGCACAGTATGCAATTGAGCTACTGGCCTGTCCTGCATCCAGCGTTCTTTCAGAACGCACATTCAGTGCTGCTGGAGGATTTGTCACGGATCACAGGGTGCGCCTGTCCACCGACTCTGTTGATTGACTGACCTTCATAAAGATGAACCAGTCTTGGATCACCACCAGCTACCAAACACCTGAAGCTGATATAACAGACTAATTTATTTTCAAATGTCACATCCCTTCAAGACTGATGCTGATGCTGAGAGACTGTCCTGTTATGTTGACTGACTATCCTCCTCCTCAATGATCCGATTGATGATGATAGCTTGGAAGAACATTTTTGTTTCTAGGTGCCGCCACCAGTGGCTAAGGCCCAATTTTTCAGCCCCTGTTTAACAGGGGCGTGTTATTACAATTTTTTATGCAATGCTTTGCAGCAGGGCTCATTCCTGCACTCCAACTAGAGTATCTGGGAGAGGTTGCAGTGTCGTGGCACCAGCACCAGTGGCTAAGGCCCAATTTTTCAGCCCCTGTTTAACAGGGGCGTGTAATTAAAATTTTTGATGCAATACTTTTCAACAGGGCTCATTGCTGTGCTCCAAGTACAGTATCTGTGAGGGGTTGCAGTGTGGTGGCACCAGTGCCTAAGGCCCAATTTTTCTGCCCCTGTTTAACAGGGGCATGTAATTACAATTCTTGATCTAATAATTCACAGCAGGGCCCATTCCTGCGCCCACCAAGAGTAACTGTGAGGCCTTACAGTGTTGTGTCAACACCACCACCACCACCACCAAAGGCCCAATTTTTCAGCCCCTGTTCAACAGGGGCATGCAATTACAATTCTTGATCTAATAGTTCACAGCAGGGCCCATTCCTGCGCCCACCAAGAGTAACTGTGAGGCCTTACAGTGTTGTGTCAACACCACCACCACCAAAGGCCCAATTTTTCAGCCCCTGTTCAACAGGGGCATGCAATTACAATTCTTGATCTAATAATTCACAGCAGGGCCCATTCATGCGCCCACCAAGAGTAACTGTGAGGGCTCACAGTGTTGTGGCAACACCAACATGTAAGGGGCAAATTTCAGCTGAGTATATACGGCAGGCCCCTACTTTCAAACATCCAACTTACAAACGACTCCTCCTTGCAAACGGAAGGATACAACAGGAAGTGAGAGGAAATCTACCCCTAGGAAGGCAAATTCTCTCCTGTAACAGTTAATATGGGAAAAAAAGTGTCTCCTCTCCACTGATGCTTTATCACCAATTCTTGTTTCAATAAAAAACCCAAATTTTCAAAAAACATTTGTCATTAGGACGGAAAGTGAGGTGAACTGTTCTGAACAGGTGCACACTGCACAGACAGCAAAACAAATGTTACAGGGGTGATAACCCTTCCCTATGTTTTTCAAAAAGCTTAAAAATAGATTTTTTGTCTGGAGCTACACTTAACCACTTAACGACCGCCCACCGCCGATTTACGTCGGCAGAATGGCACGGACAGGCAGAATCACGTAGATCTACGTGATCGCCTTTGTGCAGTTGGGGGGTCCATCCGGACCCCCCTTCACTGCAGTGAGCGGCCGTTAAGTGTTCGGGAGCGATCAGGCATGAGGGGGGGGCGCTCGATTCCGCCCCCCCCTCGCGATCGCTCCCGGCCAATGAAAATGCTTCCTCCGCCATGTGATGTAAACAAGGCTGGAGGAAGTGATGTCATCTCCCTCGCCGCGGTCTTTCCGTTCCCGGCGCCGAGCAGAGAGGAAGCAGGTTAGTGCACTAACAGTCCACTGACACGTAGGTACACATAGGCACACAAATCACCCCCCAGTCACCCCCAGATCACCCCCCAGGTCACCCCAAAGCCCCCAATCACAGTGTCACTGATTGCAGTGATCATTTATTTTACTGATCACTGCATTTAGTGTCATCTGTGATTGTAAAAAGTTGCAGGGCAGTTAGGATTAGGCCCCTTTAGGTCCAGGGTAGCCCCCTAACCCCCCCTAATAAAGGTTTAACCCCTTGATCACCCCCCAGGTAACCCTTTCACCCCCTAACTTCAGCGTCACTAAGCGATTGTTTTTCCGATCGCTGTATTCGTGTCGCTGGTGTTTTAGATAGGCAGTTATTTTTTTTTAGGTTCGCCGCAGGTTTTTATTAGTGTCAGGTACCCCCATATATTATTTTAACCCCCTGATTGCCCCTAGAGTTAACCCTTTCACCAGTGATCGCCGTATAAGCGTCACTGGTGTCACTGGTTAGCCAGTAAGTTATTTAGTTATTTAGGTTACCCGTCAGGTTTTTATATAGTGTCAGGTACCCCCATATTTAACCTAATAAAGATTTTAACCCCCTGATTGCCCCTAGTTAACCCTTTCACCAGTGATCACCATATAAAGGTTACGGGTGACGCTGGTTGATTAGTTTGCTTTTTATAGCATCAGGGCACCCGCCGTATATAACCCAATAAAGGTTTAACCCCCCTGATCGCCCGGCGGGTGAGATCAATTAGGTTTTAGCGCCAGAGAGGGTCTGCGTCGCCCCAGGCAGTGTTAGGTTAGTGACAGTAACGCTAACACCCACGCGCAAAGCATACACCCCCCTTAGTGGTATAGTATCTGATCAGATCTGATCAGATCTATACTAGCATCCCCAGCGGTTTAGGGTTCCCAAAAACGCAGTGTTAGCGGGATCAGCCCAGATACCTGCTAGCGCCTGCGTTTAGCCCCTCCGCCCAGCCCAGCCCAGCCCAGCCCACCCAAGTGCAGTATCGATCGATCACTGTCACTTACCAAACACAACACACATAACTGCAGCGTTCGCAGTGCTTGGTTTTTGGGGCCCTGTACGCGGCTAGGCTCCCAAAAAGTCCCACACATGTGGTATCCCCGTACTCAGGAAAAGCAGCAGAATGTATTTTGGGGTGCAATTCCACATATAACCATGGCATGTGTGAGCAATATATCATTTAGTGACAACTTTTTGTACATTTTTTTTTTCTTTTTGTCATTATTCAATCATTTGGGACAAAAAAAAAAAATATTCAATGGGGTCAACATGCCTCTCAGCAAATAGCTTGGGGTGTCTACTTTCCAAAATGGGGTCATTTGGGGGGGTTTTGTGCCATCTTGGCATTTTATGGCCTTCAAAACTGTGATAGGTAGTGAGGAGTGAAATCAAAAATTTATGCCCTTAGAAACCTTGAAGGCGGTGCTTGGTTTTTGGGGTCCCGTACGCGGCTAGGCTCCCAATAAGTCCCACACATGTGGTATCCCCGTACTCAGGAGAGGCAGCAGAATGTATTTTGGGGTGTAATTTCACATATGCCCATGGCATGTGTGAGCAATATATCATTTAGTGACAACTTTGTGCAAAAAAAAAAAAAGTTTGTCATATTCCCGCAACTTGTGGCAAAATATAAAATATTCCATGGACTGAACATGCCTCTCAGTAAATAGCTTGGGGTGTTTACTTTCCAAAATGGGGTCATTTGGGGGGGTTTTGTGCTATTTTGGCATTTTATGGCCTTCGAAACTGTGATAGGTAGTGAGGAGTGAAATCAAAAATTTGCGCCCTTAGAAATCCTGAAGGCGGTGCTTGGTTTCCGGGGTCCCGTACGTGGCTAGGCTCCTAAAAAGTCCCACACATGTGGTATCCCCGTACTCAGGAGAAGCAGCAGAATGTATTTTGGGGTGCAATTCCACATATAACCATGGCATGTGTGAGCAATATATCATTTAGTGACAACTTTTTGTAATTTTTTTTTTTTTTTTGTCATTATTCAATCACTTGGGACAAAAAAAAAAAATATTCAATGGGCTCAACATGCCTCTCAGCAATTTCCCTGGGGTGTCTACTTTCCAAAATGGGGTCATTTGGGGGGGTTTTTTACTGCCCTGCCATTTTAGCACCTCAAGAAATGAGATAGGCAGTCATAAATTTAAAGCTGTGTAAATTTCAGAAAATGTACCCTAGTTTGTAAACGCTATAACTTTTGCGCAAACCAATAAATATACGCTTATTGACATTTTTTTTACTAAAGACTTGTGGCTGAATACATTTTGGCCTAAATGTATGACTAAAATTGAGTTTATTCGATTTTTCTTATAACAAAAAGTAGAAAATATCTTTTTTTTTCAAAATTTTCGTTCTTTTTCCATTTATATCGCAATAAATTAAAATCGCAGAGGCAATCAAATACCATTAAAAGAAAGCTCTATTTGTGGGAAGAAAAGGACGCAAATTTCATTTGGGTACAACATTGCATGTCCGCACAATTTACAGTTAAAGCAGCGCAGTGCCGAATCCCAAAAACAGGCTTGGTCCTAATGGCCCGAAATGGTCCGGGGCTTAAGTGGTTAAACAATGTACCTGTTCAAAATTACAAACAGATTCTACATAAGAACAAACCTACAGTCCCTGTCTTGTATGCACTGCCTGTATACGGCTGTTCAGAGTATATAGGGTCTTTTTTATTTTGTGTGCGGGGTTCCCCTTAATATCCATACAAGACCCAAAGGGGCTGGTAATGGGCTGGGGTGGGGGGGGGGGGGGGTGATGGGATAGCTATGCCATTTTTCTTAAAGATTTTCATCCATATTACCGGGACCAGACATTACATTAAAGCCGCAAGCAGTTTTAAATGGCTTTTTTTCCTTTAGAAATGTAATTTTGTGCAGGGACAGTTCTAAACACGGGAAACATGTGGCACTTCACAGGCATACTTTAGACACCCCCCAGGTACAATATTTAAAGGAATATTTGACTTTTTTTTTCACTTTATGCATCATTAACCACTTGCCGCCCGCCCTATAGCGGATTGACGTCGGCAAAGTGGTTGCAAAATCCTGACAGGACGTCATATGACGTCCTCAGGATTTTGAACCGCTGCGCGCCCCCGGGGGCGCGCATCGCGGCGATCGTTGGTGCGGGGTGTCAGTCTGACACCCCGAAACTCCGATCTAGGTAAAGAGTCTCCGACGGAGACTCTTTACCACGTGATCAGCCGTGTCCAATCACGGCTGATCACAGTGTAAACAGGAAAAGCCAGTCATCTTCTTTTCCTCACTCGCGTCTGTCAGACGCGAGTAGAGGAGAGCCGATCGGCTGCTCCTCTGACAGGGGGGGGTTTGTGCTGATCGATTATCAGCACAGCCCCCCCGAGGATGCCCCCACTGGACCACCAGGGATGCCACTGGACCACCAGGGATGCCAGCACCAGGTATGCCACCCTAGACCACCAGGGATGCCAGTTAGTGCCCCCTAATGGATGCCAATCAGTGCCCACAATGGATGCCAATCAGTGCCCACAATGGGCATCACTGATTGGCAGGCATTTTTGTTTGGCACTGATTGGCATCCATTACAGTACATCAGTGCCGCCTATCAGTGCCCACCCGTGCCACCTATCAGTGCCCATCTATGCCCATCCGTGCCACCTATCAGTGCCCATCCATGCCCATCCGTGCCGCCTATCAGTGCCCATCCGTGCCGCCTATCAGTGCCCATCCGTGTCGCCTATCATTACCCATTCGTGCCGCCTATCAGTGCCCATACGTGCCGCCTATCAGCGCCCATACGTGCCGCCTATCCGTGCCCATCTGTGCCGCATATCCGTGCCCATCTGTGCCGCCTATCCGTGCCCATCCGTGCCGATTATCCGTTCCACCTATCAGTGCCGCATATTAGTGCCCATCATCAGTGTCCATCAATGCCACCTCATCAGTGCCACCTCATTGGTGCCACCTCATCGGTGCCCATCAGTGCAGCCCCATCAGTGAAGGAGAAAACGTACTTATTTAAAAAGTTTTGTAACTGAAACAAAAAAATACTTTTTTTTTCAAAATTTTTGGTATTTTTTAATTTTTTTTAGCAGAAAATAAAAATCCCAGAGGTGATCAAATACCACCAAAAGAAAGCTCTATTTGTGAGGAAAAAATGATAAAAATTTCGTTTGGGTACAGTGTAGCATGACCGCGCAATTGTCATTCAAAGTGCAACAGCGCAGAAAGCTGAAAATTGGTCTGGGCAGGAAGGTGTTTAAGTGCCCAGTATGGAAGTGGTTAAAATGACTGCTCCCGAAAAACGGCCGTTTTTAAAACTTTTTTTTGGATTGATACATGTCCCCTGGTGCAGAACCCGGGTTCCCAAACCCTTTTTAGGACAATAACATGCATAATAGTCGTTATAATTAGCACTTTAGATTTCGAACGTTCGCATCCATTGTATGTAATAGGGTTCTAAAGTTCGTGCGAACTTTCGGTCCGTTCGCGGGTTCTGGTGCAAACCGAAACCGGGGGTGTTCGGCTCATCACTACCTAGCACCCATATTATGAGCTCTCCAGGTATCCACCAGTTGGAACTCATGCAGCTTAGGGGAAAGGGATTTAGGAAAAGCTCTAGAGCCCGAGGAGGTTGTGCATCTGTCTAAGGTATAGTTAGCCACCATGTTAAAATCACCCCCTATTATCATGTGTGGGGAATGATAATTCGTTAATATGTTAAAGAATTCACTAAAAAGGGAGGCTGAGGTGTCATTAGGGGTGTAGACACTAGCAATGGTCAGTTCCTTGTGGTGCACCTCACCCTTGATTATAACAAAGCGACTCTCTTTATCCTTATAAGTATGATGTACAATCATAGGAAATGAGGAGTGAAGTAATATGGCAGCTCCCCTACATTTGGAGGAGTGAAGGGTATAAAAGGCTTGCGGAAAGGACCTGTGAAAGAATTTGGGATGAGAGGAGTGGGAGAAATGAGTCTCCTGAAGAAACAGAATTTTTGCGTTCAGTTGCTTATAATGGGAAAAGGCTTTCCTCCTCTTATTGGGGGAGTTAAAGCCCTTGACATTATGAGAAATACAATTAGTCATTGTAATCAGTATTGGGGGACAAGCTCAATTGACATTAGAGGGAATTAGGTAGTGGGTTCCAGACCCTCAGGAAGCTAGCCCACACTTGAAACCACCCCCCGAAGGGAGCCGCCACATTCCTATGGGGAAGAAAAGCAGCAACCTGAAGCATCAGCAGCAAAACATTTAAATATCTGGCAGACTTATATACTCTATCATATACAAACAGAACAATTATGGCAAAATGGAATAGTGTATAACAATCTGAGAAAAAACAAACGCAAAAAAACTGCAAAAAACATCTGAGCTTAAAAACAAAAAATGAAAAAAAGAAAATAGGATCAGGAATTTCTTTGCATCCTGATAACAGCAAAAAACTACTGAGACAATCAAGTCTCATACCCAGCAGCTTCACAGTAATAGAGCCAAAACAAAAAAGGGGCACAGTGTGAAGGCCAACAAACTTGGAATATGCCATTGCTGGGGGGGGGGGACAACATGCAGCCGCACCGAGGGACAGACTCACGGTTAGTAGTGTCTAAACTAAGTGATAATGAGTGCAGCGTCATCCAAGGTCAGGGGCTAAGTTAGTCAAAAAGGTAATGAGGAGGTCCAGGCGATTAATTACGTGGTGAGGTGTCATCGTATCGAATCCTCCGGCGATCCCGTCTGGTTGGAGGTGTATGTTAAATCTGTGACGGTCTGGGAGTCAGGGGAAGGCGACGAACCACATCAGCATCTAGGAGACCCAGCTTCACCAGGATTTCCTGGCCCTCTGGAATAGTGGTAGCAGAGTATGTAGTGCCATTATGAGGGACCACCAACTTAAAGGGGAAACCCCAGCAATATCGGATACGGGCAGCCTGGAGTGGAGCAGTAATTTCCTTCATGCCTCTGCGCCTGTCCAAAGTAGCTGGAACAACATCAGGGTAGATCTGCACTGTGTAACCATCTAGGGATGATCCTGAGGGTATTTCTAGCCGCTCTGAGAATATCCTCCTTCACCAGAAAGTCCTTCATACACAGCACAATGTCTCTAGGTGGTTTATCAGCAGGGGGTTTAGGTCTGAGTGCTCTGTGAATACGATCGCAAGTAAAGGTGTCAGATTCACAATCAGGCAGGAGCGATTCGAACAGCTTGATAACAGTAGGGATCAATTTTGTGACCGACTCCGGAATCCCACGCAATCGCAGATTGTTGCGTCTGTTTCTGTTGTCGAGGTCCTCGACTTGTGCCTGCAGCTGAGTAAAGGCTGTATGTAAAGAATCATGTTCCCTGCTCAAGTCACTATATGCCAGTGCCAACTCGTCATGTTTATTTTCCAGCCTGTCTGTTCTGGTGCCCAGGGTTGCTATCTCCTGAGACAAGGCATGGGATGTTTTATGCAGTTCTGATTGAAATTTAGTGGCAAGGCGATTGTACATGGTCTCCAGACTGGCATCCAAGTCTGCCTTGGACAGGGAGGAAGAGTACTCACTGTTTTGATCCTAAGGAGAGGCAGGTAATGAGGGATCCGGAGCGACAGGCAGAGCAGGAGTGTGTGCTCGGGCCTCGGCGCCATTTTGGGCCATGCTTTACTGCTCCCTGTTGCGGAGGACTTTGTGTGTCAGAGACATCTGAGAGGAGCCCTTGGAGTGCTTCTTCTTGGATGATGGCATGCACAGCGGTTACCGGAGATGAGGGGTGTAAATGAGAAGGCGATTAAGGCAGTTTATGACCCTCCGTGAGCCGTTATAATCCCGCGGTGTGAGGAGCTACCTATTCGAGCGTCCATCTCTCTCAGCGCTGCGCTTGCGCCCCATGAAAGAAGATTTTTCAAGGTTATATTGGCTTATCAAATATAACTATTCTTTGTATTTTTATTACAAGGCTGAAGAAATAAAATGAAAATGTATGCCGTGACCATACATTTCCTTTAATCTTATTCATGTAAAATCATATTAAAAGAAAAATGCAGACTGCCATTGCTGTCCTTCTAATGGAAATGTTAGCTTCATAGCTGTCTTTGGTTTCTGCATTTTCTAAGTTACCAGCCAGGAACAAACATTTGCTTAGAATGTCAAAGCCATCTCAGCCTTCTGTGTGCAGCAGCCACACTCATTCTTACCTGAGCCCCACCACTATCCATCGATGTGCACGAATGCCTCGGCCGTCTGGTATGGAGAATGGCTCTCCCTCCTGATTGGCTGAGACACATCAAAAGCACCATTGGCTCCGGCTGCTGTTACTCAAAGTCAGTTTGCCAATCAGGAGAGAGATGTCTGAATGGATACATGGAGCTGTGGCTCCGGTGCCCCCATTGGAAGCTGCTTGCTGTGGGGGCACTCAACAAGAGGGAGGGGCCAGGAGCATCGAAGAGGGACCCAAGAAGAGTAGGATCTGGGCTGCTCTGTGCAAAACCACTGCAAAGAGCAGGTAAGTATAACGTTTGTTATTTTTAAAGAAAAAAATAAAACAGACTTTAGTATCACTTTCTCTTTAATCAGCATGGCAGCTCAGCAAGTTTACATTTTTTAGCTTCTTCTCTGTGATGGTCACATAATACAACTATCCATAGGGGGAAAAAAAGTTTATTTGGAGATAGCTATAAATCTTCTCTGCCTGTGTTTAACCGATTCCCGTCCAGCCATTGCACATAAATGGCCATACAGGTGCTTCCTGGATGCAGGAGGACATATATAGATATATATAGAATCGCTACACAGTGAGCACAGCGCGTCCTGCAGTGGATGCAGGAGGTCATGTATGTATATATAGATATATATCTATATATATATACATGACCTCCTGCATCCATTGCAGGATGTGCTGTGCTCACTGTGTAGCAATTACAGATTGGGATACTGTGCAGATAACAGATCAGAGTACAGGGCCTGTTCTGTCTCAACTACAAAGCGATAAAGTTCATCTCCAGGTTTAAGTAGGCCTTACTCAAGCTGGTTTGCTATTATCCCTTGCATCGATACAGGCAGCTTAACTCAATGAATAAACTCACAGTTAGGACGACAGACGATGAATCCTTTCGAATGTTCCGTTTAATGATGGATATTCATAGGTAGAAAAACGTTGCAGTTGTAAGCCACATGTAAGATGTTTAGCATGGAAGAAATACAGGAGTAATGACCAGAATCAGGAAGTGGAGGAGATATATAAAGAACTACGGTGAGAGAGAGCGTTCACCTAGAAAGAAGGGGACAGATCTTAAAGACACAGAGCAAGAATAATCACATAGTGTAACACAACACTCCCCGTCTGAAATCTTTAGATTTCATAACCTTAAACTAATATATATATTTTCAAAAAGTCCAATACTGACGAATGTCCTGGAACCTGTAATGAAAAACATGCAACAAGCAAATAATAAATGTAAGTTCAACAGGATGAAGAACATAAAGTCACAGTATGATGTCTTCAAATAATTCCAAAGTTCTGAGTAGAACCTGTAGATGGCAGCAATGTACTCCCCGACGTGCCGACAGCATGGCTAGTCCTTGCACAAGTCACTCACCTGGCAAAAAGAGTACTAACTCTGTAATTGGTCGACTAAAGGTTTGTGTCGATCCTCCCTTGGTTACCTTGACTTCTACCTTCCGGACTTTGTTATCGTCGCTGGGCATTACTTTAGTAATAAGACCCATAGGCCACTCATTCCGACAAACTTCCTTGTCTTTTAGAAGGATGAGGTCTCCAACCTTAAGATTCGGCTTAGATGCTTGCCATTTGTTATGACCTTGAAGGTGGTGAAGATACTTTTTCTTCCAGCGATGCCAGAACACATTGGCTAGATGCTGCACCTGCTTCCATTGATGCCTGTAACGGTGTGACCGCAGCTTCTGTTTTGTACTTACAGAAGTGTGGAGTGAGGTGTTCACAGTTCTTATTTTCTTATCATCTTCAGGGTTTACTAGCCCATAGGTGGTGTCAATAGGGAGTAAGTAAGAGTCCTCACGCAGAAACCTTGGAGGTGACAGCCATAAGCTGTCCTGAAGAGCGGCAGGTGACACGGCTCTGGTCCCACAGTCAGCCGGGTTGAGTTCAGTGAGAACATGATGCCATTGACTTGGTAGAGAGAATCTCTTGATACGTTCAACCCTGTTGCTGACGTACACATAAAATTGTTTTGTTTGGTTGTTTATGTAACCAAGTACTACCTTACTGTCTGTATAGAAGGTGAAAGAATCAATTGTAGTGTCCATTTCACTTCGTATGACCTCTGCAATTTCTACTGCTAGCACGGCTGCACAAAGTTCAAGTCTTGGTATGGTATGTGCAGGCTTGGGAGTGAGTTTTACCTTGCCTAGGACAAAACTACAGTGTGATTCTCCATTCAGTTCAGAGGTCTTCAAATAGGCTACTGCAGCAATAGCTTCAACTGATGCATCAGAGAAAATATGAATCTCTCTCCGGTTAGCAGTTGAAGTGGAACCTGGAACATAGCAACGGGGAATCTGAAGTTTTTCTAGTGACTTCAAAGAGTATCTCCACCTTTCCCACTTGTTTTGATTCTCACTAGGCAAGGGAGTATCCCAGTCTATGTTCTCAGTAGACAACTGTCTTAGTAAAATCTTACCTTGAATGGTAACTGGAGCAAGGAAACCCAGTGGGTCATAGATGCTATTCACCACAGACAGGACTCCTCTCTTAGTGAAGGGTTTGTCACAAGTTGACACTTGGAAGGTGAATTTGTCTTGCTTGATGTTCCACAACAAACCCAGACTTCGCTGTACAGGAGGCACATCTGTACCTAAGTCAAGGTTTTTTAGACTAGTGGCATAGTCCTCAGAGTGAAAGGCATTCATAAGTTCCTGGCTGTTGGATATAATCTTGTGCAGTCTAAGGTTTGCTACAGACAGCATATCCTTTGTTCTGGTGAGAAGATCAATTGCTTCTTTAGCAGTTGGAAAGGACTTAAGTGCGTTGTCAACGTAGAAGTTTCTTTCAACAAATTGACGGGCATCAGATCCATATTCAACTTCTCCAGTCTGAGCTGTTCTCCTTAGCCCATAAGTTGCCATTGATGGGGAAGGACTGTTACCGAAGACATGTACCTTCATGCGATAATCTATAACTTCCTTGTTGAGGTCATTGTCCTTGTGCCATAGAAACCTGAGGTAGTTTCTGTTGTCTTCTCTGACGATGAAGCAGTGAAACATCTGTTGAATGTCGGCCATTACTGCTACAGGCTCTTGTCTGAAACGAATCAAGACTCCTATTAGACTGTTGTTCAAGTTGGGTCCAGTAAGGAGCATGTTGTTAAGAGAAACACCTTCGTGCTGAGCACTGGAATCAAAGACAACTCTGATTTGGTCTGGTTTGCGTGGGTGATACACGCCAAAGGATGGAAGGTACCAGCATTCTTCTCCCTCCTTTAGTGGGGGAGCAGGCTCTGCAAGATCTCTGTCAAATACATTTTGCATAAAGTCCACAAAGTGCTTTTGCATCTCTGGTTTCCTGCTTAAGTTTCGCTTTAAGGAGGAGAATCTACTGATGGCCTGCTGTAAGTTGTTGGGCAATCTCTCTCTTGGGAGACGAAAGGGTAGGGGTGCTACCCAGTTATTGGATTCATCTTGAAAGAACTCATTGTCCATTACCTTGATGAATTCTTTGTCTTCCATTGAAGGAGCCAGTATGTCATCTTCACTGGTTGCTTTAAACACTGTAGAGCCGAAGTCGCCATCATGGCAGGAGAAAGGGCTTGTGTCACCTGAGATACCATGTTGCCATTCGTGCCTGGCTATCTTCTCTTTCACCCAGTAGTGATGTGGGCATGGCTCAAAGTAAGTGTTTCGGCCATTTGGCAGAACATTTGTCTTGAATGACAAAATGTTGGTAGGTCTTTTCATTTTGCCTATGCAGACATTGCCTATGATGACCCACCCTAGATCCGTACGCTGGGCAAATGGGGCATCTGGGGGTCCACTGACTTGTCTGTGTACCTTGTGAACTCTTAGAATGTCTCTTCCTAACAGAAGAAGGATCTGAGCATCTTTGTCAAGCGGCGGTATCTCATTTGCTATTACCTTGAGGTGAGGGTTATGGAAAGCAGCAGCTGGAGTAGGGATTTCTTCCCTGTTAGCAGGTATCTGATTGCACTCAACAAGTGTAGGTAAGGGTAATTGCAAGTTACCTTTGAGAGAAGATACCATGAGTCCATGAGCCCTTCTTCCAGAAACCTCTATAGTTCCACTACAGGTACCCAAGGTGTAAGGATGAGCTTCGCCTTTTATTTCAAATAGATTGAACAATTCCGATTTTGCAAGTGATCGATTGCTCTGATCGTCTAAGATAGCATATGCCTTTAGAGACTTTTCTGGTTGATCCTTGTGGTATATGTTCACCAAGCATATCTTAGCACAGGACTTACCACAGCGGTCTTCTCCACAAACTTCAGTGCAGGATGAAGAAATGATGGTCGAATTAGGCACTTGGTCTGTATTCTCCCCGCCATGCGTTAACCTGGGAGGAGTGTTGGCAGGTTGTGCAGAGCTGGGCTCAAGAGAATGGAGGGCTTGCACATGTTCTTCAGAGCCACACTCTATGCACTTGATGGACACATTACAGTCCCTTGCAAAATGTTCTGTAGAAGCACAGCACCTGAAACATACCCTAAATGTCTTTAAAAGCTCCTTGCGCTCTTCCAGAGGCTTTTTCCTAAAGCCGATACATTTATTGAGGGGGTGTGGCTTCTTGTGTATGGGACATTCTCTGTTAGGGTTTTCAATCTTCCTACTCTGTTTGTTCGTGGACAGAACTGTGGTAGGAGTGGGAAGGATGTCAGTCTTTTTCACGGACACTGGGCCTCTATGGTTTCTATAGTTGCCCTGAAGACTGGTACTCTTAGGAAAGGGTGAGAAGTGGCTGTACTCACCGTAGGAAAAACTTGGATCGTTCTTGGTCTCTGCAATTTTCCTGATGAATTCACAAAAAAAAGAGAATGGAGGGAAGGAAACCTTGTTCTCTCTTTTGTATGATGACCCTAGTGCAGTCCATTTCTCTTGCAAACCATACGGGAGCTTGGAGACAATTGGGTTTACCCCTCTTGGAGTGTCAAGGTAACTGAGTCCAGGTAGTTTTGGGTCTGTCTTGGCTAGCTGAAGCTCAAGGAGAAGGTCACTCAGTCTCTGGAACTCCTTGTTGTCCTTACCGGATATCTTTGGGAAAGTTTCCAGACGCATGAACAAAGCATTTTCTATAGCTTCTGGACTGCCATAACTTTGCTCTAGTCGCTCCCATGCAGCTGTGAGGCCTGCAGTAGGATTGTCCATGAAAACCGATCTTAATGGCTTAACACGTGCAGCAGATAGGGGACCAAGCCATTTGATCAGCAGATTCAATTCTTGATCAGCTGTAATGCCAATATTGCTGATTGTAGTTCTGAAGGCACATTTCCAACTTCTGTAGTTCTCAGGTTGGTCATCAAAACTTGTAAGACCAGTCTTTGTGAGCTCTCTGCGAAGCATGTACCTCACAAACTCTTCTGTCTCAGTTGTCTCCGCCTTTATGTGAGATGCTGTTGGCTGTATGGTGCTAATTGCATTATCTTTGACATTGTTGTTAAAGGACACAGGGAAATATGGTGCAGCAGATGCATCCAGGTGAGTTGCTTGCTTGAAATCAGTTGTTCCAATGGTACGTTGATTCAAGGCTGTACCGATGACTGGAGATTGATGACTTGCTTGAAGCTTGCGCTGATGCTCTGTGACGTATGAAGGCAGGCAAGGTAGACAGGTAGGAAATGCAGTGGAGTGATTTTGAGTGCAGGAAGTTGCTGGAACCTCTTTAACTTGAAGCTGTGAAGGAGTCTCTATGTAGTCGGGAGCATTGGAGACAATGGAGTGTGCACTGCAGTGGCTTAGGACATAGTCTTTAGTGCATTTGAGGGGGTCTTCCATATCTGCTATGTTTAGGTTAATGCTGTCTTTCTCACTTGCACCTTCGTCTGCACTGATAGCTTGCTGTAGGACCCTTAGCTTTGCCATAGCTGCGTAATGTTTACACTGTTCATTTAAGGTTTCCATTGTTGCTCTTTGTCGTGCTGACTGCGCTTCCAACTCTGCCCTTTGACGTGCTGACTGCGCTTCCAACTCTGCTCTTTTTTCTGCATATGCCACCTGCACTTTGCTGGCTTCCACTTCAGCGCGGGCATTAATAAGTCGCTCACTGAGTGTTGAGTATCTTGAACTATGGGATCTTGACGAGTTTTTAGAACGTCTGGTGGAAACAGATCTGTGAGATGCAGTGTCCTGTAACAGCTTTATTTTTGCTTCTGCCTTTAATCTGGCTTGCTGGATAAAACTGTCTCTTTCAATATTGAGAGCATTGACGCGCTTTAATTGCATCATCACACTTTCTGACTTCATGTTTTGTAAGACATTAGTGAATTTGCTGCTGGTAAGCTGATAAAGCTCATATGAGGCAGAAAGTTGTTTAATGGCGCCCTCTAGTGTCAGTAGTTCACATTCAACAGACACTGTATTGGCTTCAGCAAGGATTTTCTCCCAGACTAATTCCAAGCTATTTGACAATTCAGTCCTTGAAGCTTCATAATTCTCCATTACTTTCCAAGTGGGTTTAACTGAGCGTTTGGGTAACTCAGTTTCTTCAGAAACTTGTGGGGAGGTAGATGTGAGTTCACATGCAGAAGCTTGGTCACTCATGATAGCAGACTGACTGTGAAAGCAGGCAGGATCTGTGTGCTGAAATATGACACTGTGCAGATTGTCTCAGGCTATAAGGCTGCCATGTGCTGCTCTGTCCCTTCTGTCTTGCTATGAGGGCAGTAAATCTTGTCTGTTTCAGTACTGACATGCAGAAATCTTGAAATTAGGCTGTGAAACGCCGTTTTTCTACTGTTCTGTCTCAACTACAAAGCGATAAAGTTCATCTCCAGGTTTAAGTAGGCCTTACTCAAGCTGGTTTGCTATTATCCCTTGCATCGATACAGGCAGCTTAACTCAATGAATAAACTCACAGTTAGGACGACAGACGATGAATCCTTTCGAATGTTCCGTTTAATGATGGATATTCATAGGTAGAAAAACGTTGCAGTTGTAAGCCACATGTAAGATGTATAGCATGGAAGAAATACAGGAGTAATGACCAGAATCAGGAAGTGGAGGAGATATATAAAGAACTACGGTGAGAGAGAGAGTTCAGCTAGAAAGAAGGGGACAGATCTTAAAGACACAGAGCAAGAATAATCACATAGTGTAACACAACAGGGCCCTGTAACGTGTTATTACCATGACCAATCACAGCAATCACACTTGTAAACAAATGCTGCACGATGCAGCTTTTGAGACGTTTTCTCCCAGACCAGTGTACACCATCAACGATGTTCCTGATCAGCCTCACACCAGTCCCAGTTTCACCAGACCAATGAAATCCAGCAACAGTTATTCTGACTGCTACCATGCCAGTCCCATGTGTCACCAGACCAGTGTAAGCCAGTAACAGTATGTCCATACACACATAGGGGTAGATTTACTAAAACTGGAGGATGCAAAATCTGATGCAGCTTTACATAGAAATCAATCAGCTTCCAGGTTTTTTCAAAGGTACTATGCACAACTGACAATAGATTTTGCACTCTCCAGTTTTCGTAAATCAACCTCATAGGCATTTAGAGGCAAACCCCCCACTGCCAGTGCACCCAGAAGCAGCAGAGTTTTGGCAACGATTATTACATGTAAATGTGCAATAACGCTAGGCGGGTTTAGCTCTTAAACAAATTAAATTAATATTCTTGCCAATGAAATGAATGAACGCCCAAGCGATTGCTGCGCTTAAATGCGTTACATATATTTACGAGTGCCAAGCATTTTTTCTGCCAAAATTCTGCTGCCAGGAGGAAAAGCTTCTTAAGCCCTATACGCACGATCGGATTTCCTATGGATTTTAAACCGATGGATTTTTCCATCGGAAATCCGATGAAGCTGACTTCCATCAGTCTTGCCTACACACCATCAGTCAAAAAAACAATCGTCCCAAACGCCGTGATGTAAAACACTCAGACGAGCCAAGAAAAATGAAGTTCTATGCTTCTGAGCATGCGTCGACTTGATTCTGAGCATGCGTGGGTTTTTTTATCCGATGGAGTTCCCCACAGACGATAGTAATTTGCTATCGTTCTTTTTTCCATTCTAATAAATTTAAAACATGTTCTATTTTTTAACACCGATGGAAAAAAGACCAATGGGGCTCAAACACGATCGGTTTGTCTGATGAAAAAAGTCCATCGGACTGTTTTCATTGGTAAAACCGATCGTGTGTACAGGGCTTAAGAAAGATGGCCAAACATCCAGTATACATGAGGGCTTAAGAATGTGAAGCCATTGTGCAGATATGGTGTTGCAATAGCATATATTGGAGAAGACTGATTATCACACCTAAAGCCCTGTACACACGATCGGATTTCTTATGGATTCTAATCCGATGGACTTCCATCAGTCTTGCCTACACACCATCAGTCCAAAATCCGTCCATGACGTAAAACACTCCGACAAGCCAAGAAAAATGAAGTTCAATGCTTCTGAGCATGCGTCGACTTGATTCTGAGCATGCGTCGGTTTTTTGTCCGATGGCGTTCCACACAGACGATCGGAATTTGCTATCATTTTTTTTCCCATCGGATAAATTTAAAACATGTTCTATTTTTTCTCACTGATGGGAAAAAGACCAATGGGGCCTATACACGATCGGTTTGTCCGATGAGACAAGTCCATCGGACTGTTTTCATCGGTAAAACCGATCGTGTGTACACGGCATAACACTGTCCGTTTGACATCCCCTTCCAAAATCTGGAACATTAATATGGAAATTTTTATAGAATTATAGAGTTTGTCTATGGAAATTGGTGTCAATTCACCTATAAAAGCATTTATGAAGTTAAAATGGTTCTACAGGCTTAGGGGTTTTTACCTTAATTAAAGTAAAAAGGCAGAAGGTTTTTTATCTGAATGCATTCTATGCATTAGGATAAAAAAACCTTCTGTGTGTAGCAGTCTCCCCAGCCTAATACTTACCTGAGCCCCATCTCTGTCCAGCGATGTTCTAGCCATCTGGGACTCTCCTCCTGATTAGCAAAGACACAGTAGTGACGCTATTGGCTCCCATGGTGGTCAATCAAAGCAAATAGCAAATCAGGGGAAAGATGGGCGGAGTCAGGTTAGGGCTCTGTGTCTGAATGGACACAGGGATCTGTGACTCAGCTCGGCTACCCCCATAGCAAGCTGCTTGCTGTGGGGGAACTGAACAGGAGGGAGGGGCCAGGAGCAGCGAAAAAGGACCCGAGAATAGTAGGATCAGGGCTGATCTGTGCAAAACCAACTGCACAGAGGAGGTAAGTATAACATGTTTGTTATTTTAGTTAAAACAATCACTTTAATGCATGCTCTGCATTAAGGTAAAAATGCTTCTGTGCTGCAGGATCTCCCCCCCCCCCCAGCCCACCCTTATATTTACTAGAGCCCAATCTCGGTCTAGCACTGTGAATGAGAGCAGTGGCTTTCTCCTCTCCCTCCCTCCCTCACAGGGCAGATTAATGGCAGTGTGATCCATTGGCTCCTGCTGCTGTCAATCAAACTCTGTGATGAGGGAGTGGAGGTTTGTAACCCAGCCACGCTGTCAATGTCTATAAGTGCCGCTTTTACGAGTGCTCCCATAGGAAACCACTTCTTGGGGGCACTCGCCAAAGAGGTGGAGCCAGGAGCGCTGATGGGGGAACCCAGAGGAGGCATTGCACAGAGCAGGTAAGAATAGCATGTTTATTATTTAAGAAAACGAAAAAAAAAGATTTACAATCACACTTTAAATAGTTATGTTGGATGAGAGTACTGTATCTGGTTTGCAATCAACATTTCAATTCATCCAAAAGGTGTTTCATAGGGTTGCAGTCAGGGCTTCCTCCACACCAACCTAACTGTTTTTTATGGTCCTGGCTTTGTGCACAGGAGTACAACAAAACAATACTCCTGCGCTCTGATGTCTTGGTGTATGCGGGGCGTGTCGATCATTCCTCAGTAAACAGGCAACACTTTAGGAATCTTGCAGCCCTCCTCAGAACTATGGGTGTTCATACAACTGTAAAAAAACAAAAAACAGGAGGGCGCACCGACCTAGTGTATTACCAGATAAAATCTTTATTAAAATGTATAAAAACAGCAATGGTCCTACTCACAAGCAGAGCGTTAAAATGAGCTTTTTCTAGTGACCAGCCTGAATCATAGGACGACTGAAGTTAAAACTCGGTGACCAGGGAGATAGATGGTACCTCAAATGTGCTGGACGGCTGACGCGTTTCCGGGGCGCACCCCTTTCTTCAGAGCCTACACAGCTTGTGGTATCCTATTCTCATGGATAACCCCACACATATAGATATACACACACTCATGTCCACCAAGGAGGCCCCGACCCATCGTCCCCACCCCAATAGGCCCCTCCCCTACAAACTCCACCCCCAGAGGTGTGTCTCATGATTAACCCATAGGGGTGAATCAGAAATTAAATATAATTCGACATGCTATGTGACACCAATTGTGCACTAGAGTAAAACAAATCATTTCACATCATAGATACATATAAAATAGTGGTGGAGGATAGAGGTTCAAATTCAAAGGACCAGTGTGCCACTAATGATCAAAATACTCCTAGCAAACTTGTACCCAAACCCCCACTGATCCCGCATCACAGGGTGACCAGGTAGGCTAGTAGTATACAACAGATATGTAACAAGCATCTAATTGTGCCCGAACGAACCGCTTACCGTATGCAGCAGGGGCCAACAGTAGATGCAAAGGTGTCCAATGATCTGCCAGTGGGAGAGATGCATCTAGGATTCCACTCACTGCATCCTATACCTAACCTTCTATTAAGGGAGAGAGGCACATTCGGAGCTTTGGACTAGAAGTGCGGGTGTTACAAACTTTTCCACCCGCACTTCCTGTTTGTCAGTGGTGCGGCCTGATTGGGCGAATGCCAGGCCTCGATCTGGATGCCAAGTCGGAAGTGCGGGTGTGTTTGCGTTCCACCCGCAACTTCCGGTAGCACTACAGTGAATGCGCTCGCCCCTCCTATCACTCCTAGGGGCGGAGTGCAGAGGAGGCTTGTCCAAAGCATGGAATGGGTCGCAATTGCCTAGAGGTGTGGGTGTCACTAGCGTGTCTACCCGCACTTCCGGTCGCGTCCCTGTAGGGGCGGGGCCTATTGGGGTGGGGACGATGGGTCGGGGCCTCCTTGGTGGACATGAGTGTGTGTATATCTATATGTGTGGGGTTATCCATGAGAATAGGATACCACAAGCTGTGTAGGCTCTGAAGAAAGGGGTGCGCCCCGGAAACGCGTCAGCCGTCCAGCACATTTGAGGTACCATCTATCTCCCTGGTCATCGAGTTTTAACTTCAGTCGTCCTATGATTCAGGCTGGTCACTAGAAAAAGCTCATTTTAACGCTCTGCTTGTGAGTAGGACCATTGCTGTTTTTATACATTTTAATAAAGATTTTATCTGGTAATACACTAGGTCGGTGCGCCCTCCTGTTTTTTGTTTTTTTGTTTTTTTGTGCACAGGAGCCCAGTAATGCTGGAACAATAAAAGGACCTTCCTCAAAAACTGTTGGTAGGGGTGCAAGGTTTTTCAGGGTGCTGGGCCAGGGGAATGAGTGGTTTTCTTCTCATACCCACCCTCCTTTTCTTTCTCTGCTGCTCCCCCCTTTTGTCCATTCATTTTTCTTGTTACTCCCCTCCCACTTTGTGTCTTCTCTACTGGGGTTTAGACCCCTTTCACACTAGCGGACCGTATGTCCGCTTTTTCATCCATCCGTTTACGGATGAAAAAGGGACATACATTGGTCCCTATGAGATCGCGGGTGTCAGCGGATGAAACATCCGCTGACACCCGATCTCCTCCGTGTCCGCAATGCTCCGTTTTTCTGGATAGAAACATTCCTATTTTTCTATCCGTCTGCGGAGCGGATCGGATGAACACGGACAGGTGGTCCGTGTTCATCCGATCCCCCCATAGGGGAGAGCGGAGATCTGACAGGGCGGTCCCTGCACAGTGTGCGGGTACCGCCCTGTTATCTCAACAGAGCAATCCACCGCTGAGCAAGCGGAGGTTCACGGGGCGGATCATTACTGATCCGTCCCGTGTGAAAGGGGCCTTAGTGTTGCTTTTCCCCTTATATTGGGGGGGAAAAAAATCTAAAACTGTATGAGGAAACGGTATATCCCAGTGGTGTGTACAAGAAGCAATGCTGCATACACATATTACATATGGTCTACACCAGAGATATGCAATTAGCGGACCTCCAGCTGTTGCAAAACTACAAGTCCCATCATGCCTCTGTCTCTGGGTGTCATGCTTGTGGCTGTCAGAGTCTTGCTATGCCTCATGGGACTTGTAGTTCTGCAACAGCTGGAGGTCCGCTAATTGCATATCCCTGGTCTACACTATTGCCCAATGCCTTTGATGGATTTATATTTCCCTTTATGTTTATGTGTACATAATCTGTTACATTTCACAATGTTATGTCTGTGTTGAAAGGACATGATATGCAGCTTCTTCTAAATAAAGAATGAAAAAAAAAAATGTGTAAGGGTGCCCATAAATTATTCAGACCCCTGTAACATTTTTTAATTTTGTTATGTTACAGCCTGATACTACAGTTGTTTAAATTAATTCTTTCTCATTAATTTACATTCAGTACCCCATAATGACAAAGTAAAAACAAAATTATAAAAATGTCTGTGAATTGCACTGCACTTTTGGCTGTAAAGAATAAAAATATTGTAATGTAACCAAAGCTCTTGCTTTAAAGCCTGATGACCTACGGAGTATACACAGTCCTCAACACAAAATGTAAATTGAAGAAAAATGAAAGTTTCAATCATACAACAATGCATTTCTCAGTTACAAAATGGGATAATATTGCTAGAGCTACTATTTAATTATTTAAATAGCTATCTACTTAAAAATGTAAATTGCCTGTCACAGGTATATTCAAATCCTTTAATGCATCACAAAAAAACAAACAGGTAATAAATTTAATTTAATTTGTTCTGTGTGATTCTTCTTGTGAATAAAACTTCAGGAATGAGTAAGATGGGAAATAACAGTTCCAGGGAACATTCTGCTAGGCTTGCTGCACTCCCTTTAGCCCTGTTAATAATAATCCTCCTGATTTTTTCCCTTTGTTCCTACTGTCAATCACACAGATCCAAGTGTTTGCCTAGACTATGATAGTAGAGAAGGCTTTGATTTTGCCTTTAACATCCTGGTTCTGGTTCATTTCAATGACTCATTCTTATAAGTATCAGCAGTTGAATGCATTTCTAAAATTAATTTAATGCTTATCTGACAATTTAAACGTGCAGTATTTATGAAAGAAGCCTAGAACAAAGTGTAAGGAAACTATTAAACCAACGTGCTATCAGTGGAGTGACTCAGAGTTCTTGGTCTGGATTTATAATTGTCAATATTTTAGGTAAAATTACTTTCTGTAACGGGATTAGCAGTAACTGGAAAACATCTTTTAAATTAACAAAAAAGCTGCTGCATGATAATTAGAGAAATAATATATTGACACTGAAGAAGAGCAAGAATGTTGTTCTCCCAGGTGTAAGCTATTATAGTTGCTTAGTGGTTAGCATTTCTGCCCTGCAGTACTACAGTCCTTGCTTCAAGTCCCAGCCAAGGCAGTACCTGCATGGAGTTTGAATGTTCTCCCTTTACTTGTGGGGTTTTCTTCTGGGCACCCTGATTTTGTGTAAAAAAACAAGCAAAATTCCTAGCTCACTTTCCAGCCAGCCTGCAACAAACCAGATTGTTGCAGGCTGGCTGGTAAAAAAAAAAAAAAAATTATTTTGTACATATATTGCCCTTCCATGTGCTCATTGCTGTAAAGCCAGTTATGGGTTGGGGTGGTTTCCATTTGTTTGCACTCTGATTTCCTCCAACACTCAAAAGACATGCTGGTAGGTTTTTTGGTGCCTATCTACATGAGCCATAGTATATGGCTGGTCTGCCTCTACTGTGACATATGGCTGCATAGAATAAGGAGGATGTCAATACATTTCAGAAGCTCCCATTCTTCAGACTTCATGCCACTATCTGTCTTCTGCTTACACTGTGGACAAAAAAGGTGCATGATAATGCTTGTAACTATGACCTCTTTCTCTTGTAATCTTGCTTAAAAGATCAAAGTTGTGCAGGACCATTTTTTTGGTCCACACCAGAATCGATTTGATTCCAGTCCGAAATCAGTTTGCACTTTGCACTGCGATATGCGAACCGATCTGGGGGTGTCATTAACTTTGTATTGGCACTTCCAGCAGTTCGCAATCACATAGGGCAGTGTGAACTGCCTGCGTGTCAGGTGCGATGCGCAAACTGCAGGGTTTACCGCATGATCGCACCAATTGTGAACCGAGCCTCATTCAAAGACTTCTCACAGCAGCTCATAAATATAATGTGACCTGGCGAGTCACTGGCTCACACACAACTCATGAATCTAATGTACTCAGATGAGTCACTCATACATTCAGGAGTTATATTGCTCTACTAACTCACTAACTCACACAACTCATAATGTGCTCACATGAGTCACTCATAGATTCAGGAGTTATATTGCTCCTACTAACTCACTAACTCACACAACTCATAATGTGCTCACATGAGTCACTCATACATTCAGGAGTTATATTGCTCCTACTAACTCACTAACTCACACAACTCATAATGTGCTCACATGAGTCACTCATACATTCAGGAGTTATATTGCTCTACTAACTCACTAACTCACACAACTCATAATGTGCTCACATGAGTCATTCATACATTCAGGAGTTATATTGCTCTACTAACTCACTAACTCACACAACTCATAATGTGCTCATAATGTGCTCACGAGTCACTCATACATTCAGGAGTTATATTGCTCTACTAACTCACACAACTCATAATGTGCTCACGAGTCACTCATACATTCAGGAGTTATATTGCTCTACTAACTCACTAACTCACACAACTCATAATGTGCTCACGAGTCACTCATACATTCAGGAGTTATATTGCTCTACTAACTCACACAACTCATAATGTGCTCACGAGTCACTCATACATTCAGGAGTTATATTGCTCTACTAACTCACTAACTCACATCAACTCATAATATGCTCACGAGTCACTCATACATCCAGGAGTTATATTGCACTACTAACTCACTAACTCACACAACTCATAATGTGCTCACATGAGCCACTCATACAGTAGTTATACTGCTGGCTTAAAAAATAATATTGATACTTGTGTACCCTCTTCCTGAGTGAGACATTCACAGACTGGACTTAACTAGCTGCTGCCTGCTTCACACAGACATCATACAAAAGAGAACCTTGTACTCTGTGATTTATTCAGAAACTTGAAGTCTTGATGGCTCACATAATCATGTTATAGCTAATTTTTAGGGCTGTGGAAATTAACTATTCCTCGATTAATCGATTCATTTTTTTGATCGATTAAAATTCTTTTGATCGGTACTCACCTCTCCGCCGGCTACTGGGTCTTCATGGAGTTCCGTCGGAGATCCGGTGATGTCACGGACACCGGCGGGGCTTGCCGTGTCCATCTGAAGGGCTCCTTTGCTGTGCCTTCATATCTGCATGCCGGCAGGACCTTACTATCTGCCACACGCAAGGGCTGTTACACTTCCCTCTATCACTTCCCTCTATCAACCTGGGATTCTACAGCCATCCACTGGGAGTTGTGATAGTTCCCTTCATGGGACATCTACATGCCGATGGACTGATGTTAACTCCTCCTCATCTGGATTCAGCAGTGGTATCGTTGTACATATTTTTATACCAGTATCATACTTAGCTACATGTTTTTATGACTGCTTTTGCTACCGTTTGGTAATTCTCGCACCATTTTTACAGTTTATGTAGCTACATCGATTTTTATCTCCAGTGCAATATTTATTTTGTTACCTACTTGAAGACTATAAAAGTTTTATTGCTATTCCCATTGAGCGCTGCCTTTGTGTGCTTTTTGTATCCTGCTATCCATTTTTCCAGTGGTTGGTAGCTGCACTGGGAATCAGCCTGCAAGGAGATCAGCTAAAAGTAGTTGGATCTGTATGTGTGTTATATTTAATCTAAATTAGTCGATTAATCGATTTAAAAAAATCTATTAATCGAACACGAAAATTTTAATCAGTAACAGCCCTACTAATTTTACAAATCATGAGCTGAGGCTGCTGTTTTTTCAGAGTCCCTACACATCCTGAAAGGGGAGGATCTTTGACAATGAATTGAATCAGGTTCACTTTCATGATTCGATTCATTCAAACTATGTAGTGAGTTGATTCACTGATTCGATTCAGTGATTCAGTAGCTAAGCTTAGTTTGCACCCACGGGGTCACATTATTGGAAAAGGGACTCTCATCATGCACTTGGATGCAGCGCACACTTACCGGCGAGATTTAACGCCACTGCGCATGTTTCAGCTGCCGTTACTAGAATACCCCACACCACAATGCTGATCCCTCCCTCCATCTGTGACGCGATCGCTCTGATGGCGGAAGCGGCTCCACGCCCACCGTCAATGCACGCCGCTCTCCACAGCACCGCACTGCGTGTGCATCTTCTAGAGGTACATATAGGACAATGGCGGTCTCTGACAGACGCCGCCATCCTATCTCCTCCTGAGCTGCCACACAGCAAGCCTGCTTGACACAGGACGGTTAGTATGAACTATCCACGAAGAAGGCCACCCCATTTAAAACTGCATAGGCACAAGTTACTAAATGTTCCCATACAATGTGGGACTAAAGCCCTGTACACACGATCGGTTTTACAGATGAAAACAGTCCGATGGACTTTTTTCATCAGACAAACCGATCGTGTATGGGACCTATCGGTCTTTTTTCCATCGGTTTTAAAAAATAGAACATGTTTTAAATTTTTACGATGGATCAAAAAACGATAGCAAATTCCGATCGTCTATGGGCAAGTCTATCGGATAAAAAACCCACGCATGCTCAGAATCAAGTCGACGCGTGCTCAGAAGCATTGAACTTCATTTTTCTCGGCTCATCGGAGTGTTTTACGTCACCGCGTTTGAAACGGTCAGTTTTTTGACTGATGGTGTGTAGGCAAGACTGATGGAAGTCAGCTTCATCGGATTTCCGATGGACAAAACCATCGGATCAGAATCCATAGGATATCCGATCGTGTGTATGAGGCTTAAGAGGATGTGAATCATTCATGCTGTTTGCAGTGTGTGTGCCCTCTGTGAATTGACATCAAGTCATGGTCTGAATGCAGAGTATGGCTTTGACAGGGGGATGCTTTGGGTGGTTAACAGAGGATCTTTCATTTGGATGTTTGGATTTACATGAAGTTGTCCTCTATGTAGGTGCATGGTGACATATATATATATATATATATACTGTATGTGGTCGCCAACTTCTCTGAATACACAGAATGTCTGGATTCCTATGTATATATGTATATGTATGTATATATGTATATATGTGTATGTATATATATATATATATATATATATATATATATATATAGGGAATCAAGATAGCCCACAATTCTCATTGATCAAAAAGGAAGATACTTAGAACATATGTTTCCTTTACAGGAATTCCCTAGACAGCTGTCCTGCAGACAATTGGTACTTCTGCCTGACTTGCTCTGTGGGGCTTATTTGAGGAAGACAAGAACTTCTATGCCGTTATTTGAATATTCCCAAGGGGGGCGGTGATTTATATGGTGCAATCTGTTGCTCTTACGTTACAATTTTTTACTTTATTATCTGACAATTAACTTAACTTTAATAAATCATTTTGTAATCAATATATGTAATTATAAATGCAAAAATGCTTCAACCGACCCTTCCTACGTTAGCACTGCTCAGCGCTCAGGAATGAACAATTAAGGTCTCCTTATGTAATCTAGTGTGTCAAACATACATGTGAAAATCTGATATTCATCATAAATCGCATAAAACTTATAAAATAGCAGCCACTTAAAAAAAGAAACATATGTTAAAAACAATACAAAAAAAATGTCCATATAAATATTGTAGCGGCGCTCTCATCAAAAATTGACAAGCTTCCTTATGCTTTTTCATATAGTTCATAAAGGCACTGGTGCATGGAAGTTCAATTTCTATCTTTGTGCAGTGATTGTATATAGGTAGATCACCATTCACCCAGCGATACACCTCGTGGAATTAAGAAACCCCCTTTGGGGATGCACTAACCACAATGACAAGTATATTACGCCTCTCATCAAAGTCAGATCCTCCTTCGCTTTTATCCACCTTCCATCAAACTTAGATTCCCAGATACTGAAACAGTGTCGGTGGGCGTGAGCTGGTGCTGCCTTCGGATTGGTTAATAGACCGCGGGGCGTTTCTTTTGCTCGCAGACAAAAACCGGTGATCGCGTCATGAGACCACGCCCTCAGACAAAGTCAGGAAGTGACGAAACGCGTCAGTGTCTTGGTCTCGCTGGTCAACCGGAAGTGACGCTTGCGCTCCACAGGACGCTGGTACCAGGAAGTGGAATTGAGCTTGTCTGCTGTACACAGACAGCGCGGTCTACCATCTACTGGCGAACCTGGTTAATTGTAAAGCTTGCATTTGCACTTTACTGCTCTATTATTATTGCACAGAGTACGTATATATTGTAGGGGGGGATCTTTGGGTATTAAACTTTTGGAAACAGTATCACGCTATGTGGACATTATAATTTCTTCCTTCACATGAGTGCCCTGGACCCCTCAATATACGGAATCTAAGTTTTGGTGTAAGGTGAAAAAAAGCGGAGGAGGATCTGGCTTTGATGAGAGGCGTAATATACTTGTCATTGTGGTGAGTGCATCCCCAAAGGGGGTTTCTTATTTCCACGGGGTGTATCGCTGGGTGAATGGTGATCTACCTACGGTATATCCAATCACTGCACAAAGATAGAAATTGAACTTCCACGCACCAGTGCCTTTATGAACTATATGAAAAAGCATAAGGAAGCTTGTCAATTTTTGTTGAGAGCGCCGCTACAATATTTGTATGGACATTTTTTTTGAGTATTTTTTCTGAGTATTGTTTTTAACATATGTTTCTTTTTTAAGTGGCAGGTATTTTATAAGTTTTATGTGATTTATGACGAATATCAGATTTTCACATGTATGTTTGACACACTAGATTACATAAGGAGACCTTAATTGTTGATTCCTGAGCGCTGAGCGGTGCTAACATCGGAAGGGTCGGTTGAAGCATTTTAGCATTTACATATACATATATTTTTTCTCGGCTGCTATGGATGCATTAAGGTTCCTAAGTAATAGAAATATAGATGTCAACAATTTATTCACCAATAATGAACCCACCACCACACAGGTTAATTTTAATGGAGCCATGTCAGCACTAGGCAACGCTTTAGAAAAACAGGTGAGGACCTGGTGGTACATATGTACCTTAGAACATTATATTAAAGAAAAGATAATTATCAGAAGCTTAAGATGGGAGGTCACACCACAAGATGGATTAGATGACCCAGGCTCCATTCAGGAATGGTTAGATTTTTTTAATGGGGTGGGTTTCAAATTCCTGGAACTTATTCTTCAGAGAAAGAAACGTAAAATGATGAATCTTGAATCTCGTATTAATGATTTACAACATCAACTAGATCCTGTTAAAGAAACTCAACAAGTAACGGACTTCAATAGTAGAATAAAAAAGAGGTTAGAAAAAGAGGACAAAGATACACAAAAAAAGAAAGTAAAGAAATTCCATAGGGATATGGAAGATTTAAAATCTAATCTGGTTTATGCCTGGCAGCAAACATTACCGGATAATAAAAATCTAATAGAGAAACCTCTTCTCTCACAACCCCTGATAAAGCAAACTCCCGCACCACTCACAGGGAGAATGCGTGAACAAGTTGATGAATATGGGGATGAAGTAACATACCTCGACTCTCCGCCGCATTTTTCCACCCCTATCAGAAGAGGTGGAGGAAGATTCAGGGGTATAAGGGGAAGAGATAACCTTATGGGTAATCACCAACAGAATTATCAGCAGGTACCATATCAAGTGCCTATCCATAATAAATTTCAGCCCCTATGAGATTACCAGGAGGGCTATGAAACTGTACCACCCCCCGTCCTTTTTAGGGAGAGGAAGGGGAGGACAGAGAAGAGGTCGCAGGTACCCACCGCGCAGAGGGAAACCACAATCGTATCTGCAGCCACATCCTTTACACAAAGACCAAATGTGGAAAGAACAACCCCAATGGGAGCAAGATCGGGCACAATACCAACATCAACATCCAAGGATGGAAGAACCCGGGGCTGCAGGGCCGGATGTAGGACCCAAAAAAAGAAGGTGAGAACTGGACTAGGAGGGATTTTTTATTTAAGTCAGGTTGAACTCACACATAAGGAAATTAATATCCTTAATATGGGTCTGAAGTGTGGCATGAAAAAATCGATCAATCGCTTTAATGTATTTATTGATGTACACAAGTACATTAGGAAATTAAACATAAAGAAATATTTTTTGGGACAGAATTCTCGTATAGTGAGTAACATCGAGAATCCTTTAAAAGCAGTGGACAGTGGTCTAAAAAAGAAATCCCTGTTTAACCCACTAAATAATGCCAAACATCAAGTGGAGGTGTTTAAAGGCCTAGTCCTACGAGATTTAGACCATCTTAAACCCAAAAAAGAGGTCAATTTCAGACCTATACAAGAAGGTATAGATATGTTGGGAAAAACGCAAAAACATTATTATTAGACCGGCAGATAAAGGGGGAGAGGTCGTGGTGCTGTCTAAAGAGTTTTATCACAATCAAATCATGACAATGTTGTCTGACGATGCGACTTATAAAGTATTAGACAGAGACTATAGAGATCAACTAGAAGCCTTGGTGAACATAGGAACTCATTCGGGAGTACTATCTTCCAAAGAACAAATGTTTTTGGTACCCACGAGTAGTAGGATTCCTACAATATACACCTTACCGAAGGTTCACAAAGATCTGATTAATCCGCTAGCTAGACCAATAGTCAATAGTATCGACTGGATCTCCTCAAGACTTGGACAATATTTAGATCTCTTCCTACAAAGAAGTGTGGTTAAAACCCGCTCGTATTTGAGAGATACAAAAAACTTCTTAAATTGTCTACAACAGGTGGATCTAGTAGGAAAAGTAGAAGTCCTGTTGGTCACAGCCGATGTTTCCTCCTTGTATTCTATAATACAGCATGATGACGCCCTTTTAGCATTGAATTGTGCTCTCAGTCAAAGAGATGATCTCCGTCATAATCATATTTATTAGACATGCCCTTGATTACTGTCTATCCCACAATTATTTTTGGTACGCCAATAAGTTCTATTCACAACAAAGAGGTGTTCCAATGAGCGCTAAGTTTGCGCCCAGCATTGCAAACTTATTCATGGCGGAGTGAGAATACAAGGTTTTTTCTGAGTATTGTTTTTAATATATGTAATTAGTTTCAGTTAAAGTCCCTGTGTGTACTCTGGGGGGTACCACTTGTCCTATGAGTGTTACAGATGAGAGTCCATCCCCACTAAGAGGCAGACTGGCTAACCAGCATTTAGCTATAGAAGCTGGGGCAGGCAGGGGCCTGATGAGGCTGCACTGATGGGCACTGATGAGGCTGCACTGTTGGGCACTGATGAGGAGGCACTGATGAGGCTGCACTGATAGGAGGCACTGATGGGCACTGATAAGCAGCACTGAAGGGCACAAAAAGGTGGCACTGATGAGCACTGATAGGTGGCACTTATGGGCACTGATAAGCGGCACTGATGGGCACTGATAAGCAGCACTGATAGTTAACACTGATGAGGAAGCACTGGCGGTCACTGATTGGCAGCACTGGTGGACACTGTTGAGACTACACTGTCCCTGTCATACAAGCCAGTTATTGGCTCTTCTCTGCTCATGCTATTAAAGGAATGCCAATAACTGGATTGTGTTTACATTGGATTCAGCTGTGATTGGACACAGCTGATCACGTGGTAAAGAGCCACTTAGCGATTTAACCTGATCTGTGATCAGCTGAGTCCAAAGGACACAGTGATCACAGAGCATGCCTTCTGCATGGTGGGCGTGATCATGGGACAACATCATATGATGCCCTTCAAGAACTGGCTAGTCTTGCTGTAGCCATCATTCGACTATAGCGCGGTCGGCAAGTGGTTGTGGAGATGGGTTTGACCGCTAATGGCCTCCAGGTTACGGCCCTCTGACTTACTTGAGCAGGAAGACTACTGGAGACTGATCACAATAACGCAGGGATGCGTCTCTTGTAGCACAGGAATCCTGGGACCTCAGTACTAATGTAGGGTCTAGGCAGGAGTCAAAGGGTCACTAGTGCAGAACACAGGCAGGAGTGCACAGGGTTACAGGGACAGGGTTGAAACTGGAGTGCACAGGGACACACTAGATCACTGGAAGCAGGTTAGATGCTCATGGGAACTCACACGGTTACAGTGGGCAGGCTGGAATTCTGTGAGTCACATGAGGCTACTGGAAGCCAGTTGCAAGCTGAAGTGCATGGGGTCAATTTGGAGCAGGTTGTAGGCAGTGGGTGCACAGGATCACTGCAGCAATGTGATGACTGGATTGCATAGGATCACACTGGAGCAGGTTGTAGGCAGGTGTGCATGGGATCACAGAAGCAGGGAGAAAACTGGGGTGCACATGGTCAAAAAGCTGAGTACAGACTGAACAGACACTGGGAACATTGAAGGCCATATAGAAACACTGGAAGGCACTGGAGAACACTGCAAAAGTCACTTAGGAACACAAGGGATCCAGCTGCTTGTGTGTGAATGTGCTGTTTGAATGCTAAACAACCAGCATGCTAGTCCTCTAAGATAGCACCCCCTCTTTGATTGGCTGCAGTGCCAGTAGAAGCACAAAGACAACAGCTGCACACTTAGGGCAAGACTAGGTGCTGGAACATGGAACAGGTGGGTGTGACAGACAGGGTGTTGGATACTTGGTGGCATGGCAGCTGCCCCCTCGCCCCCCCGTTGCAACCAATGTAGGTCAAAATATCCTCTTTAGTAATTTGTGCAAGTTTAAATTTTTCTAATAGTATACTAGTTTTTTTTATTCAGAGTGAGGTAGATCTTTAAAATTTAGAGGTGTAATGTTAGACATTTATATAAGTATCTCTACCTTATCTTTCCCAGCTACTCCTGCTACTGTATATGCTTGTCAGTTATGTGTCTTCTTTGTTTTAAGAATGCTTCACTGAGCTGTCAATTTTATTATTAAATATCCTGCCTCAGGCTTGTATTTGAGTAGCTACAGGTTGGCACATTTTGTTTTTAAGATTATTTAAATTTATGGTAATTCTGTGGTAAATTATATTATGGTTTAGGTGCTTTTCATTAAAAGCCTTTAATATACAGATTGATTTCACAGTTGTGTGCTTACAAGGAAGAAATTTTATGCTGAGAAGAAAGACTATGTTTTTTCTATACTGTCCTCAATTGCATGATACCATTACAGATGAAGCATGAAGATGCAGTTTTGCAACACTGTGGTCAATAAAGCAAACAGATGGGAACTAAAGAAGTCCTCTATAGGTACAATAATGTGGCCTTTTACCCATGCCCCTTCTCAACCACCATTTCCATGTACACCTAGAACAAAAAATAACAAAACTTGCTTGATTTTCAATTTTATTTTAATGAGTGTCTTTTTTGAGGTTCAGTATGTTCAGAGTATTTAGGATGATTTAATTTAGTTTTATTTGTATTTGTGGGTGCATGTATTCGAACGATGTGTACTGTCACCAAGAAATTTTTATTTTTATTTTTTTCCCATTGTCTGTTTTTTCTTTTTGTAAAAAAGTAAAATGAGACAAATTTTGAAATACAGAGCTATATTTAAGAAGAAGAACCGGTCCATGATAGTTAAAAGAAGCTTATATAACTCTCAGGAGCCATTTATAGTGCATTGCATCCTTACAATTCATTGTGAATACAGACCACGTTAAAATATCTAAACTCACATTATGTTTAACTTTACTCATTGCATAGACAACTTTTTTTTTTTAACTCACCAAGTCCAGAATGCCTATGCTGTTCCATCCTTGCATAATTGGGAGGAATGATATAAATGTTGGGATAATCCAACAGCCACCAAGCATCAACGCTATCCTCAGAGGGGTCATTTTGTTCCTGTAAACCAGAGGCTGGCAGCAGATAGCATAGTATCTTGAAAAGCAAAAAGAAAAGAAGAACATAAACTTCTGATCTGTATTTCGCCCACATGCACATTTACAGCTGATTCTTAGAAAAAGAACTACAAATCTGTGTAGAAGAAAACAGTTATCCAAGATTTCACACATATTATTTTTTTCTTTGAACTAGTACTTTTTTAGCAACCCTAAATGTGCAAACGAATAAACAGTCATGATATTAAAAGGGATAACTGTTCAAATGCGTTGAAAAGTCCAAAGGTACCCAGAAATGCAGAAATACAATTATAATAAAACAGTACCTATTGCCTTTTTTTTAGGGGAAACTAATGATATTTTGCATTGACCTTGTTTTTAATATTTTTATGTTTATAAATGTTTAATTAAATGTTTTTTATAAACACATTTCTATAGCTCTTGCTGTCTCATAATTGTATTCTCTGTGAACTGAACAATAATGTATGTTTTAAAAATACAGTAATAAAAGTTAATATTAAAATATAAACATTAAAACTTTAACTAACAAATTTCTCACATTTTTGTCCATTTGTCAACCTATAATAAAATATAGCAGGGGATTTATTAAAACATTATTCTAAATAAAAGTATTATGTGTCTGAAAGAAACAAAGGAAAACATTTGGGTAGGTGTGACAGGAGTCACTTTGGGTGGGGGGGGGCCCATGGAACCCAGAATCCCTTGGAGAGGTTGGGAAACCCTTGTTTCAGCTCCCCATGCACCTCCTATGTCTAAGTTACCCTGTGTCTATTAGGGGCACAGAGTGACTGGGAAAAATGATGGACAGCTGTTTAATGGGCAATAAGAAGGTGGTTACTTAAAATGGAACAGTAATATGTATCCACAATTTCTCCCAGGATATATATAAAGACTATTCCTGGTTTATTTGATTCTTAACCCAACATGTTAAATGAAAGAGCTGATCACAGGCCTCTAGAACTGTGTAGGAGTCAAATAATCTACTCCTGCTATAGTCTGTTGCCTACTAGGCTGAGGAGGGGGGAAGATCACTGTTTGTATTGTTAATTGTAATTAGGTCTTCTGCTATTGTTTGAAGGTTTGCTGTGTTTATGCTTATGATAATGTGTATTTTCTGCAGTTAGCTCGAAGTCAGCAGGGCTGGTCTGTAATGTGACACTGAGTCCTCCAGGTGGATGGGATTAGCTATGGGTCATGACATACTTTTCAAGTGTATAAAAAGGCTGTATACTTGTCCAATAAATCATTCCATGTTCAAGCTGGTTCTTAGTTACAATATATGGGCTGTATTATCTGATATCTGATGTTCAGACTGGAGGAGGCTGTGTACTGATGGAAGCACTCAAGCAGAGTGTGACAGGGTTCTGTTACAGTAGGCAAATTAGTTATAGATCTAATGCTAATTTAACAGGTACATATTGACACTGCTATATTTGGTTGAAGCATCCGCGGATCAATGACTTCTAGTCATTAAAGGGTTAAGGACGGTAGGAAAAGTAGGACTTTACAGTATTTTAGTGGTGGGCAGAGAATCCAGAAGATGGCTTTTTGAACATATCCTAATAACTTTTTTATTTTTCCTAAAATAGGGTTCCATAAATTAAACAAAGTCACAGAGGTAATGTTTTAAACTTATCTTTAATAAACTCAACATTTACTTTTTATTAATCAAGGTAGAATTATTCTCTTGCAATATAATGTATCATGTGTCAGATTCTCCATGTATAGTGCAGATTGGGGGACTGGTTCCATATTTAGATTAAAAAAAAACTGTGAATAGCCTAACCCCTTACATTTCATATGTCATGAGAGGAATAGATAGACTTCTATTGCAAATCTCCATTTGAAAATGGTAGTTGTCTGTCTGTCCTATGGCTTAAAGGAGTTGTAAAGGCAAAAAATGTTTTATCTTAATGCATTCTATGCATTAAGATAAAAAACCTTTTGTGTGTAGCAGCCCCCCAAGCACACCCTAATACTTACCCTGAGCTCCATCTCTCTCCAGCTATGTCCATTATTCCCTCAGCCGTCCGACACTTTCCTCCATTGACACCGGTGGCTGTTAATCAAAGTCAGTCAGCCAATCAGGGATGAGAGGGGGCGGGGGCCAGGCCGGGGCTCCGTGTCTGAATAGATACACGGAGCTCTGACTTGGCTCGGGTGCCCCCATAGCAAGCTGCTGGTCTATGAAGCAATCGTCAGTAGGGAGGGGCCAGGAGCAACGAAGAGGGACCCGAGAAGAGGAGGATACGGGTTGCTCTGTGCAAATCCACTGCAACAGGGCAGGTAAGTATAACATGTTTGTAATTTTATTTATTTTTTAAAGTGAGACTTTACAATCACTTTAATCACTCTAAAGTTGGTCGTACACTGGTAAATTTTTGAATGTTGGTAAAAAATCTCATCAGTACATTCCATAATGGCAACAGAAACTTGACGAAAATCGTTCAAAGTAATTAAAAAATGTATTTGCTTTCAAGCTTCAATTTTTATATGAATAGAATTTCTCAAACAAAAATGACATACACTGTTAGAAATTTGGTCCTTTAATAAAAAAAATCTATCTTACACCTATGAATATCCTCATCTCTATAGTCTAAAACGATTTGACTCCACTAACCATTAGAAATTCGAAAGAATGTTGTGAAGACTAACAATTTTAAATTCAATTCTACTAGTGCATGGCCAGCTTAATTTGGGACCTGGAGCAAGTATATGGAGTTCTGAATTTACTTGCTGTATATTTATTCCTGGTCAGTCACTCAAAGTATAGCAGCCAAGGGATCTGTATGACAGCTAGGCAACAAGCATTTTAAGCAGAACAGCAATGAATGTTTATGTATTTCTCTTTTTTATTTCTGTATGCATGCATCAATCTACTACACATGTCAGGCTCTTAAGTGCCCACAGAAATTATATGATGGCATTAGCAATCTCATGTCTGTGGAAAAGTTCAGACAATGTCTTTGAGGGCAAATCATTTCAACTAGATAATTTTGTCTGATGGCTATTGTTTCCTCTGTGTTTCGTCTCTGAAGCATGTCAATTGCGCTTGTATCCCCACTTCTTCATAGCCAAACAAAAAATGTATATTTTGGGGAAGCTGGGTCAAAAAACAATGGGATATGGTCAGCATTTTATTGCACATGGATCCATTCTCTGATGTCTGTGACCAAATGAATGCACCTATATGGTTAGGGGATAGGAAGCACTGGACAAAATGGGGCCTCTTATGCCTTTCCTTTACTGCACTTCAGGAAACCCCTGGTGCCCAGCACTGTTCTGGCAATTCCTTTTCTTCATTGAGCACCATGAACAACAGGCAGCCCACTATGACACTGCAAAAGGTCAAGATCCAACATTCTTCTTGGCTTTTTGCAGTGTGCACATGAAGGATGGACTGGCTACCCCCACAGCTGAATACCATTAGGAACCAATGTGGGACACTACAACCAGGACACTGATTGTACAACATAAGTGCTAGTAACAACCCATGTGGTTGGGTCCAGTGATCTGAGTGATAGGCAGCTTGTTGTTTGATCATCTATAATGTTTAACTACTGTGTATACTGTAAATATCCAATATCACTTGTTTGATTATTCATAAATCAGTGTTATTGATACTGTAAGCCTGGTAAAAAAAAAAAAGCTATTGTATTTGAGTAAAAAGTAAGCCACTACAGTGTTCTAGCACTACATGCCTACTAGTGGTATATATGTAAATATATACATTAAAAATATATATTTTTTCAAATATTAAGAAAATTCTTAGAAGGCAAATGGCCCAATGTGTAAATTAGTTTTTTTAACTACCAACCTGCACCAGAAGCAGGTAGGACCAAGGACCGACATACAGTGCCTTCCAAAAGTATTCACCCCCCTTGGATGTAAGGGGGGCTCTGTGGATTGTGATGTAAGGGGGGGTTTTCAGACTTTAATGTAAGGGGGAGCTGTGCAGACTTTGATGTAAGGGAGCAGGTGCAGAAGGCAGGAAGAGTTGGAGATCTTCACATTTAGCACATTGAGCAGAGAGTAAAAGGGGGCACTGTGATTAGAGAGAAAAGGGGGGGCATGATTGCAAGGGGCACTGTGATGGGGGCTGTGATTGCTAGGGGCATTGTAATGTACAGAATCACTGTGATATAAAGCGGTCTGCACTGTAAAGTGGGAACTGTCATCATTAAAGTGTCCCTTTACAGCACAGTCCCCTTTATACCATAGTGTCCCCTTTACATTACAGTATGGAGGACTGACTCTTTAAATATCCCGTAACCCACAGCCCCCATGAATGCCTATGCCTAGACCCCCCGGTCCATGAAAGAATTGGCTGCTAAGTCTAAAATACCTGGGCCTGTTTCTTTACACAGTCTGGGCCTGCCAGTGGGTCTGCTTTAACCACTTGACCACTGGGCACTTAAACCCCCTTAATAACCAGACCAATTTTCAGCTTTCGGTGCTCTCACATTTTGAATGACAATTACTCAGTCATACAACACTGTACCCATATGAAATTTTTGTCCTTTTTTTCACACAAATAGAGCTTTCTTTTGGTGGTATTTAATCACTGTTGGGTTTTTTATTTTTTGCGCTATAAGAGAAAAAAGACTGAAAATTTTGTAAAAAAATGATTTTTTTTTCGTTTCTGTTATAAAATTTTGCAAATTACTATTTTTTCTTCATAAATTTTGGCCAAAATTTATACTGCTACATATCTTTGGTAAAAATAAGTACAAATTGGTGTATATTATTTGGTCTTTGTGAAAGTTATAGAGTCCACAAGCTATGGTGCCAATATCTGAAAATTGATCACACCTGAAGTACTGACGGCCTATCTCAATTCTTGAGACCCTAACATGCCAGAAAAGTACAAATACCCCCCAAATGACCCCTTTTTGGAAAGAAGACATTCCAAGGTATTCAGAAAGAGGCATTGTGAGTTTTTTGAAGTTGTCATTTTTTCCCACAATTCTTTGCAAAATCAAGATTTTTTTTTTCTCTTTTTTTTTTTTCACAAAATTGTCATATTAGCAGGTTATTTCTCACACACAGCATATGCATTCCACAAATTACACCCCAAAACACATTCTGCTATTACTCCCGAGTATGGCGATACCACATGTGTGAGACTTTTACACAGCGTGGCCACATACAGAGGCCCAACATGCAGGGAGCACCTTCAGGCGTTCTGGAGCACCAAGGCCAATTCTGACATTTCTCTCCTACATGTAAAAATCATCATTTATTTGCTAGAAAATTACATAGAACCCCAAAACATTATATATGTTTTTTTAGCAAAGACCTTAGAGAATATAATGGTGGTTGTTGCAACTTTTTATCTCGCACGATATTTGCGCAGCAATTTTTTTAACGCGTTTTTTACGGAAAAAAATGTTTTGTGCTTAAAAAAAAAAAAACAGTAAAGTTAGCCCAATGTTTTTGCATAATGTGAAAGATGAAGTTACGCCGAGTAAATAGATACCTAACATGTCGCCCTTAAAAATTGCACACACTCGTGGAATGGCGCCAAACTTCGCTACTTAAAAAATCCCCATAGGCGACGCTTTAAATATTTTTACTGGTTACATGTTTTGAGTTACAGAGAAGGTCTAGGGCCAAAATGATTGCTCTCGCTCTAACGTTCGCAGAGATACCTCACATGTGTGGTTTGAAAACCGTTTTCATATGTGGGCGGGACTTACGTATGCGTTCGCTTCTGTATGCGAGCTCACGGGGACAGGGGCGCTTTAAAAAAAAAAAAAAAATTATTCTTCATTTTACTTTATTTATTTTAGTTTGACATGTTTTTCCGCCCTAAACATTTTTTTGATCACTTTTATACCTATTACAAGGAACGTAAACATCCCTTGTAATAGGAATATGGCATGACAGGTCCTCTTTACAGTGAGATATGGGGGGGGGTGTCAATAAGACCCCACATCTCACCTCTAGGCTGGGAAGCCTGAAAAAAATACAAAAAAAAAAACAACAATCCTGGCTTTGATCGTAGCGGTGAGTCGGTAGAAGCACCGGAGGGCGGCGGGGGGGGACATCCCCTCTCGCCTCCCGTAAGAATGATCAAGCGGCGGAACAGCCGCTATGATTGTTCTTATGGTGTAGGGAATCGCCGGCTGAAAAAGCCGATATCTGAATGATGCCTGTAGCTGCTCCCATCATTCAGATATCCCCGCACAAAGTCAAGGACGTCATATGACGGCCGGAGGGCGGGAAGTGGTTATTGCAGAGTATTGCCGGGCATTGCGGAGTATTGCCGGGCATTGCGGAGTATTGCCGGGCATTGCGGAGTATTGCAGGGCATTGCGGAGTATTGCGGTGTATGGCAGGGTATTGCGGTGTATGGCAGGGTATTGCACGGGTATTGCACAGGGTATTGTGGAGGGTATTGCACAGGGTATTGTGGAGGGTATTGCAGAGTATTGTGGAGGGTATTGCAGAGTATTGTGGAGGGTATTGCAGAGTATTGTGCAGGGTATTGCAGAGTATTGTGCAGGGTATTGCAGAGTATTGTGCAGGGTATTGCAGAGTATTGTGCAGGGTATTGCAGAGTATTTTGCAGAGTATTGCGCAGGGTATTGCAGAGTACTTTGCAGGGTATTGCAGAGTATTTTGCAGGGTATTGCAGAGTATTGTGCAGGGTATTGCAGAGTATTGTGCAGGGTACTGCAGAGTATTGCACCAGGGTATTGCAGAGTATTGCACCAGGGTATTGCAGAGTATTGCACCAGGGTATTGCAGAGTATTGCACCAGGGTATTGCAGAGTATTTCGCAGGGTATTGCAGAGTATTTCGCAGGGTATTGCAGAGTATTTCGCAGGGTATTGCAGAGTATTTCGCAGGGTATTGCAGAGTATTGCACCAGGGTATTGCAGAGTATTGCACCAGGGTATTGCAGAGTATTGCACCAGGGTATTGCAGAGTATTGCACCAGGGTATTTTGCAGAGTATTGGCAGGGTGTATTGCAGAGTATTGGCAGGGTATAGCACAGGGATGGCTGAGCAGGGATGGATGGATGGATGGATCTGTGACTGCAATTGTCACAGATCCAGCCCACAGTGCTGCTGCTGCCATCCGCTCCCTCCCCCTCCCCTCTCACACTGTACCGATCGGTACAGAGAGGGGAGGGAGGAACCGGCGTCATCAAATGACGCCGGTCTGTTTACAAGTGATTGCTCCGTCATTTGACGGAGCGATCACGTGGTAAACGGCCGCTATCAGCGGCGATTTACCGCGATTCGTGATCCGCCGGGTCCTCTGGACCCGGCGGTCACGGAGTTTCCCGTGTGCGCGCCCCAGGGGGCGCGCGGGAGCGCGATTCTGGGAGGACGTTATATAACGTCCTCCCAGAGTTAAGCAACCACCCTGCCGCCGTTATTTGTCAGCAGGTGGTTGTTAAGTGGTTAATATCCGGCTTCATAGATCCATCCTTTGTTCAACAGTTGTTTGGAGCCGAGATGAGTTCCTTCCCTGGCCTGCACTAACAGTGGGGGACACAGTATTGTATTCATTTGTAGCCTGAGTGGTACACATTTTCCATTACCTCTCTCCCTAGCTGCACATACTCACTCTCCCTTCACTACCCTGTTCCTCTATCCAGTCTCTGAGAACAAATAGCAATACTAGCAATGTTCAGGGATGGAGAAGCATGTGACTCACTACTACGCTTTCCCTCATGTATCAATGCTGGTGTTTGGGGACAGTGTTGTCACATGGGTGAAGAGAGGGTCAAAGCACAGGTTCATTTACACCTCTCCTTCATTGTGCAGGGATTATGCTGACAAAATACAACTGGCGGAATACAACAATATTTATAGGGAAACCAAACATATACAGTATGTGTTACTTACATTTTTTATTTTTTTGGTTAGCTACATTGGGGGAAGGTTTACTAAAATGGGAGCACTCAGAATCTGGTGCATCTGTGCATGGTAGCCAGTAAGCCTCTAACTTAAACTTGTTTAATTAAGCTTTTCCCCCAAAAAATTAAGCTTATTGGTTTCTATGCAGAGCTGCACCAGATTTTGCATGCTCCAGTTTTAGTAAATCTACCCCATGATCTCAAAATAAGTACACAGATTCCATTTTAGTTAGAAAAAAATATATAAAATATATGGAAATATGTGGAAGTGCATATATAAATAGGCTCTAAATTACAAATGAATAAATTCTGTTATATGTGCCTTATTTAATTTTACGATAGGAGAGTACAAGATGCATTATTTATTAATGAATATATTTCTGTGGCAAGTATTTTTTCTATTTATGCCCAAAACGAATGGATCTAACAAGATGTTTTATTTTAATCACACTGCTTTTTTACTTTACTACGGGCCACTCGGGGTATTCCTTAAATGTGCATTGGTATGATTGGGTACCACAAAATCTTCAGGCTGTCAGTCCAATTCCGATGTCACAAGCACACACTGGGTTTAGATCCATTACCTATGGATATTAAGGGGTTAAGGAGTTCTCAAACAGTTACACATGCTTTTAACAAATATGGCTTGACCATCACCTCTAGATATGAACCACTTCTTTGTCTTTGCAAGGCCACATTTCTATATTTTCATAGAAAGTGATACCTCCAGGATGAATGTAACAAGTCTTGAAAGGCTGTGTAATTATAAACACAGGTTAGCCAATAAGGACATAACCACGTACTAACCACCTATTTTGTCCTTGACCGACATTTTTTTCTTCCTTCACGGGTTAGGAAAATATTCAGTCTACGTTCCTTACATAACAAGGCATTCCCTGTCTGTGACTGTCAGGTTAGAACTTCTCGAATTGCATGTTGTCACCGTCTACCTTAAACATATATCACCAATCTGTTCCCTTTGAAATGTCTGTGCTTTGCAGTATGAGAGGTGCTGTGCCATTGAACTTGGTTGCCTGATACTACACCCGTAGAAATGCTGAAAGGATTTAATTTCTCATAAGGAATGAAATAAAATGGTTATGTCTTACTTGTTTCCTTTTTACTACCTCCTCCCTTGATTTTTATAAGGATAATAAAATGCCCTTCCTGTTGCTCACATCAATGTCACCTTCAATTTAAAATTGCTCATTCTCACCACCAGTAATTGCTATTATTATAAAGGAATGTTATCTTGACTCATAACTGACAGATGTAACATAAAAAGGACTCCAGATTGTCATGGCAATTCCCCTCCTTTCTAGAACAAGCCCCAGATGTCATATGTAAATAAAAACTTGGGGTCCATAAAGAACATATATTGCATGCTGTTTTGCATAAATGAAATCTGTACATCCATTTTGTCATTGCATTTATATATGCTGTATTTGCGGTCCTATTTTCTGTTATATCATTCGCTCCTTTCCATATGTTGGCCTGTAATCCAACTGTGGACGCAATTTACAAAGCTAAAATGCAGAAGAGCAACAGCAGAACCTTGCTAGTACAGGGTTGGACCCCTTTTGCCTTCAGAACTGCCTTAATTCTTTGTGGCATAGATTCAACAAGGCGTTGGAAACCTTCCTCAGAGATTTTGGTCCATATTGACATGATAGCATCACGCAGTTGCTGCAGAGTTGTCGGCTGAACATCCATGATGCGAATCCACAAACGTGCTCTATTGCATTAAGATCTGGTGACTGTGGAGACCATTGGAGTACAGTCAGTAAACTCATTGTCATGTTCAAGAAACCAGTTTGAGATGATTTGATCTTTGTGACATGGTGCATTATCCTGCTGGGAATAGCCATCAGAAGATGGGTACACTGTAGTCATAAAGAGATGGACATGGTCAGCAACAATACTCAGGTAGGCCGTGACGTTTAAACGATGATCAATTGGTACTAAGGGGCCCAAAGTGTGTCAAGAAAATATCCCCCACACCATTACACCATTGATATAATCTATTTACTGTTGACTGACTCACTACCTCTGCTGGACATGTAATCCTAGCATCAACTACCCGTTGAGTAAAATAATACTTTCTAAGATTGGCTTTTGAACTTCCCTGCTGCTAGTTTGAAGACACGTCCCTGTGTTCTTGATTTTGCTTTCATATTGAAAATAATGACCTCCTGAATGTTTTTCAGCCCTTGATGTATTTAAAGGTTTCAATTATGTCTCCTCTTTGGGATTAATAAAGTATTCTGTTTCTGATTATTTTTGTTGCCCGTCTCTGAACTTATTCTATCTATCAATATCTTTTTCTAAGAGAAGTCTCCAGAACTGGACAAACTGGGGGGAGATTTACTAAAACTGGTGCACACAGAATCTAGTGCAGCTGTGCATAGTAGCCAATTGGCTTCTAACTTCAGGCTGTTCAAACTTTGACAATACAGTACCTAGAAACCTAGAAGCTGCTTATTATGCACAGCTGCACCAGATTTTGTGAGCACCCATTTTAGTAAATCTCCTCAAGCATTCTAAATTAAGTCTAACTAAAGATTTACATAGGAGAAACAGGAATTCCCTCCTGCTGGTGATCCCTCTGCTGTTGGATTCTAGAATTACCGTATATACTCGAGTATAAGCTGAGTTTTTAAGCACAATTTTTTGCGCTGAAAATGCCCCCCTTCGGCTTATACTCGAGTCACCTTTTTGCGCCTGATCTCCCAGACTTTGGGGAGCCGGTACTGGCCGGCCGTAGGTCCCCTGGACCCCAAACTTGGCACACATATAGCCCCACTCTTTCTCTACAAGTTTGCAAAGTTTCTTGTCCGGGGGACCTACGGACGGGAAACACCAGTTTTTCAAAGCCAGGCACCCCTTCCATAGACTCCCATGTTAAACGTCAGTCTAGTCATGGACACAGTGAGGCATGCACATGGACACAGTGAGGTATGGACACAGTGAGGCATGGACACAGTGAGGCAAAGTGAGGCACACCCTAGGCTTATACTCGAGTCAATAAGTTTTCCCAGTTTTTGTGGTAAAATTAGGTGCCTCGGCTTATATTCGGGTCGGCTTATACTCGAGTATATACAGTATATTTTCTTTTCCTACTGCATTGCTTATCCTACACTCATCTGAAATAAGTACCCCAAATCTTTCCTCTGTTGTTTTGACCAACACTGTACCTCTATATTGTGCCCTAGCAAGGGATTATTTTTCCGTAGGTGCATTATTTTACATTTAGAAACATTGAACTGAAGTTTATACTGCTCTGACCAATCTTCCAGCAATACAAATCATGTTCTATATTACAGACACCTCCAGGGATATCAATCCTATTGCACACCTATGTGTCATCAAGAAAGGATATACCTTACCCAACAAATGTTTAGTTATATCACTTAAATGTTAAATAGAACAAGACCTGGTACAAAGTCCTTTGGTACACTAGTGACTGGTCTCTGTTCAGAATGAACCCATTTACAAACACACTCTGGTACCCATTCTTTAGCCAACTGTACTGTATTTCCACTGAACCACCCAACGGCTAAGTCCTAGCTTGTACAACATTTTCATTATGTCATTGTGTGGAACTGTATCAAATGCTTTGCTGAAATCAAGATAGGCTATGTCCACAACACTGCCCTGGTCTAAGACAATAGTGATATAGTAAAAAAAAACTAAATTTGATTAGTCTGACATGATCTGCCCTCAGTAAAGCCACGCTGCTTTGGGTCCAGCAAATTGTGTATTTTAAGTGATCAATGATCCTTCTTTTCAGGAGTGATTCAATTAACTTGACTACAACATATGGTAAACTCAGTGGCCTGTAATTGCCAGCTTCTACCTTGCTACCCTTCTTGTGGATTGGTACAATATTAGCTGTCCCCCCCCGAGATTAATACTATCAGGACCCATTGCTTTATTAAGCTTTAACCAAGCCATTTCCTCTGCTACTTCTGTCTCTAGACATTCTGAGAACGAACCATCATTACTAGAACCAATATGATTCCCCAACTAGTTATTGTTAATGCAATTTATTTCTGAGAACTGAGAAGACTGAACAGAAGTAATTGTTTAAATGGTTTGCTACATCCAGGTCTCTATCAACCCTAGAATAAGGATCCTAATTCCCCAAAAAAGTGGATCCTTATTTCCAAAAAATTACAGTAAAAAATAAAGATCCTTATCATTGTTTTAAAGCTTTATGAGCGTTAATGTTAGCATTAAAACTGACACTGTCACATCAGTAAATAGGCTCAGCCAAGCATGTACCTATAAACAAAAAACACAATACTTACCTTACCTTACTACACCCACCGCTAAACATGGCACCATTTCTGAGAGATTGGTCCCCCCAGAATCTGCTGGTAAATCGACATGCCTGGGAATGCCCATGTCTTGAGTCGTCCACAACTCTTACCATTCCTCCTGTTGACCTACACATTACTACTGTCTCTTACAGTGATGTGGGGAAAAAAGGGATAGCTGCGAGGGACCCAGGACATGGACACTCCTGGAAATGTCGGTTTCCCAGAGAATTTTGGAGGACCATTTATTTGCAGCATGGTGGTGTTCAAATATTCTGCTTCTTCTTTACATATATGTACTTGGTCAAACCTTTGCATTAATGCAACATAGTCACTTTAACCACTTCAGCCCCGGACCATTTTGCAGCTAAAGGACCAGGCCCCTTTTTGCGATTCGGCACTGCGTCGCTTTAACTGACAATTGCGCGGCCGTGCGACGTGGCTCCCAAACAAAATTAGCGTCCTTTTTCCCCACAAATAGAGATTTCTTTTGGTGGTATTTGATCACCTCTGTGGTTTTTATTTTTTGCGCTATAAACAAAAATAGAGCGACAATTTTGAAAAAAATTCAATATTTTTTACTTTTTGCTATAATAAATATCCCCAAAATATATATATATATATAAAAAAAAAATTTCCTCAGTTTAGGCCGATACGTATTCTTCTACATATTTTTAGTAAAAAAATCGCAATAATCGTTTATTGATTGGTTTGCGCAAATGTTATAGCGTCTACAAAATAGGGGATCGTTTTATGGCATTTTTATTAATATTTTCTTTTTACTAGTAATGGCAGCGATCAGTGATTTTTATCATGACTGCGACATTATGGCGGACACATCGGACACTTTTGACACTATTTTGGGACCAATGTCATTTTTACAGCGATCAGTGCTATAAAAATGTACTGATTACTGTGAAAATGACACTGGCAGTGAAGGGGTTAAACTGTAGGGGGGCGCTGAAGGGGTTAAGTGTGACCTAATGTGTGTTTCTTACTGTAGGGGGGCGTGGCTTGGCGTGTGATGTCACTGATTGTCATTCCCTATGACAGGGAACAGACGATCAGTGACAGGCTCACTAGGAAGCACGGGGAGAGGTTTTTTTTTTACTTTAGGATAGAGTTGAGAGGGCATAAAACCGCTATCAGGTTTTAATGCTGTCTGTATGCCTACTGAGGAGTTTTCACTGTGTGTTCAGGTCTGATAACAAGACAGAAAATTAGGTAAATGGAAGAGATAGGAAAATGGAAGTGTGGGGAAGGATTAGAACTTTTGGCTTTCCCTTAAAAATGCTAGTTTCTTGACTATTATGACCCTCTAGTCTCAATTCCTTCTGATTATCTGACCCAGAACTACACAGATTAGGAGCAAAGAACAAGGAGAAACACACGGCTCCAGGCAGAATCAGTTGCAAGGTAGATCACAGGTGCAGACATTGGCTCACCACAATGGATAACAAATAAAACAAGAAATTGGTCGCACACTGGAACTCCAACTTATCTTGATGTCATCTTTATTGTCAAAAGGGTCAGACAGATACAGGCAGATACAAGAATGGTAGACGCGTTTCGCAAGCGATAGCTTGCTTGTTGTGAACAAGCAAGCTATCGCTTGTGAAACACGTCTACCATTGCCTGTATCTGTCTCACCCTTTTGACAATAAAGATTACATCAAGATAAATTGGAGATCCAGTGTGCGACCGATTTCTTGTTTTGTACACAGATTAGGAAATGTTATCTGCAGTGTTGAAGCTCAAAGTTCAGCAGGCCATAGATGGTTCGAATCTCAGGCCTGTTCAGCAGGGACTGACCGAGATTCAAACCATGTATGGGCAGGCTGAATGTACCCAAGTTTATTGATCGATTAACTTGGGTACAACCAGCCTGTTGGATTTTACATGCAATTATTGCTAGCGGCTATTGTAACCGGCTAGCAATAATCACTGTGTGCTCCTGGTGAGGACAGCTCCCGCCGCCAGGAGAAGACAATGATTCTGCAGGAGGGACTGGCATGTGTTATGTAAAACATGCTTTTTCATTTTCAATGAGCCCTCCACACACACGATGCTAGCACAGGGTATTTTAAATGCAAACAGTACCATTAAAAAAATAAAGACAAAACCCATAATTTTTTACTGTGTATGCAGACCAATTGCATTACAGTAACAATATACAAAGCTTCAACTGGACTTTCATTTCTAAGTACAGTGGTACCCTTAGACACTTTTTAAATTTCTAAATAAAAACTGGAAACAACAAGGGTTCTTGAACCAGTAATATATATGCACTTTTTAAATATGAAATTAGATTAATAACTACACATTAGAAAATGTCACTTGTGGTCTGTCAGACTGTACCAGTATCTAAGTCACATCAGCAAAAGTAATATTTCTCCTGTGTAATATTATAATAGTAATAATAAATCATCTATGATTTTAGCCATAGGACCTGGAACAATCTTGGTAAGACTTGCTACATCAGCTACCTCTGTGAAACTTGTTCCATTATCACTACAAAGTAGCATTTTGAAAAAACCTCATGAGCTGAGCATATTTGATTTCTGTGCCCTTGCAGGATGATATGGGAAAATAAGCTGCAGGCTGGAAAAAGCACAGCGCAAGATGTTGTTTCCATAATTAACAGAGTGATGGAAGAGTTTTCTATCAATCATCTGGTAATGAAATAATGTCACAATGAGAAAGGGGAGAAGTGACTTTCAAATGTGATTTTTTGTTTCCACACAGTCTGTGGCTGTTGGTATTTTTTTTTTTGACAAAATACTTGATATTTTTTACTGAATTGATGCTGAACTCAAGGCAGATATAAAAGGAACAGATTAATGCAGTTTCATGTAAAAAAATTCATCCTTAAAGGGTAACTTCACATTGGCATATACAATTGCCACGCAAGTCATATCCTAATTTAATGTTATTAAAAATTACCATTCCTTTTCAATCTGCAGTGTTGTATTTTTTTGTAAAATTCAGTGCAATATGGCACTCTGGAGGCATTCTCTTCTAATATGGCAACCTGGAGGCAGATGGTGTACAGAACCCCGCCACCCCTGCTTGTCATTTCCTGCTTGTGCGATTGTCTTACTGATTCTCCCAGAAGTCTGCGCTAAGATAAAAGTCAGATTTTAGGCATCCGCTGCAACAACATTTTTTAATGAGATACTCCCAAAAGGGAATCATTTCTAAAGGGAGGCACACACTGCAGTTTACCTCATTAGAACTCTGCAACCCTGCAGTGCAGCAGCTGATTGATTATTGTAAATGCACTCCTATGCAGATTCATTTTGCCCATGGACAAAAACAGCTATTTGTTTAGAATAACAAAAGATAGGAATCTGCAACAAAGTTTGTAAAAAAAAACTTGCAATGTACATTGATCGCCCAGAGGGTGACAGCAGAGCTTAGGGATGGGAGAAGCAGCAAAAGTAGCCACGTGGTTGTCTTGCAGTGCTGATAGGAAAGATAGAAGAGTAACAAAGATATAAGCCACTATTAGAGCTGCTTCTCCTTTAAGCCCCATACACATGGGCAGAATGTCGGGAGACATTTGCCGGTATGAAAAATACCAGCCAACATTCTGGCGTGTGTATGTTGGTCTGTCCGGCAGAAGCGGAAAACCAGCAGCCAACCGACTCAGAACGTAGCTCCCCCTACGCGTTTCGTCACTACAGGATGTGTTCACGGGATTCATGCTGATTTTATCATCATTGCTGTAAGTGTCCATCTACTTTTATATTAAATAAATGTGTGAAGGTTTTACACTATCCTGCTTTTTATTCCTTCTCGGTCATATTGGGATCGTACCTCCCTCCATGTGAGTGACATCGTCCCCGCTGAGACGTACATCTGTTCATGCCATATGCTGTATGCTGTTTAGACCCCAGGCTGGGTGTTAAGCTAAAGGCATTCCCTGATCCCCTATCACAAGGGATCATATAGTTGCGGTAAGCGGCAGTGTGTTTCCAGGTGGAGGCTTCCCTTCCTGTCATCACTTTATCCGATGGTGTCTATTCATTTTGGGATTTTGAAGTCACGGTGGAAGATTGTTCTACATTTTGTTTATGGACTATTTTTTCATTAATATCTATACTGGGCTGTTTGAGACTTCACTGGGCTTTATGTGACGAGCCTATTGTTTTCCTTTACAATTTGTTTGTCATTATATGTGGTACACTATATGAGCTGCCGTGATTGGCACCTTCTCTTTTGTATTAGCATTTTTTGCTAATGTTTTTTCATTATCACAGATTGGTTGGTCAATTATCAGTGCTATCACTTATTCACCATTTGGCACTTTTTTCATTCACCAATTCATAGCACAACTTTTTTTATCTGACAGCCACAAGCATGACACCCAGAGGCAGAGGCATGATGGGACTTGTAGTTTTGCAACAGCTGGAGGTCCGCTAATTGCATATCCCTGCTCTATGGTTTCCTGGGTCACTAGGGAAGCTATAGCAACCATTTTGGGTCAGGCAGAGCTCAGGTTTGGAGTGCATTTTGTGAGTTAGTAGAGTAGGGACAGGTACGCTGCCTGGTAGGGACTGAAATAGAGGCAGGGAAGGGTTCCTGATGAGAAGGGGAAAGCGTAGGGCACTCAACTTTCCTAGACATCTACCTGCTTGGGTGCATTTTGCTGCTTTCAACAGGCGCTGTCAGCTTGGCTGAATCCCACTCTCTTCAAGCTGTTGGAATGAACCTGTGAGTGTTCCCGGCTAGGCTGCCTTTCTCCTGGGTTGTTTGTGAACTGCCTTTGCATTATTTCAATACAAGTTCATTCATCTCATTGGGAATCGGTGTGCATCACACTGCCCCCCACCTATAACCTGCATCACACTGCCCCCAACCTATAACCTGCCTTATATGTATTCTATGTATTTCATCTTGGTTTTGAGTTGTTTGCCTGGAGTTCAGCATTAACCACTTGAGTCCCTCAGACATTTTCATTTTAGAGCTGTTTCAGTTTCATACCTTTTAGCTTTTGTAGGTAACCCTTCCTTTCTGAGAAGACAGAAAGGACTTTATTCTATAGAAGATTTGGATACATTTTCAGTGAAAAATTTGAAACAAATATTTTTCCCAGCACAACTTTACATAATTTGCACAGATATGTATCCCAGAATAAACGTCTTTTGATTATAGGGCTGTCACATAAATGCAATTGTTATGTAACATAATAGAATGGTAAAACTGAGAGTGAACATTTATACTTTAATTTAGGGGAATTGTAGGAAATAACAATTTGTTTATTGTAAAGCTTACCACATGTTACAATCTGAATGTATAGTCTTCTTTAGATCTACCATCTACTATATACTGCAGGGATATGCAATTAGCGGACCTCCAGCTGTTGCCAAACTACAAGTCCCATGAGGCATAGCGAGACTCTGACAGCAGCAAGCATGACACCCAGAGGCAGAGGCATGATGGGACTTGTAGTTTTGCAACAGCTGGAGGTCCGCTAATTGCATATCCCTGATATACTGTATAGCCCTACCAACTAAATTGTGAGAGTGCCTGTTTGGATATCAATTGCCTGGATAGTCTAGATACAGTAGGTCCTTATATAACATATTATTGGAAAACCTCAAGGAAACTCTGCAAAGATTATAGTGTCAAATTGTAACATATATGGTGAGTTTTTGTGTAATATTATTAACATAATATTAGGTTGGTTTTGTGTTGACATAAATTAGCATGAAGGCAATATTTTCACAGGCTTTGAATGTAAATGTTGCGACTTTGGAATTAATTTGAGGAGGAAATATAAAAAAAATAAAAAAATGTTCAATATTTTTTGTGAAAAAACATATAAAACCTGATCTATCTACCCCCCGCCCTGACAGGGAACAACATATGATGGGAGACAAGAGGCCGCAAAGCTGTAACCCCCCTACCCCATCACTCCCATTCCTTACCCTCATTAGAAGGGACTGGAACCAACAGTTCTTCGTCCTTCCTCTCTTTTTATATATAAATAAATATATATATATACAATTTACCAAACGTATTATACGACGTTTAACCTTTCATTTAACACCTAAATTATTGCATTTGTTGTTTTTAAAAAGCCAGCATAAAGGAAAAAAATGTTTTATATTAATTTTCCATGGTCCACATAATGGGGCTTAGCAGGAGTGTGTCCTTTTGTGCAAAACAGTGTAAACATCTATAATACTTGTTATTTCTGTGTGCAGAATACAAACTTTGATGCTGTTTACTATTGGAGCAATAAAATGTTTAGCCCCAGCAGGTGTTTGCTAGAATGCGCAAGTAATCACAGCATATTTGCAACTTATGGCCTAATAATGCAATTCCTTCCAGCACTGTTATGTCAGTGCTTCTCTGTATCTCCAGTGCATTTATTTTCTCCCAGCCTTCTTCCGGGTTCAGAGTCTTCAATGTTTTGATTGACTGAGCCTGGATGACATAGCGTTCATGCATGCGCGCAGCAGTTGGTTCATCCCTGCACAGAGTCGTGCCAAGACTACACTGAGCTGTGCATGCTCAACTCATAGACTAACAGAAATAAGAGCTGACATCTGTGATAGAAGAGACAACACAGTCACTTCAATCATAAAAAAAATCCTGCATGTCAATCCGTTTTTTTTAAAAAGACTTTACTTCCTTTTTATCATTACTAACTCTGTTTTTATTTTTGTATTTTTTTATAAATCAGACCTGCTATTATTTTTTTATAACCAGTAAGAAAAATGAGTATTGAAATCTGTCTGGTTTCTATGGTAAACCCAGACAAACATGGCACCAAGTACCTTTTCCTAATACATAGCCATTTACCTGGTTTGCCCATTAAAAAAGTTGCTTTCTTTTTATGCCTAGAGAATAGAAAAGGATAGATCAGAGAGTGCTGGCATAAAAGCTTGCAGGGAAAAATATAGCGTGAGGTCAGTACCACTTTCTGTATGCCGACAGCTGGATCTAAAGGGCTCTTGCATTGTGTGAGATAAATATCATCTATGGCATAGCCTGTACAATAGAGGAGATTTCAATTATAACAATTCAAAAGTCATTGCTACAAAGCCAGGCTCAGCCGCTCTCTCACTATAAGAATTGTAATAACAATCAGCAATAGTTGTTTTGTGCCAGTTCCATCATGTTCTCCACCAGAATAACATTCATACCTTTATCCAGTAGAAAGATAGAAAAGTAATTAAGGGTTTGATCAAAGAAGAGAGGAATTAATCTTTGGTACGTGTTAGGCTGCTTTGAATGGGAAGCTGTGCAGAAAACATGGGTCATTCCTGTCTCCTATTTTTAGCTTAGCAGGGAAGCCAACACTTTTCACACCTGCCATAGCCAGCTTCTGAAAGAGACCTTTTAGCGTAAAAATGTCTAAGTCTAAACCCTGTCAGTGTCAAGTCTCTATCCCATGATTTCAGATTGTCAATAACTGGTGTGTGTAAATGCCACATGATGACATGCATTTACCGATCCTTGAAGAGGACTGCTAAATAAATTCCATCAGCAGAAAGATGTACTACAAATCCATCAGAAAGTAAAACCCAGGAGGATTTTCTTTATATGTCAACTATAACATCCACATTTCATGACTTATCAGGGGCTGTAGTATGATTTTTTTTTCTTTAAAGTAGAACTATAGGCAAAACTTTTTTTATTCATTTTGGATAGAGCAAGGGAAGGTTATAACACTTGTCAGATTTATTTTTCGGCAATCTGTGTCCCATTGTGGAGATTTCCCTTCACTTCATGTCCCATAGCTAATCAGGACGTGAGGGGAAATACCTGCAAACTAACGACATTTTTTGGGGACTTCCAGCTCACCAAAACTAGTATCCTCATTAGAAGGTTTCCCCTCTATTATTTTTCAGTGGGAGGGAGCTTAAAAAGACACATGGCCACCCATTGACACTGGAAGAGAAGTGGTTTAACATTAAACTGCATAGAGGGAGGGAGTGTCGATAGTTTCAAAAAACGTTTAGATGGGCATCTTAACGATCGGAACATACAGGGATATGGGATTTAAAATTGACATAAACTCACACACATACACACCAGGGTGAACTGGATGGACTGATGTCTTTATTAAACCTTACCAACTATGTAAATATGTACATCAGAGGTCTTAAACTGGCGGCCCTCCAGCTGTTTCAGAACCACAAGTCCCATGGGGCATTGCAAGGATGACAGTTACAAGCATGACTCCCACAGGCAAAGTGAAGATGGGACTTGTAGTTCCCCAACAGCTGGAGGGCCACTAGTTTGAAACCCCTGATATACATTATTTGTAAAATACAGGCCTACATACTTGTATTTTTTGTCCACTGTTGTCCACTTTTATGGCTTATTACAAAAGGTAAAAAGAGCATATGCATTTTAACAATAATAATACTGTCAATAAGGCTATTTTACTCAAGTAGGATTTTTTTTGACATATACTGCAAGCTGATTAGCAAAATTTAAACGCTAGAGCCCCACTTTCTTATTTTACTGTTAACAAAAAACACAATGGTGCGCTGTTCCTTTAAGTATGCAAAAAGTCAGCTGTGCACTGATGTGATCCTCTATGTACATTAGAACAGCCTAGGTTCTATAATGATAATAAGCCCTGTTCTTGTAGACAGATTTCCATGAATGTGCTTAAACTTCAATAAATGAGTAAAGTTTGAAAAAATATTATAAGAGTGCATACATGAATTGCTGTGCAAAATACAATACTGAATGTCCAAAAGTGAAGGCAACAATCCAAACAATGAAAATAAATGAAAATCAAGTGAAAAATGCCAACGATAAAAATAAAAATAAAATGTTGGGTGCTCCACACCGTGCACACCAGATGCTCAAGATATGGAAAAAAGGTGCTCGTTAGTGAGAAAAGGTTGGCCTCTTACCCAAACCAATGGATCTCTATTGGAGAAAGGGAGTTACCGCTCAGGTGTGATTGATTAACCTTTTCACTGGATCCATAGCCACGGGTGCTGGCAATGCATATGGTAATGCAGAAAGTTTGGACAGCCGCACTCCAACAAATTGTTCCTTTTATTGTAAAATCAAATCACAAAAATACATACCACAGCAAAAAACAGATGTAAGCTGATGCATTTCACACTGTAGCTCAGTGCTTAATCATAGCTCACCAAAGCTATGATTAAGCACTGAGCTACAGTGTGAAACCCGTCAGTTTGCATCTGTTTTTTGCTGTGGCATGTATTTTTGTGATTTGATTTTACAATAAAAGGAACAATTTTTTGGAGTGCGGCTGTCCAAACTTTCTCCATTTTCTGCAATGGATCTCTATTACAGAGATCATAGACAGCTTGTAATCAGTGCTAAAAAAATAGGAGGGGGGAAAGAAACCCCCTGAAAAGAGCTACGGGTGGACCAAGCTACTCATAAAAAATGGTATTTTAATTACATAGAAAAATACATTTTACACACTTTGCAGACATCAGACACCCATCACCAACACCCAAATTATTAAAAATAGCAAGACAACGTTGTCTAAACTAAAAAACAACTACATCACATAAAGTGCATGCATGCATTATATCCTCTGAAAGGTTACCAAACTAATGGTATCTGGTAGGTAGTTTCCAGATCCAATGAATGGCACCATAAGCAAACAGCTCAGCTGGCAATATGGACTGAACAGGTCCCCCAGCTGGGGAATAAACAGTGATATTGATGGATTATAGCTATGCACATGAAGCTCCTGGGTTATTTGTGCCACTATTTTTGCTAAATACAAATGATTAACCAATGTTAGCTCCTGTGGAGAAATAGCATATAGCCAAATGTAATGACATATAGCAGAGACACATGGACCACCGTTCCGCTCACCCAGCCTGGTTTACACAAAGGGGGCCTTGATTGTCAAGCTGACTTCCCAGTACCTCCATACCCATCCATTGGAAGCTGGCAGTCACAGACTGCAATTTGTATGTTCTCTCTGAGGTGCCTGGCTGGGGGTTCTGCTGGCCAATAAATTGTATTGTCAAATTTTCAAAGCGCCGTTCCATAAGCTCACAAAAGCATAGCTGCTGCTGTCTTCAAAGCCGTGCATTGCGCATGCGCCGGCGTGATGTGATCATCCGCAGGGCCGCCATCAGGGGGGTACAGGCAGTACACCTGTAAGGGGCCCGGAGATCCCCAGGGGCCCGGATAACAAACCCCCTTTTTTTTATTATTTCTTTTTTTTGTAAGGGGCCCAGAGGCCCCCAGAGCCCCGGATGACAACCCCCCCTTTTTTTTACACATTTTATTTATTTATTTTCTTTTCTTTTCTTTTCTTTTCTTTTCTTTTTATTTTTTTTGTAAGGGGCCCAGAGGTCCCCAGAGGCCCGGAGGTTCCCAGGGCCCCTGATGGCAACCCCCCTTTTTTTTGTCCTTTTGTTTTTTTTTGTCAGCACCCCCGACCTCAACAATTCACGGCGGCAGCACCCCCCACTTCTCAATTCAGGGCAGCCCCCCGCTTCTCAATTTGCGGCGGCAGCATCCCCCCCCGGTTCTCCTCTGCTCCAGGGGGCCCATGCCTGAAGCTGTGTAAGGGGCCCCAAAATTCCTGATGGCGGACCTGATCATCCATGACGAAAAGAGTGTCACCTTTGTGATAGTAGATCCGACATGTTTCACCCAGTCACATGGGTTTCATCAAGGATAGGGAGGGATCAGTAGCAAGCATCTATTTATACTGTTCATGTGAGGCACATAATTAATTAAAGTGCCATCTTTAGAGCTGCCACTAGATGTCGGTCTCCCAAATAACATACCACATTGGATCTCCACTGATCAAGGACATCTCTTCAGCATTATAATTGCATACAATTAGTATGAGTAGGACACCACGCTACGTACAGCACCACACAGAAATGATTATAGTGCAGTGCGGCGCAGCAGGATATATAGATCAAGGCAATCAGTGACCTAGGTGTTGATATCTCAGACAGCATATCTCCACGGCATCACGGGAATTTGATCCATACATCCAGATAACATGCATAAAGTAGGGAGAAGCCTGTAAATCAGCCAAGTGGTTTTATTAAAAGGATAAAACGTACACTTACATGGAGGCTAAGAAATCAAGCATGAACAAAAACAAACTAGCCGCAATGTCACCCGTCCAGCTAGTCACAATTACGTCACACGCAATCTCTGATGCAACGAGTTTCCCCAAAAATGGTGTCTTCTGGGATTGGAGGATCCCCTTTTATTTATATTGTTGGCATTTTGCACTTCAATTTCATTGTTTGCATTTTGGCTTTACTTTTGGACATTCAATATTGTATTTTGCACAACAATTCATGTATGCACCTATTATAATATATTTTCAAACTTTACTCATTTATTGAAGTTTAAGCACATTCATTTAAGTCTGTGTACAAGAACAGGGCTTATTATCATTATTAACCACTTAAGCCCCGGACCATTTGGTAGCTAAAGGACCAGAGGTGAATTCAGAATTTTGCACTGCGCTGCTTTAACTGTAAATTGTGCGGACATGCAATGTTGTACCCAAACGAAATTTGCGTCCTTTTCTTCCCACAAATAGAGCTTTCTTTTAATGGTATTTGATTGCCTCTGCGATTTTTATTTTTTGCGATATAAATGGAAAAAGACCGAAAATTTTGAAAAAAAATGATATTTTCTAATTTTGTTATAAGAAAAATCGAATAAACTCAATTTTAGTCATACATTTCGGCCAAAATGTATTCAGCCACATGTCTTTAGTAAAAAAAATGACAATAAGTGTATATTTATTGGTTTGGGCAAAAGTTATAGTGTCTACAATCTAGGGTACATTTTCTGGAATTTACACAGCTTTAAATTTATGACTGCCTATCTCATTTCTTGAGGTGCTAAAATGGCAGGGCAGTACAAAACCCCCCCAAATGACCTCATTTTAGAAAGTAGACACCCCAAGGAAATTGGTGAGAGGCATGTTGAGCCCATTGAATATTTTTTTTTTGTCCCAAGTGATTGAATAATGACAAAAAAAATAAAAATTACAAAAAGTTGTCACTAAATGATATATTGCTTACACATGCCATGGTTATATGTGGAATTGCACCCCAAAATACATTCTGCTGCTTCTCCTGAGTACGGGGATACCACATGTGTGGGACTTTTTAGGAGCCTAGCCACGTACGGGACCCCGGAAACCAAGCACCGCCTTCAGGATTTCTAAGGGCGCAAATTTTTGATTTCACCCCTCACTACCTATCACAGTTTTGAAGGCCATAAAATGCCAAAATAGCACAAAACCCCCCCAAAATGACCCCATTTTAGAAAGTAGACACCCCAAGGAAACTGCTGAGAGGCCTGTTGAGCCCATTGAATGTTTTTTTTTTTTGTCCCAAGTGATTGAATAATGACAAAAAAAAATAAAAAATTACAAAAAGTTGTCACTAAATGATATATTGCTCACACATGCCATGGTTATATGTGGAATTGCACCCCAAAATAAATTTTGCTGCTTCTCCTGAGTACGGGGATACCACATGTGTGGGACTTTTTAGGAGCCTAGCCGCGTACGGGACCCCGAAAACCAATCACCGCCTTCAGGATTTCTAGGCACAAATTTTTGATTTGACTCCTCACTACCTATCACAGTTTCGAAGGCCATAAAATGCCAAAATAGCACAAAACCCCCCTAAATGACCCCATTTTGGAAAGTAGACACCCCAAGCTGTTTGCTGAGAGGTATGGTGAGTATTTTACAGCTCTCATTTGTTTTTGAAAATGAAGAAAGAAATTATTATTATTTTTTTCTTTTTTTTTTTCAATTTTCAAAACTTTGTGACAAAAAGCGAGATCTGCAAAATACTCACAATACCTCTCAGCAAATAGCTTGGGGTGTCTACTTTCCAAAATTGGGTCATTTGGGGGGTTTTGTGCCATCTGGGCATTCCATGGCCTCCGAAACTGTGATAGGCAGTGAGAAGTGAAATCAAAAATTTACACCCTTAGAAAGCCTGAAGGCGGTGATTGGTTTTTGGGGTCCCATACGCGGCTAGGCTCCCAAAAAGTCTCACACATGTGGTATCCCCGTACTCAGGAGAAGCAACAGAATGTATTTTGGGGTGTAATTCCACATATGCCCATGGAATGTTTGAGCAATATATCATTTAGTGACAACTTTGTGCAAAAAAAAAAAAAAAATTGTCTTTTTTCCGCAACTTGTGTCAACATATAAAATATTCCATGGACTCGACATGCCTCTCAGTATATAGCTTGGGGTGTCTACTTTCCAAAATGGGGTCATTTGGGGGGGTTTTGAACTGTTCTGGCATTTTATACACAACATTAGGAAGCTTACATCCACTCTTCTAACCACTTGAAGACAAAGCCCTTTTTGACACTTTTTGTTTACATGAAAACATTTTTTTTTTGCAAGAAAATTATGTTGAACCCCCAAACATTATATATATTTTTAAAGCAAAGGCCCTACAGAATAAAATGGTGGGTGTTGCATTTTTTTTTCTACACAGTATTTGCGCAGCGATTTTTCAAACGCATTTTTTGGGGAAAAAATACACTTTTTTTAATTTTAATGCACTAAAGCACACTATATTGCCCAAATGTTTGATGAAATAAAAAAGATGATCTTAGGCCGAGTACATAGATACCAAACACGACATGCTTTAAAATTTCGCACAAACGCGCATTGGCGACAAACTACATACATTTTTAAAAGCCTTTAAAAGCCTTTACAGGTTACCCCGTTAGATTTACAGAGGAGGTCTACTGCTAAAATTACTGCGCTCGATCTGACCTTCGCGGTGATACCTCACATGCATGGTGCAATTGCTGTTTACATATGACGCCAGACCGACACTTGCGTTCGCCATTGGGCAAGAGCAGGGCAGGACACAGGTGCTTTTTTTTTTTTTTTTTTATTATTAATTTTGCTTTTTTATTTTATTTTTAAACTGTTGCTTCCATATTTTTTTTTAATCATTTTTATTGTTATCTCAGGGAATGTAAATATCCCCTATGATAGCAATAGGTAGTGACAGGTACACTTTTTTTGAAAAAACTAGGGTCTAGACCCTAGATATTTCCTCTGCCCTCAAAGCATCTGACTACACCAAGATCGGTGTAATAAAATGCTTTCCCAATTTCCCAATGGCGCTTTTTATATCCGGGGGGGGGACATTCCCTCCCACTGCTTGTAAAAGCAGTCCAGAGGCTAATTAGCCACTAGGATTGCTTTTACATGAAAGCCGGCCGCTGGCTGAAAAGAATGATACCAAGATGATACCTAAACCCGCAGGCATCAATCTGGTATAACCATTCAAAGTCCAGCAACATACCAGTACGTTGCTGGTCCTTGTTGGACATGTATTGTAATCTTTTTTTTTAATGCAGCCAGGTGGCTGAACGAAAAAAGAGATTGATCGGTGGGTATGCCCACCATTAGAATACCGCCCTTCATCCACCCACTTCTAATGATGGGCATACATGCACCATTTATATATGCCGAAGCATGGGGGCATCCTCCCGCAAAAAAGTTATGCCGCACACACATGGTCGGACTTTTCCACGGGCAAGCCTCCGTCGGAATTTCGACCGTATGTACGAGGCATTAGGAGCAAAATCACTCCTCCGCCCCTGCTGCCCCAATGCTTCGGCATATTTGCTTTTTTTTTTTAACTGTGGTGGTGAAATCACCTCCTACAGCACTGGAGTCGCAGGGATCAGGCCTGTCTCTGCGAACGCTGCAGTTATGTGTGTTGTGTTTTGTAAGTGACAGTGATCGATCGATACTGCACTTGGGTGGCCTGGGCTGGATGGAGGGGCAAAACGCAGGTGCTAGCAGGTATCTGGGCTGATCCCGCTAACACTGCGTTTTTGGGAACCCTAAACTGCTGGGGACGCTAGTATAGATCTGATCAGATCAGATATTGATCTGTTCAGATACTATACCACTAAGGGAGGTGTATGCTTCACGCGTGGGTGTTAGCATTACTGGCACTAACCTGACGCTGCCTGGGGTGTGACGCAGACCCTCTCTGACGCTAAAACCTAATTGATATCACCCGCCGGGAGATCAGGGGGTTAAACCTTTATTGGGTTATATACGGCGGGTGCCCTGACACTATAAAAAGCAAACTAACTAACCAGCGTCACCCGTAACACTTATATGATGATCACTGGTGAAAGGGTTAACTAGGGGCAATTAGGGGGTTAAAACCTTTATTAGATAATATATGGGGGTACCTGATGCTATAAAAACCTGCGGCGAACCTAAAAAAAATTACTGGCTACCGATCTGCATCACCGACGCTAAGACAGCGATCAGAAAAATGATCGCTTAGCGACAGTGGTGATAGGGGGTGAAAGGGTTACCTGGGGGGCGATCAAGGGGGTTAAACCTTTATTAGATAATTTATGGGGGTACCTGACGCTATAAAAACCTGCGGCGAACCTAAAAAAAATTACTGGCTACCGATCTGCATCACCGACGCTAAGACAGCGATCAGAAAAATGATCGCTTAGCGACACTGGTGATAGGGCGTGAAAGGGTTACCTGGGGGGCGATCAAGGGGGTTAAACCTTTATTAGATAATTTATGGGGGTACCTGACGCTATAAAAACCTGCGGCGAACCTAAAAAAAAAATACTGGCTACTGATCTGCATCACCGACGCTAAGACAGCGATCAGAAAAATTATCGCTTAGCGACAGTGGTGATAGGGGGTGAAAGGGTTACCTGGGGGGGATCAAGGGGGTTAAACCTTTATTAGATAATTTATGGGGATACCTGACGCTATAAAAACCTGATTGTGCCTGTTTGTGCCATTGTGCCGACGTATATATACAGTGAGCGGTCGTTAAGTGGTTAAGCCTAGGCTGTTCTAATATACATAGATGATCACATTAGCGCACAGCTGACTTTTTGCATACTTATAGGAACAGCGAGCGCATCATTGTTTTGTTGTATTTATTCCTTGTCCTTGCAGGGCCAGCACGAAAATATATATTTTTGTTTATTTTACTGTTGCGTGATGTTTAAGGGTAACTCCACTTTCATGAGAAAAAAAAATTAGCAAATGAAAAAAATAATATAGCATATACAATTAAGACTCAAGTCATATTATAATTGAATGTTATTAAAATGTACCTTTTCAATTTGCAGCTCTGTAATTTTCTGTAAAATGCAATGCAATATGGCTATCTGGAGGCGTTCTGTACACACATGGTGTACAGAATGCCCCCTAAAAATGTCATTTCCTGCTTGAGTGATTGGCTTTCAGATTTTCCCAGAAGTCTGCAGTAAGATGCAAGTCAGATTTTTGGCATCCCCTGCAACAAAAATATCATTTTTGGTGAGATACTCCCAAAGGGAAATAACATCTAAAGGGATGCAGACCTTTGCAAATGTCCTCATTAGACTTCTGCAGGTGCAGCAGCTGATTGATAATTATAAAACCACTCCCATTAGATTTACTGCAAATGGACACTCACAAACAAATATTCCTTCAGAATAACAAAAGGTAGGAATCTGCAACAAAGTTTGTTAAAATCCTTGCAATGTACATAAATGACCCAGGGGGATTTTTTTTTCTCAACAAACATGGAGTTACTCTCTAAAAAACTTGTTCAAAATATGATATAAAGGGTTTACACAACCAATTTGTACTAAACTTTTAGCAGCCAAATATAATTTTCTAAACCTGACAAAAATATGGCTTCTATGCAGGATACGTGGGTAATAGGTAGGTGGGGTAAAGTGGGGGCATTCTGTACAATATACTCCAGATAGGTTATTTTCTTCTTTTCTTATTGATTTACAGTTTTTCACAGCATTTTTTACAGATATCAATTATTTTCACATGGTCATTCACAAAATTGTAATGTTGGAGGTTAGAACATGAACAGGAAGCGGGTACCATTGGTGGGGAGGATTTACTAATGGCTGTTCACTTTGTAAGGAAAGTTTAATTTTGCAAAGGAATTTTCTGTTAGCTTAGTGAATTGAGTGAAGCTCCACTTTTTTCCATCACTCAATAATGTGCAAACAAAAATACTTTTGTTTATTTTCCTTGCGCATGACTGGGTATTCTTTGCAAAGTTAGTTTTAATTTTAGTAAATCAATCCCAATGTGTCAGTATCAGTAGAATGAGCAGTACAGTAGCTAGGACTGTACAATGATGTTTCTAAAAGGTACAAAACTGAATGGAAGAGGTACACTTTAAACCTATCACACCAATCAAACTTTATGTAAAGTTTCAGCATGTAGTATGCTGTCTGATGTCTTTATCATGCACAACTGAAAATAAACTAGCATAGTCAATAAATGTTTCCCATTTACAATATTACATTATAGTCTTATTTTTACCTAAAAATATAATAAATAGGACATATTTTGTCTGGTAAATGACAAGTAGTCATAAAGATTCCACCCTCTTCATTTTTTATAAATGATGACAGTGAGTTCCAAAAATATATTGTACTTTAGATACCTAACTATTTTCTGCTGCTTTAACATATATACGGAAAATATCCATGTTACCATAGAGACTGAACAGAATTTTAAAATTAACATTTTACAGAGCCTGAAAGGTTAAAAACAAAACTCAAAACCCGCTATAGATAAAAGAAGACTTTTAGGCACCTAACGTAAAATATATAATGTATTGCAGACAATTGGCCCACAGGCCATTTAAAGATTCTATGTTTTACATTGATAACTTTAGCATTACATAAATTTTATTCAAAGTTACTTGTAGCCATTCATGCCACATACCTGTCTAGTGAAATACAGCAGAGGTGCAGGATAGAAGCTGTGGTTAGGAGAACATCAAGTGAGGTCCGTACTAAGCAGAACATCTCCCCATAAATCCACTTGTCCTGGATTAACTCAATGGCTCCAAATGGCATCACTAATACTGACACCAGTAAGTCAGCAAATGCAAGTGACACAATGAAGTAATTGGTTTTTATTTTCCTGCAAATTAAAATATACAATGTTACACATAGTAGGAGACTGATTAAGTCCAAGCAAAATAAATCTGTTATGGATAAGTGTGATTCTATAAGGTTCTGCATGCATTGCTATGGGGGTTTGGACCACATTCGGGTGACACTCGCCAGAGGGATGACACCCACTGGTGTAGCTACAGGGGTTGCAGGGGCCACAATTGTGACCCTGACCCTTCTCCAGGGTTCCTGTCACATTATTCCCCATCACACTGTGTCACTGGGGAAAAGTAAACTTAGAGGGCCCGGGCCGGCCGAGAGTTGTAGTCTTTTCCTGCATACAAGACAGGGCACTGTGGTGAGGGATGAACTGCAATGCCAATGATGCTTTGTGTTGTTGTACAGTCATAGAATGCAGTGCAGGGCTCCCTGCCAGTCAGGGCCCACTGAGTTTACTTTTCCCAGTGACACAATGTGACAGAGAAAGTTGAATAGAGAGCAAGATCTGGAGTTCAGGAAGTGGGCAGAGGTGTGGGCAGTAGAGATGGAGACTTCTATAGCGTTCAGAGGAGCTGAGAGTCTGCATAAGGTGAGCTTCCTGGAGACTACAGAGGAAATGCATAGTGATTATTCAACGACTGATAATGTTTTTTTGTGTGTGTTGCACAGTGTTGCAAGTGCCTGTTGTATGTGCACTGCAGCACTGCCTCTGGCTGCCTCACAGAGCCTCAGAGCCAAGGGAGACTCGTTCTAGAGATCTATACAGTTCTATGCCGTGGAATGGGGGCTGGAGCAGAGTTGCGCCTGTACTAAGGGTGGGGGGGGGGTGACACCATGTTTTTCTGTACCAGGTGACACCAACCCTAGCAATGCCACTGCTTATAGCAATCAGGGACTGCAGCAGGACAAAGAGCTCCAACATCTCAAACCTCTAGCCTTCCACTGTGGCTAGTAATCAGTATAGCCTTGACTGCTGCATTTTCATTATGAATAATATGGAATTCAAAAAGGACTTTAGGGTCTAATTACACTTGTTTCCTTTTTCTGCACTAGAAAACAATAATTTTACTGCATGAAAATGCATTTCAAGTACCGTATATACTCAAGTATAAGCCGAGTTTTTCAAAAAAAATTTAGGGCTGAAAATGCCCCCCTCGGCTTATACTCAAGTCAGTGTTTTTTTGTACCTGAATTCTTGACAGGCGTTCATTTTTTTAAAAGTCGCGACTTTCTTCTGGCGTTCCGTTCCATGATAGGCATTTGACACTGTGTTCCACCTATCATGGAGGTCCTCTCATCCTCGGACAGTTTCCCAGCAGACACTGTATTCAGTGTTCCGCCAATCACGGACCTTCTCTTGTCCGAGGATGAAAGAATGTCCGTGATTGGCACAGTGTCTGCTGGGAAACTGAGTCCGAGGATGAGAGGACCTCCGTGATAGGCGGAACACAGTGTCAAATGCCTATCACGGAGCGGAACACCAGGAGAAAGCTGCGACTTTTAAAAAAATGGACGCCTGTCAAGAATTCAGGTACTCAGGCACAGTGAGACTGCAATGGGCACAGAGTGAGGTATGGCACAGAGTGAGGTATGGCACAGTGAGGTTGCAATGGGCACAGTGAGGTATGGCACAGTGAGACTGCAATGGGCACAGTGAGGTATGGCACAGAGTGAGGTATGGCACAGTGAGGTTGCAATGGGCACAGTGAGGTATGGCACAGTGAGACTGCAATGGGCACAGTGAGGTATGGCACAGTGAGACTGCAATGAGCACAGTGAGGTTGCAATGGGCACAGTGAGGCATGCAAATGGGCATTGTTGACCCTCTTTTCCGCTTACAGTAGCTGCTGCATTCTCACCCTCGGCTTATACTCGAGTCAATAAGTTTTCCCAGTTTTTTGTGGTAAAATTAGGTCCTCGGCTTTTACTCGGGTCGGCTTATACTCGAGTATATACGGTAGATATTTTACTCATTCATATCTGTGCTTGTGCATTATCAAGCACTGCATTGAATATTCCTGGATGTGAATGGGCCCATAAGGTCTACTTCAGAGAGTCAGATACCTAGAAGAGGTATTCCCCATTGGGGTCCCTGAATGATATCAAATGCATGCATGACCCTTTGTTGTGGGTAATCTTATATAATACTTTAAAGGTGAATATATTTTTTTTAAAAACATAAAATATTTGAATACACATTTTAATTTAGCAGTAGTTACATGTAAAATCCAGCTTTATCACAGTAAGTAATTAGCTTATTAAGCTTGACAAGTGTTGCCTTATGCTTTTATGTGAAATCTCCATTAAATAGCTGTAAAATATTGTAATTATGAATATATTTCATTTAGCTTGCTGTATATATATTTCATTTAGCTTACTGAATATATTTCATTTAGCACCTATGAATCCCGGGAAAATTAAATTAAATCTCCTGCCCAGATAGAGTCACCAGGATTTGCATGAAAGTGGCTGACTTATGTAATAAACCCTGCAATCATGATCCAAGCTAGGCCAACCTATGGGGTATCAGGATAGAGAGATATACTCAGAGGTGAGATAGAAGGGAGCTCTCTTATCGGAAATGTAGCCTGCAGGATGGTTCTAAAAGGGTAACTATGGGAAAGGTCTGTCTTACTTGTAACAACTGCACACGCTTGTTTTAGAGGAATATGCTCTATGTTCCTCCATGTAAATATTTGTATTTTTAACCTACTATTTCCAGCTTGTTTAAGACTATAGATAGTTTCTGTGTGTTAGACTAGACTTTAACAATTCTCTAATACATTTTTATTATATTGAAGCTTTTACTTCTGGTCAAAAGAACTCTTATTTAACCCATATCAAATCTGTGAGATATTAAATCTTAAATATAGGTTTTTAAAAGCAACACAAGGTTGTTTTAGCGTGAGAGTTTGGGAAAAAATGGCACATAAATTCTGGGTACCAATATCTTAAAACGGACCTTGCAGTAAAAAGCAAGGTCCAAAACAAGCAGAACTAAACAGCTTGGAAATTTTTCATCCACCATTAGCATTTACCATAATCTGCAAGTATGGTTATAATATTTATACATTATGGCAGACTTTATTCGCAAAGTCTTCTGCATTGCAACAGCGGTACTCCCCCTTGTTGCTCTATTGCCAGTACTTCCATCTTCGTCTGATCTCCTGAAGTATTTGACCATCCTGAATGGCCAGGCTGGGATAAGGTGACATGGGGAATTCTTTACAAATACAAATGCTTGGAAAAAAATTTTGACAAGCAGGGAAAAACATTTAGTATGGAAGAGACATACAGAGTCCCTTCTGTCAGAAAACATCCTACCGGTCAGCATTTTTGTAAAAAAATACTTCAGTTCTGCTTTTGTAGATCTGCCTCCCCATTCACATATTAAGTAGTAGCATGAAAATAATACAAAAATAAATAAAAATTGGCAAAAAATTGCACTTGTGCGGAAGAGTCTTCTCATATAATTTGGAATACTTAGCATTTCCTAGGAATGCAAACGTCAATCTTGTCTAAGGTGCAAAATAAGTATATTTATTAGCTCTTTCCCTTGCAGGTTTATTATTTTACTTTCATGATTAGTGATGAGCCGAACACCCCCGGGTTCGGTTCGCACCAGAACCCGCGAACGGACCGAAAGTTCGTACGAACATTAGAACCCTATTAAATACAATGGATGCGAACGTTCGAATTCTAAAGTGCTAATTATAACAACTATTATGCATGTTATTGTCCTAAAAAGGGTTTGGGAACCCGGGTTCTGCACCAGGGGACATGTATCAATGCAAAAAGAAGTTTTAAAAACGGTCGTTTTTCGGGAGCAGTCATTTTAATGATGCATAAAGTGAAAAAAAAAAAGTCAAATATTCCTTTAAATATCGTACCTGGGGGGTGTCTAAAGTATGCCTGTGAAGTGCCACGTGTTTCCCGTGTTTAGAACTGTCCCTGCACAAAATGACACTTCTAAAGGAAAAAAAAGCCATTTAAAACTGCTTGCGGCTTTAATGTAATGTCTGGTCCCGGTAATATGGATGAAAATCTTTAAGAAAAATGGCATAGCTACCCCATGACCCCCCCCCCCTACCCCAGCCCATTACCAGCCCCTTTGGGTCTTGTATGGATATTAAGGGGAACCCCGCACATAAAATAAAAAAGGCCCTATATACTCTGAACAGCCGTATACAGGCGGTGCATACAAGACAGGGACTGTAGGTTTGTTCTTATGTAGAATCTGTTTGTAATTTTGAACAGGTACATTGTTTAAGTGTAGCTCCAGCCCAAAAATCTATTTTTAAACTTTTTGGAAAACATAGGTAAGGGTTATCACCCCTGTAACATTTGTTTTGCTGTCTGTGCCCCTGTTCAGAACATTTCACCTCACTTTCCGTCCCAATGACAACTGTTTTTGAAATGTGGTGTTTTTCTTGAAACAAGGATTGCTGATAAAGCATCAGTACAGAGGAGACACCTTTCTCCCATATTAATTCTTACAGGAGAGAATTTTCCTTCCTAGGGGTAGATTTCCTCTCACTTCCTGTTGTCTTCTTGCGTTTGCAAGTAGGAGTCGTTTGTAAGTTGGATGTTTGAAAGTAGGGACCTGCCGTAGATACTCTGCAGAAATAGGCCCCTTAGTTGTTGGTGTTGGCACAACACTGTAAGCACTCACAGTTACTCTTGGTTGGTGCTGGAACGCCCTGCTGTCAACTATTATATCAGGAATTGTAAATACATATAATTGTTGAACAGTGGTAGTAAAAATTGGGCCTTTGATGGTGGTGCTGGTGCCACAACACTGTAAGCCCTGACAGTTACTCTTGGTGGGTGCAGCAATGGGCCCTGCTGTGAATTATTAGATCAAGAATTGTAATTGCATGCCCCTGTTGAACAGGGGCTGAAAAATTGGGCCTTTGGTGGTGGTGGTGGTGTTGACACAACACTGTAAGCCCTCAGAGTTACTCTTGGTGGGTGCAGGAATGGGCCCTGCTGTGAATTATTAGATCAAGAATTGTAATTACATGCCCCTGTTGAACAGGGGCTGAAAAATTGGGCCTTAGGCACTGGTGGCACAACACTACAACCCCTCACAGATACTGTACTTGGAGCACAGCAATGAGCCCTGTTGCAAAGTATTGCTTCAAAAATTGTAATGACACGCCCCTGTTAAACAGGGGCTGAAAAATTGGGCCTTAGGCACTGGTGCCACAACACTCCAACCCCTCACAGATACTGTACTTGGAGCACAGCAATGAGCCCTATGGCAAATTATTGCTAAAAAAATTGTAATTACACGCCCCTGTAAAACAGGGGCTGAAAAATTGGGCCTTAGCCACTGGTGGCGGCACCCATAAACAAAAATGATCTTCCAAGCTATCATCATCAATCGTATCATTGAGGACTCGGAGGAGGAGGATAGCCAGTCAACATAACAGCACAGACACTCAGCATCAGCATCAGTCTTGAAGGGATGTGACATGTTAAAATCAATTAGTCTGTTATATCAGCATCAGGTGTGTGGTAGCTGGTGGTGATCCAAGACTGGTTCATCTTGATGAAAGTCAGTCGATCAACCGAGTCGGTGGACAGGCGCACCCTGTGATCCGTGACAAATCCTCCAGCAGCACTGAATGTGCGTTCCGAAAGAACGCTGGATGCAGGACAGGCCAGTAGCTCAATTGCATACTGTGCAAGCTCTGGCCAGTGATCCATCCTCAAGACCCAGTAAGCCAGAGGATTTTCGGTGGGGAAGGTGTCCAAGTCTGACCTTGCCCCTAGATATTCCTGCACCATGTTTATCAGACGCTGGCGATGGTTGCTGGAACCAATCATACTTTGGGGCTGCGGACTAAAGAATTGTCTGAACGCATCGGTCAGACGGCCACCTTCCCCACCGCTCCTTCTTTGACTGGCCGAAGCCTCAGCAACTCGTTGTCCTGGACCAGGAGTTTGTAACCTCCCAGTCTCTGGGAACGCGTTGCACAGACCTTTCTGCAAGGCCTCCCGGAGTTGTCTCATCCTCTGCTCCCTCTGCGACGGTAACATAAGGTCCGCAACCTTACCCTTGTACCGTGGATCAAGGAGAGTGGCCAGCCAGTAATGGTCCCTCTCCTTGATCCGAAGAATACGAGGATCCTTCCGCAGACTTTGCAGGATCAGGGAGGCCATGCAGCGTAGGTTTGCTGAGGCATTCGCTCCGGAGTCCTCTGGGTCACTAAGGACGACATGATCCGCAGTCACCTCCTCCCAGCCACGTACAAGTCCACTGGTTTCTTGGGACTGTAAATCATCCCTAAAAGACTGCTGCTGATGATGCTGAGTGCCAGCCTCCACCTCCATGCTGACACAATCCTCCTCCTCCTCCTCCTCCTCTTCCTCTTCCTGTGCGATGGGTGGGACAGAAGGAACACTGTCTGGGTAAAGGGGGCCTTGAGAGGCAAGGAAGTCCTCCTCTTCCTGCCTCTGTTCTGCCTCAAGTGCCCTGTCCATTATTCCACGCAGCGTGTGCTCCAACAGGTGGACAAGAGGTACAGTGTCACTGATGCATGCACTGTCACTGCTCACCATCCTCGTGGCCTCCTCAAATGGTGCCAGGACAGTGCATGCATCCCTGATCATGCCCCACTGGCGTGGAGAAAAAAAACCAAGCTCCCCTGACCCTGTCCTGGTGCCGTAGTCGCACAGGTACTCATTGATGGCCCTCTGCTGTGTGTGCAGCCGCTGCAGCATGGCCAACGTTGAGTTCCACCTGGTGGGCATGTCACATATAAGGCGGTTCTTGGGCAGGTTCAACTCCTTTTGCAGCTCAGCCAGGCGAGCACTGGCATTATAAGATCTGCGGAAATGCACACAGACTTTCCTGGCCTGCCTCAGGACATCCTGTAAGCCCGGGTACCTGCCCAAGAACCGCTGCACCACCAGGTTAAGGACGTGAGCCACACAGGGCACATGGGTCAGTTGTCCCTGTCGGAGGGCGGAGAGGAGGTTGGTGCCATTGTCGCAAACCACCATTCCTGGCTTAAGCTGGCGTGGCGTCAACCACCTCTCGGCCTGGCCCTGCAGAGCAGACAGGACCTCTGCCCCAGTGTGGCTTCTGTCCCCCAAACACACCAGCGCAAGCACGGCATGGCATCTTTTTGCCTGCGTACTTGCGTAGCCCCGTGAACGGCTACGGAGCACCGCTGGTTCATAGGACAAACCACAGGAAGAGGCCATGGAGGAAGAAGAAGAGGAGGGGGTGGAGGAGAGAGGTGTGTCACAACCAGTAGTAGCATTTTGGAGGCGTGGCGGTGGGACAACCTCCAACACTACTGCACCTTGTCCTGCATCCTTCCCAGCTGCCAAAAGAGTGACCCAATGGGCCGTGAAAGAAAGGTAACGTCCCTGTCCATGCCTGCTGGACCATGAGTCAGCGGTAATATGCACCTTACCGCTGACCGCCCTGTCCAGCGAGGCCAAGACATTGCCTTCCACATGCCGGTAGAGAGCCGGAATAGCCTTCCGTGAGAAAAAGTGGCGTTTGGGAACCTGCCACTGAGGAACCGCACATTGCACAAACTCACGGAAGGGGGCCGAGTCTACCAACTGAAAAGGCAGCAGTTGAAGCGCTAGCAATTTAGCCAAGCTAGCATTCAACCGCTGGGCATGTGGATGGCTGGGAGTGAACTTCTTTCGATGGTCCAGCAGCTGGGGCAGGGAAATTTGCCTGCTAGAATCGGACGTCGGTGTACTGCTAGCAGAGTGGCCGCAAGTACTTGGCTGTGACACACCTAATTCTACACCTTCATTCCTCTCAGTGCATGTTTCAGAGAGGACTGAAGTTATAGTGGGGTTGGAAATCCCAGCTGATGCGGTGCAAGGAGAGGTCCGCTTTGTTCTTTGGTGTGGGTCTTTGAGGTAGGCTTGCCAACGAGCTGCATGGCAGGTCAACATATGTCTGGTCAGGCATGTGGTGCCCAAGCGGCTGATGTTTTGGCCACGCGATATACGCTTGAGACATATGTTGCAAACAGCAGCTGTGCGATCTGATGCACTAGCCTCAAAAAAGGCCCACACCAAGGAACTTTTTGAATGACGGGCAGAGGCAGCGCCCTGCACAGGCGGAGCTCTGCGGTGTGATTCCGTCGGTGTACTGCCCTTACGCTGGCCACCAAAGGGCATCCTGTCTCGTTGGAGATGTGCCTCCTCCTCATCCTCCTCCTCCTCTCTCCTATTAGGCACCCACGTGGAGTCAGTGACCTCATCATCCCCTCCCTCCTCATCACTGGAGCCAATCTGGCAGTATGCTGCAGCTGCTGGAACATGACTGCCAGATTGGTGTCCTTCTTGAGCATCCCCTCTGTCTGCTCTCACCCTACTGCCTTCCTGTAGCTGGGTTTCATCATCAGACCCTTCGAAACGCTGGGCATCCTCCTGGAGCATGTACCCAACACTGTGCTCAAACAGTTCGGGGGACTCCTCAGGAGGAGGACATGGTGGGTCTAGGGAAGGAGTGACTGATGATGAGTCTGACATTGATACCAGGGAAGAGGACGCTTTGGCAGCTGCTTTGCCAGTACCCTGAGCCTGGGTGAGAGAGGATGAGGAGGAGGAGGAGGGCTTGGTCATCCACTCTACCAAGTCTTCGGCATGATGTGGCTCAACATGTCCAGCTGCGGAAAAGAAGGACAAGCGTGTCCCATGGCCATGTGCTGATGACAATGCACCGCGTCCACGACCAGCACTGTTGCCCCCAGACACAGAGCCTGCTTGCCCTCTTTTATTGCCTCCTGACTGTCTGCCTCTCCTTGTTTGCCTTCCAGACATTCTAATAGATGGCCTGCAGGGAGATGGGAAAAAAGCAATAAGGGCTACCTTCAGGTGTCCTTCTCTGTCCCTTGAAACAAGGACTTGCACAGTGAAAGAAACTGACACTCTCCCTACCTACAGTTTTCTGTCCCTAGAAAAAATGTTTTTTTTAAGCACAATATAGCACAAGGAGAATTCACTCACTGTCCTTCCAGGTCCCTAGAAACAAGGACTTACACAGTGAAAGAAACTGACACTCTCCCTACCTACAGTTTTCTGTCCCTAGAAAAAATGTTTTTTTTAAGCACAATATAGCACAAGGAGAATTCACTCACTGTCCTTCCAGGTCCCTGGAAACAAGGACTTGCACAGTGAAAGAAACTGACACTCTCCCTACCTACAGTTTTCTGTCCCTAGAAAAAATGTTTTTTTTAAGCACAATATAGCACAAGGAGAATTCACTCACTGTCCTTCCAGGTCCCTAGAAACAAGGACTTGCACAGTGAAAGAAACTGACACTCTCCCTACCTACAGTTTTCTGTCCCTAGAAAAAATGTTTTTTTTAAGCACAATATAGCACAAGGAGAATTCACTCACTGTCCTTCCAGGTCCCTAGAAACAAGGACTTGCACAGTGAAAGAAACTGACACTCTCCCTACCTACAGTTTTCTGTCCCTAGAAAAAATGTTTTTTTTAAGCACACTATAGCACAAGGAGAATTCACTCACTGTCCTTCCCAGTCCCTAGAAACAAGGACTTGCACAGTGAAAGAAACTATCACTGTCCCTACCTACAGTTTTCTGTCCCTAGAAAAAATGTTTTTTTTAAGCACAATATAGCACAAGGAGAATTCACTCACTGTCCTTCCAGATCCCTAGAAACAAGGACTTGCACAGTGAAAGAAACTGACACTCTCCCTACCTACAGTTTTCTGTCCCTAGAAAAAATGTTTTTTTTAAGCACAATATAGCACAAGGAGAATTCACTCACTGTCCTTCCAGGTCCCTAGAAACAAGGACTTGCACAGTGAAAGAAACTGACACTCTCCCTACCTACAGTTTTCTGTCCCTAGAAAAAATGTTTTTTTTAAGCACAATATAGCACAAGGAGAATTCACTCACTGTCCTTCCAGGTCCCTGGAAACAAGGACTTGCACAGTGAAAGAAACTGACACTCTCCCTACCTACAGTTTTCTGTCCCTAGAAAAAATGTTTTTTTTAAGCACACTATAGCACAAGGAGAATTCACTCACTGTCCTTCCCAGTCCCTAGAAACAAGGACTTGCACAGTGAAAGAAACTGACACTCTCCCTACCTACAGTTTTCTGTCCCTAGAAAAAATGTTTTTTTTAAGCACAATATAGCACAAGGAGAATTCACTCACTGTCCTTCCAGGTCCCTGGAAACAAGGACTTGCACAGTGAAAGAAACTGACACTCTCCCTACCTACAGTTTTCTGTCCCTAGAAAAAATGTTTTTTTTAAGCACAATATAGCACAAGGAGAATTCACTCACTGTCCTTCCAGGTCCCTAGAAACAAGGACTTGCACAGTGAAAGAAACTGACACTCTCCCTACCTACAGTTTTCTGTCCCTAGAAAAAATGTTTTTTTTAAGCACACTATAGCACAAGGAGAATTCACTCACTGTCCTTCCAGGTCCCTAGAAACAAGGACTTGCACAGTGAAAGAAACTGACACTCTCCCTACCTACAGTTTTCTGTCCCTAGAAAAAATGTTTTTTTTAAGCACAATATAGCACAAGGAGAATTCACTCACTGTCCTTCCAGGTCCCTAGAAACAAGGACTTGCACAGTGAAAGAAACTGACACTCTCCCTAACTACAGTTTTCTGTCCCTAGAAAAAATGTTTTTTTTAAGCACAATATAGCACAAGGAGAATTCACTCACTGTCCTTCCAGGTCCCTAGAAACAAGGACTTGCACAGTGAAAGAAACTGACACTCTCCCTACCTACAGTTTTCTGTCCCTAGAAAAAATGTTTTTTTTAAGCACACTATAGCACAAGGAGAATTCACTCACTGTCCTTCCAGGTCCCTAGAAACAAGGACTTGCACAGTGAAAGAAACTGACACTCTCCCTACCTACAGTTTTCTGTCCCTAGAAAAAATGTTTTTTTTAAGCACAATATAGCACAAGGAGAATTCACTCACTGTCCTTCCAGGTCCCTAGAAACAAGGACTTGCACAGTGAAAGAAACTGACACTCTCCCTAACTACAGTTTTCTGTCCCTAGAAAAAATGTTTTTTTTAAGCACAATATAGCACAAGGAGAATTCACTCACTGTCCTTCCAGGTCCCTAGAAACAAGGACTTGCACAGTGAAAGAAACTGACACTCTCCCTACCTACAGTTTTCTGTCCCTAGAAAAAATGTTTTTTTTAAGCACACTATAGCACAAGGAGAATTCACTCACTGTCCTTCCCAGTCCCTAGAAACAAGGACTTGCACAGTGAAAGAAACTATCACTGTCCCTACCTACAGTTTTCTGTCCCTAGAAAAAATGTTTTTTTTAAGCACAATATAGCACAAGGAGAATTCACTCACTGTCCTTCCAGGTCCCTAGAAACAAGGACTTGCACAGTGAAAGAAACTGACACTCTCCCTACCTACAGTTTTCTGTCCCTAGAAAAAATGTTTTTTTTAAGCACAATATAGCACAAGGAGAATTCACTCACTGTCCTTCCAGGTCCCTAGAAACAAGGACTTGCACAGTGAAAGAAACTGACACTCTCCCTACCTACAGTTTTCTGTCCCTAGAAAAAATGTTTTTTTTAAGCACAATATAGCACAAGGAGAATTCACTCACTGTCCTTCCAGGTCCCTGGAAACAAGGACTTGCACAGTGAAAGAAACTGACACTCTCCCTACCTACAGTTTTCTGTCCCTAGAAAAAATGTTTTTTTTAAGCACACTATAGCACAAGGAGAATTCACTCACTGTCCTTCCCAGTCCCTAGAAACAAGGACTTGCACAGTGAAAGAAACTGACACTCTCCCTACCTACAGTTTTCTGTCCCTAGAAAAAATGTTTTTTTTAAGCACAATATAGCACAAGGAGAATTCACTCACTGTCCTTCCAGGTCCCTGGAAACAAGGACTTGCACAGTGAAAGAAACTGACACTCTCCCTACCTACAGTTTTCTGTCCCTAGAAAAAATGTTTTTTTTAAGCACAATATAGCACAAGGAGAATTCACTCACTGTCCTTCCAGGTCCCTAGAAACAAGGACTTGCACAGTGAAAGAAACTGACACTCTCCCTACCTACAGTTTTCTGTCCCTAGAAAAAATGTTTTTTTTAAGCACACTATAGCACAAGGAGAATTCACTCACTGTCCTTCCAGGTCCCTAGAAACAAGGACTTGCACAGTGAAAGAAACTGACACTCTCCCTACCTACAGTTTTCTGTCCCTAGAAAAAATGTTTTTTTTAAGCACAATATAGCACAAGGAGAATTCACTCACTGTCCTTCCAGGTCCCTGGAAACAAGGACTTGCACAGTGAAAGAAACTGACACTCTCCCTACCTACAGTTTTCTGTCCCTAGAAAAAATGTTTTTTTTAAGCACAATATAGCACAAGGAGAATTCACTCACTGTCCTTCCAGGTCCCTAGAAACAAGGACTTACACAGTGAAAGAAACTGACACTCTCCCTACCTACAGTTTTCTGTCCCTAGAAAAAATGTTTTTTTTAAGCACAATATAGCACAAGGAGAATTCACTCACTGTCCTTCCAGGTCCCTGGAAACAAGGACTTGCACAGTGAAAGAAACTGACACTCTCCCTACCTACAGTTTTCTGTCCCTAGAAAAAATGTTTTTTTTAAGCACAATATAGCACAAGGAGAATTCACTCACTGTCCTTCCAGGTCCCTAGAAACAAGGACTTACACAGTGAAAGAAACTGACACTCTCCCTACCTACAGTTTTCTGTCCCTAGAAAAAATGTTTTTTTAAGCACAATATAGCACAAGGAGAATTCACTCACTGTCCTTCCAGGTCCCTAGAAACAAGGACTTGCACAGTGAAAGAAACTGACACTCTCCCTACCTACAGTTTTCTGTCCCTAGAAAAAATGTTTTTTTTAAGCACAATATAGCACAAGGAGAATTCACTCACTGTCCTTCCAGGTCCCTAGAAACAAGGACTTGCACAGTGAAAGAAACTGACACTCTCCCTACCTACAGTTTTCTGTCCCTAGAAAAAATGTTTTTTTTAAGCACAATATAGCACAAGGAGAATTCACTCACTGTCCTTCCAGGTCCCTAGAAACAAGGACTTGCACAGTGAAAGAAACTGACACTCTCCCTACCTACAGTTTTCTGTCCCTAGAAAAAATGTTTTTTTTAAGCACACTATAGCACAAGGAGAATTCACTCACTGTCCTTCCCAGTCCCTAGAAACAAGGACTTGCACAGTGAAAGAAACTGACACTCTCCCTACCTACAGTTTTCTGTCCCTAGAAAAAATGTTTTTTTTAAGCACAATATAGCACAAGGAGAATTCACTCACTGTCCTTCCAGGTCCCTAGAAACAAGGACTTGCACAGTGAAAGAAACTGACACTCTCCCTACCTACAGTTTTCTGTCCCTAGAAAAAATGTTTTTTTTAAGCACAATATAGCACAAGGAGAATTCACTCACTGTCCTTCCAGGTCCCTGGAAACAAGGACTTGCACAGTGAAAGAAACTGACACTCTCCCTACCTACAGTTTTCTGTCCCTAGAAAAAATGTTTTTTTTAAGCACAATATAGCACAAGGAGAATTCACTCACTGTCCTTCCAGGTCCCTAGAAACAAGGACTTACACAGTGAAAGAAACTGACACTCTCCCTACCTACAGTTTTCTGTCCCTAGAAAAAATGTTTTTTTTAAGCACACTATAGCACAAGCACAAAACACACTGACACTCTCCCTACCTATCCTTCTCTTTCCCTAAACTAAAGGAATCCAGGTTAAGCAAGAAAGAAATAAAAGTCACTGTCCCTGCCTATGCTGCTCTATCCCTGCTCCGGAACACACTACACTAGGCCGCCGTGCTGGCGGCCTTTTATAGTGTGGGGCGTGTACTAAACACCCTCAGCAATAATTGGCCACAGGCATCCTGCCTGTGGCCAATCATTGCTCTCCTCGCTGCCGGCGCTGTGATTGGCCAAGCATGCGGGGTCACAGTGCATGCTTGGCCAATCACAGCGCCTGGATGACACTGCGATGGCGTAGTGCATTGTGGGCCGTTCGCGTCACTCGAATTTGGCGCGAACGGCCCAAATCGTTCGATCTTCGTCGAACGATCGAACAGCCGATGTTCGAGTCGAACGTATGTTCGATTCGAACACGAAGCTCATCCCTATTCATGATGTTATTTAGTATGGTTAAGGGGACCCAAATATTTAGCAAATTTTTGTCTCCAATATGTAAATGCCACTTATGATTTTGGTAAAGGCAGAGGTGTAGCTTGAAGCTTATGGGCCCAATGCAAAAGTTGACCCGGGGCCCCCCTCTACCACCTTCCAGTTGAGGTCAGCTCTGTTCAATGTGCATGTGCACACACTCTGAGCTGCTGGTTGAAAGCGGTTAGCTTGCATGTAAAAGAGGAAACTCAGCGCACCCAGTCTGGGCCCTGCCTGGGGTGGGCAGTCCCTCTGACTTCCAAATTCACATACAAGTCCACTCCTCTTACCCGGCAGCTCAGAGTCTGCCCCCACCTTGTGTTCATGGCTGGGCAAAGTGGGGACAGAGGTGCTGTACTGGGCTAGGTGGGGGGCTGAGCAGAGAGTGCACCACTGGAGGAAAGAGCTTGCCCCATCACTCTGTGTAGGTGGAACCCAGGGTAATATGGCAAGTGCTTTTCCCCAGCGACACAGAGTAAGCTGGGGTATTTCATTAAAATTCACAAATGTATTGTAAATAAAAAAATTCTCCAGCAGAGTTCCAAATTTCATTTTTGTGCAATGGTTCAGATCCTTCCGGTCACAGTTTCCCTCTGCTCTTAGGCTAGGTTCCCATCTCTGTAGCTGGGAAACACACTTGAAATTTCACATGTTCCTGACCAGGGATAAGCCGAACACCTAACTGTTCGGTTCGCACCAGAACCTGTGAACAGACAGAATGTTCGCGTGAACTTTAGAACCCTATTAAATACAATGGACTCGAACGTTCAATATCTAAAGTGCTAATTATAAAGGCTAATATGCAAGTTATTGTCCTAAAAAGTGTTTGGGGACCCGGGTCCTGCCCCAGGGGACATGTACCAATGCAAAAAAAAGTTTTAAAAACGGCCGTTTTTTCGGGAGCAGTGATTTTAATGATTCTTAAAATGAAAAAATAAAAGTGAAATATTCCTTTAAATTTCGTACCTGGGGGGTGTGTATAATATGCATGTAAAGTCGCGCTTGTTTCCCGTGCTTAGAACTGTCCCTGCACAAAGTGTCATTTCTGAAGGAAAAAAAGTCGTTTAAAACTCACTCGCGGCTATTAATGAATTGTCGGCTCCCGGCAATACATAGAAAAGTCATTGATAAAAAAAAAAAAAGCGTGGGGTTTCCCCCAAATTCAATTACCAGGCCCTTCAGGTAACATCGCTGACATCGGATCGCCGCGGGACACTGGATTTCATCGCTGGAATGTTTTTTTATTTTTTATTTTTTATTTTTTTAATAAAGGACTTTTCCAAGGTGTTTGTGTGGTTTTTTTTTAATTTTTTTTACACTTTCTTCGTGAAATGGTAGGGGTACAATGTACCCCTTACCAATTCACATAGGGGGGGCCGGGATCTGGGGGTCCGCTTTGTTAAAGGGGTCTTCCAGATTCCAATAAGCCCCCTGCCCGCAGACCCCCTCAACCACCGGGCAAGGGTTGTGGGGATGAGGCCCTTGTCCCCATCAACATGGGGACATCCTCCCCATGTTGAGGGCATGTGGCCTGGTACGGTTCAGGAGGGGGGGGGCGCTCTCTCGTCCCCCCCTCTTTTCCTGCGGCCTGCCAGGTTGCGTGCTCGGATAAGGGTCTGGTATGGATTTTTGGGGGGACTCCATGACATTTTTTTTTAAATTTGGGGTGGAGGTCCCCTTAAAATCCATGCCAGACCTGAAGGGCCTGGTATTGATATTTGGGGGGAACCACACGCATTTTTTTTTTTATTTGCGGCGGGGTTCCCCTTAATATCTATACCAGACCTGAAGGGCCTGGTAATTGAATTTGGGGGAACCCCCACGCTTTTTTTTTTTTATCAATGACTTTTCTATGTATTTCCGGGAGCCGACAATTCATTATAGCCGCGAGTGAGTTTTAAATTACTTTTTTTTCCTTCAGAAATGACATTTTGTGCAGGGACAGTTCTAAGCACGGGAAACAAGCGCCACTTTACATGCATATTATACACACCCCCCAGGTACAAAATTTAAAGGAATATTTCACTTTTATTGTTTCACTTTAAGCATCATTAAAATCACTGCTCCCCAAAAAACTGCAGTTTTTAAAACTTTTTTTTGCATTGATACATGTCCCCTGGGGCAGTACCCAGGTCCCCAAACACTTTTTATGACAATAGCTTGCATATAAGCCTTTATAATTAGCACTTTAGATTTCTCCCATAGACTTTTTGAATTTGCCACGAACACCCCAAATTGTTCGCTGTTCGGCGAACAGGCAATGTTCGAGTCGAACATGAGTTCGACTCGAACTCGAAGCTCATCCCTATTCCTGACCCACAGAGGAACGGTAGCATGCGTGCAGGGGTGCTATTAATTCTTAATGGCACTCCCACACATTGGCACCTGTGGTGCATTTTTGTGTGTGCCAAACCAAATTTTGCCACAGCACAATGTGGCTTGGTGCAGCAAAATTTAAAAAAAAGGGCCAGGGACTTTACTGCAGTGAACTCTGCCATTTTTCACATCATATCCCCCACATTACAGGCATCAGCCCCCTGCACACTACTATCCTCAGCACCCCCCACACATTACTGCCCTCATCCCCCCAATAACATTACAAGCATCAGCCCCCTGCAAATTACTGTCTTCAACCCCCCTTGCATTACAGTTTTCAGCCCCCCACATTAAAGGTCTCAGCACCCCCCCTTCACACACACACACACACACACACACTACTGTCCTCAGTTCTCAGGCCCCCCACATTACTGTCCTCAGCACAACACATTACAGTTCTCAGCCCCACCCCCACATTACTGTCCTTATACCCCCACATTACAGTTCTAAACCCCCTGCATTACTATCCTCAGCACCCCCACATTACAGTTCTCAGCCCCCCCCACATTACAGTTTTCAGCCCTTCACTTTACAGTCCTGAGCCCCCCCTTCACATTGCAGTTCTCAGCTCCACCCAACTTAACAATCCATAGCCCCCCATATTACTCTCCTCAGCCCCCCAATATTACAATCCACAGCCCCCATCATTATAATCCTCACCCATTTCACACTGTTGTCCTCGGCTTCCCTTTCATGTCCCCCCCACCCCCACTTTCCTACCTTTATGCACTTGGGGGCTAAGAATATGAATGCATCATACATACTAGGGGGAGTAAAACTGGAGGGATCCGTAGTGGAGAAGGATCTGGGGGTTTTGGTAGATCATAAGCTCAATAATGGCATGCAGTGCCAAGCTGCGGTTTTCAAAGCGAGCAAAGTCCTTTCTTGTATTAAGAGAGGTATGGTCTCCAGAGAGAGAGATATAATTTTGCCCCTGTTCAAATCATTAGTAAGACCTCATCTGGAATATGCAGTTCAGTTTTGGACCCCAGTTCTCAAAAAGGATATTGGGGAACTGGAGAAAGTGCAGAGAAGGGCAACCAAACTGATAAGAGGCATGGAGGAGCTCAGCTATGAGGAAAGATTAGAGGAACTGAATTTATTCACTCTTGAGAAGAGGAGATTAAGGGGGGATATGATCAACATGTACAAATATATAAGGGGTCCATATAGTGAACTTGGTGTTGAATTATTCACTTTACGGTCAACACAAAGGACAAGGGGGCACTCTTTGCGTCTAGAGGAAAAGAGATTTCACCTCCAAATACGGAAAGGTTTCTACACAGTAAGATCTGTGAAAATGTGGAATAGACTCCCTGCAGAGGTGGTTCTGGCCAGCTCAGTAGATTGCTTTAAGAAGGGCCTGGATTCTTTCTTAAATGTACATAATATAACTGGGTACTGACATTTATAGGTAAAGTTGATCCGGGGAATATCCGATTGCCTCTCGGGGGATCAGGAAGGAATTTTTTCCCCTGCTGTAGCAAATTGGATCATGCTCTGCTGGGGTTTTTTGCCTTCCTCTGGATCAACTGTGGGTATAGAATTGGGTATATGGGATTGTACGATATATATATATATTGTGACAGAGCATCCCAGAGAGAGCCTGGGAAAGTCCTGTTCGGGGTTTATACATCTCCCAGGCTCCTCTCATATACATTCAGGGATCTCTGAGCCAGGATCCACTTCAGGTGTTGGTTCTCTCCACCAGCTTAATTAAAAGCTCACCTGAGCAGACAGCCTTTGCTCAGCCTGGGAAACACAGACAACGTTGGTTTGTGAGAGCAAGAAGGTTGGTAAAACTTGTTACTCTGTGAATGTGGAAGCTGACAAGCGTTAGGCTTGTCCAGCCTGGCAGTGAGGGCCTGTAATACTGTGTAGTTAGAGCCGAGACACGGCTAGGCTTTTGTTTAGCTATTTTTTCTTCTGTTTGTTTTCACCACACTGTACAGCACCTGTCATTGACTTTGTATATAGCACCAATAAACCCCACTGTGTTTTCACTGATCCAATGGACTTGGTATCTGTGCCTGCTCATCCCAGGGAGCTTTTGTACCTACTACCTGCCCCCCAGGTTACATATGGTGGAGAATGCAGGTAGCTGTAGTAAGTTACTACTTAAAAGGCCAGTACCTAAAGTGACAACATGGAGGACATCCTCAAACAAATGGTGTTAGCAAACGCTGCACAGCAGCAAGCAAACGCTGCACAACAGCAAACTAACGCTACATTGCAGCAAGCAAACGCTGCACAACAGCAAACTAACGCTGCATTACAGCAAGCCAACGCTATCGCACAGGAGCAAACCAAGGTGCTGTTCCAACAGATTGGTGCTGTACAGGAGCAATCGCAGAGGCTGTTTGAACAGCTTGTCACTGCTGCAATAGCGGATAGAAAAACCCTTACTGAGGTTGTGGAGACGCTAGCACAGGGGTCACCTGCGATAATGAAGGATATTGGAGACAAGCCCTCAACCATCCATGTGGGTCGCTTTCTTTCAAAGATGACGGCAGATGATGATCCAGAGGCTTTCCTACTAACATTTGAACGGACCGCTGAGAGGGAAGGTTGGCCCCAAACCCAGTGGGCAGGACTGATCGCCCCCTTACTTTCTGGAGAAGCGCAGAAGGCCTACTATGATCTGGAGTCAGCAGAAGCGGGAGATTATGAGAAGGTCAAGCGGGAAATCCTGGCACGACTCGGTGTCACCTTGGCTGTTCGAGCTCAGCGGGTCCACAGCTGGTTCTTCCAAGAAAAGAGGCCCCCAAGATCGCAGATGTTTGATCTGATCCACCTGGTATGGAAATGGCTACAGCCGGAGTCCCTGTCTGCGCCACAAATAGTGGAGCGTGTGGTCATGGGCCAATTCCTGAGGTCACTGCCAATTCCCCTGCAGAAGTGGGTGAGTCAAGGAGACCCCAAGTCAGCAGACAACCTGGTGGAGCTCATTGAGAGGTACTTTGCTGCAGAGAACCTGGTCACCACCCCTACAGCCGCACGGACTTTCCACCCAAAGCCACGGTCTCCCCAGGCAACCGGTAAGACTGTTCCAGGGGAAGTGGGTGGTAAGCATGGCAAGGAAATAGGGGGAGGATTTTTGGTGCCAGGACTGAAGTTTGGCGGCCCAAACAAAGGAAGCCACTGCCTGTCAGCAAACCAAACTGGGGAAACATCGGGTGTTTTCATTGCCAAGAACTAGGACATGTTGCAGCAAACTGTCCATAAACAGATGAACCAATGCAGTGTGATCTATCTTTTAGAAGGCAGTCTATGTTTGCTGCTGTTTCATGCGCTGCAATGCCAAATGTGGGAAAACACATGTGTCATGTGACTATTAATAATAAGCCTATTATGGCCTTGCTGGACTCTGGAAGTCTGGTTACTTTGGTTACAGCTGAGATGGTTGAAACTGTGAATTTTCATGCAAAAAAGGTTGCTGTGATATGTGTACATGGGGATACCCGCGAGTATCCAATAGCCACTGTTCAGTTTAAAACTGGCTTAGGTACGGTGACCCATTTGGTCGGACTGGTGCCCCACTTGGTGCATGAGGCTATCATTGGTAGGGACTTCCCTAAGTTTTGGGAACTGTGGGATTGTCCCGACCCAGTCGCAGTACCTAACTCAGTCGCAGAGCCAGAACTCGTGGCCATTACTGACCTTGTGAGTTCAGGGGACTCCTCTCAGGGCTCTCCGGGTGATCCTTTCTCAGTTATGGCAGGAGAGCTGGGGGAGCCGGAAGAAGTCCCCACAACCAGTAGAGCTGGACAGCCGCCTGCTGAATCTGAGCCTACGTTAGAGTTTGCCAATCTTAATGTGCACAAGGAAAATTTTGGTACGGAGCAGAGAAAAGACCCTACCCTTGCCAGGGCCTGGGAAAATGTAATAGTGATTAATGAGGTACCTGTCGAACCAGGGGACAGGCTCTGTTTTCCATATTTCTGCAGCAATGAGGATTTACTGTATCGTGTATGTAAATCTAATGATGAAGTGGTTGAACAGTTGGTAGTCCCTAAGTTATACAGACGGGTGGTGTTGGAACTTGCCCATGGGCACTTGCTAGGAGGCCATTTAGGGGTTGAGAAAACCACTGAAAGGGTGTTGCGCAGGTTTTACTGGCCTGGGATACGGAAAAACATAGAAAATTATTGTCAATCCTGTCCTGTGTGTCAGATGTCAGCCCCCCAACCCCACTTCCGAAGTCAGTTAGTGCCCTTGCCCATTATTGAAGTGCCTTTTGAGAGGATTGCCATGGACCTTGTGGGTCCACTCCCCAAATCTGCCCACGGTCATCAACATATCCTCGTGATCATGGATTACGCTACCCGTTACCCTGAGGCCGTTCCCTTACGCACTGCATCTGCTAAAAACATTGCCAAAGAGCTGTTTATGGTGTTCAGTCGGGTTGGCGTCCCGAAAGAAGTCCTTACAGACCAAGGTACCCCATTCATGTCACGAATAACTAGGGAGCTCTGCAAGTTATTTAAGGTGACGCAGTTGCGTACCTCAGTGTACCATCCTCAAACGGATGGCTTGGTGGAACGCTTCAATAAGACATTAAAGAGTATGTTAAAAAAGGTTGTTGATAAGGATGGGAAAAACTGGGACTTCCTGATACCTTACTTGATGTTCGCCATCAGGGAAGTTCCCCAGTCCTCTACGGGGTACTCTCCATTTGAGTTGCTTTATGGGAGACACCCTCGGGGACTCTTAGACATAGCCAAGGAAACTTGGGAGGGGGAGCAGACACCTCACAAAAGTGTTATTGAGCATATCGCTCAAATGCAGGATAGGATTGCAGCAATCATGCCGGTAGTAAAAGAACATTTACTGCAGGCCCAAGCAGCCCAACAGAGGATATACAACAGGGGGGCCCAACTTCGTGTTTTCTCACCTGGTGACCGGGTCCTCGTGTTAGTTCCCACTGTTGAGAGCAAATTCCTGGCTAAGTGGCAGGGACCCTTTGAAGTAATTGAAAGAGTTGGGGAGGTCAATTACAAGGTGTATCAACCAGGTAAAAGGAAGCCTGAACAGATTTACCACATAAACCTGTTAAAACCCTGGAAGGATAGACTGGCATTAACTGCGAGGTCCCTCCCGGTAACCCTTAAAGGTACTGAATCCCCTCTGATCCCTAAGGTCACGTTTCCAGACACCCTGTCATGTTCCCAGAAACAGGAAGCTAGAGAGTTCCTGATGAGGAATAAAGAGAAATTTTCAGAGTTGCCGGGCACGACTTCAGCAGTTCAGCATGATATTGTTACTGAACCTGGAGTCCGTGTCAAGCTCAAACCATACCAAATTCCCGAAGCTAGAAGAAAGGACATCGGTGAGGAAGTTAAAAGGATGTTGGAGCTAGATGTTATTGAGGAATCCAATAGTGACTGGTCTAGCCCCATTGTATTGGTCCCAAAACCGGATGGCACTTGGAGGTTTTGTAATGACTTCAGAAAGCTTAATGCGGTAACAAAGTTTGACACAATGCCCAGGGTAGACGAGCTTATAGACCGACTTGGCAAGGCCCGTTATCTGACCACTTTGGACTTGACCAAAGGATATTGGCAAATACCCCTGAATGGTAGTGCCAAAGAAAAGACTGCATTTGTGACCCCGGAGGGGTCGTTTCAATATAAGAAAATGCCTTTTGGGTTGCAAAATGCCCCTGCAACATTTCAGAGGGCTATGGACAGGACCCTAAGACCTCACCGACAGTATGCTGCAGCCTATCTGGACGACATAGTGGTGCATAGCACTGACTGGGAGTCTCACTTGCCCCGTGTCCAGGCTGTCCTGGATTCCCTCTTCAAGGAGGGGTTTACGGCAAATCCAAAAAAATGTGCCATTGGGCTAGAGGAAGCCAGGTATTTGGGCTACACTATTGGCCGGGGTGTCATAAAGCCCCAGGTGAATAAAATAGAAGCCATCCAGGAGTGGCCACGCCCTGCAAACAAGAAGCAGGTCAGGGCCTTTCTTGGCATTGCGGGGTACTATAGAAGATTTATCCCAAATTTCGCAACTATAGCTGCCCCACTGACAGACCTTACGAAAGGGAAAGCCTCCGTAATGGTGAAATGGTCTCCAGTAGCAGAAGAGTCTTTTCAAGTCCTGAAGAAGGCTCTTTGTGCACAGCCAATCCTATACTCCCCCGATTTCTCCAAAAACTTTTTGGTCCAGACTAGGGATGAGCTTCGTGTTCGAGTCGAACATACGTTCGACTCGAACATCGGCTGTTCGATCGTTCGACGAAGATCGAACGATTTGGGCCGTTCGCGCCAAATTCGAGTGACGCGAACGGCCCACAATGCACTACGCCATCGCAGTGTCATCCAGGCGCTGTGATTGGCCAAGCATGCACTGTGACCCCGCATGCTTGGCCAATCACAGCGCCGGCAGCGAGGAGAGCAATGATTGGCCACAGGCAGGATGCCTGTGGCCAATTATTGCTGAGGGTGTTTAGTACACGCCCCACACTATAAAAGGCCGCCAGCACGGCGGCCTAGTGTAGTGTGTTCCGGAGCAGGGATAGAGCAGCATAGGCAGGGACAGTGACTTTTATTTCTTTCTTGCTTAACCTGGATTCCTTTAGTTTAGGGAAAGAGAAGGATAGGTAGGGAGAGTGTCAGTGTGTTTTGTGCTTGTGCTATATTGTGCTTAAAAAAAACATTTTTTCTAGGGACAGAAAACTGTAGGTAGGGAGAGTGTGTCAGTTTCTTTCACTGTCAAAGTCCTTGTTTCCAGGGACCTGGAAGGACAGTGAGTGAATTCTCCTTGTGCTAAATTGTGCTTAAAAAAAACATTTTTTCTAGGGACAGAAAACTGTAGGTAGGGAGAGTGTGTCAGTTTCTTTCACTGTCAAAGTCCTTGTTTCCAGGGACCTGGAAGGACAGTGAGTGAATTCTCCTTGTGCTAAATTGTGCTTAAAAAAAACATTTTTTCTAGGGACAGAAAACTGTAGGTAGGGAGAGTGTGTCAGTTTCTTTCACTGTCAAAGTCCTTGTTTCCAGGGACCTGGAAGGACAGTGAGTGAATTCTCCTTGTGCTAAATTGTGCTTAAAAAAAACATTTTTTCTAGGGACAGAAAACTGTAGGTAGGGAGAGTGTGTCAGTTTCTTTCACTGTCAAAGTCCTTGTTTCCAGGGACCTGGAAGGACAGTGAGTGAATTCTCCTTGTGCTAAATTGTGCTTAAAAAAAACATTTTTTCTAGGGACAGAAAACTGTAGGTAGGGAGAGTGTGTCAGTTTCTTTCACTGTCAAAGTCCTTGTTTCCAGGGACCTGGAAGGACAGTGAGTGAATTCTCCTTGTGCTAAATTGTGCTTAAAAAAAACATTTTTTCTAGGGACAGAAAACTGTAGGTAGGGAGAGTGTGTCAGTTTCTTTCACTGTCAAAGTCCTTGTTTCCAGGGACCTGGAAGGACAGTGAGTGAATTCTCCTTGTGCTAAATTGTGCTTAAAAAAAACATTTTTTCTAGGGACAGAAAACTGTAGGTAGGGAGAGTGTGTCAGTTTCTTTCACTGTCAAAGTCCTTGTTTCCAGGGACCTGGAAGGACAGTGAGTGAATTCTCCTTGTGCTAAATTGTGCTTAAAAAAACATTTTTTCTAGGGACAGAAAACTGTAGGTAGGGAGAGTGTGTCAGTTTCTTTCACTGTCAAAGTCCTTGTTTCCAGGGACCTGGAAGGACAGTGAGTGAATTCTCCTTGTGCTAAATTGTGCTTAAAAAAAACATTTTTTCTAGGGACAGAAAACTGTAGGTAGGGAGAGTGTGTCAGTTTCTTTCACTGTCAAAGTCCTTGTTTCCAGGGACCTGGAAGGACAGTGAGTGAATTCTCCTTGTGCTAAATTGTGCTTAAAAAAAACATTTTTTCTAGGGACAGAAAACTGTAGGTAGGGAGAGTGTGTCAGTTTCTTTCACTGTCAAAGTCCTTGTTTCCAGGGACCTGGAAGGACAGTGAGTGAATTCTCCTTGTGCTAAATTGTGCTTAAAAAAAACATTTTTTCTAGGGACAGAAAACTGTAGGTAGGGAGAGTGTGTCAGTTTCTTTCACTGTCAAAGTCCTTGTTTCCAGGGACCTGGAAGGACAGTGAGTGAATTCTCCTTGTGCTAAATTGTGCTTAAAAAAAACATTTTTTCTAGGGACAGAAAACTGTAGGTAGGGAGAGTGTGTCAGTTTCTTTCACTGTCAAAGTCCTTGTTTCCAGGGACCTGGAAGGACAGTGAGTGAAATCTCCTTGTGCTAAATTGTGCTTAAAAAAAACATTTTTTCTAGGGACAGAAAACTGTAGGTAGGGAGAGTGTGTCAGTTTCTTTCACTGTCAAAGTCCTTGTTTCCAGGGACCTGGAAGGACAGTGAGTGAATTCTCCTTGTGCTAAATTGTGCTTAAAAAAAACATTTTTTCTAGGGACAGAAAACTGTAGGTAGGGAGAGTGTGTCAGTTTCTTTCACTGTCAAAGTCCTTGTTTCCAGGGACCTGGAAGGACAGTGAGTGAATTCTCCTTGTGCTAAATTGTGCTTAAAAAAAACATTTTTTCTAGGGACAGAAAACTGTAGGTAGGGAGAGTGTGTCAGTTTCTTTCACTGTCAAAGTCCTTGTTTCCAGGGACCTGGAAGGACAGTGAGTGAATTCTCCTTGTGCTAAATTGTGCTTAAAAAAAACATTTTTTCTAGGGACAGAAAACTGTAGGTAGGGAGAGTGTGTCAGTTTCTTTCACTGTCAAAGTCCTTGTTTCCAGGGACCTGGAAGGACAGTGAGTGAATTCTCCTTGTGCTAAATTGTGCTTAAAAAAAACATTTTTTCTAGGGACAGAAAACTGTAGGTAGGGAGAGTGTGTCAGTTTCTTTCACTGTCAAAGTCCTTGTTTCCAGGGACCTGGAAGGACAGTGAGTGAATTCTCCTTGTGCTAAATTGTGCTTAAAAAAAACATTTTTTCTAGGGACAGAAAACTGTAGGTAGGGAGAGTGTGTCAGTTTCTTTCACTGTCAAAGTCCTTGTTTCCAGGGACCTGGAAGGACAGTGAGTGAATTCTCCTTGTGCTAAATTGTGCTTAAAAAAAACATTTTTTCTAGGGACAGAAAACTGTAGGTAGGGAGAGTGTGTCAGTTTCTTTCACTGTCAAAGTCCTTGTTTCCAGGGACCTGGAAGGACAGTGAGTGAATTCTCCTTGTGCTAAATTGTGCTTAAAAAAAACATTTTTTCTAGGGACAGAAAACTGTAGGTAGGGAGAGTGTGTCAGTTTCTTTCACTGTCAAAGTCCTTGTTTCCAGGGACCTGGAAGGACAGTGAGTGAATTCTCCTTGTGCTAAATTGTGCTTAAAAAAAACATTTTTTCTAGGGACAGAAAACTGTAGGTAGGGAGAGTGTGTCAGTTTCTTTCACTGTCAAAGTCCTTGTTTCCAGGGACCTGGAAGGACAGTGAGTGAATTCTCCTTGTGCTAAATTGTGCTTAAAAAAAACATTTTTTCTAGGGACAGAAAACTGTAGGTAGGGAGAGTGTGTCAGTTTCTTTCACTGTCAAAGTCCTTGTTTCCAGGGACCTGGAAGGACAGTGAGTGAATTCTCCTTGTGCTAAATTGTGCTTAAAAAAAACATTTTTTCTAGGGACAGAAAACTGTAGGTAGGGAGAGTGTGTCAGTTTCTTTCACTGTCAAAGTCCTTGTTTCCAGGGACCTGGAAGGACAGTGAGTGAATTCTCCTTGTGCTAAATTGTGCTTAAAAAAAACATTTTTTCTAGGGACAGAAAACTGTAGGTAGGGAGAGTGTGTCAGTTTCTTTCACTGTCAAAGTCCTTGTTTCCAGGGACCTGGAAGGACAGTGAGTGAATTCTCCTTGTGCTAAATTGTGCTTAAAAAAAACATTTTTTCTAGGGACAGAAAACTGTAGGTAGGGAGAGTGTGTCAGTTTCTTTCACTGTCAAAGTCCTTGTTTCCAGGGACCTGGAAGGACAGTGAGTGAATTCTCCTTGTGCTAAATTGTGCTTAAAAAAAACATTTTTTCTAGGGACAGAAAACTGTAGGTAGGGAGAGTGTGTCAGTTTCTTTCACTGTCAAAGTCCTTGTTTCCAGGGACCTGGAAGGACAGTGAGTGAATTCTCCTTGTGCTAAATTGTGCTTAAAAAAAACATTTTCTCTAGGGACAGAAAACTGTAGGTAGGGAGAGTGTGTCAGTTTCTTTCACTGTCAAAGTCCTTGTTTCCAGGGACCTGGAAGGACAGTGAGTGAATTCTCCTTGTGCTAAATTGTGCTTAAAAAAAACATTTTTTCTAGGGACAGAAAACTGTAGGTAGGGAGAGTGTGTCAGTTTCTTTCACTGTCAAAGTCCTTGTTTCAAGGGACAGAGAAGGACACCTGAAGGTAGCCCTTATTGCTTTTTTCCCATCTCCCTGCAGGCCATCTATTAGAATGTCTGGAAGGCAAACAAGGAGAGGCAGACAGTCAGGAGGCAATAAAAGAGGGCAAGCAGGCTCTGTGTCTGGGGGCAACAGTGCTGGTCGTGGACGTGGTGCATTGTCATCAGCACATGGCCATGGGACACGCTTGTCCTTCTTTTCGGCAGCTGGACATGTTGAGCCACATCATGCCGAAGACTTGGTAGAGTGGATGACCAAGCCCTCCTCCTCCTCCTCATCCTCTCTCACCCAGGCTCAGGGTACTGGAAAAGCAGCTGCCAAAGCGTCCTCTTCCCTGGTATCAATGTCAGACTCATCATCAGTCACTCCTTCCCTAGACCCACCATGTCCTCCTCCTGAGGAGTCCCCCGAACTGTTTCAGCACAGTGTTGGGTACATGCTCCAGGAGGATGCCCAGCGTTTCGAAGGGTCTGATGATGAAACCCAGCTAGAGGAAGGCAGTAGCGTGAGAGCAGACAGAGGGGATGCTCAAGAAGGACACCAATCTGGCAGTCATGTTCCAGCAGCTGCAGCATACTGCCAGATTGGCTCCAGTGATGAGGAGGGAGGTGATGATGAGGTCACTGACTCCACGTGGGTGCCTAATAGGAGAGAGGAGGAGGAGGAGGATGAGGAGGAGGCACATCTCCAACGAGGCAGGATGCCCTTTGGTGGCCAGCGTAAGGGCAGTACACCGACGGAATCACACCGCAGAGCTCCGCCTGTGCAGGGCGCTGCCTCTGCCCGTCATTCAAAAAGTTCTTTGGTGTGGGCCTTTTTTGAGGCTAGTGCATCAGATCGCACAGCTGCTGTTTGCAACATATGTCTCAAGCGTATATCGCGTGGCCAAAACATCAGCCGCTTGGGTACCACATGCCTGACCAGACATATGTTGACCTGCCATGCAGCTCGTTGGCAAGCCTACCTGAAAGACCCACACCAAAGAACAAAGCGGACCTCTCCTTGCACCGCATCAGCTGGGATCTCCAACCCCACTATAACTTCAGTCCTCTCTGAAACATGCACTGAGAGGAATGAAGGTGTAGAATTAGGTGTGTCACAGCCAAGTACTTGCGGCCACTCTGCTAGCAGTACACCGACGTCCGATTCTAGCAGGCAAATTTCCCTGCCCCAGCTGCTGGACCGTCGAAAGAAGTTCACTCCCAGCCATCCACATGCCCAGCGGTTGAATGCTAGCTTGGCTAAATTGCTAGCGCTTCAACTGCTGCCTTTTCAGTTGGTAGACTCGGCCCCCTTCCGTGAGTTTGTGCAATGTGCGGTTCCTCAGTGGCAGGTTCCCAAACGCCACTTTTTCTCACGGAAGGCTATTCCGGCTCTCTACCGGCATGTGGAAGGCAATGTCTTGGCCTCGCTGGACAGGGCGGTCAGCGGTAAGGTGCATATTACCGCTGACTCATGGTCCAGCAGGCATGGACAGGGACGTTACCTTTCTTTCACGGCCCATTGGGTCACTCTTTTGGCAGCTGGGAAGGATGCAGGACAAGGTGCAGTAGTGTTGGAGGTTGTCCCACCGCCACGCCTCCAAAATGCTACTACTGGTTGTGACACACCTCTCTCCTCCACCCCCTCCTCTTCTTCTTCCTCCATGGCCTCTTCCTGTGGTTTGTCCTATGAACCAGCGGTGCTCCGTAGCCGTTCACGGGGCTACGCAAGTACGCAGGCAAAAAGATGCCATGCCGTGCTTGCGCTGGTGTGTTTGGGGGACAGAAGCCACACTGGGGCAGAGGTCCTGTCTGCTCTGCAGGGCCAGGCCGAGAGGTGGTTGACGCCACGCCAGCTTAAGCCAGGAATGGTGGTTTGCGACAATGGCACCAACCTCCTCTCCGCCCTCCGACAGGGACAACTGACCCATGTGCCCTGTGGGGCTCACGTCCTTAACCTGGTGGTGCAGCGGTTCTTGGGCAGGTACCCGGGCTTACAGGATGTCCTGAGGCAGGCCAGGAAAGTCTGTGTGCATTTCCGCAGATCTTATAATGCCAGTGCTCGCCTGGCTGAGCTGCAAAAGGAGTTGAACCTGCCCAAGAACCGCCTTATATGTGACATGCCCACCAGGTGGAACTCAACGTTGGCCATGCTGCAGCGGCTGCACACGCAGCAGAGGGCCATCAATGAGTACCTGTGCGACTACGGCACCAGGACAGGGTCAGGGGAGCTTGGTTTTTTTTCTCCACGCCAGTGGGGCATGATCAGGGATGCATGCACTGTCCTGGCACCATTTGAGGAGGCCACGAGGATGGTGAGCAGTGACAGTGCATGCATCAGTGACACTGTACCTCTTGTCCACCTGTTGGAGCACACGCTGCGTGGAATAATGGACAGGGCACTTGAGGCAGAACAGAGGCAGGAAGAGGAGGACTTCCTTGCCTCTCAAGGCCCCCTTTACCCAGACAGTGTTCCTTCTGTCCCACCCATCGCACAGGAAGAGGAGGAGGAGGAGGAGGAGGAGGAGGATTGTGTCAGCATGGAGGTGGAGGCTGGCACTCAGCATCATCAGCAGCAGTCTTTTAGGGATGATTTACAGTCCCAAGAAACCAGTGGACTTGTACGTGGCTGGGAGGAGGTGGCTGCGGATCATGTCGTCCTTAGTGACCCAGAGGACTCCGGAGCGAATGCCTCAGCAAACCTACGCTGCATGGCCTCCCTGATCCTGCAAAGTCTGCGGAAGGATCCTCGTATTCTTCGGATCAAGGAGAGGGACCATTACTGGCTGGCCACTCTCCTTGATCCACGGTACAAGGGTAAGGTTGCGGACCTTATGTTACCGTCGCAGAGGGAGCAGAGGATGAGACAACTCCGGGAGGCCTTGCAGAAAGGTCTGTGCAACGCGTTCCCAGAGACTGGGAGGTTACAAACTCCTGGTCCTGGACAACGAGTTGCTGAGGCTTCGGCCAGTCAAAGAAGGAGCGGTGGGGAAGGTGGCCGTCTGACCGATGCGTTCAGACAATTCTTTAGTCCGCAGCCCCAAAGTATGATCGGTTCCAGCAACCATCGCCAGCGTCTGATAAACATGGTGCAGGAATATCTAGGGGCAAGGTCAGACTTGGACACCTTCCCCACCGAAAATCCTCTGGCTTACTGGGTCTTGAGGATGGATCACTGGCCAGAGCTTGCACAGTATGCAATTGAGCTACTGGCCTGTCCTGCATCCAGCGTTCTTTCGGAACGCACATTCAGTGCTGCTGGAGGATTTGTCACGGATCACAGGGTGCGCCTGTCCACCGACTCGGTTGATCGACTGACTTTCATCAAGATGAACCAGTCTTGGATCACCACCAGCTACCACACACCTGATGCTGATATAACAGACTAATTGATTTTAACATGTCACATCCCTTCAAGACTGATGCTGATGCTGAGTGCCTGTGCTGTTATGTTGACTGGCTATCCTCCTCCTCCGAGTCCTCAATGATACGATTGATGATGATAGCTTGGAAGATCATTTTTGTTTATGGGTGCCGCCACCAGTGGCTAAGGCCCAATTTTTCAGCCCCTGTTTTACAGGGGCGTGTAATTACAATTTTTTTTGCAATAATTTGCCATAGGGCTCATTGCTGTGCTCCAAGTACAGTATCTGTGAGGGGTTGGAGTGTTGTGGCACCAGTGCCTAAGGCCCAATTTTTCAGCCCCTGTTTAACAGGGGCGTGTCATTACAATTTTTGAAGCAATACTTTGCAACAGGGCTCATTGCTGTGCTCCAAGTACAGTATCTGTGAGGGGTTGTAGTGTTGTGCCACCAGTGCCTAAGGCCCAATTTTTCAGCCCCTGTTCAACAGGGGCATGCAATTACAATTCTTGATCTAATAATTCACAGCAGGGTCCATTGCTGCACCCACCAAGAGTAACTCTGAGGGCTTACAGTCTTGTGGCAACGCCACCACCACCACCACCACGAAAGGCCCAATTTTTCAGCCCCTGTTCAAAAGGGGCATGTAATTACAATTCTTGATCTAATAATTCACAGCAGGGCCCATTGCTGCACCCACCAAGAGTAACTGTCAGGGCTTACAGTGTTGTGGCACCAGCACCACCATCAAAGCCCCAATTTTTACTACCACTGTTCAACAATTATATGTAATTAAAATTCCTGATATAATAGTTGACAGCAGGGCGTTCCAGCACCAACCAAGAGTAACTGAGTGCTTACAGTGTTGTGCCAACACCAACAACTAAGGGGCCTATTTCTGCAGAGTATATACGGCAGGTCCCTACTTTCAAACATCCAACTTACAAACGACTCCTACTTGCAAACGAAAGAAGACAACAGGAAGTGAGAGGAAATCTACCCCTAGAAAGGAAAATTCTCTCCTGTAAGAATAAATATGGGAGAAAGGGGTCTCATCTGTACTGATGCTTTATCAGCAATCCTTGTTTCAAGAAAAACACCACATTTCAAAAACAGTTGTCATTGGGACGGAAAGTGAGGTGAAATGTTCTGAACAGGGGCACAGACAGCAAAACAAATGTTACAGGGGTGATAACCCTTACCTATGTTTCCCAAAAAGTTTAAAAATAGATTTTTGGGCTGGAGCTACACTTCAACAATGTACCTGTTCAAAATTACAAACAGATTCTACATAAGAACAAACCTACAGTCCCTGTCTTGTATGCACCGCCTGTATACGGCTGTTCAGAGTATATAGGGCCTTTTTTATTTTATGTGCGGGGTTCCCCTTAATATCCATACAAGACCCAAAGGGGCTGGTAATGGGCTGGGGTAGGGGGGGGGGGGGGTCATGGGGTAGCTATGCCATTTTTCTTAAAGAATTTCATCCATATTACCGGGACCAGACATTACATTAAAGCCGCAAGCAGTTTTAAATGGCTTTTTTTTCCTTTAGAAGTATCATTTTGTGCAGGGACAGTTCTAAACACGGGAAACACGTGGCACTTCACAGGCATACTTTAGACACCCCCCAGGTACGATATTTAAAGGAATATTTGACTTTTTTTTTTTCACTTTATGCATCATTAAAATGACTGCTCCCGAAAAACGACCGTTTTTAAAATTTCTTTTTGCATTGATACATGTCCCCTGGTGCAGAACCCGGGTTCCCAAACCCTATTTATGACAATAACATGCATAATAGTTGTTATAATTAGCACTTTAGAATTCGAACGTTCGCATCCATTGTATTTAATAGGGTTCTAATGTTCGTTCGAACTTTCGGTCCGTTCGCGGGTTCTGGTGCGAACCGAACCCGGGGGTGTTCGGCTCATCACTAGTCCAGACGGATGTGTCTGATGTTGGTATCGGGGCAGTACTTTCACAGGTACACAATGGGGAAGAACACCCTGTGGTGTACTTAAGCAGAAAGCTCAATGACCATGAAAAGAAGTACGCAGTCATTGAAAAGGAGTGTCTGGCCATAAAGTGGGCCGTGGACGCGCTCAGGTACTACTTGTTGGGGCGCCAGTTTGAGTTAATAACTGACCATGCTCCCCTGAAATGGATGGCCCAAAAGAAGGAGACTAATAGGCGGGTGAACCGGTGGTTTTTGGCCCTACAAGATTACGCCTTTACGGTAAAACACAGGCCAGGTGTTGAGATGGGGAATGTAGATGCCCTCTCCCGTGTTCACTCCTGTTGGGCTACAGGTGTTCCAACCCTGGGGTTGAAACAAGGGGGGAGGATGTGTGACAGAGCATCCCAGAGAGAGCCTGGGAAAGTCCTGTTCGGGTTTATACATCTCCCAGGCTCCTCTCATATACATTCAGGGATCTCTGAGCCAGGATCCACTTCAGGTGTTGGTTCTCTCCACCAGCTTAATTAAAAGCTCACCTGAGCAGACAGCCTTTGCTCAGCCTGGGAAACACAGACAACGTTGGTTTGTGAGAGCAAGAAGGTTGGTAAAACTTGTTACTCTGTGAATGTGGAAGCTGACAAGCGTTAGGCTTGTCCAGCCTGGCAGTGAGGGCCTGTAATTGTCAGGGTCACCTGTGGCCAGGTGACAGATGCACACCGTAGGGGGACAGGAGTGCACCGCGAGGTAGTGAACCCTATGGCTGGCTTCTGTGGATAGGAAACTGGGTGGTTGTGGAAAGCGGGACCAGAGGAGCACAACCGGGATCCCAACGGAAGCGAGAGCCAAGATTCCCCAGGGCGCGGAGTCTAAGACCCAGCTGGTCTTCTCCAGGGCCTCTAGTGGTGAGGATGTTACGCTGCAGGCTGGGACCAGGTCGCGGCCCCTGGAGTTTCCTAGCTCACGCCCCGTAGGATAAGGGGAAGCAGCAGCACACGATAGAGAGAACCGAATAACAAGCCGAAGGTCAGGGGCCACAAGCAGACAAGGATAACGAAGAACGAGCCGAAGGTCAAGGGTCACGAGCAGACAGGGATGGTCGGGGACAAGCCAATAACGTAACAGAGAGACAGACGTAGCACACGGCAGGCAGGAACCCAAACACACAATGCCTAACAAACACGTTGATCAGCAAAGCAGGCTTGCAGTGCACAGGTTAATATAGTGTTCAGTGATAGGGCCTGGGGTGGAGTCAGGCTGGGAGGAGATTATAAAGGAAGCCAGGTGAAGGAGGTCTGGTCTCTAGATGAACACATGAGGAGGAAGGTAAGATGGCAGACAGACATTAATGCATATCCATGACAGTACCCTCCCTCTTACGAGGCCTCCCCCTTCCCCGCCTGGGCCCAGGTTTAGAGGGAAACTTCAGATGAAACTCCTTTAACAGACGAGGTGCAAAGACCTCAGATGCAGTGATCCAAGACCTCTCCTCAGGACCAAACCCTTTCCAATGAACGAGGTACTGAAGAACGCCTTTACAGAGTCGGGAGTCCAGAATTTGACTGATCTCGTACTCCTGATTATCCTCAGAGACAGGCGCCACGGTAGGAAGAGGACGAGAGAATTTATTGAGGACTAAAGGCTTTAGAAGAGCAACATGAAAGGAGTTAGTGATTTTAAGGCTCTTAGGAATCTGGAGTTTGAAACAAACCGGATTCAGTTTAGCAGTTACCGTGTATGGACCGATGAATCGTGGAGCAAACTTCAGAGAAGGAACTCGGAGCTTGATGTTCCTGGTAGAGAGCCAGACTTTGTCCCCTGGCTGAAGAGAAGGCGGTTTACGCCTGCGGCGGTCGGCAAAGCCTTTGAATTTTTCAGCAGCTGCCCGGAGGGAATCATGAACGTGACCCCAAACGGAATTGAGAGACTCCTGAACCGAAGCCAAAGCTGGAATGTCTGGAGAACAGATCATAGGAAGAGGAAGTTGAGGGTGTTTTCCATAAACTGTGAAAAAGGGTGTCTTCTGCGAACTGGTATTCACATGATTGTTATGGGAGAATTCTGCCCACGGGAGTAGAGAGGACCAATCGTCATGGTGAGAAGACACAAAGGTGCGAAGAAAGACCTCTAACTCCTGATTAACCCTCTCAGTCTGTCCATTGGATTGGGGATGGTAAGAAGAAGAAAAATCCAAGACAATATTGAGGGATTTGCAAAAGGCTCTCCAAAAACGAGACGTGAATTGGACTCCCCTGTCGGAAACAATATGAGAAGGGACCCCATGTAGGCGGAGAATTTCTCGAATGAAAATGGGAACCAAGGCAGGGGCAGAAGGAAGACCAGGAAGAGGAACAAAATGAGCCATCTTGGAGAATCGATCGATTACCACCCAAATGACTGTATTATTCTCAGACAGTGGGAGATCGGTGATAAAATCCATGGCAATATGGGCCCAGGGTTCCTTAGGAATAGGCAAGGGCATGAGGAGACCAGCAGGAGCTTGTGTGGAGGATTTGGACTGAGCACAGACATGACAAGCTTTAACGTAGTCTTTGACGTCTGAGCGGAGATTAGGCCACCAGTAGTGACGACTGATGAGTAGGAAGGATCGGAGGAATCCAGAATGCCCTGCCACCTTGGAATCATGTCCCCAACGAAGGATCTTAGCTCTTAGCCCAGTGGGGACAAAGGTCTTACCAGGCGGAATTTTAGACTTCAGGGTGGTAGAGTGGGCAACAATGCATGAGGTGGGAATGATCGGCTCAGGTTCAGGGGCGGACTCCTCGTCCAAAGTGTCAAATGACCTAGAGAGCGCATCAGCCCGACCGTTGCAGGAACCAGGTTTGTAGGTAATCGTGAAATTAAAACGGGCAAAGAAGAGACTCCACCTGGCCTGTCTAGGATTCAGACGTTTAGCATTCTGTAGATACTGTAAATTCTTGTGATCGGTAAAGATCGTTATGGAGTGAGGGGAACCCTCCAAGAGATGACGCCACTCCTCTAACGCCAATTTAATTGCGAGAAGTTCCCGATCACCGATGGCATAATTCCTCTCTGCCTGAGAAATTTTTTTGGAGAAGAACGCACATGGTTGGCGTCTCTTCTCAAAGATTTGAAGAAGCACAGCTCCCACCCCCATTGAGGAAGCGTCCACTTCAATAAAAAATGCATTCCCAGGATTTGGTCTCCTCAAGAGGGGGCCAGAAACAAAGGCCTGTTTCAGGTTGTGAAATGCAGAGACAGCTTCGGGAGGCCAGTCCCTGGCATTCACACCCTTCTTGGTCAAAGCGATAATAGGCGCGGCAATGGAAGAGTAATTCCTTATGAACTGCCTATAATAATTAGTGAAGCCAAGAAAGCGCTGTGTGGCCTTGAGGCTAGCAGGAAGAGGCCAGTTGGTGATAGCCAAGACCTTCCCAGGGTCCATACGAAGCCCCGAACATGAGACAAAGCACCCCAAAAACAGGACCTCAGAACATTCAAAGGAACATTTCTCCAGCTTGGCATAGAGATTGTTCTCTCTAAGACGTTGAAGTACAGTGCGGACATGGTTTCTGTGGACGAGCAGATTTTCAGAAAAGATCAGAATGTCATCCAGATAGATGACAACAAACTGGTACAGCAGATCTCTGAAGATTTCATTGACAAAGTTTTGAAACACGGCTGGAGCATTACACAGACCAAAAGGCATCACCAGATATTCGTAATGCCCGTCTCTAGTGTTAAATGCAGTCTTCCATTCGTCACCCTCCCGTATTCGAATGAGATTGTACGCGCCTCTGAGATCCAACTTGGTGAAGATGGAGGCACCCTTCAACCTATCGAATAGCTCAGATATTAAGGGTAAGGGGTATCGATTTTTAATAGTAACCGCATTTAAACCCCGATAATCGATGCAGGGTCTTAAGGTACCATCCTTTTTGGCAACAAAAAAGAACCCTGCCCCTGCAGGCGATGAGGATTTCCGGATGAACCCTCTCTCCAGATTCTCTGCTACATACTCCGACATGGCCTGGGTCTCTGGGATGGACAGAGGGTAGGTACGACCCCTGGGTAGAGTTGCTCCGGGGACAAGATCAATAGCACAGTCAAAAGACCTGTGGGGAGGAAGCACCTCAGCTGATTTTTTACAGAACACATCCCGGTAATCGCTGTATGCGGCGGGAAGATCAGAAGAAACAGAAGTGGCAGCAACCGGAAGACTCTCCTTGGGGGTCACCTTGAGAAGACACGACGAGAAACATGAGGAACCCCAGGCCAGGATCTGCCCAGAGACCCAGTCCACATGTGGAGAGTGGAGCTGTAGCCAAGGGAGGCCCAATACAACTGGGGTAGAGGCCTTGGGTAGAATAAGAAAGGATATCCACTCCTGGTGGAGAATCCCTACCGACATCCTAATGGGTAGCGTCTGGAAGCGAATAGGGCCCCCTGGGAGAACAGTGCCATCAATTGCCGAGACTACCAATGGGGTAGTGAGAGGTGAAAGGGTAAGCTTCATAGAAGAAGCAGTTCTCCAATCCATGAAATTGCCGGCAGCCCCGGAATCCAGGTATGCAAGGGTTGACTGAGGAGAAGTGCCTACATGAAGGGACACCGGCAAGAGCAGGCGAGAAGGTGATGTTTCTGGGTCCAATACTCCACCTTCCAAATGTATTAGACCCGAGCGTTTCCCGGACGAAGCGAGCAGGAGTCACGAAAATGACCCTTGCCCCCACAATAGAGGCACAAGCCCAGAGTTCTGCGCCTAGCACGTTCTTCGGGGGTTAGTCTGGTCCGGCCCAGCTGCATAGGTTCTTCAGCAGGAAGAGGATGCTCCACGGAATGAAGGGAGGGGAGCTCAGACTGGCTAGGACCCAGAGAGTGCTGGCGTCTTTTTTCTAAGGACCTCTCTTGAAAACGAATGTCGATCTGGTTGCATAATGAAATTACATCGTCCAGACCGACGGGAATGGCTCTTCCCGCTAATTCGTCTTTCACTCGGTCAGAGAGGCCATGTAAAAAGGTAGCGACCAGGGCCTCATTATTCCAGCTCAATTCAGCTGTGTGGATACGGAACTGAAGAGCATATTGCCCCACTGAACTAGATTCTTGGCGAAGACGTAAGACAGCACTAGCCGCTGAAGAAGCCCGAGCCGGCTCTTCGAAGATATTACGAAAGAGCTTCAAGAATTCGGACAGACTGGAAACCACCGGATCGTTCCTCTCCCACAGGGGGGCAGCCCAGGCCAAAGCTTCACCGGAGAGGAGGGAAATGATATAGGCTACCTTAGCCCGGTCAGATAGGAAGCTTTGAGGCTGAAGCTCAAAATGAATAGTGCATTGGCTGAGAAACCCCCTGCAGGCCTTGGAGTCCCCAGAGAAACGGAACGGAGCTGGCAATCTTAGTGAGTGTGAGGCTGCGACTGGTGCGATAGGTACAGCCGCTGGTTGTACTTGGGGTTGCGGATTCGGGGTTCCCAAGGAGACCTGAAGCTGCTCGAATCGAGAAGCCAGATCCTGGAGGAATCGCATCACCTGGGTCTGATTTGATTCCTGGGTCTCAAGTCTGCGAACTATGCCCTGCAATGGATCATCCGCGGGAAGCGGGATGTCAGCCGGGTTCATGGCTGATCAAACTGTCAGGGTCACCTGTGGCCAGGTGACAGATGCACACCGTAGGGGGACAGGAGTGCACCGCGAGGTAGTGAACCCTATGGCTGGCTTCTGTGGATAGGAAACTGGGTGGTTGTGGAAAGCGGGACCAGAGGAGCACAACCGGGATCCCAACGGAAGCGAGAGCCAAGATTCCCCAGGGCGCGGAGTCTAAGACCCAGCTGGTCTTCTCCAGGGCCTCTAGTGGTGAGGATGTTACGCTGCAGGCTGGGACCAGGTCGCGGCCCCTGGAGTTTCCTAGCTCACGCCCCGTAGGATAAGGGGAAGCAGCAGCACACGATAGAGAGAACCGAATAACAAGCCGAAGGTCAGGGGCCACAAGCAGACAAGGATAACGAAGAACGAGCCGAAGGTCAAGGGTCACGAGCAGACAGGGATGGTCGGGGACAAGCCAATAACGTAACAGAGAGACAGACGTAGCACACGGCAGGCAGGAACCCAAACACACAATGCCTAACAAACACGTTGATCAGCAAAGCAGGCTTGCAGTGCACAGGTTAATATAGTGTTCAGTGATAGGGCCTGGGGTGGAGTCAGGCTGGGAGGAGATTATAAAGGAAGCCAGGTGAAGGAGGTCTGGTCTCTAGATGAACACATGAGGAGGAAGGTAAGATGGCAGACAGACATTAATGCATATCCATGACAGTAATACTGTGTAGTTAGAGCCGAGACACGGCTAGGCTTTTGTTTAGCTATTTTTTCTTCTGTTTGTTTTCACCACACTGTACAGCACCTGTCATTGACTTTGTATATAGCACCAATAAACCCCACTGTGTTTTCACTGATCCAATGGACTTGGTATCTGTGCCTGCTCATCCCAGGGAGCTTTTGTACCTACTACCTGCCCCCCAGGTTACAATATATATATATATATATATATATATATATTTTTTTTATGGTTGAACTGGATGGACTTGTGTCTTTTTTCAACCTGACTAACTATGTAACTATGTAACCTTACACAGGCAGATCAGAGGGTGTGAGGCACAGCAGGTCTGGATGAAGGATTGGAGTTGCAGGCTGGAGATTGGTTGCTAGGACCGCCCTGCATCATAGCAACCAATCACCTGTTTGTTAACTCAGGCAGCTCCCGCCCTCCATCCAGGACTGTCCTGTCTCCCGTTGTCCGGACAATGACACCAGTGATGGCTGGGGGTATAAGCGGCTCCTAAATGGTGGGACTGCGGGGGTTCGGATGGGAAAGTGACTTGGTCCAGACTGGGCCGTGATTCACTATTTAGTGATACCTGATGTAAAACTGATGTGACAAAGAGGCCGCATGGGCCCCCTGGAGGATGGACAGAGTCACTGTAACTGGAGGACCTGTGTAACCCAGAATCCCTTGGAAAGTATGGGATACTCTTGTTTCATCTCCCCATGCACCTCTTATGTCTAAATCACCCTATGTCCATTAGGGGCATAGGGTGACTGAGAAAATATATCTTGGACTACTTCAAATGGGACAGTAATATTCATTAACAATATCGCTCAAGAAATATGAAGGTGTTACCCCCTGTGTGCTGTGAGGTCTATGCACAGGAGGTATAACTCCTAATATGGGCATTCCAGGATATATGTAAAGACTGACTGATTCATACTGTTAGGAGAGGCTGATGTGTTCAACTCGCACCTACAGGTAAGCCTACAGTAGATTAAGGCTTACTTGTAGGTGCAAGAAATATCTCCTTAACCTACACGGTTAAGGAGATATTTGCTGTAAACACAGCGCCGATGACGTCACACGCATGTGCACTAGCGGGCCAGCATCATTGCCGGTTTTCTGAATGGGATCTTTCCGGCCCGAGCGCACATGCGTGTGACGTCATCGCCGCTCCGGCCAATCACAGCGCCGGAGCGGCGATACACTGACGGCAGTGACGGGACATCGAGGCAAAATGGCGGCGGCGGCGGAGGGGAACGAGGAGCAGTTCGGGGGCTTCGAACTCAGGTAAGTCATTCATAAAGAGCTAGTATGCTATGCATACTAGCTCATTATGCCTTTCTTTTGCAGTTTTTTTTTTTTTTAAATAGGTTTACTTCCTCTTTAAAGGGATTAGTTAATTAGCTCATGTTAATTAGGTCTGGTCACGGGTGTATTTTCAGAGTAATATGAGCAGGATATGTATGCACCTCCTCTTTTAATGTATATAAGCCTGTAGTTTTTCAATAAAGATTGTGATTCCTGCTTGAACCTCAAGACAGAGCCTTGTCTCATTTTTGTGGGAGAATTATTCGTATGGGTCTTGTTCGCCTGACTGGAGTGTCGGTAGCTGCCTTGGTGTCGTTACAGTCACCATTGTAACCCGTGCAACCCCTCAGGCTCCGCCTATGGGTACAGGCAATAGTAGTAATCATTTTTCAGTTCCCACACAAACCAAAAAGTAATACTCTGTTACTGGCACCTATTATCCTTTTATCCCATGAATTTAAACTAAGCATGGAATTAACCATTTATTTTTTGAGACAACACGCACCTTTCACTATAAGCATTGATCAATGAGGCACACTTTTCTTTGCTCATTGGAAACTGTCCCAAACATGAAAGGTCCAGTTGGTATGTTTGCCTCTCAAGTTCTCAGTTTTTCTCTGTAGCTATGATATTACGGTAGTTATTTGTAAAAGCATATATAATTGCAGCCAGTAATAGTTCATCACATTCTTCTGTACAGATTTGCCAATCTTCCTTCCTTAGTCCAGACCAAGGAAACCACTTCGATGAAAGGTGAAACATGTTCAGCATTATAAAACAAATCCAGATGAATGTGATTTACTACTGTTAGCTATACCATGACCTGGATAAATGAAAATCATCACAGACATATGTTTTATTGAAAGAATTGCAAAATCAGATTAAGTTACGTTTTATATTTTCTTCAACAGCTTTTATTATTAATGATTAATAGTCTAGTTCATTGCATAATACTTTCAGGACATCTGTAACAACAAACATTTGAGCTTTTACATTGCTCTCTTAAGAGATTACAGATTCAATATTTTAATTTCTTGAAGCCTGACAGGTGGCAAACTTAGAAGAATTAGCTGAAAGAAAAAGCAGCAACAGGCTAATTTTCATGATATATTTATCTAGAATTACAGACAGGGTCGAGTCTCTGTTTAATGAAACTCTACGAATATGACAGCACTCTTCTTGGCTTTAATTAGTGGTTGGTTCTCTGCGGAGGAGAAGGCGCTTTGTGGTTCAGGAAACATAAAGAAAAGATAGATCTTCAGCTTCTTCAATGCTGTACTGTAAGGATGATCTCAGCCAAGCCTGGCTAGTTGTCTAAATCACAAGGATACTGAACGCTCTTTAGCTATTCCTGTCATAAACCTAGATAGCCACAGAAGAAAACTGGCTTCTCATAGGGAAGAAGTATTGCTCTGTGTACCTTTAGTTCCAGGCTGGTAATTTCTGCACTAAGAATTTAGCATTTGTAGTGCAATACAAACAAAGGCTTTGCTTTTTTGCTTACACTAATTTGAAAAGAAGTGTCTAAATTAGCCTCTCTCAGGCCATTTCCTCTAGAGGACCTGTTTTTTTCAGGTTTCTCAGAATCCCTACTAAAACCAATTCAACGGGAGTCAGTGGGAAGAATCCCCCCCAACATTGTAGTCAGAATGTCCCCCTTGCAAAGATCATTGGTGTCATGCTGCCGAGGTTACCAAGTGGCATTGTCCCTGGAACTATGCAGGCAGCATCAAGTGGGAGGTCAATTGGCCACAGCTCAAGGAATCCCTAGCAACCTCTGGAGGAACTCTAGGGTTCCATAATGATAAATCACTCCTCTGTTTAAATGTATCTGTTTAACAAGTGCAGAAGACTTAACTATTTTCTTAATAAAACACATTTACTGTACAACTTTTCTACCTATGTTATTTTTTTATTTATTATTATTTTTTACAATTGCATGCATCAAGAGGGCTTGCAAATATGCTTTGCAAACTCCTTGCATTTTTCCACTGCAGGGGATTTCTACCTGTTTTTTTATTTAATTTTTTTTGGGGGGGAGGGGGGATGGTTTGCTGAGATGTGAAAGTGGGGGAGAGTTTTGCTTGTGAGGGGAATGTTGTACTACCCTGATCGCTGTATGTGTTACACATCCTTAACCTCTACACTTTGTGTGTTAGTTACATGCTGTTGACCTCTGCACTCTTTGCATTACACATTCCTGATGCCTAAGCTCTGTGAGTTAAACAACCCCGACCCCTGACCCCTGAACTCTGTGCATTAGGTATTCCCGACCCCTGCATTCTGTGTGCTATACACTGCTGACCCCTGCACGCTCTGCAATATTTGCATTACAGACTCGCAACCCCTGCAATGTGCACATTATACACTCCTGACCATGTTACATACTCCTAAGTTCTACACTCCCTTTGTGACCTTCCCTGACCCCTTTATTCTGTGCTGTGCAATATGTACAAAGACTCCTGAAATCCGTGCCTTACATATCCTTCACCTTTACACTCTTGTGTTACACACCCCACACTGTACTCTGTGTGTTATACACTCCTCACCCCTGCACCCTATGCTTGTCATATCCATAAACCCTAAACTCTGTGTGTTACACATGTGTGACACCTACATATGGTGCGTTATGTACTCCTGACTCCTGCACTGTGTGTCTTAAATATTCCTGCCTGTGCACTCTGTGCAATCTGTATTCTTAAGCCCAGCATTTTGTACATTATGTACTCCCAATTGTAACACTCTGTGTGTTACAAACTCCTGTCCCCTGCACTCTTTGTATTGCAAACCCCTGACCCCTGCACTCTGTGAGTTACAGACCCCTGCACTATATACACTATATTCTGACCTAAAAGCAACATTTTGTACATTATGTACTCTTGACTGTTTGACTTTGTGCGTGACAAGAGAAAGTAATCCTAGCTGTGCTCTCCAGTAAGGGATGAGCTTTATGTTCAGGTCGAACATGAGTTAGACTCGAACATCTGGTGTTCGCCCGTTCATCGAAAATCGAACATTATGGGGCGTTTGTGGCAAATTCAAGCGCCTTGTAATGCCCCATAATGCACTGCGAGATCGCAGTGCATTGCTGTATGATGATTGTCCAAAGCATGCACCATGACCTGCATGCTTTGGCCAATCCCAGCGCCCTCAGCTAAGAGAGCCATAATTGGCCAAAGACAGGGTGCCTTTGGCCAATTATGGCTCAGGGGGACTAAGTCCACGGCTCACACTATATAAGGCTGCCTGCACGTCGGCCCTGTGTAGTGTGTTGTTGGCGTGGACGGAGATAGAGTGCGATTTAGATTGAGCAGGCAGGCAGGTTATTCAGTTAGCTGCAGTGTATTAAATGTATAATTACAGTCAGTCTCGTAAATATATATATTGTGAGGGGGTTAACTCGGTAGCGGGTGTGTGTGACCCCCTGGTTGGGCTCCCCACACAAAAACAGGGCCAGCAGACGGAGGTTGTGGTTTTCAAAATCAAAAGGTGCGGTTTATTTCTCTATGTACAGTGACAAAAACACAGCAAAGCCAAAAAGAAACATAAACAAAATAAATCCTGGTCAGTTTGACCTCTGACTAAACATGCAGGTTTCCTAAACTAACAACTGGGATCAGCCTGGTGCTGTCCTAGTCCCTAAGTCCCTGGTTTAGTAAAAGTCCAAACAAATAGCCACACAGGCTTTGCCTCACCGCACAGGGGTTCACTCTCCCTAGACAGTCCACACAGGTCTGGTTCCAGGCATGAGCAAACACCTAATGAATCTGGGAGTTTTTATAGAGGCCTTTAAATGAGCTGACAAGCTTCAGCTGGTCTCATCAACTCCCTGCCTGCACGACGCCCAGCCCTCTCCCTAGAGGTATGAGTCATCCATGAGCCCACTAGCCTCAGCTGGGCTTCATCAACTCCCTAGTTGTATAAGTCGGCATAAAGCCTGAATCTGGGAGAAATATATCTACCCCCCTGGATGCAACCAGGTGACTTTACCTTCCTGCTGTCACATACCCCCCCCTCTTGTTTTAACCTTGGGGTTGGAACACCAGCAATCAGGCATTCATGTACTCGAGACAAAGCATCCACATTCCCCATTTGAACGCCAGGGCGATGCTTTACTGTGAAGTTGAATTCCTGTAGGGCCAGGAACCACCTATTCACTCTTCTATTTGTCTCCTTGTTTTGAGCCATCCACTTTAACGGAGCGTGATCCGTAACCATGTCAAAGTGCCTACCTAGCAGATAGTACCGAAGGGAATCTAGAGCCCACTTCACCGCTAAACACTCCTTTTCAACCGTGGCGTAATTTACCTCATGGGACTTCAACTTCCTGCTGAGGTAAATGACTGGGTGCTCTTCCCCGTTCCAGACCTGGGACAATACTGCTCCTAACCCCACATCTGACGCATCACTTTGTACGACAAAGTCTTTAGAGAAGTCGGGTGAGTACAACACTGGCTGGCTACATAAGGCTTGTTTCAAGAATTGGAATGCTGCCTCAGCCTCGGGGGTCCATTTAATCATGACCGACCCTTTCCCTTTCGTCAGGTTGGTTAGGGGCACAGCCTTAGAAGCAAAGTGGGGAATGAAGCGCCGATAATAACCCGCGATTCCCAGAAAGGCCCGTACCTGCTTCTTGCTGTTGGGACGTGGCCAACTCTGGATGGCCTCGACTTTGTTGAGTTGGGGTTTTATCACTCCCCTGCCAATGGTGTACCCAAGATATTTGGCCTCCTCCTGCCCAATGGTACACTTCTTGGGGTTAGCCGTAAACCCCGCTTCCCGGATAGAGTCTAGGACTGCTTGCACTTTTGGCAGATGTGAGGCCCAATCTGTGCTATGGACAATTACGTCATCCAGGTAAGCCGCAGCATACTTCCGATGGGGCCTCAGTATCTGGTCCATTTTCCGCTGGAATGTGGCCGGCGCATTCTGTAACCCGAACGGCATTCTCTTATATTGGAACGCCCCGCGGTTTTCTCTTTGGCCGACTTGGCCAGGGGAATTTGCCAATACCCTTTTGTGAGGTCAAGAGTCGTCATGTATCGGGCTGTTCCCAGCCGGTCGATCAACTCATCTATACGTGGCATGGGGTAGGTGTCAAATTTTGTAACTTTGTTCAACTGACGAAAATCGTTACAAAATCGCCAGCTCCCATCCGGTTTAGGCACCAACACAATGGGACTAGACCAATCACTTTGGGACTCCTCTATCACCCCTAAGTTCAGCATTTTCTGTACTTCCTCCCGTATTGCCTCCCGTCGGGCCTCTGGGATCCGATAGGGTTTTAACTTCACCCTTTCACCGGGCGGGGTAATAATATCATGCTCTACCCCAGATGTTTGTCCCGGCAGCTCAGAGAACACCTCCTTGTTGCGAAGCACAAACTCCTTAACCTCCTGTTGTTGGGGTTGTGACAAGGTGGCTGCTATTCCAACCTCCGGAATCACGCAACCAGTTTGAGCTGGTGACCAAGTTTCTGCGACTAGGGACTCTCTATCCCTCCAGGCTTTCAACAGATTAACGTGATATATCTGTTCGGGCTTTCGCCTTCCTGGTTGTCTGACCTTGTAATTCACTTCGCTCACTTTTTCCATTATCTCGTAGGGGCCTTGCCATTTGGCAAGGAATTTACTTTCAACCGTAGGGACAAGTACCAATATCCTATCCCCCGGGGAAAAGGTACGGGTCTTTGCTCCACGGTTGTACACTCTCTGCTGTGCCAACTGCGCTTGGGCCAAATGTTCCTTCATGATGGGCATTACCTGTGCAATTCGATCTTGCATCAGGGCGACATGCTCAATCACACTCCTGTGGGGAGAACTCTCACTTTCCCAAGTTTCCTTGGCAATATCCAACAGCCCTCTTGGGTGTCTCCCATACAGTAACTCAAAGGGGGAGAATCCCGTAGAGGATTGGGGCACCTCCCTAATAGCAAACATCAAATAAGGAAGTAGACAGTCCCAATCCTTTCCATCTCTATCCACCACTTTCTTCAACATTTGTTTTAGGGTTTTGTTGAATCTTTCAACCAGCCCATCGGTTTGGGGGTGATACACAGATGTACGCAATTGCGTCACTTTGAGCAATTTACACAGCTCTTTCATAACCCGGGACATAAAGGGTGTACCTTGGTCCGTAAGCAGTTCTTTACAAATACCCACCCGGCTAAAAACAAGAGATAGCTCTTTGGCTATGGTTTTGGCCGAGGTATTTCTGAGAGGGATCGCTTCTGGATAACGGGTGGCATAGTCCATTATAACCAATATGTACTGGTGCCCCCTAGCGGACTTGATTATAGGACCTACCAAATCCATTGCGATTCTCTCAAACGGGACCTCAATGATGGGTAGAGGGACCAGCGGGCTACGGAAATGTGGCATCGGGGCCGACCTCTGACACACAGGGCAGGAGGAACAATAATTTTCTATGTCCTTCATCACCCCAGGCCAATAGAATCTCTGTAATACCCTCTCTCGGGTTTTCTCTGTCCCCAGATGACCTCCAAGAATGTGCCCATGGGCCAACTCCAACACCAACTTCCTGTAAGGTTTGGGCACCACAAGCTGCTCAACGGTTTCTTCTGCCCTTTTTGCCACCCGATACAGTAGGTCCTTCTCTACGCTGAAGTATGGGTAAGTGCAGGTATTATCTGGGTTCACTAACTCGCCATCTATTTCCACTACGTTTTCCCGTGCCTTTATTAGGGCGGGGTCTTTTAACTGTTCTGTGGCAAAATTTTCCCTGTGAACCTCCAGATCAGAAAACTCCACAGACGGTAGGTTTTCGTCTGAGGAGGTGGGCTCCTCTCCAGTTTCTTGAGTCTCCCCTGCCAATACTGACAAGGGAAATTCTGGAGAGTCCTCACCACTCTCAGAGGAGTTCTGGCTATCACATTCCTGGTACATAGGGGCACCAGTGGGGGGCTCAGGATCATCCCACAGTTCCCAGAACTTCGGAAAATCCCTTCCCACAATGGCATCATGCGGTAATTGAGATACTAACCCCACTGGATGAGAGAGGGTACCTTTGGGGGTCTCGAAACACACTGTAGTCACTGGATACTCTCGGGTGTCCCCATGCACACAAATAACAGCTACCTTGCTATTCCCAGAGACCTCTGTTTTAACTAATTCAGCCTTTATCAGGGTCACAAGGCTACCTGAATCCAGTAATACCACAACATTTCTACCATTAATACACATTTTTCATAAATGTTTCTCAGTTCCCCGAATGGCAGTGCATGCGACTGTCGCACACAGCGACTGACGTCTGTCCATCAGAAAGTCACATTGCATGGGTTCCTCCACAACCGGGCAATTTGCTGCAATATGTCCCGCTTGCCGGCAGCGGTAGCAAACAATCCATTTGGCTGCCTCTTGAGCCCCTGACTTCCCAGGCTGTTCTCGCCAAACTTTGGGTAGAGCTCCCACCCTCTCACTCTCTCCACCCTCACCCCTTGGAATCCTCTTATCCGCCCCTGGGGATGGTCTGGTCTTAGGGTGGAAAGTCCGAGAGTCTCTGGAAGAGGCCGTCAGGTTCTCTGTAGCCAAGTATTTCTCTACACGATCCACAAGACCACCGGCCGTCTCTGGGTCTCCATGGCTTACCCACTTTTGGATGGCAGTAGGAAGAGCTCTCAAAAACCGATCCATTACAACACGTTCCACAATCTCTGGTGCGGACAAAGTCTCTGGCTGTAGCCACTTCCTGCTCAGGTGAATGAGATCATACATTTGAGACCTGGGGGGTTTTCCAAGCTGGAAAGTCCAGTTATGCACACGCTGAGCCCGGACAGCCAGGGTGACACCCAGCCTTGCCAATATTTCAGCTTTTAGCATCACATAGTCTTTTGCTTGGTCAGGCTCTAGGTCATAGTAAGCCTTCTGCGATTCACCAGTTAACAGAGGAGCCACCAGTCCAGCCCACTGCTCCTCAGGCCACTTTTCTCTTTCAGCAGTCCTTTCAAATGTGGTCAAAAATACCTCTGGATCATCCTCTCCAGTCATTTTTGTCAATAAACGACTCACCCCAAAGGACGCGGTATTAGTGGGACGGCTTTCCTCACTGGTCTGCGGACGTTGCTGCATTACTGCTTCCATTTGTTGTAGTCTCTGCTCTTGCTTCTGTAACAGGTCTATGAAGCGGGCCTCAGATTGCTGCTGGGCTTGTTGATGAGCTTGCTGCTGGGCTGCAAGGCTCCTTTGCAAACCTGCATTTGTCTGCTGTTGATTGGCATTTGCTAGAGCCAGCTGTTTCAGTATCTCCTCCATGCTGGCTTAAAAAAAACTGCCACTGGTTCTCCATCAACTGTGAGGGGGTTAACTCGGTAGCGGGTGTGTGTGACCCCCTGGTTGGGCTCCCCACACAAAAACAGGGCCAGCAGACGGAGGTTGTGGTTTTCAAAATCAAAAGGTGCGGTTTATTTCTCTATGTACAGTGACAAAAACACAGCAAAGCCAAAAAGAAACATAAACAAAATAAATCCTGGTCAGTTTGACCTCTGACTAAACATGCAGGTTTCCTAAACTAACAACTGGGATCAGCCTGGTGCTGTCCTAGTCCCTAAGTCCCTGGTTTAGTAAAAGTCCAAACAAATAGCCACACAGGCTTTGCCTCACCGCACAGGGGTTCACTCTCCCTAGACAGTCCACACAGGTCTGGTTCCAGGCATGAGCAAACACCTAATGAATCTGGGAGTTTTTATAGAGGCCTTTAAATGAGCTGACAAGCTTCAGCTGGTCTCATCAACTCCCTGCCTGCACGACGCCCAGCCCTCTCCCTAGAGGTATGAGTCATCCATGAGCCCACTAGCCTCAGCTGGGCTTCATCAACTCCCTAGTTGTATAAGTCGGCATAAAGCCTGAATCTGGGAGAAATATATCTACCCCCCTGGATGCAACCAGGTGACTTTACCTTCCTGCTGTCACAATATATATATATATATATATATATATATATATATATACTCTGCATTAGGGATGAGCTTTATGTTCGAGTCGAACATGAAGTCAACTCGAACATTGGCTGTTCACCTGTTCGGCGAACAGCGAACAGTTTGGGGTGTTTGCGGCAAATTCGAAAAGCCGCGGAACACCCTTTAAAAGTCTATGGGAGAAATCAAAAGTGCTAATTTTAAAGGTTAATATGCAAGTTATTGTCATAAAAAGTGTTTGTGGACCTGGGTCCGCCCCAGGGGACATGTATCAATGCAAAAAAAAAGTTTTAAAAACGGCCGTTTTTTCGGGACCAGTGATTTTAATAATGCTTAAAGTGAAACAAAAATATATAAGAAGGTAAATCGCAATGGAAAAAATGACCCTAGACAAAGCAGCTGAACATCAGGGTCAATAATCAAAAAATCCCTGAGAGAAATATAAAACAGATGATGCAGCGCTAATAAAGTCCATATATATAAAAACACCGTCTGTGAAGAACTTCAGTGATCATATATTGAGGACATGCAAGTGACTCCGCGGGTGCGATAGACCTCCACCAATGGTAAACAATGGCCGCTCACCTCATAAAGTAGACCCTTTAATTATGGAGGGTCACATAAGCATTCAACTGCAGACACTTGTGAGGATCCAAATGAATTCCGGAGCCAAAAAACGGTCTATATCAGCGTACAGTTCTTTTTATATGCCATATATTCATGCAATGATAAAAGGCAAGTACAAGTGTCATTTCTAAAGGAAAAAAAGTAATTTAAAACTACTTGTGGCTATTAATGAATACTTTAACGGCAACAGAGTATTGCAAAACACAATAGTATAATATAAAGTAATTTAATATAATTGGTTTAAGAAGCCAACTTGGTGGCAAGATAGAGATAACTTTCGAATATGGAAATTCAAATACAGTAGATTACATATAGAAACAAAGAGTACAAATTGTTCTCCACACGTGATTGAGCCCGATGCGTTTCAGGGAGGGTTCCCTTTCTTCAGGCGCGTGTCCTTATTGGAGATTGAAAGTACATCTGATAGCCACTTATGAATTAGTCCAGATGGTAATAGAGACAATAAGTCCTAATAGGAAATAAAAATTGGCTGAACCATGAACTAAATAAATTTATTGGAAATTGATAAAGACCGAATAGTCATGCTGCAACAGAAAATTGTATCAGATCTCACCAAGGTCTGTCGCTGGTCAATAGAGACCATAGGGAGAAAGGCAAAGCCGGTAAGTTGATTAATGACAAGTTCTGTTATAAGCAGCAGACTTATCTTCGAGCTATACAGTCCATTACCAGGCCCTTTGGGTCTGGTATGAATATTAAGGGGAACCCCGCACCAAATAAAAAAAAAATGGCGTGGGGTCCCCCCAAAAATCCATACCAGACCCTTCAGTATACAATACAGTGGGTATTGTGTACTATGAGTACACAATACAGTGCACCCATAGTTGCTATTAGACTTCTGTTGGTGTACACAGTACCGTGCACCCCTAGTGCAGTTGCTATAACTTTTCTGGTGGTGTACACAGTACACAATACAGTGCACCCATAGTTTTTATAACACTTCTGTTGGTGTACACAGTACCGTGCACCCATAGTGCAGTTGCTACTACTTTTATGGCGGTGTACACAGTACACAATACAGTGTAGTGTGGTTTTGCTAAAGAAAATTTACAGCATGTCCGGAAGGCCATTAGGGAGAGGCAGACACTCACAGGCCACTAAAAGAGGGCAAGCAGGCTCTGTGTCTACAGTCAACAGTGCTGGTCGTAGACACGGTGCATCCTCAGCACGTTGCCTTTTTTTCTGAAGCTGGCCGTGTTATTGAGCCACAACATGCAGAGTTGGTGGAATGGATAACAAAGCTGTCCACATCCTCCTCATCCTCTGTCACCCAGGCTCATAGTAGTTTGCCTGCCAATGCAGCTGCCAAAGCAGCCTATTCCATCGGCTCCATGTCAACAGTCACTCCTTCCCTAGCCCCACCATCATGCACGGAGGAGTCCTCCAAACTATTCGACCACAGTGCGGGGTACATGCTGCAGGAGGATGCACAGTGATTTGAAGGCTCCGATGATGGTACTCAGGGTGAGGAAGGGAGTAACGTGAGCCTAGAGAGAGGGGGTGCCCAAGAAGGACAAGAAACTGTCAGTCATGTTCCCCCAGCTGCAGCATACTGCCAAGTTTGCTCCAGTGACGAGGAGGGAGGGGACGATGAGGTCACTGACTTTACTTGGGGGCCTGAGAAAGAAGAGAGGAGGAGGAGGCACATCTCCAACCAGGCAGGATGCCCTCCAGGGGGCAGCTTAAGGGCAGTCACCCTATTGCATCACACTGCAGAGCTAAGCAGGTGCAGGGCACTGCTGAGTCCCAGCATATTTTGAAAAGTTATTTTTTGTGGGCCTTTGACACGTGTGCAGCAGATCGCACCGTTGCTGTTTGCAACATATGTCTGAAGCGGATCAAGCGTGGCCAAAACAACAATCGCTTGGGCACCACATGCTTGACCAGACATATGATGACCTCCCATGCAGTCCGTTGGCAAGAGCACTTAAAAGACCCACATCAAAGAACAAGGCGGACTTCTCCTTGCTCCTCATTAGCTGGGATCTCCAACCCCACTATACATACAGTCCTCTCAGAAACCTGCACTGAGAGGAATGTAGGTATAGAAATAGGTGTCCCAAGTACTTGCGGCCAATCTGCTAGAGGTACACCAACATCCGATTTTAGCAGGGAAATTTCCCTACCCCAGTTGCTAAACCGTCGAAAGAAATTTGGTCCCAGCCATCCACATGCTCAGCGTCTGAATGCTAGCTTGGCCAAATTGCTAGCACTGCAACTGCTGCCTTTTCAGCTGGTAGACTCTGCCCCCTTTCGTGAATTTGTGGAATGTGCGGTACCTCAGTGGCAGGTTCCTATTTCTTTTCACGGAAGGCCATTCCGGCTCTCTATCGGCATGTGGAAGGCAATGTCTTGGCCTTGTTGGACAGGGTGGTCAGCAGTAAGGTACATATTACCGCTGACTCATGGTACAGCAGGCATGGGCAGGGACGTTACCTTTCTTTCACGGCACACTGGGTAACTCTGCTGGCAGTTGGGAAGGATGCAGGACAGGGTTCAGCATTGTTGGAGCTTGTTCCGCCACCACGCCTCCAAACTGCTAGTTGCGATTCTGCCACAGCTCTCTCCTCCACCCCTCCTCTTCTTCTTCCTCTATGGCCTCTTCCTCTGCAGATTTTTCCTCTGAACCAGCGGTGCTCCGTATGCGTTCAAGGGGCTACCCAAGCACTCAGGCAAAAAGATGCCATGCGGTGCTTGAGTTGGTCTGCTTAGGGGACAGGAGCCACACTGGGGCAGAGATTCTGTCAGCTCTGTAGTGGCAGGCTCAGAGGTAATTGACGCCACTCCAGCTTCAGCCAGGAATAGTTGTTTGCGACAATGGCACCAACCACCTTTAACCCCCCCCCCGACAGGGACACTTTACCCATGTTCCCTGTTTGGCTCACGTCCTGAATTTGGTGGTGCAGCAGTTCTTGAGCAGGTACCTAGGCTTACAGGATCTCCTGAGGCAGGCCAGGAAAGTCTGTGGTCATTTCCGCTGGTCATATAATGCCAGTGCTAGACTGGCTGACTTTCAAAGGGAATGCAACCTGCCAAAGAACCGCCTCATTTGTGACATGCCCACCAGGTGGATCTTAACATTGGCAATGCTGCAGCAGCTGCACACGCAGCAGTGGGCCATCAATGAGTATCTGTGTGAGTATGGCACCAGGACAGGGTCAGGGGAGCTTGGCTTTTTTCACCACGCCAGTGGCTACTGATCAAGGTTGAATGCACTGTCCTGTCACCATTTGAGGAGGCCACGAGGATGGTGAGCAGTGACAGTGCATGCATCAGTGATACTGTCCCTCTTGTCTTCCTTTTGGAGCACAGGCTTTGTGGAATAATGGACGGGGCACTTGAGGCAGAACAGCAGGAGGAAGAGGAGGACTTCCTTACCCCTCAAGGCCCCCTTTATCCAGATAGTATTCCTATGGGCCCGCCGATCACACAGGAAGAAGAAGAGGAGCAGGATTGTGTCAGCATGGAGGTGGAGATTAACACTCAGAATCAGCAGCAGTCTTCAAGGGATAGTTTTCAGTCCCCAGAAAACCATGGAGTTGTACTTGGCTGGGAGGAGGTGGTTGTGGATCATGTGATCCTAAGTAAGGATGAGCCGAACACCCCCCTGTTTGGTTCGCACCAGAACCTGCGAACAGCCATAATGTTTGCGTGAACTTTAGAACCCTATTAAATACAAAGGACTCGAACGTTCGAAATCAAAAGTGCTAATTATAAAGGCTAATTTGCAAGTTATTGTCCTAAAAAGTGTTTGGGGACCCGGGTCCTGCCCCATGGGACATGTATCAATGCAAAAAAAAGTTTTAAAAACTGTAGTTTTTTCGGGAGCAGTGATATTAATAATGTTTAAAGTGAAGCAATAAAAGTAAAATATTCCTTTAAATTTCGTACCTAGGGTGTGTGTATAGTATGCATGTAAAGTCACGCTTGTTTCCCGTGCTTAGAACTGTCCCTGCACAAAGTGTCATTTCTGAAGGAAAAAAAGTCATTTAAAACCCACTCACGGCTATAATGAATTGTCGACTCCCGGCAATACATAGAAAAGTAATTGATAAAAAAATTAAAATAGCGTGGGGGTCCCCCCAAATTCAATTACCAGGCCCTTCAGGTCTGGTATGGATTTTAAGGGGAGCTCCACCCCAAATAAAAAAAAAATGGCGTGGAGTTCCCCCAAAAATCCATACCAGACTCTTTATCCGAGCACGCAACCTGGCAGGCCACAGGAAAAGAGGGGGGGACGAGAGAGCGCCCCCCTCCTGAACCGTACCAGGCCACATGCCCTCAACATGGGGAGGATTTCCCCATGTTGATGGGGACAAGGGCCTCATCCCCACAATCCTTGCCCGGTGGTTGTGGGGGTCTGCGGGCGGGGGGCTTATCGGAATCTGGAAGACCCCTTTAACAAAGGGGACCCCAGATCCCGCCCCCCCTATGTGAATTGGTAAAGGGTACATTGTACCCCTACCATTTCACAAAGAAAGTGTAAATTAAAAAAAAAAAAACACACAGACACCTTGGAAAAGTCCTTTGTTAAAAAGAAAAAAAAAAATTCCAGCGATGAAATTCAGTGTCCCGCGGCGATCCGATGTCCAGCGCTGTCCACACGAAACGTCATTGACTGAGCCTGAGCGCACCTGATGGGGAACTTCCTCGGCAGTGTATTAAATGAATAGACCGCCCCTTCTAAAGTTCCCCATCAGGTCCGCTCAGCCAATGACGTAGGTGTAAGGCTAAGCGGACCAGATGCGGAACGTGAGAAGGGGCGGGTCTATTCATTTATTACACTGTGGAGGAAGTTCCCCATCAGGTCCGCCCCCTCGTATGTCAGACCCCAGCTACATCATTGGCTGAGCGGACCTGATGGGGAACTGCCTCCACAGTGTAATAAATGAATAGACCCGCCCCTTCTCACGTTCCGCATCTGGTCCGCTTAGCCTTACACTTACGTCACTGGCTGAGCGGACCTGATGGGGAACTTTAGAAGGGGCGGGTCTATTCATTTAATACACTGCAGAGGAAGTTCCCCATCAGGTCCGCTCTGGCTCAGCCAATGACATTTTGTGTGGACAACGCTGGACATCGGATCGCCACGGGACACTGGATTTCATTGCAGGAATGTTTTTTTTTCAAGGTGTCTGTGTGTTTTTTTTTTACATTTTTTTTACACTTTCTTTTTGAAATGGTAGGGGTACAATGTACCCCTTACCAATTCACATGGGGGGTGGGATCTGGGGGTCCCCTTTGTTAAAGGGGTTTTCCAGATTCCGATAAGCCCCCTGCCCGCAGACCCCTACAACCACCGGGCAAGGGTTGTGGGGATGAGGCCCTTGTGCCCATCAACATGGGGACATCGTCCCCATGTTGAGGGCATGTGGCCTAGAACGGTTCAGGAGGGGGGGGCGCTCTCTCGTCCCCCCCCCCTCTTTTCCTGCGGCCTGCCAGGTTGCGTGCTCGGATAAAGGGTCTGGTATGGATTTTTGGGGGAATTCCACGCCAATTATTTTTTAAATTTCGGGTGGAGTTCCCCTTAAAATCTATACCAGACCTGAAGGGCCTGGTAATTGAATTTGGGGGGACCCCCAGGCTTTTTTTTTTTTATCAATGACTTTTCTATGTATTGCCGGGAGCCGACAATTCATTATAGCCGCGAGTGAGTTTTAAATTACTTTTTTTCCTTCAGAAATGACAGTTTGTGCAGGGACAGTTCTAAGCACGGGAAACAAGCGCGACTTTACATGCATACTATACACACACCCTAGGTACGAAATTTAAAGGAATAGTTCACTTTTATTGTTTCACTTTAAGCATTATTAAAATCACTGCTCCCGAAAAAACTGCAGTTTTTAAAACTTTTTTTTGCATTGATGCATGTCACCTGGGGCAGGACCCGGGTCCCCAAACACTTTTTATGACAATAACTTGCATATAAGCCTTTAAAATTAGCACTTTAGATTTCTCCCATAGACTTTTAGAATTTGCCGCGAAAACCCCAAACTGTTCGCTGTTCGGCGAACGGGCGAACAGGCAATGTTTGAGTCGAACATGAGTTCGACTCGAACTCGAAGCTCATCCCTAATCTTTAGTGACCCAGAGGACTCAGGATCAAATTCCTCTGCAAACTTACGCTGCGTGGCCTCCCTGATCCTGCAAAGCCTGCAAAAGGACCCTAGGATTCATGGTATCAAGGAGAGGGATCATTACTGGCTGGCAACCCTCCTTGATCTACGTTACAAGGGTAAGATTGCAGAACTTATCCAGCCTTCACAGAGGGAGCAGAGGATGAAACATCTTCGGGAGGCCTTGCAGAAAGGTTTGTGCAATGCTTTTCCAGAGCCTGGGAGGTTACAATTTCCTGGTGCTGGACAACTTGTTGCTGAGGCTTCACTCATTCACAGAAACAGCGGTGGAGAAGGTGGCTGATCGATGCCTTCAGTCAATTCTTCAGTCCTCAGTGCCATGGTCTGATCGGTTCCAGTAACCATCGCCAGCGTCTGAATTACATGGTGCAGGAATATCTAGGGGCAAGATCAGATTTGGAGACATTTCCAAGAGAACATCCACTGGGTTACTGGGTCTTGAGGATGGACCACTGGCCAGAGCTTGCTCAATATGCAATTGAGCTACTGCCCTGTCCTGGCATCCAGCGTTCTTTCTGGACGCACATTCAGTGCTGCTGGAGGCTTTGTAACCGATCACAGAGTTCGCCTGTCCACAGACTCTGTGGATCGGCTCACATTCATAAAAATGAATCAGTCTTGGATCACCAGCTACCAAGCGCCTGATGCTGATGTAACCGATTGATTTTTCCATGGATGTGGGATCCCTTGAAGACTGCCTATGCTGAGTGACTATCTTATTATGCTGAGTGACTATTCTATGCCTCCTCAATCTTCATGATGATAGCTTCTAAGAATATTTTTGGTTCAGGGCACCACCACCACTGCTTAAGGACCAATTTTTCTGCCCCTGTTTAACAGGGGCATGCAATTAAACATTTTGATCAAATATTTCACAGCAGGGCTCGTTCCTGCGCTCAACAAGAATATATGTGAGGCTTTACAGTGTTGTGCCACCACCACCACCGCCTAAGGCCCAATTTTTCTGCCCCTGTTTAACAGGGGCATGTAATTACAATTGTTGCTCTAATATTTCACAGCAGAGCCCATTCCTGCACCCACCAAGAGTAACTGTGAGGGTTTACAGTGTTGTGCCACCACCACCACCGCCGCCTAAGGCCCAATTTTTCTGCCCCTGTTTAACAGGGGCATGTAATTACAATTCTTGATATAATATTTCACAGCAGGGCCTGTTCCAGCGCCCACCAAGAGTAACTGTGAGGGCTTACAGTGTTCTGGTACCACCAACACCTAAGGCCCAATTTTCTGCAGAGTTTATAGGGCAGGCCATATAGTATATACAGGCGGTCCCCTATTTTCAAACATCCGACTTACAAACGACTCCTACTTACAAACAGAGGGAGACAACAGGAAGTGAGAGGAAATCTACCCCTAGGAAGGGAAATTCTCTCCTGTAAGAGTTAATATGGGAACTTGTTTCCCTAAAAACCCCAACTCTTCAAAATCCAATTGTCATTGGGACAGAAAGTGAGGTAAAATCTTCTGAACAGGGGCACAGACAGCAAAACAAATGTTACAGGGGTGATAACCCTTCCCTATGTTATCCAAAAAGCTTAAAAATAGATTGTTTGGCTGGAGCTACACTTAAAAAATGTACCTGTTCCAAATTACAAAGAGATTCAACTTAAGAACAAACCTACAGTCCCTATCTTGTTTGTAACCCGGTGACCGCCTGTATAATGTAGTTCAGAGTATATAGTGCCTGGGGGCCCCACGCCCTTTCTTTTTTTAATTTGGGTGTGGGGTCCCCCTTAATATCCATATCAGACCCAAAGGGCCTGGTAATGGGCTGAGGGGGGACCCATGCCTTTTTTCTCAATGATTTTCATCTATATTGCCGGGACCCGACAATACATTACAGCCGCAAGCAGTTTTAAATGACTTTTTTTTCTTTAGAAATGTCATTTTGTGCAGGGACTGTTCTAAACACAGGAAAAATGCGCCACATTACAGGCATGCTATAGTCGACCCCCAGGCACGATATTTAAAGTAATATTTCACGTTTATTGTTTCACTTTAAGCATTATTAAAATCACTGCTCCCGAAAAAACTTCAGTTTTTAAAACTTTTTTTTGCATTGATACATGTCCCCTGGGGCAGGACCCGAGTCCCCAAACACTTTTTATGACAATAAATTGCATATTAGCCTTTAAAATTAGCACTTTTGATTTTTCATGTTCGGGTCCCATAGACTTTAACGGTGTTCGCACAAACTTTTTGACAGTTTGCATGTTCTGCCGCAAACCGAACCGGGGGGTGTTCGGCTCATCCCTACTCCCCAGCAGAGGTATATGAATCACAAAAGTGACTGGAGAAATCACAAATCTTATTTTTTTTTTCAAATAGGGAAGTACGTGAGTGTTCCACTGTGTACTGGGTGTCTGGGGTTCACCTATAAAATGTGCATTAATAAACCATTACCAAAACAACCATGTTGTGTATATTACTATAAATCCCAAATCTGTATAATTACTAGCCTGACAGAACAAAACAGAACGTTCTACAAATGTACAAGTTCATTTAAAAAAAGCTAAATGTAACAAAACGTACTGTATAATACAAGTTTAAATGGTCTCCAATGAAAGTGAACATGGATGATTCACAGTTTTCAGGAGTAATAAGCACAAGTAGGGAGATGTTCTTAAAATTAGGTAGCTAAAAAGTTCTAATCACAAGTTAGTGTTCTGAGTCTTTAAAAACTCTGCCATGTAATGAAACTTTGTAAATGAGACAATCACTTACTTGTGTATTATGTAAAATGGTATTTATTCAGAAGTTATTCCAGCACCAGTTACTTTATGGTATCTGGGAGTCCAACAATGGGGGAGGGTGAAAATTTTAAATTTACAACCCAAAACTGAAATATTAGCTTTTTGATAGACTTGACCTTTACACACATTAACTTTATTCTGTAGCGTTATTTTTATTACCATAAATATGTTAAAGATCAAGAAGTTTCATGACTTACCTCAGTTGCCTATCCCGACATACGGCCACCATCACTAGAAGGTTACCGAGAGTGGTCATCAGAATTACTGCTGAGATGAAGGTAATGAGAACTATCTTCTCCCCCACACCGAATCCCTCATGTGGCCTGCCAAAGCAACAGAGAATCAGTTAATAGTTAAGCTTTGTACAACAGTGTATGGCAAGCCTAAGGGTTTACGTTACAAATTTTGTATATTAAATTATTTTGCTCTGTTTACTTTGAAAATAATCTTCCCATAAGTTTATACAATCATTTTATGTATATTTTGCATGGTATTTACCTATGAAAGTCTCCATTGTATAGACATCAAAAGTACAGACACTGCTATTGGTCACCACCTTAAATGTGATGTCAGCACAGGGCCATCTTTATCACGGGGGAAACTGGGCAGCTGCCCGGGGCCCAATCGTTGTTGGGGGGCCCAAAGCAGCTGCCGTTTGACCCTGCACTTCACGCAAATTGGGGCCCTGATGATGGCATTGCAGAGCGCAAGCCGCATGGAGGACACGGGAGGCAGCGCTGTATTCCATAGCCAGCCAGCAGAGAGGGGGCTGGGAGGGGCCGGGAGCTACACTGATGTTCTGACCCCACCCCATGCAGCCTGTATGCTTGGGAGAGAGCGGCTGCATTAAAATAAAGAATCAGAGTGGGGGTCCTGCCCCCAGACATCTGTATGCCCCAGTCAGTAGAGAGGGGGCAGGGTCGGGAGCTCCACTGACGCTTCAACCCTGCCCCATGAAGTCTGTATGCTTGGGAGGGAGTGACTGCAGAGAGAGCAGAAATCTGAGTAGGAGCCCTGACCCCTGGACTTCTGAATGTGTATGAGCCTGGCTGGCCAGGTATGTCCTTACCCACCAATAGAATGCCTGACTGCTATCCAAAACTCTGAGCTGTGTTATTTAAATGTTAAGCTGTGCATTGCTGAAAGTTCTCTAACCATCTCCTGTAGTATGTCCTTAGTCTCTGGTCATCTCTTGTAGTATGTTCACAGTCTCTAACCGTCTCCTGTAGTATGCTTGCAGTCTCTGGTCATCTCCTGTAGTATGTCTGCAGTCTCTGGTCATCTCCTGTAGTATGCTCACAGTTTCTGACCGTCTCCTGTAGTATGCTCGCAGTCTCTGACCGTCTCCTGTAGTATGCTCACAGTCTCTGACCGTTTCCTGTAGTATGCTCGCAGTCTCTGACCGTTTCCTGTAGTATGCTCACAGTCTCTGACTGTCTCCTGTAGTATGTTCGCAGTGTCTGGTCATCTCCTGTGGTATGCTTGCAGTCTCTGGTCATCTCCTGTAGAATGTCTGCAGTCTCTGGTCATCTCCTGTAGTGTGTCTGCAATCTCTGAACCTCTCCTGTAGTATGTGTATTAATGTGTCACTTTACTAAATCAATTATTTGGGATTGCTCCACTGCTCAGTGAGTGGTAATGATGTGCAGTAACCTGTAGCAATCAGTGAACAGTAGTGATCTGCTGTAATCTCTAGCAACCAATCAGTGAATGGTAATGATGTGCTGTAACCCCTAGCAATTAATGAGTGAGCAGAAATGATGTGCTGTAACCTCTAGCAACCAATCAGCAAGCAGAAATAATGAGTTGTAACCTCTAGCAACCAGTCAGTCAGTGGTAAGGATAGGCTATAACCTCTGGCAACCAATTGCAATCGCTGCATGATCTGCTGAAGTAAACTGATTTTGAGTCTACCTGCTATTTTTTTTATGTCTTGAAATGGAAGGGAGGGCTAAAGAAAATGTTTGCCCAGGGCCCAATCAATATTAAAGACAGCCCTGTGTCAGCAGCCCCAGCAGACTCAGAACTGTCACTTAAGTGACATTCTATAGTATTCGCAATGTATATTGATGCGCTAAAAATCAACCCTAGGTGAATCAACCATACCATATAAACTATATATAATGTGACCCAAATGATACCCATGACTAAGTCACGTGACGTGTGACGTAACGCGTAGGGGGAGGAGCCTAGTCACGCTACCAGCGGCACTCAGATGAGTTGGAAACCGGAGCGGTGAAGGAGAAGCGCTCATACTGAGCTGAATTGTTGGCTGTCTATGCGATACAATTATTTTTGGTCACGTGAGTGGAAGCGCCGTGTGTATATTATTACCTCCGGGCTATAGAGCATTGTGCAATGAGGTTTTTTATTTTCTTTTGTCTTCCATGATTCATTCGTATGAGCATATTATCGAGACTGCTCAAGGTATCAAATCTAACAGCCGTCCCGATCTGTGATCAGTTGGAAGAGTGGGACATAGTAAAGGAGTGCTTAAATTGGTCTACACACAAGGACTGATAAACTGTATATGTGTATACCCCACAGAGTTGGTGCGAAGCAGCAAAATCAGGAGTTTTTTTTTTTTCCAGGCTGTTCTTTTGTTTTTGTTTGTTGCACTGGATTGATCCCATCGGGGGTTTTTGAACACTGCTTATAAGTTTAGCACTATTTGCACTAGTTTGTGTTATTTGTAGGTTGCATTTGGGTCACATTATATATAGTTTATATGGTATGGTTGATTCACCTAGGGTTGATTTTTAGCGCATCAATATACATTGCAAATTCACTTACCGTATATAGTCGAGTATAAGCCGACCTGAGTATAAGCCGAGGCACCTAATTTTACCACAAAAAACTGGGAAAACTTATTGACTCGAGTATAAGCCTAGGGTGAGAATGCAGCAGCTACTGTAAACGGAAAAGAGGGTCAACAATGCCCATTTGCACGCTCCCTGTGGGCTAAAGAGGGAGAGGGGAGGACAAGGGAAGCTCGCAAATCACACCGCTGGGGGGCTGGAGGGTCACCCCCCTCTCTAAATATCAAAAAGGTAGTTGCAAAGGGTGGTTGCAGGGGTTGCAAAGGTTGCAGGGGGTGCAGAGATTACAAAGTGTAGATACACTGAAATTACAAATATTACATAGGCCACAGAGAGATATCTGCAGGGATTGCCAGGTTTGCAAGGGTGATTGCAGGGATGGTCACACAGGCAGTTATAGCTTCACTTTCAAGATTTGCAGGAGCAATTGCAAGTTCATCCAGTGCAAACTCAGTGTAAACTCAGTAGGAAAGACAGGAAAAAACTCACACGCTCCACCGCTTTATCAATCAGCCGCCGCTACCACCGAGGTTCAGCGTGGGGAAGATCACTGCCGAGTCTGCCAGGTAAACTAAGTCTGTCAATGACACCGCTCACCAGCGGGGAGAGCTCCGATTCTCAGAAGACTAGGAAGGCTCAGAGGGAGAGGGGTGGAAGAACACTACCGCACTCCACCGCTTGTCAGCCGCTACCCGCCGTGTCCAGGCTACAGGTGAAGGAGATCACTATGAGTCTGCCAAACTGTCGGTGTTGCCGCGATACAGCGGATATGGCTCCAGATCTCAGAGAGCCCAGAGGGAGTCAGATAGGCAAATAGGGAAATGCTACTTACTCTCGGCTTCTCATTCGGCTGCTTTCAGAGTAAAAACCGCTGTGCTATATTTTAGGCTGGAACACAAGCTCCGCCAGTCACGTCCGGCCGTGACTGCGGTAGCCACGCCTATGTGTTGGATGAGGAGGTATCTGAAGGTACACTGACTCGAGTATAAGCCGAGAGGGGTATTTTCAGCCCTAAAAAAAGGGCTGAAAAACTCGGCTTAGGCCCGGTTCACACTGGGGCGACAAACGCCCCGACATTGGGAGCTCATGTCGCATGACGTGTGAAAATCAATGTTTCCCTATGGGAGCCGTCCTAACTGGTCCGACACATGTCGGTCTGACTTTGAAAATGCTCCCTGTACTACTTTGGTCCGACTTTGATCCGACTTCAGCCCATTGACTATCATTGAAGTCGGATCAAAGTCGGACCGCAGTCTTGCATGGTCCGACTTTGGCATGCGACTTGTGCTGTACTGCTCTTGAGGGGGAACTCCAGGCCAAATTTTAAATAAAAAACCGGCGTGGGTTCCCCTCCAGAGGCATACCAGGCCCTTGGGTCTGGTCTGGATTTGAACGGGCGCCCCTACACCGAAAAAACGGCGTGGGGGTCCCCCCAAAATCCAAACCAGACCCTTATCCGAGCACACAACCTGGCAGGCCGCAGGGGAAGAGGGGGGGACGAGAGAGCGGCCCCCCCTCCCTCCTGAACCGTACCAGGCCGCATACCCTCAACATGGGGGGTTTGGTGCTCTGGGGCAGGGGGGCGACCTGCGGCCCCCCCACCCCAGAGCACCCTGCCCCCATGTTGATGAGGACAGGGCCTCTTCCCGACAACCCTGGCCGTTGGTTGTCGGGGTCTGCGGGCGGGGGGCTTATCGGAATCCAGGAGCCCCCTTCAATAAGGGGGTCCCCGGATCCCGCCCCCCCACCCTATGTGAATGAGTAAGGGGTACATCGTACCCCTACCCATTCACCTGGTGGAAAAAAATTGCAATAAAAAAACACTACACAGGTTTTCAAAGTAATTTATTGCACAGCTCCTGGGGTCTTCTTCCGACTTCCGGGGGTCTTCTTCTGACTTCCGGGGGTCTTTTCCGACTTCGAGGGTCTCCGGTGTCGTCTCCCGCTCTCCGGTTCTTTCTTCCGCCGGGCCTCCGCTAACTTCTTTTTAGCTCTCTTGCTAACAGAGGCCCGGTCTTCCCGTTGTCTCGTCCGGCTCTCCGTTGTCCTTCTGCCGGCCCCTCCACTAACTTCTTTTTAGCTCTTTCGCTAGTGGAGGGGCCGGGCTTCCCGTCGCCGTCGGCTTCTTCTTCCCTCTTCTGCTCCTCGATTTTGACGTGTCGCTTCTTCCCGCTGTAATACTGGCTCTCCGCTCCGCTCCGCATTAATATAGGCTTCTCATGACGTCACAGTCACATGTTCCAGGGCACATGGCCCCGGAGCATGTGACTGTGACGTCATAGGAACATGTGACGTCATGAGAAGCCTATATTAATGCGGAGCGGAGCGGAGAGCCAGTATTACAGCGAGAGGAAGCGACGCGTCAACATCGAGAAGGAGAAGAGGGAAGAAGAAGCCGACGGCGACAGCGACGGGAAGCCCGGCCCCTCCACTAGCGAAAGAGCTATGAAGAAGTTAGTGGAGGGGCCGGCAGAAGAACAACGGAGAGCCGGACGAGACAACGGGAAGACCGGGCCTCTGTTAGCAAGAGAGCTAAAAAGAAGTTAGCGGAGGCCCGGCGGAAGAAAGAACCGGAGAGCGCGGAGACGACACCGGAGACCCTCGAAGTCGGAAAAGACCCCCGGAAGTCGGAAGAAGACCCCCGGAAGTCGGAAGAAGACCCCCGGAGCTGTGCAATAAATTACTTTGAAAACCTGTGTAGTGTTTTTTTATTGCAATTTTTTTCCACCAGGTGAATGGGTAGGGGTACGATGTACCCCATACTCATTCACATAGGGTGGGGGGGCCGGGATCCGGGGGCCCCCTTATTGAAGGGGGCTCCCGGATTCCGATAAGCCCCCCGCCCGCAGACCCCGACAACCAACGGCCAGGGTTGTCGGGAAGAGGCCCTGTCCATATCAACATGGGGGCAGGGTGCTCTGGGGCAGGGGGGCCGCAGGTCGCCCCCCTGCCCCAGAGCACCAAACCCCCCATGTTGAGGGCATGCGGCCTGGTACGGTTCAGGAGGGAGGGGGGGCCGCTCTCTCGTCCCCCCCTCTTCCCCTGCGGCCGGCCAGGTTGTGTGCTCGGATAAGGGTCTGGTTTGGATTTTGGGGGGACCCCCCACGCCGTTTTTTCGGCGTAGGGGCGCCTGTTCAAATCCAGACCAGACCCAAGGGCCTGGTATGCCCCTGGAGGGGAACCCGCGCCGTTTTTTTAATTTAAAATTTGGCCTGGAGTTCCCCTTCAAGATTCATACCAAACACAGTGCCTGATATTGGCGGGGATCCAAGTCGGATCCCCGTTCATTGAAAGTCGGACATATGTCGGCTTCATGTCGCAGGGCAAAGTCGGATCCAAAGTAGGACAGATGTCGTGTCGCACTAGTGTGAACCCAGCCTTATACTCGAGTATATACGGTATATGTTATTAGACACATTGATTGATTGCAGCTGAAACATTTAGTTATCCTTGGTTTATTTCACATATTTGCAATGCATCACGTATGCACCATTTTTAGCGCTTTAGTAATTCTATTTTTATTCTATAGTATTCCCCTTCACTTCTCCCTAAGTTGCTACACAAAGGGTTATGTAGGGGGAGGGCAGGTTTAGAGGAGCTTGGGCAGCACAGACAGTGATTAAAAACTACCAGAAGAACAGAGAGCTTTGAAATTCAAGGATGGAAATGGATGTGCTAGGGCTAGGGATGAGCTTCGTGTTCGAGTCGAACATACGTTCGACTCGAACATCGGCTGTTCGATCGTTCGACGAAGATCGAACGATTTGGGCCGTTCGCGCCAAATTCGAGTGACGCGAACGGCCCACAATGCACTACGCCATCGCAGTGTCATCCAAGCGCTGTGATTGGCCAAGCATGCACTGTGACCCCGCATGCTTGGCCAATCACAGCGCCGGCAGCGAGGAGAGCAATGATTGGCCACAGGCAGGATGCCTGTGGCCAATTATTGCTGAGGGTGTTTAGTACACGCCCCACACTATAAAAGGCCGCCAGCACGGCGGCCTAGTGTAGTGTGTTCCGGAGCAGGGAAAGACAAGCATAGGCAGGGACAGTGACATTTATTTCTTTCTTGCTTAACCTGGATTCCTTTAGTTTAGGGAAAGAGAAGGATAGGTAGGGAGAGTGTCAGTGTGTTTTACTGTGCGAATCCTTGTTTCTAGGGACAAAGAAGGAAAGTGAGGGGAATTCTCCTTGTGCTATAGTGTGCTTTAAAAAAACATTTTTTCTAGGGACAGAAAACTCTAGGTAGGGAGAGTGTCAGTTTCTTTCACTGTGCGAGTCCTTGTTTCTAGGGACAAAGAAGGAAAGTGAGGGGAATTCTCCTTGTGCTATAGTGTGCTTTAAAAAAACATTTTTTCTAGGGACAGAAAACTCTAGGTAGGGAGAGTGTCAGTTTCTTTCACTGTGCGAGTCCTTGTTTCTAGGGACAAAGAAGGAAAGTGAGGGGAATTCTCCTTGTGCTATAGTGTGCTTTAAAAAAACATTTTTTCTAGGGACAGAAAACTCTAGGTAGGGAGAGTGTCAGTTTCTTTCACTGTGCGAGTCCTTGTTTCTAGGGACAAAGAAGGAAAGTGAGGGGAATTCTCCTTGTGCTATAGTGTGCTTTAAAAAAACATTTTTTCTAGGGACAGAAAACTCTAGGTAGGGAGAGTGTCAGTTTCTTTCACTGTGCGAGTCCTTGTTTCTAGGGACAAAGAAGGAAAGTGAGGGGAATTCTCCTTGTGCTATAGTGTGCTTTAAAAAAACATTTTTTCTAGGGACAGAAAACTCTAGGTAGGGAGAGTGTCAGTTTCTTTCACTGTGCGAGTCCTTGTTTCTAGGGACAAAGAAGGAAAGTGAGGGGAATTCTCCTTGTGCTATAGTGTGCTTTAAAAAAACATTTTTTCTAGGGACAGAAAACTCTAGGTAGGGAGAGTGTCAGTTTCTTTCACTGTGCGAGTCCTTGTTTCTAGGGACAAAGAAGGAAAGTGAGGGGAATTCTCCTTGTGCTATAGTGTGCTTTAAAAAAACATTTTTTCTAGGGACAGAAAACTCTAGGTAGGGAGAGTGTCAGTTTCTTTCACTGTGCGAGTCCTTGTTTCTAGGGACAAAGAAGGAAAGTGAGGGGAATTCTCCTTGTGCTATAGTGTGCTTTAAAAAAACATTTTTTCTAGGGACAGAAAACTCTAGGTAGGGAGAGTGTCAGTTTCTTTCACTGTGCGAGTCCTTGTTTCTAGGGACAAAGAAGGAAAGTGAGGGGAATTCTCCTTGTGCTATAGTGTGCTAAAGCATTCCTCATCAACCATCTTTGAAATCCTTGTTTTTTGGACAGTCAGGGAAATTGTCGTTGTGCTATTCTGTGCAAAAGCAATCATCCTCAACCATATTTAGAAATCCTTAAGTAAAGGGACAGAGAAGGACACCTGAAGGTAGCCCTTATTGCTTTTTTCCCATCTCACTGCAGGCCATCTATTAGAATGTCTGGAAGGCAAACAAGGAGAGGCAGACAGTCAGGAGGCAATAAAAGAGGGCAAGCAGGCTCTGTGTCTGGGGGCAACAGTGCTGGTCGTGGACGCGGTGCATTGTCATCAGCACATGGCCATGGGACACGCTTGTCCTTCTTTTCGGCAGCTGGACATGTTGAGCCACATCATGCCGAAGACTTGGTAGAGTGGATGACCAAGCCCTCCTCCTCCTCCTCATCCTCTCTCACCCAGGCTCAGGGTACTGGCAAAGCAGCTGCCAAAGCGTCCTCTTCCCTGGTATCAATGTCAGACTCATCATCAGTCACTCCTTCCCTAGACCCACCATGTCCTCCTCCTGAGGAGTCCCCCGAACTGTTTGAGCACAGTGTTGGGTACATGCTCCAGGAGGATGCCCAGCGTTTCGAAGGGTCTGATGATGAAACCCAGCTACAGGAAGGCAGTAGCGTGAGAGCAGACAGAGGGGATGCTCAAGAAGGACACCAATCTGGCAGTCATGTTCCAGCAGCTGCAGCATACTGCCAGATTGGCTCCAGTGATGAGGAGGGAGGGGATGATGAGGTCACTGACTCCACGTGGGTGCCTAATAGGAGAGAGGAGGAGGAGGAGGATGAGGAGGAGGCACATCTCCAACGAGGCAGGATGCCCTTTGGTGGCCAGCGTAAGGGCAGTACACCGACGGAATCACACCGCAGAGCTCCGCCTGTGCAGGGCGCTGCCTCTGCCCGTCATTCAAAAAGTTCCTTGGTGTGGGCCTTTTTTGAGGCTAGTGCATCAGATCGCACAGCTGCTGTTTGCAACATATGTCTCAAGCGTATATCGCGTGGCCAAAACATCAGCCGCTTGGGTACCACATGCCTGACCAGACATATGTTGACCTGCCATGCAGCTCGTTGGCAAGCCTACCTCAAAGACCCACACCAAAGAACAAAGCGGACCTCTCCTTGCACCGCATCAGCTGGGATCTCCAACCCCACTATAACTTCAGTCCTCTCTGAAACATGCACTGAGAGGAATGAAGGTGTAGAATTAGGTGTGTCACAGCCAAGTACTTGCGGCCACTCTGCTAGCAGTACACCGACGTCCGATTCTAGCAGGCAAATTTCCCTGCCCCAGCTGCTGGACCGTCGAAAGAAGTTCACTCCCAGCCATCCACATGCCCAGCGGTTGAATGCTAGCTTGGCTAAATTGCTAGCGCTTCAACTGCTGCCTTTTCAGTTGGTAGACTCGGCCCCCTTCCGTGAGTTTGTGCAATGTGCGGTTCCTCAGTGGCAGGTTCCCAAACGCCACTTTTTCTCACGGAAGGCTATTCCGGCTCTCTACCGGCATGTGGAAGGCAATGTCTTGGCCTCGCTGGACAGGGCGGTCAGCGGTAAGGTGCATATTACCGCTGACTCATGGTCCAGCAGGCATGGATAGGGACGTTACCTTTCTTTCACGGCCCATTGGGTCACTCTTTTGGCAGCTGGGAAGGATGCAGGACAAGGTGCAGTAGTGTTGGAGGTTGTTCCACCGCCACGCCTCCAAAATGCTACTACTGGTTGCGACACACCTCTCTCCTCCACCCCCTCCTCTTCTTCTTCCTCCATGGCCTCTTCCTGTGGTTTGTCCTATGAACCAGCGGTGCTCCGTAGCCGTTCACGGGGCTACGCAAGTACGCAGGCAAAAAGATGCCATGCCGTGCTTGCGCTGGTGTGTTTGGGGGACAGAAGCCACACTGGGGCAGAGGTCCTGTCTGCTCTGCAGGGCCAGGCCGAGAGGTGGTTGACGCCACGCCAGCTTAAGCCAGGAATGGTGGTTTGCGACAATGGCACCAACCTCCTCTCCGCCCTCCGACAGGGACAACTGACCCATGTGCCCTGTGTGGCTCACGTCCTTAACCTGGTGGTGCAGCGGTTCTTGGGCAGGTACCCGGGCTTACAGGATGTCCTGAGGCAGGCCAGGAAAGTCTGTGTGCATTTCCGCAGATCTTATAATGCCAGTGCTCGCCTGGCTGAGCTGCAAAAGGAGTTGAACCTGCCCAAGAACCGCCTTATATGTGACATGCCCACCAGGTGGAACTCAACGTTGGCCATGCTGCAGCGGCTGCACACGCAGCAGAGGGCCATCAATGAGTACCTGTGCGACTACGGCACCAGGACAGGGTCAGGGGAGCTTGGTTTTTTTTCTCCACGCCAGTGGGGCATGATCAGGGATGCATGCACTGTCCTGGCACCATTTGAGGAGGCCACGAGGATGGTGAGCAGTGACAGTGCATGCATCAGTGACACTGTACCTCTTGTCCACCTGTTGGAGCACACGCTGCGTGGAATAATGGACAGGGCACTTGAGGCAGAACAGAGGCAGGAAGAGGAGGACTTCCTTGCCTCTCAAGGCCCCCTTTACCCAGACAGTGTTCCTTCTGTCCCACCCATCGCACAGGAAGAGGAGGAGGAGGAGGAGGAGGATTGTGTCAGCATGGAGGTGGAGGCTGGCACTCAGCATCATCAGCAGCAGTCTTTTAGGGATGATTTACAGTCCCAAGAAACCAGTGGACTTGTACGTGGCTGGGAGGAGGTGGCTGCGGATCATGTCGTCCTTAGTGACCCAGAGGACTCCGGAGCGAATGCCTCAGCAAACCTACGCTGCATGGCCTCCCTGATCCTGCAAAGTCTGCGGAAGGATCCTCGTATTCTTCGGATCAAGGAGAGGGACCATTACTGGCTGGCCACTCTCCTTGATCCACGGTACAAGGGTAAGGTTGCGGACCTTATGTTACCTTCGCAGAGGGAGCAGAGGATGAGACAACTCCGGGAGGCCTTGCAGAAAGGTCTGTGCAACGCGTTCCCAGAGACTGGGAGGTTACAAACTCCTGGTCCTGGACAACGAGTTGCTGAGGCTTCGGCCAGTCAAAGAAGGAGCGGTGGGGAAGGTGGCCGTCTGACCGATGCGTTCAGACAATTCTTTAGTCCGCAGCCCCAAAGTATGATCGGTTCCAGCAACCATCGCCAGCGTCTGATAAACATGGTGCAGGAATATCTAGGGGCAAGGTCAGACTTGGACACCTTCCCCACCGAAAATCCTCTGGCTTACTGGGTCTTGAGGATGGATCACTGGCCAGAGCTTGCACAGTATGCAATTGAGCTACTGGCCTGTCCTGCATCCAGCGTTCTTTCGGAACGCACATTCAGTGCTGCTGGAGGATTTGTCACGGATCACAGGGTGCGCCTGTCCACCGACTCGGTTGATCGACTGACTTTCATCAAGATGAACCAGTCTTGGATCACCACCAGCTACCACACACCTGATGCTGATATAACAGACTAATTGATTTTAACATGTCACATCCCTTCAAGACTGATGCTGATGCTGAGTGCCTGTGCTGTTATGTTGACTGGCTATCCTCCTCCTCCGAGTCCTCAATGATACGATTGATGATGATAGCTTGGAAGATCATTTTTGTTTATGGGTGCCGCCACCAGTGGCTAAGGCCCAATTTTTCAGCCCCTGTTTTACAGGGGCGTGTAATTACAATTTTTTTAGCAATAATTTGCCATAGGGCTCATTGCTGTGCTCCAAGTACAGTATCTGTGAGGGGTTGTAGTGTTGTGCCACCAGTGCCTAAGGCCCAATTTTTCAGCCCCTGTTTAACAGGGGCGTGTCATTACAATTTTTGAAGCAATACTTTGCAACAGGGCTCATTGCTGTGCTCCAAGTACAGTATCTGTGAGGGGTTGTAGTGTTGTGCCACCAGTGCCTAAGGCCCAATTTTTCAGCCCCTGTTTAACAGGGGCGTGTCATTACAATTTTTGAAGCAATACTTTGCAACAGGGCTCATTGCTGTGCTCCAAGTACAGTATCTGTGAGGGGTTGTAGTGTTGTGCCACCAGTGCCTAAGGCCCAATTTTTCAGCCCCTGTTTAACAGGGGCGTGTCATTACAATTTTTGAAGCAATACTTTGCAACAGGGCTCATTGCTGTGCTCCAAGTACAGTATCTGTGAGGGGTTGTAGTGTTGTGCCACCAGTGCCTAAGGCCCAATTTTTCAGCCCCTGTTCAACAGGGGCATGCAATTACAATTCTTGATCTAATAATTCACAGCAGGGCCCATTGCTGCACCCACCAAGAGTAACTCTGAGGGCTTACAGTGTTGTGGCAACGCCACCACCACCACCACCACGAAAGGCCCAATTTTTCAGCCCCTGTTCAAAAGGGGCATGTAATTACAATTCTTGATCTAATAATTCACAGCAGGGCCCATTCCTGCAGCCACCAAGAGTAACTCTGAGGGCTTACAGTGTTGTGGCAACACCACCACCACCACCACCACCACGAAAGGCCCAATTTTTCAGCCCCTGTTCAACAGGGGCATGCAATTACAATTCTTGATCTAATAATTCACAGCAGGGCCCATTGCTGCACCCACCAAGAGTAACTGTCAGGGCTTACAGTGTTGTGGCACCAGCACCACCATCAAAGGCCCAATTTTTACTACCACTGTTCAACAATTATATGTAATTAAAATTCCTGATATAATAGTTGACAGCAGGGCGTTCCAGCACCAACCAAGAGTAACTGTGAGTGCTTACAGTGTTGTGCCAACACCAACAACTAAGGGGCCTATTTCTGCAGAGTATATACGGCAGGTCCCTACTTTCAAACATCCAACTTACAAACGACTCCTACTTGCAAACGCAAGAAGACAACAGGAAGTGAGAGGAAATCTACCACTAGGAAGGAAAATTCTCTCCTGTAAGAATAAATATGGGAGAAAGGTGTCTCCTCTGTACTGATGCTTTATCAGCAATCCTTGTTTCAAGAAAAACACCACATTTCAAAAACAGTTGTCATTGGGACGGAAAGTGAGGTGAAATGTTCTGAACAGGGGCACAGACAGCAAAACAAATGTTACAGGGGTGATAACCCTTACCTATGTTTTCCAAAAAGTTTAAAAATAGATTTTTGGGCTGGAGCTACACTTCAACAATGTACCTGTTCAAAATTACAAACACATTCTACATAAGAACAAACCTACAGTCCCTGTCTTGTATGCACCGCCTGTATACGGCTGTTCAGAGTATATAGGGCCTTTTTTATTTTATGTGCGGGGTTCCCCTTAATATCCATACAAGACCCAAAGGGGCTGGTAATGGGCTGGGGTAGGGGGGGGGGGGGGGTCATGGGGTAGCTATGCCATTTTTCTTAAAGATTTTCATCCATATTACCGGGACCAGACATTACATTAAAGCCGCAAGCAGTTTTAAATGGCTTTTTTTTCCTTTAGAAGTGTCATTTTGTGCAGGGACAGTTCTAAACACGGGAAACACGTGGCACTTCACAGGCATACTTTAGACACCCCCCAGGTACGATATTTAAAGGAATATTTTACTTTTTTTTTTTCACTTTATGCATCATTAAAATGACTGCTCCCGAAAAACGACCGTTTTTAAAACTTCTTTTTGCATTGATACATGTCCCCTGGTGCAGAACCCAGGTTCCCAAACCCTTTTTAGGACAATAACATGCATAATAGTTGTTATAATTAGCACTTTAGAATTCGAACGTTCGCATCCATTGTATTTAATAGGGTTCTAATGTTCGTACAAACTTTCGGTCCGTTCGCGGGTTCTGGTGCGAACCGAACCCGGGGGTGTTCGGCTCATCACTAGCTAGGGCATGGGTGCTCAACCTGTGGCCCTCCAGCATATTTAGAGGTATATTGCAAGTTAGTTAAATATAACCTTTATGGAAAGGGAAACACTACAAGTAAGCATTTAAAATACTTCATTTTTATGTGCTTTTACCTACATTTTATAAGTTGAAGCCAGAGTCCATTTAAGGCATTCATAAAAGTTTTGCGCATATATAGTATCTCACATTTTTGTGCATAATAACCAATCAGCTTCTAGGTATTGTCAAAGTTTGAACAGCCTGAAGTTAGAAGCCGATTGGCTACTATGCACAGCTGCACTAGATTCTGTGTGCACCAGTTTTAGTAAATCTCACCCCAGTGTGTCCAGTTCTCTAGACTTTACTTAGAAAAAGATTTTTGATAGGATAGAATAAGTTCAGAGACGGGCAACAAAAATAATCAGAAACAGAATACTTTATTAATCCCAAAGAGGAGACATAATTGAAACCTTTAAATACATCAAGGGGCAAAAAACGTTCAGGAGGTCATTATTTTCAATATGAAACCAAAATCAAGAACACAGGGATGTGTCTTCAAACAAGTAGCAGGAAAGCTTCATACACACGATCGGACTTTCATCAGACTTTTCCATGGATTTCTGCCAATAACTCAACACACAGCCATTAATGTCTAAACCACTGACAACAAAAGTGAGTACGCCCCAAAGTGAAAATGTCGAAATAGGACCCAAAGTGTCAATATTTTGTGTGGCCACCAGTGGCGGCCGTCCATTCGGGGCGTCCGCCCCCTTTATCCACACCACCCCCTATATGTATAAAAGATAGATTCATGCATAGTATGAATCTCTCCACGGCCGCCGCGGCCACCCCCTATTCATGCGTCCAGCCCCTTTCAGGTTGCCAGGCGCCTGAATTACAGTGGCGGGGGGCAGGGTTTGAAGAACCTGATTAGAGCCATAGGCTCTAATAGACTTTAAAATAAGGTGGTATAAAAGACAATCAGCGCATACAAAAATTATAAAGAGGAAAAAATGCAAGCTGAACACCAAAAGGCAAATCACAAAAAAAACTCAAATGCAGATATTGGTAAGTAAAAACGGTGCAGCGCAATAAATCAAGTCCATATCTGCCTCTCAGCATCCACTAGGGGTCGTACAGCCTTCTTGCGGACCCCGGAAGACTTGCCTACATTCTGTGAACAGCTAGACATACCACTGATTGACCTGCCTGACTGGTATTCCTTCTACTTCCCCTCGGAGCCTTGGAAACCGGTCTCTCACAACTCCTCTCCAAAAGCTCAACGGCAACGTTCCAGACATCGCAGATTGGACCCGATTTCACCAGGGGACCGCTCTGCCCGCCGAGACTACACTCTGCAACACCCGGATCCTGCAGTCACTCCGAGAAGGGGACATCAGGATGCTTAACTCCGCTTCATGTTACCTCAGGCCTCCACACTACCTAATTTAGACTACACCGCAATGTTCTGTTGCTGTTTAACTGTTTGTTTGAGCTTCATAACAAAGGCTTTTTGCTTCCCTCGAACCCCCCAGGTCTGATCGAACCTTGCTGCCCCCTTAGGCTTCAGCTAACTTTGTCATTTGCTTCCACCTAGGCGGAAGTTCTTACGCAACGGCCTTTCGATGACTTTCTACCCATCAGGGTTAATTGAGGCCCTTTTTCTATATGAGTAACTCTGATTTACCACTCCTGGGCTCCTAGGCAGCTCTCTCAGGACCCACTCTTTCCAGAGACTATATGTGGTTTTCTAGCGAGAAAGTAACTTGTGTATACCCATACTGTATGCCAGGGTTTTGCTTTTACCTTTATAGACTGTTATACTCTAACGCCTGCTGACTACTGTGGGGGGTGGACTCGGCTCCTAGCAGCTAGAGAAATGTCTCTACAATCCAGTTATTTCTGCCTTTCATATTGGCCCCTGCTGTAGGATTATGCTAAGGTTCTTACTAAATTAGAATACAGTTTTTCACGGTGGGGGCCGGGTCCACTCTTCCACTTTCCCATTTGATGTGTCTAGTCTCGGGTTGGTGGTGCGTTCTACATGCAAGGCATTTACATTTATTATAAAAGGACCTATCTTGAGCTGCGTTCTTGACTCAGTAGGTTGACGTAGGATCTCAGGGGAAGAGCATACTCTTACTATAAGCACAAGGCTGGGGCCTCTCGTTAGAGAGGTTCTAGCCTTGGATAATGTCATCCCAGATTGGAGACAAGCTGGATTAACACGCATTCCGAACTTCTTGGGAGGTGAAGAGGATATTATTTCTCTGTTTAACTGTTTATGTGTTTCTGGCTTGGTGAGTTCAGGGGCCTATATATTTGTGGGCCCAGGAATTTATCGACCTTTACTAATGTTTGATATGTCTAAGGATGTAGCTTATCCACGCTGTTCCCTAGGTAGTGGTTCCGTTTATGCCCCCGTTTATACCCTTGTTGCAACAGTTAATAACAGATCTCTCATCTAGTTCAGATAAGATTACCAATCGCTCCTTACACCATTACGCGATAGCGCGGCCCGATTCAATAACCTAAATATGGTAAATCCACATCCCAATAACTTTTGTCGTTCCCTCTCGTACAATCGTACCTTTATATCTCCGTCCCATGATTCTCATACGTTCCACTAAATGCCCTTTGATCACCTGTTTATCTTCCTTCGTCCTCCGTTGTGCTGGATCCCAGGGTCCCGCTCTAGGTTTACTATCCCCCCACAGCTTCCCAATTGGAACAAAGCTCATACTCCGGATTTTCCCCCATTAGGTGGTTAGATTCATATTTAACTGCCTCCGGTATTCTCACGCACACGTGGTAGATCCTCCCACGATAGTGCGTTGTCCTTTTACATACGTATTTACCCCCCTCCCACCGCACTTCCTATTTCCTTGCCTGCTCCCTCCCATCTCCTTACAGATCCTACTTGTTCCCCCCCCCCCTTTTTTTTTCTCTTTTTAATTTTTTTCTGTTTTTTCGTGGGGACCGCTCCTCCTCCCTCCCTCCTGTCAGGGACAGTGTGATAACTTCTGAATATCACATCAGTACTTAGATTCCGCACACACATACTATAGTCTCCTTTAGAATACACTATGCAGAAGGAGAGAATATTCAAACAATATCTATCACTGAAATGTCTCTCACTCAATGTCAAAGGCCTAAATCTCCCTGAAAAAAGGTCACAGGTACTGTCAGCATTGACTAAACACAATGCTCACTTTCTCATGCCCCAAGAAACTCATTTCAGATCTGACGCAATTCCCAAGTTGAGGAACCATGTATACAAACAGGCAATACATTCCACGAACTCAGAGTCCAAATCAAAAGGAGTTTCCATCTTAGTCTCCAAACACGCTGATTTTTGATTGTCGGATTCGGTAATCGACCCCGGGGGCAGATACATTTTTATTAAAGGTACCTTTGCCTCTAAACCAATCACTTTAGCAAATGTGTACTGTCCTAACGAGCACCAAGTGTCGTTTTTTAGGAAAGTATGTGACCTACTTGCTACGTTCCAAGAGGGTATTGTACTCTTGGGAGGGGACTTCAATGTTCCATTAAACCCAACCCTAGATTCCTCTACGGGCATGTCTACCCTTACACACCGGGCCCTTCGCCAGATTAAACTCCAGTTGCAACACTTAACACTCCATAATACGTGGCGTACCATGTATCCTACCGATAAGGATTACACTTTTTTCTCTCCTCCACACCAGAAATATTCCAGAATAGATTCTTTTTTTCTCTCACAGACAGACCTATTCTTTCTCTCGCAGGCCACCATAGAGCCAATGTTTTTGTCAGACCACCACCCCATAACGGTAACTCTTACGTTTCCTCAATTCAATAAGACAACGAAAACCTGGAGACTAAATCCATCACTGTTCAAAGACCCTGAAAATATTAGACAAGTGCGTACCCGAATCCAACAATATTTTCATAAAAATTCGACCCCAGATGTCTCACCCATCACACTTTGGGAAGCACACAAATGTGTCCTAAGGGGAAAACTGATTTCTCTAGCTACGATAGCCAAAAAAAGGCACCAGGAATATATTAAATCTTTAATTGAAACAATTAATCGCCTGGAAAGAGCCCATAAACATCCATACAAGCTACACTACAGGAACTTCTACAGGCGCGCTCTGCGCTGGTAGATGAGATAGGGAAGCGCACTAGACGGTGTTACGTCCTCAAACAGAAAGTGTTCTATGAACACGGTAACAAAAGTGGGAGACTGCTGGCTCGCACGATACAGGCAGATAAGGTCTCGTCTGTGATTCATCATATCCGAGATAGTCAAGGTACACTCCTTTCAAAGAACGAAGATATAGCCTAACACTTTGAAAATTTTTACTCTAAACTTTATAATCTGACGCAAGAAAAGGGTGAGGTGACCGAAATGGCCAGACGTTCCTCCCAAATAAAAGGACTTCCTAGCTGAATACTGCCCCAAACATATCTCCTCCCAGCAGGCTGAAGCTATGGAGAGACCATTTTCCATGGAAATGTTTTCAGGATGAACTTACTCCCAAAATGCTAAAAACATTTAACTCTCTCTTGTCCCCTCACACTTCCTTAGGCAGATTATTGGAAGCCCACATAGCGGTTATCCCAAAAGAAGGGAAGGATAACACACAAGTTTCTAACTATAGGCCGATCTCTCTACTTAATGTAGATATTAAAATCTACGCTAAGATGCTAGCAAATAGGTTATTACCTTTGATCCCTGTCCTCATATCGGCTGACCAAGTTGGCTTCATTCCGGGTAGGGAGGCTAGGGATAATACCATCCGCACTCTAAATGTACAGCATTGGCTGGCTTCGTCGGAGTCCAGGGGATTCCTCCTATCCCTCGATGCTAAGAAGGCGTTTGACAGGGTGTCATGGGATTACATGCAGGCAGTTTTGGAGGGCATAGGCCTTCTGCCTCGTATGCTCGCACATATCACTGCCCTCTATGTTGGTCCCTCCGCCAGGGTCAGAGCTAATGGCCTCCTGTCAGACGCCTTCTCAATAAGCAATGGCACCCATCAGGGCTTCCCGTTGTCTCCCCTGATCTTTGTCTTGACTCTAGAACCCCTCCTGAACAGACTAAGGTCCAACACGGATATCAAAGGAATCTCCATTGCTCATAGAGAATTTAAAGTAGCGGCCTTTGCTGACAATATATTACTCTCCCTACAATCCCCTCGGATATCATTACCTAATCTTTTGAAAAACATACAACATTTTGGCGAGTTATCAAATCTCAAAATCAATTATTCCAAATCGCATGCCCTGAATGTATCCCTTACCCCTCAGGAACTCACTCACTGCCAGGAATCCTTTCCCTTTCATTGGCAGAAGACAGCCATTACCTATCTAGGCATTCAAGTCACTAGGAACATAACGGACCTTTATAGTCATAACTTCCTCCGTGCCCTCTCTGCGCTCCAGGCAAATCTCAAGGATTGGGCCAACCTTAACGTTTCTTGGTTTGGGCGCTTGGCCCTCATCAAGATGGTTGTTCTCCCCCGCCTATTGTACTTAATGCAGACGATCCCAAATCACCTACCCCCTTCATTCTTTGCGGCATATAAAAAGGCCTGCACTAGCTTTATATGTCAGAACAATGCCCCACAAATTAAATATTCACGTCTGACATGCTCCAAAACAACAGGTGGTATTGGTTTACCAGATCTTTATAAATATTATCTGGCCTGCCACCTGACTAGAGTGGTAGACCGGAGACTTCACAAACTAAGGAAAGCATAGGTGATGCTTGAAAATTCTCTCACACGAACCCTGATTGCCGCACTACCTTTGCTGTCACCACGATTCTGGCCCCCAACCCTCAAGACACATCCGTTCATCGCACCCTCCCTTTTGGCCTTTAGGAAAGCAATCGTTCTCTTTAACTTATCCTCAGAACCAGGTCCGCTGACCCTGTTGAGAGGTAACCCTGAGTTCCCTCCGGGAGATTCAAACACATTCCTCCACATGGAATGGCCACACAAGGAAGTTCTAGCGTGCCATTTCTTTCACAAGGGCCGGAGACGATCTTATGAGGAGCTTACCTCTGAATCATGCACTAACACTTTCCCTTTTTGGTCTTTTAGACAGCTTACTCACTTTCTTACCTCTAAAGATACGCGTGACACGTGGAATAGACAACTTACACCATTTGAAGCACTATGCTCACGCAATGTACCTCAACGACACCTCATATCATACATTTACGCCCTATTACAGGACGTTCCTGACCCACCCTCAACGCAAACTGTGCGTGCTTCTTGGGAAAGAGATCTGCAACTCAAACTTGAGGATGACGACTGGGAATCCATATTTACTCTTGCTCATAAAGGCTCGATGAACGTAGCAATCCAAGAAAACGGTTATAAAATGATCACAAAATGGTATAGAACCCCAGCTCGTTTACATAAATTCTCACCGTCAATCCCGAATATATGTTGGAGGTGCACAGAAGTGGTAGGATCCATGATCCACATCTGGTGGGAGTGTGCCTTGCTCCAGCCTTTTTGGAGGGAGGTCCACTCCATCATTACACGGGTTACTACTTACACTCTAGACTATACTCCTGCTCAATTTCTCCTACACCATACTACTCTACCCAAACGAACTTATCAAAAATCATTGGCCATGCATATGGTAAATGCAGCCAGACTCTGTGTTCCTACGCATTGGTGTTCAAAAGATATCCTGACCATTAGAGAGTGACTGATCAGAGTCGCCAAGATAGAGGAGATGGAGGAATTGATACATACAGCCCATGACCGTGTACAGAAATTTAGTTTGACCTGGGCCTGTTGGACACAATTTAAGACCACAGATTACTACAAATCCTTCTTCTAACCAATGTGCTAAGCATTTAGATCGCTCACTGCTTTCCTCCCTACATTTTGAACTGGTGCAGGCGCCCGGGACAGGAAGCGGTCCCCACTACTCTCTGGTCCCCACTATTCTCTGCTCTCTTTTCTCTATTCTCTATTTTTAACTGATACCCTCTACCTAGCCTTCCTCTCTTACTCATTTCCTACATCAAGGTCACTGTATACCTATTTTCTGATTACTTTCCCCCTTTTTCCCCCTCTATATAATTTTTTTTTTATTATTATTTCTTTTTCTCTCCCTATTGCGATATAACCGACCAAATGATAGACTGGAGCCTTGCCATGGGTCCCTAACATCTACACGACCATTGTAATTTCCGAATTGAGTAGTTTTACCATGGCCCCAGATAGGCCTGCTGATTTTGGTCTACGGAGGGTCTTTGCACCCATATGCAGGGTTACTCGCTCTCATTCAGAAACCGGAAACTGCTTGGTTTAAATGTTGGTTATTCATGCAATGTTCATGAGCTTGTATGTCTTGTATGTACATGTAACCTTATTTTTCTTTCAATAAAATCATTTATGGAAAAAAATAAATCAAGTCCATATACTGAAGTAAACAATAAAACAGTGATGGAACACCCCGTGATGTAGACAATCTTCAAACGAAAATCTCAAAGTGACAGGTCCTCCACCATTAGAAGTGAACACTCTTAACAAATGGTCAATATCACTTGTTCCCACAGAGGGGGTGATAATGATGATGATTCCGCCCAACGAGGTGGCAGACAGGCATCAATCAGTGGTAAAACCATATGGATGAATACAAATATGGAAGCAATCTAAGTGTAGACTGGTATTTTATTCCAAAAGTACAAAAGCTTGAAATCAAATAACAAGGCAAAAAGGCACAGCGGCCTGGTATAAAAACAGCGGTAAAACAGCGGTGTGGTAGCCACGAGCAGCAACAGATGGGGCACGGGTGACGGGGTAGGAGCTACTGTTTGTGACGTCACCCGCGCCCCATCTGTGCGCCCCATCTGTTGCTGCTTGCGGCTACCACACCACTGTTTTACCGCTGTTTTACACGCTGTTTTTATACCAGGCCACTGTGCCTTTTTGGCATGTTATTTGATTTTAAGCTTTTGTACTTTTGGAATAAAATACCAGTCTACACTTAGATTGCTTCCATATTTTTATTCCTCCATACAGTTTTACCACTGATTGATGCCTGTCTGCCACCTCGTTGGACTGAATCATCATCATCATCACCCCCTCTGTGGGAACAAGCGATATTGACCATTTGTTATATTCCGTGGTCCACCTCATCTGGTAAGAGTGTTCACTTCTAATGGTGGAGGACCTGTCACTTTGAGATTTTCGTTTGAAGATTGTCTACATCTCGGGGTGTTCCATCACTGTTTTATTGTTTACTTCAGTATATGGACTTGATTTATTGCGCTGCACCGTTTTTACTTACCAATATTTAAAATAAGCTGGGCTCGTGGCGCAAAGCATTGCGCCACAAGCCCACCCAGGTGTTACAACAGCGAATGAAAATTCGATGTTGAAACACTGATCTTCAATCCGGCCAATCAGAAGCGGGTGTGAGACCTGGTTTCCGATTGGTCGAAAAGAGAAGACTCCCGATTGGCCGCCGCCGCCATGATGACCCGTGAGAGCAGGGGAATGGGAGGACGCCACCATGATGGCTGGTAGAGAGCAGGGGAACAAGAGGCCACTGCCGAGTAGGGGATGCCGGCGGTGAGGCGATGGGGTAAGTGCAACCGACTAACCGGGGGGCTGGTGTCGATGGCATACTGTTTATCTCTCCCCCCAAAAAATTACCACTGGCCGTCACTGGTGGCCACCATTATTTTCCAGAACTGCCTTAACCCTCTTGGGCATGGAGTTCACCAGAGCTTCACAGGTTGCCATTGGAGTCCTCCATGATGACATCACAGAGCTGGTGGATGTTAGAGAACTTGCGCTTCTCCACCTTCCGTTTGAGGATGCCCCACAGATGCTCAATTGGGTTTAGGGCTGGAGACAGGCTTGGCCAGTCCATCACCTTTACCCTCAGCTTCTTTAGCAAGGCAGTGGTCTTCTTGGAGGTGTATTTGGGGTCATTATCATGTTGGCATACTGCCCTGTGGCCCAGTTTCCGAAGGGAGGGCATCATGCTCTGCTTCAGTATGTCACAGTACATGTTGGCATTCATGGTTCCCTCAATGAACTGTAGCTCCCCAGTGCAGGCAGCACTCATGCAGCCGCAGACCATGACACACCCACCACCATGCTTCACTGTAGGCAAGACACACTTGTTTTTGTAGTCTTCACCCGGTTGCCGCCACACAGGCTTGTCACCATCTGAACCAAATAAGTTTATCTTGGTCTCATCTGACCACAGGACATGGTTCCAGTAATCGATGTCCTTAGTCTGCTTGTCTTCCGCAAACTGTTTGCGGTCTTTCTTGTGCATCATCTTTAGAAGAGGCTTTCTTCTGGGACGACAGCCATGCAGACCAATTTGATGCAGTGTGCGGCGTATGGTCTGAGCACTGACAGGCTGACCACTCCACCCCTCCAACCTCTGCAGCAATGCTGGCAGCACTCATACGTCTATTTCCCAAAGACAGCCTCTGGATATGACACTGAGCACATGCACTCAACTTCTTTGGTCGACCATGGCGAGGCCTGTTCTGAGTGGAACCTGTCCTGTTAAACTGCTGTATGGTCTTGGTCACCGTGCTGCAGCTCAGTTTCAGGGTCTAGGCAATTTTTTGGACATTTCACTTAGGGGTGTACTCACTTTTGTTGCCAGTGGTTTAGACATTAATGGCTGTGTGTTGAGTTATTTTGAGGGGACAGCAAATTTACACGGTTTACACTGTATAACTGTTTACACTGTTTACATTGTAGCAAAGTGTAATTTCTTCAGTGTTGTCACATGAAAAGATATAATAAAATATTTTCAAAAATGTAGCCGCAGGAGAAGGAGAGAGGGCCATAGGAAATGGCCTGGTGGACCGGATATAGCCCGCAGGCCTTGTGTTTGACACATGTGTCTTACAGTTTTGTCTTTTTTAGCAACACTTTACTGTGTTTATGTTCCTTACAATATAACAGTTCCCAATAACATTTGTATAACAAGTTGCATTAAAAACACATGTCTTTGTTCAATGTAATAATGTAATGATAAAATTAAAGAATATAAAATAGCATATTATTACAATGTGTCACTTTTACTGTAGCTGCATAGGGATCCCATGAAGCAAAAGGGACTCATTAAAAACTGCAAATACCATATTCGGTCATTAGATGGCGCTAAATTTTATAGGATATTCTTATGATACTTTTCTCCATCTTGTGGTCAAATGCTGTATTTTCTGTTTTAAACCAATGAAAAACACTGGAACAGCTGAGGAAATAGCCTAATAACATAAATGCATTGCCCCATAGGCAGAACAAATGTATGTGCACTTTCATTTATAAAATTTCTATTTCTATTTCTAAATTAAATACACCCCAAAGTTATCTCAATAGCCTCTCCTGCTTTAAAATCATTGCTTCCACTGCTAATACAACCGTCTTATCTGCCCACCCTACAGGAACAATTTTTCCCAAAATATTTGTGCAATGCTTGAATAAGCCCCTTTGCTTCTTGGGGTCCCACTGCAAGGGCATACCCTGCAAAGGTAAAGTATCCAAATCTATGCAGTTAAAAGATACTTATTAGCCAGTGTTAAATGCTGGTTATAAATGGCGGCAGTTGCCAATTTTATTTAACTGGTTCCCGACCGGCTCCTGTACATATACGTCAGCAGAATTGCACGGCTGGGCAGAGTAACGTATATATACGTCACTTTAAAAGTCCCGACGTGCAGGCGCGCGCGCCCCTGCCGCAAGCTCCGTGACCGTGTCCATGGGACCCGCGGACTCGATGGGGTTACAGAGCTGCAGAGCGGGGAGAGGCAAGGGTAAACAAGCATCTCCCAGTTCTGCCTAGTGACAATGTCACTGATCGTCTGCTCCCTCTCATCGAGCAGCGATCAGTGACGTGCACCTCGTAGCCACGCCCCCTAACAGTTAGAATCTCTCACTAGCACACACTTAACCCCTTCAGTGCCCCCTACAGGTTAACCCCTTCACTGCCAGTGTCATTTTTACAGTAATCAGTGCATTTTTATAGCACCGATTGCTGTAAAAATGACAATGGTCCCAAAATGGTGTCAAAAGTGTCCGATGTGTCCGCCATAATGTCGCAGTCATGATAAAAATTGATGATCACCGCCATTACTAGTAAAAAAAAAAAAAAATTATAAAAATGCCATAAAACTATCCCCTATTTTGTAGACATTATAACTTTTGCGCAAACCAATCCATAAACGCTTATTGCGATTTTTTTTACCAAAAATATGTAGAAGAATACGTATCGGCCTAAACTGAGGAAAAAATTATTTTTTTTATATATTTTTTGGGGATAATTATTATAGCAAAAAGTAAAAAATATTGCATTTTGTTTTCAAAATTGTCGCTCTACTTTTGTTTATAGCGCAAAAAATAAAAACCGCAGAGGTGATCAAATACCACCAAAAGAAATCTCTATTTGTGGGAAAAAAAGGACGTCAATTTTGTTTGGGAGCCACGTCGCAAGACCGCGCAATTTTCAGTTAAAGCAATGCAGTGCCGAATCGCAAAAAGTCCTCTGATCTTTGGCCAGCCAGTTTGAGGTTTAAGTGGTTAAAGACATCTAACGTGCATCAATAGACTGAATCACCCTTCCAAGTCTGCAGGAACACTGAAATACATTGACTTCTAATATCTGTAGAAATAACTAACAAATCCCACAGCATGTCAAAGCATTGTGCAGCCTTTTTTAATATCTGCCACATAGGAAATAGTGTCTTAGAATGATTGTTTTCCTGTGCTGTATTTGTGATGATCTGTGTACCTAGGGAATCCCCTGCCTACTTAGAATCCACACTGCCTATCCTGTTTTCTTTCCACATGAGTGCCTTTTATCCAGAACAGATTTCAGCTTAGATCACTCTGGAGCGAAATGGCTGACATGTTTGTTTTGCTATTAAAGGCAAGAAGCATGGAGGTTAATAGAGTTTAACCAGCATGCAATGGTAAACTTATTTATTCCCGTGAAAAGGATTCTGAAATCATATAAATAGAAAATGAATGCAGAGAATATGTTTCCTCGCAATGAACATTATATATGATTGCCTAATGTTATTAGAATTATTTAGGATCAATGGCATTATATAACCCTCGCAGATTAATTGAAAAACAATGTCACAATTTTAATCACTGCAATAAATGGCCAGTTAACACAATAAAAAGGTTTGGTGTCATAAAACATTTATATTGCTTTTAGTTCTTTCTGCCTTTCAATTAAATGGATCATATAATGTGATTGTAGTGAGTATACAGTATCCTTTGAATTATAATCACAGTTCTTATCTAACGTAATTTCTAATGTGTCTACACAGGGAGTGCAAGGATTCTAAATTAAACCCTCCTATCTTTTACAACCAAGGAAGCTGTTATCATAGCCTCTGCTTAATTTGCAGTTGTAGTGGTGTGTCACATGTGATCAGTTATGACACCAGCCATTTGATTGAGAACACAAGCAACTGTGACAGTTATTTACTACATGCCTTAAATGCAACTGTTCGGAAACAGTTAAATTGAAGGGTTTAGTACATTTTTAAGGATACGTAAAGCTTTGTTTTTTTTTTTAAAATAACAAACACGTCATACTTACCTCCTCTGTGCAGTTGGTTTTGCACAAAGTAGCCCTGATCCTCCTCTTCTGAGGTCCCTCAATGGTGCTCCTGGCCGCTCTCCCTCTGGGCATTTGTGTGGGCACGCTCCCATGTCCTGCTGTTGCGTCCTTTGACACAGACAGCAGGACTCTGCCCCGCCCCCAGGACCCGCGTTATTGGATTTGATTGAGCCAATGGCTGCGCTGCTATCAATCTATCCAATCAAGAACCAAGACTCTGGCTGGAGCCAGGTTCAGGTAAGTAAAAGGAGGGCTCGGGGGGCTGCTGTATCACAGGAGGTTTTTCACCTCAATGCCATTAATATACCTCCTGAAGCCTAACTAAAAAAATTCCAAGGATTTTGCTAAAAGACACCCTCACACCATATCTGCATGAAAACTGATAGAAACTGATGGGAAAACCGACATCAGTTTCCATGCACGTCACTTATGTGCCCTATTCACACCAATGTTGATGTCATGTCAGTTTTTTTCCCATGCAGAAAAACACAGGCAATACCAGTGTTGTGTCGTGAAGAGGACACATTTACATCAATTGTTTTTATTGTGCCCTTGCAGAACTTGTGCAGAAAAACTAATGTCTCTGCACCATGGTGTGAACGAGGCCTTAAGCCCTGTACACAAGATCGGTTTTACCGATGAAAACCGTCCGATGGATTTTTTTCATCGGACAAACCGATCGTGCATGGGACCCTTTGGTCTTTTTTCCATCGGTTTTAAAAAATAGAACATGTTTTAAATTTTTCCGATGGATCCAAAACCGATAGCAAATTCCGATCGTCTATGGGCAAGTCCATCGGATAAAAAACCCACGCATGCTCAGAATCAAGTCGACGCATGCTCAGAAAGCATTAAACTTCATTTTTCTCTGCTCATCGGAGTGTTTTACGTCACCGCGCTTGGAACGGTCGGTTTTTTGACTGATGGTGTGTGGGCAAGACTGATGGAAAACAGTTTCATCGTATATCCGATGGACAAATCCATCGGACTAGAAACCATAGGAAATCTGATCGTGTGTACAGGGCTTCACTGTTAACCTTCACCTTCACAGGAGCAAGCTCTCAAAATGCTGAGCTCGGCTACTGCATCAGTGGGAGAGAAAATGCATTTGAGAGATTTAAATAAGAAAAAGTGCTCACTCCTATGATGGTAAAAAGTAACAGCTAAGCGTCTCTTAGCAATGTACTAAAATTTTCAGGACTCATGAGGTCTGTAAATGGCCTACACCTATAGCAAGGGCGTTATTTGGCTTCGGTCAAAGCTGCACAGCTTGTTTTCATCTACAGATGTCCCTTATTTGTATAAGCAACTTTCTGGTTAGGCCCCTTTTACACTGAAGCCTCGAACACACGGCCGAGAATCTCGTCAGGAAAAAACTTGTCGTTTTTCTTGACGAGATTCTTGGACAAGAAACTTGTCCCGGCCGAGTGTACACACGCTCGATTCAAAGAACCCGCGGTTCTTTGAATGGAGCAAACGCGGTGACATCATCGACTACAACGAGCGTGCGCTCGTCACATTCGATGCCGTCACCGCCATCTTGCTACACCCTACCTATGCCTAGGAAGCTACCTCGCATGCGTCAAAGTCATTTCGAGCATGCGTGGGTTTCCACGGCGACAGGTAAGTGTACACACACTCGGGTTTCTCGTCGAGAAACAAGGCCGACGAGAAACCCGACGAGAAAATGGAGAATCCCGACGAGAAAATAGAGAGCAGGTTCTCTATTTTTCTTGTCGAGATTCTTGTTGGTTTTCTTGGCGAGAAAACTGAAAACCACGTACACACGACCGATTTACTCGGCAAGAAAGCTCTGCCAGCAAGTTTCTTGCTGGTTCTTGCCGAGAAACTCGGTCGTGTGTACGAGGCTTCAGGCGCTTTGCAGGCGCTATTGCACTAAAAATAGCACCTGCACAGCGCCCTGAAAAAGCTGCTACTTTGTATCCAGTGTGAAAGCCCAAAAGATCCTTTTGCTTTAAAAAATAATAATAATTATTTACTTCCAGCCTGGACCAGAAGTGATATCAATACGTCGCTCCGGTCCTCCAAGGCCATAGAGATGATCAAAGTATCTACACTTTGATCGACTATGGGAGTAGCCGGCCACACTGTCGGATCGTTTCTCGGGTGAACTGGTAAAAACGGAGGAAAACGTCTCCTCCCGCTGCATCAGAAACCGTTCCAGCGACTCATGAGAAAGCCAGCCGGCGGCTGTAAAAAGGGATACCAAGGTTATGGTTGATATCTTCAGCCATAATCCTGATAAACCACTTGCAAACCGCAATATATATATATATATATATATATATATATATATATATATATATATATACACGTATTGCAGTCAGCAAGTGGTTAAGATAGCAAAAATTCCCTTCAACTGCCCACTATACGTGTTTTATGTTTGCACCCTTTTTATTCATGTAGCCTAATTTTATTTTCTGTTTCTGTTTTAGTGCAGAACCAGAGTCAAAATTTACTGTGCCAAAGTCAGACCAGAAGCAGATGAATTCTGACTGGCTGTTTTCTCTTTTTGGCAGCTCTAAGTAGTTATCTTCTTAAATAAGACACACAGAGCCCAACAAAGCTTTTAATTTTGATTTCAGTGACACTTTTCTAGTTCTTAGCATAGCCAATGTCTACATGTCAGAATGCAGATTCTGTCTGTAATTGTTGGCTGACTATACTGTACTGGCTAACAATCCTCACGCCTAATTCTTTCATCTCACTGAAAAATCAAATAGGCAGCTGTCCAATATGAAAATGGGGCAGTTAAATGCCTGATAGTAGACCGCAAAAAACATGGACTCATTGGCTTGGGGCCCATTTGGGAATTTACTGGTGTCAAGCCAGGTCATTTTAAGCCTTTTTTACTCTGGATACTGAAAATGCAGAAAAGCAAATGATATGTTATACAGGCATGTGTTCAATACGCATTCCTTGACATTTGTCTTCCTTTTGTGATACTTGGGTCAGTCTTAGAAATGGTAAACTTTCAGTACTAAATGTAAAATAAATTCATTGTTGTATGCTTTATGTGAGCTAGGACTACATAGTAATTATTTGGCATGAATGTCATTTTCATATTTATTTCCCTAATAATACAGCGCAGTAAAAGTTACATTCACATTTCCTAATGCACAAGAAAGCTAGCTTATTGTACAGCTTAAGATTCTTATAAAACGCAAAATGAAAAACCAAAACAAGACCATACTTCTCTCATATACTTAGAGGGGTTGTAAACCCTCCTGTTTTCTCACCATAATGCATCCTATGCATTAAAGTGAAAAAACACCTGGCTGTGACCGCCCCCCCAGCCCCTGAGCCCATGGACGTCCGCTCCATTGGGCAAGGGGGGTCATTTGCCCCCCCTGGAATCGGAAGTCAGAGTGAAGACACTTGCCCCCTGTGTTGCAATGGCCTCCTCCGCGGCAGCCGTGGACTTTTTTTTTCTAAGTCTGCTGCTGGCCTGGGGGCTGGGGCTGCTCTGTCTTTTCCGACTACACATCCGTCCCTTCCTCCTCACCCCCGGCCCGAGCATCGGATTGGCTCTGCCGCTCGGGCCTCTGCTTAACATCACTATCTGTGACTCGGCTGTTCCGTGATTGGCTGCTGCCTCAGCCTGCCTCTGCCTGTGTAAATGTATGCGCCAGCTCCTCCCATAGGTGCGTGGCGTGCAGTGGCTGAGACGAGAGAATACGCTGCCAGTGCCTGCCCTGGGCCTATCGCTGAAGAACTACAGGTAACAGCAGTGCCTGTGTCACGACACCACTGTGTACATCTTTTTGTATTGCAATACATCTGTTGTGGGCGGCCATATTTTGATCTTGATGAAAACAACCTTTACAGTATAGGCTGTTTTCATAAAGATCAAAATATGGCCACAACAGATGTATTGCAATATAGAAAGATGTACATTCTCTAGGCTATATTTATATGGACATGGTGGAGTGAAGCTCAATTATCCTCAAGAGCAATTTCACACTGCCAGCTGGCCGCGTTATCGGTAAAGCGCTGCTAGTTTTAGTGGCACTTTACCATAGTTTTAGTGGCACTATTTGGCTGCTAGTGGGGCGCTTTTAACCCCAGCTAGCGGTCGAAGACAGGGTTAAATGCAACTGTGTATCGCCGCTGCCGAAGCGCTTTGCAGACGCTTCGACAGCGGTGCCCATTTATTTCAATGGGCAGGGGTGGTGGAAGAGTGGTGTATACAGCGCTGCTACACTGCCCCAAAGATGCATGGATGACCTTAAAATGAAAAAAGTTCAGCGGAAGCCAATGCCTTAGCCCCGTATTTCTGTCGGCGGAGACACGCTTGATTAAGCCTATGATTAAGTACAAGCCTTTTTGAAACCTAAATACTCTTCAATTTATTTCCTCTCTACCCTACCATAGGTAAGCCCACATTTCCCCCAGTCACTTATCCTGGATTGTTTAGTGATCTCATTGACTGGAATCTCTTTCAGGCCCCCCATTTCCTTACAGAAAACTGTTGTCCCTCTCTTCAGACACTTACAAATCCCACAGGCCCTTTCTGTCTTGATACTTGGAGAGCCGCACAGTTACGACATTTTCTTCTCACCTTACCCACCCCCATGGAACTTCAGAGACCCCCCCACCCATTTTGAAATACTTTGCAACAAACAAGTTACCATCAGACATCGTCACTCATTTATATACTCCCTCTTTTATTTTCTGCAGGAGGATTATCAACCCCCATTCCTAGCTGAATGGGAAAAAGGTTAATGCCGCATACACAACATCGTTTTTCCTGTCATGCAAAAAAACAACGGTTTTCTCGACGTGATTCCTCTCAAGCCTGCCTTGCATACACACGTTCATGAAAAAAAACGCTTGAGCAAAGCGTGGTTATGTATAACACGTACGCCAACACGTACGACGGCACCATAAAGGGGAAGTTCCATTCGAATGGCGCCACCTTTTGGGCTGCTTTCGCTGATCTTGTGTTAGTAAAGTTTGGTGAGAGACAATTTGCACTTTTCAGCCTCGTGCTTTTCAGTCCATTACAGCGTGACGAATGTGCTATCTCCATTACAAACGCTAGTTTTACCAGAACGAGCGCTCCCGTCTTATACTTGATTCTGAGCATGTACGTTTTTTTTTCCCTCAGAAAAGCATACACACGCCCGTTTTTCGCAACGAGAAAAAGAATGACGGGAAACACAATGAGAAAAAATAGAGCAGGTTCTATTTTTTTGCGGCCAGTTTTCTCGTCAAGAAAACTGCTATGGAGCATACACACGACCGGTTTTCACGACCAATCTAAAAAATGGCAGTCATGAAAAACGGTCGTGTGTACGCGGCATTACTGTAAATATGTCCTTCTCACTGGAAACAGAAACAAAGAATCGTACATCTCGCTCTAATAACCTCTATCTGCACATGTATTCAGGAAACTAATTTTAAGATACTCTATAGGTGGTATAAAATGCCTGCTATACTCCACATGCAATATCCAGAATCCACTGACATTTGCTGGAGGTATAACAGGGACAAGGGCTCTGTCTTACACATATCCTGGTCCGATACTGACATCCTTTTGGACTAAGGTCAGGGAAATATGCCAGAAATTTACAGAAATTCACAGAAATTACCATACCAACTATTTTTCCTGATGTACCACTCCTCAATTTCAAAACTACACCTTGTTCCAAATTATTATGCAAATTCTATTTCAGTGTCACAAAGATTAAATATTTTGTTTTTCAGTTTAACTCATGGATGCCATTGTGTGTCAGGGCTCTTTTGATCACTGAAAACAATCTCGGACACCTGTGATAATTAGATTGCCAGGTGAGCCCAATTAAAGGAAAAACTACTAAGGCCTGGTTCACACTTGTCCGACAAACGCTCCGACATTAGGAGCTCATGTCGCATGACGTGTGAAAATCAATGTTTCCCTATGAGAGCCGTCTTAACTGGTCCGACACAAGTTGGTCCGACATTAAAAATGCTCCCTGTACTACTTCTGTCCGACTTTGATCCCACTTCAGCCCATTGAATATCATTGAAGTCGGATCAAAGTAGGATCCTTGTCCTAACCATCCGACATTTGACATCCGACATGGTGATTACAGCAGCAGTGAGGCCTGGTTCACACTGGGGCGACAAACGCTCCGACATTGGGAGCTCATGTCGCATGACGTGTGAAAATCAATGTTTCCCTATGGGAGCCGTCCTAACTGGTCCGACACATGTCGGTCCGACTTTGAAAATACTCCCTGTACTACTTTGGTCCGACTTTGATCCGACTTCAGCCCATTGACTATCATTGAAGTCGGATCAAAGTCGGACCGCAGTCTTGCATGGTCCGACTTTGGCATGCGACTTGTGCTGTGCTGCTCTTGAGGGGGAACTCCAGGCCAAATTTTAAATAAAAACCGGCATGGGTTCCCCCTCCAGGAGCATACCAGGCCCTTGGGTCTGGTCTGGATTTGAACGGGCGCCCCTACGCCGAAAAAACGGCGTGGGGGTCCCCCCAAAATCCAAACCAGACCCTTATCCGAGCACGCAACCTGGCCGGCCGCAGGGGAAGAGGGGGGACGAGAGCGGCCCCCCCTCCCTCCTGAACCGTACCAGGCCGCATGCCCTCAACATGGGGGGTTTGGTGCTCTGGGGCAGGGGGGCGACCTGTGGCCCCCCCACCCCAGAGCACCCTGCCCCCATGTTGATGAGGACAGGGCCTCTTCCCGACAACCCTGGCCGTTGGTTGTCGGGGTCTGCGGGCGGGGGGCTTATCGGAATCCGGGAGCCCCCTTCAATAAGGGGGTCCCCGGATCCCGCCCCCCCACCCTATGTGAATGAGTATGGGGTACGTCGTACCCCTACCCATTCACCTGGTGGACAAAAAATTGCAATAAAAAACACTACACAGGTTTTCAAAGTAATTTATTGCACAGCTCCGGGGGTCTTCTTCCGACTTCCGGGGGTCTTTTCCGACTTCGAGGGTCTCCGGTGTCGTCTCCCGCTCTCCGGTTCTTTCTTCCGCCGGGCCTCCGCTAACTTCTTTTTAGCTCTCTTGCTAACAGAGGCCCGGTCTTCCCGTTGTCTCGTCCGGCTCTCCGTTGTCCTTCTGCCGGCCCCTCCACTAACTTCTTTAGCTCTTTCGCTAGTGGAGGGGTCGGTCTTCCCGTCGCCGTCGGCTTCTTCTTCCCTCTTCTGCTCCTCGATGTTGACGCGTCGCTTCCTCCCGCTGTAATACTGGCTCTCCGCTCCGCTCCGCATTAATATAGGCTTCTCATGACGTCACAGTCACATGTTCCAGGGCACATGGCCCCGGAGCATGTGACTGTGACGTCATGGGAACATGTGACTGTGACGTCATGAGAAGCCTATATTAATGCGGAGTGGAGCGGAGAGCCGGTATTACAGCGGGAGGAAGCGACGCGTCAACATCGAGAAGGAGAAGAGGGAAGAAGACGCCGACGGCGACAGCGACGGGAAGCCCGGCCCCTCCACTAGCGAAAGAGCTACCAAGAAGTTAGTGGAGGGGCCGGCAGAAGGACAACGGAGAGCCGGACGAGACAACGGGAAGACCGGGCCTCTGTTAGCAAAAAAGAGCTAAAAAGAAGTTGGCGGAGGCCCGGCGGAAGAAAGAACCGGAGAGCGCGGAGACGACACCGGAGACCCCCGAAGTCGGAAAAGACCCCCGGAAGTCGGAAGAAGACCCCCGGAAGTCGGAAGAAGACCCCCGGAGCTGTGCAATAAATTACTTTGAAAACCTGTGTAGTGTTTTTTTATTGCAATTTTTTTCCACCAGGTGAATGGGTAGGGGTACGATGTACTCCATACTCATTCACATAGGGTGGGGGGGCCGGGATTTGGGGGCCCCCTTATTGAAGGGGGCTCCCGGATTCTGATAAGCCCCCCGCCCGCAGACCCCGACAACCAACGGCCAGGGTTGTCGGGAAGAGGCCCTGTCCTCATCAACATGGGGGCAGGGTGCTTTGGGGTGGGGGGGCCGCAGGTCGCCCCCCTGCCCCAGAGCACCAAACCCCCCATGTTGAGGGCATGCGGCCTGGTACGGTTCAGGAGGGAGGGGGGCCGCTCTCTCGTCCCCCCCTCTTCCCCTGCGGCCGGCCAGGTTGCGTGCTCGGATAAGGGTCTGGTTTGGATTTTGGGGGGACCCCCACGCCGCTTTTTCGGCGTAGGGGCGCCCGTTCAAATCCAGACTAGACCCAAGGGCCTGGTATGCCTCTGGAGGGGGAACCCATGCCGGTTTTTTATTTAAAATTTGGCTTGGAGTTCCCCTTCAAGATTCATACCAAACACAGTGCCTGATATTGGCGGGGATCCAAGTCGGATCCCCGTTCATTGAAAGTCAGACATATGTCGGCTTCATGTCGCAGGGCAAAGTCGGATCCAAAGTAGGACGGATGTCGTGTCGCACTAGTGTGAACCCGGCCTAAAAGGAATTTATCTCACCCTGGGATTGTTTTGATTGGTCAAAGGACAAGTCAGACTAGCACAATGTCGGATCAAAGTAGTATCCTGTTCATGAATGTCGGATGGATGTCGGACCAATGTAGGATCAATGTAGTACTGATGTCGCAGAGCAAAGTAGGATGAAAGTCGGATGAATGTCGTGTCGTATAGTGTGAACCCAGCCTAAAGGAGGGTCCACATTTTAAGCAGAGCACCATTTTCAAGCAATATGGGGAAGAAAAAGGATCTCTCTGCTGCTGAAAAGAGTGAAATAGTTCAATGCCTTGGACGAGGTATGATTTGTGGCCGATTTAGAGCACAGACAGCTTTCGTGCAGATAAAGGCACATTGAGGAAAATTTCTGCTAGATCCATGCATCGGATCAAGAGAGCAGCTGCTAAAACACCATTACATAGCAGCAAACAGATATTTGAAGCTGCTGGTGTCTCTGGAGTCCCACGGACATCAAGGTGTAGAGTCCTCCAGAGTCTTGCAACTGTGCATAAACCTTCTATTCGGCCACCACTAACCAATGCTCACAAGCAGCAATGGCTGCATTGGGAAGAAAATTACATGAAAACTAATTTTCAAACAGTCCTGTTCACTGATGAGTGCCGTGCAACCCTGGATGGTCCAGATGGATGGAGAAGTGGATGGTTGGTGGACGGCCACCCTGTTCCAACAAGGCTGCAACGTCAGCAAGGCGGTGGTGGAGTCATGTTTTGGGCCGGAATCATGGGAAGAGAGCTGGTCGGCCCCTATAGGGTCCCCGAAGGTGTAAAGATCTCTGCAAAGTATGTGGAGTTCCTGACTGACCACTTCCTTCCCTGGTACAGAAGGAAGAACTATGCTTTCCATAATAAAATCATCTTCATGCATGCCAATGCACCATCTCATGCTGCAAAGAATACCTCTGCATCAATGACTGCTATGGGGATAAAAGGAGAGAAAGTCATAGTGTGGCCTCCATCCTCCCCTGACCACTATGGTTATGCAAAGTAGAAGATATCAGATGCATGGAGGACCATGAAAAAATATTGGTTTATTCGATCCACTTTAAATTTTCAGAGAAAGATAAAGCTCTTCTTCCTGGGAATCTTAATCTCAAAAGTCCTTTAGCTCAATACTCCCCAGGAAAAGGGCCCGTCTTCTATCCTTTTACAGCAAACCCCCCCACCACTTTTTTTTTGTTTGTTTGTTCTGTCTTTTCCTTATCTTTTTTTTCTCTCTCTCTCTCCTTCACTCACTTCTGTGCCATATACGCCCCCCCCCTCTACTTACCCCAATTTAGGGCTATTTACCTCTCATGGTGTACGCCATCTATTCACTGTTCATCTCCTAATTCCCTTTTTTTTTAAAATGGGATAGTACACAGATCCCTCACAATCACAAATGTTCACTTAGGCTGAACTTAATATTTACGGTAACTGAGGAATTGTTGCTCTCGGGTTTTTCTTTTTTTTTTCAACTTAATTTTTTTATTGGTTTTAAGGTAAACATTCCAGCAATAGTGATTACAGTTATTTTGGTATTACTTTCCACATTATATACGGTAAATCATAGAATAACATACAATTAGAGAATATGTAATGAAAACTGAAAATAATTTTTTTTAAATTACATGGGTAACAGATATTGGTCATGTAGTTGGAAACCCATTTCCGCCTACCCCAAATGGGAGCTATCTGTAGGCAGAGCTTGGTTTCTAAGGGTTAGGTAGATACCCATGGCTAGGTGATGTAAACCATATGACATTCAATCTTAAAAGAGTTCATAGCTCACAATTTTTTAAATAATTAGAAGCTCTCGGATTGTTTAGCCATCCCTGCCAATTTTTAAAAAATGTATTAATAGAAGATTTTTTGCGTGCTAATAACAGTTCATATTGAGATTGCGTATTTAGTCTAATGATGACATTCGACAGGTTGGGGGATTCAGTGGATTTCCACATGCTTGTAATAGTAAGTCTTCCGGCTGTTAGAGTATATGCTACTATTGTTCTAAAACATAATGGGTAAATATCTAGGTTTATTCCCAGTAAGGCCATTGCCGATGTTAGTTCTATCAGAATACCTGAGAGGTCCGCTAGGAAGGATGAGATAGCGTTCCAGAAACGTAATAGGTTTTTGCAGGCCCAAAGAGGCTCTTAGCTTTTTTTAGTGCAACTGTAATGTACTTTTCCTTTTGGGACCTCAGACTCTTTCTCATACTTTTATAGTTCTAATTAGTGATGAGCCGAACACCCCCGGGTTCGGTTCGCACCAGAACCCGCGAACGGACCGAAAGTTCGTAGGAACAATAGAACCCTATTAAATACAATGGATGCGAACGTTCGAATTCTAAAGTGCTAATTATAACAACTATTATGCATGTTATTGTCCTAAAAAGGGTTTGGGAACCCGGGTTCTGCACCAGGGGACATGTATCAATGCAAAAAGAAGTTTTAAAAACGGTCGTTTTTCGGGAGCAGTCATTTTAATGATGCATAAAGTGAAAAAAAAAAAGTCAAATATTCCTTTAAATATCGTACCTGGGGGGTGTCTAAAGTATGCCTGTGAAGTGCCACGTGTTTCCCGTGTTTAGAACTGTCCCTGCACAAAATGACACTTCTAAAGGAAAAAAAAGCCATTTAAAACTGCTTGCGGCTTTAATGTAATGTCTGGTCCCGGTAATATGGATGAAATTCTTTAAGAAAAATGGCATAGCTACCCCATGACCCCCCCCCCCCTACCCCAGCCCATTACCAGCCCCTTTGGGTCTTGTATGGATATTAAGGGGAACCCCGCACATAAAATAAAAAAGGCCCTATATACTCTGAACAGCCGTATACAGGCGGTGCATACAAGACAGGGACTGTAGGTTTGTTCTTATGTAGAATCTGTTTGTAATTTTGAACAGGTACATTGTTGAAGTGTAGCTCCAGCCCAAAAATCTATTTTTAAACTTTTTGGAAAACATAGGTAAGGGTTATCACCCCTGTAACATTTGTTTTGCTGTCTGTGCCCCTGTTCAGAACATTTCACCTCACTTTCCGTCCCAATGACAACTGTTTTTGAAATGTGGTGTTTTTCTTGAAACAAGGATTGCTGATAAAGCATCAGTACAGAGGAGACACCTTTCTCCCATATTTATTCTTACAGGAGAGAATTTTCCTTCCTAGTGGTAGATTTCCTCTCACTTCCTGTTGTCTTCTTGCGTTTGCAAGTAGGAGTCGTTTGTAAGTTGGATGTTTGAAAGTAGGGACCTGCCGTATAAACTCTGCAGAAATAGGCCCCTTAGTTGTTGGTGTTGGCACAACACTGTAAGCACTCACAGTTACTCTTGGTTGGTGCTGGAACGCCCTGCTGTCAACTATTATATCAGGAATTTTAATTACATATAATTGTTGAACAGTGGTAGTAAAAATTGGGCCTTTGATGGTGGTGCTGGTGCCACAACACTGTAAGCCCTGACAGTTACTCTTGGTGGGTGCAGCAATGGGCCCTGCTGTGAATTATTAGATCAAGAATTGTAATTGCATGCCCCTGTTGAACAGGGGCTGAAAAATTGGGCCTTTCGTGGTGGTGGTGGTGGTGGTGGTGTTGCCACAACACTGTAAGCCCTCAGAGTTACTCTTGGTGGGTGCAGGAATGGGCCCTGCTGTGAATTATTAGATCAAGAATTGTAATTACATGCCCCTTTTGAACAGGGGCTGAAAAATTGGGCCTTTCGTGGTGGTGGTGGTGGTGGCGTTGCCACAACACTGTAAGCCCTCAGAGTTACTCTTGGTGGGTGCAGCAATGGGCCCTGCTGTGAATTATTAGATCAAGAATTGTAATTACATGCCCCTTTTGAACAGGGGCTGAAAAATTGGGCCTTTCGTGGTGGTGGTGGTGGTGGCGTTGCCACAACACTGTAAGCCCTCAGAGTTACTCTTGGTGGGTGCAGCAATGGGCCCTGCTGTGAATTATTAGATCAAGAATTGTAATTACATGCCCCTTTTGAACAGGGGCTGAAAAATTGGGCCTTTCGTGGTGGTGGTGGTGGTGGCGTTGCCACAACACTGTAAGCCCTCAGAGTTACTCTTGGTGGGTGCAGCAATGGGCCCTGCTGTGAATTATTAGATCAAGAATTGTAATTACATGCCCCTTTTGAACAGGGGCTGAAAAATTGGGCCTTTCGTGGTGGTGGTGGTGGTGGCGTTGCCACAACACTGTAAGCCCTCAGAGTTACTCTTGGTGGGTGCAGCAATGGGCCCTGCTGTGAATTATTAGATCAAGAATTGTAATTACATGCCCCTTTTGAACAGGGGCTGAAAAATTGGGCCTTTCGTGGTGGTGGTGGCGTTGCCACAATACTGTAAGCCCTCAGAGTTACTCTTGGTGGGTGCAGGAATGGGCCCTGCTGTGAATTATTAGATCAAGAATTGTAATTACATGCCCCTTTTGAACAGGGGCTGAAAAATTGGGCCTTTCGTGGTGGTGGTGGTGGTGGCGTTGCCACAACACTGTAAGCCCTCAGAGTTACTCTTGGTGGGTGCAGCAATGGGCCCTGCTGTGAATTATTAGATCAAGAATTGTAATTGCATGCCCCTGTTGAACAGGGGCTGAAAAATTGGGCCTTAGGCACTGGTGGCACAACACTACAACCCCTCACAGATACTGTACTTGGAGCACAGCAATGAGCCCTGTTGCAAAGTATTGCTTCAAAAATTGTAATGACACGCCCCTGTTAAACAGGGGCTGAAAAATTGGGCCTTAGGCACTGGTGCCACAACACTCCAACCCCTCACAGATACTGTACTTGGAGCACAACAATGAGCCCTATGGCAAATTATTGCTAAAAAAATTGTAATTACACGCCCCTGTAAAACAGGGGCTGAAAAATTGGGCCTTAGCCACTGGTGGCGGCACCCATAAACAAAAATGATCTTCCAAGCTATCATCATCAATCGTATCATTGAGGACTCGGAGGAGGAGGATAGCCAGTCAACATAACAGCACAGGCACTCAGCATCAGCATCAGTCTTGAAGGGATGTGACATGTTAAAATCAATTAGTCTGTTATATCAGCATCAGGTGTGTGGTAGCTGGTGGTGATCCAAGACTGGTTCATCTTGATGAAAGTCAGTCGATCAACCGAGTCGGTGGACAGGCGCACCCTGTGATCCGTGACAAATCCTCCAGCAGCACTGAATGTGCGTTCCGAAAGAACGCTGGATGCAGGACAGGCCAGTAGCTCAATTGCATACTGTGCAAGCTCTGGCCAGTGATCCATCCTCAAGACCCAGTAAGCCAGAGGATTTTCGGTGGGGAAGGTGTCCAAGTCTGACCTTGCCCTTAGATATTCCTGCACCATGTTTATCAGACGCTGGCGATGGTTGCTGGAACCGATCATACTTTGGGGCTGCGGACTAAAGAATTGTCTGAACGCATCGGTCAGACGGCCACCTTCCCCACCGCTCCTTCTTTGACTGGCCGAAGCCTCAGCAACTCGTTGTCCAGGACCAGGAGTTTGTAACCTCCCAGTCTCTGGGAACGCGTTGCACAGACCTTTCTGCAAGGCCTCCCGGAGTTGTCTCATCCTCTGCTCCCTCTGCGATGGTAACATAAGGTCCGCAACCTTACCCTTGTACCGTGGATCAAGGAGAGTGGCCAGCCAGTAATGGTCCCTCTCCTTGATCCGAAGAATACGAGGATCCTTCCGCAGACTTTGCAGGATCAGGGAGGCCATGCAGCGTAGGTTTGCTGAGGCATTCGCTCCAGAGTCCTCTGGGTCACTAAGGACGACATGATCCGCAGCCACCTCCTCCCAGCCACGTACAAGTCCACTGGTTTCTTGGGACTGTAAATCATCCCTAAAAGACTGCTGCTGATGATGCTGAGTGCCAGCCTCCACCTCCATGCTGACACAATCCTCCTCCTCCTCCTCCTCCTCCTCTTCCTGTGCGATGGGTGGGACAGAAGGAACACTGTCTGGGTAAAGGGGGCCTTGAGAGGCAAGGAAGTCCTCCTCTTCCTGCCTCTGTTCTGCCTCAAGTGCCCTGTCCATTATTCCACGCAGCGTGTGCTCCAACAGGTGGACAAGAGGTACAGTGTCACTGATGCATGCACTGTCACTGCTCACCATCCTCGTGGCCTCCTCAAATGGTGCCAGGACAGTGCATGCATCCCTGATCATGCCCCACTGGCGTGGAGAAAAAAAAACAAGGTCCCCTGACCCTGTCCTGGTGCCGTAGTCGCACAGGTACTCATTGATGGCCCTCTGCTGCGTGTGCAGCCGCTGCAGCATGGCCAACGTTGAGTTCCACCTGGTGGGCATGTCACATATAAGGTGGTTCTTGGGCAGGTTCAACTCCTTTTGCAGCTCAGCCAGGCGAGCACTGGCATTATAAGATCTGCGGAAATGCACACAGACTTTCCTGGCCTGCCTCAGGACATCCTGTAAGCCCGGGTACCTGCCCAAGAACCGCTGCACCACCAGGTTAAGGACGTGAGCCACACAGGGCACATGGGTCAGTTGTCCCTGTCGGAGGGCGGAGAGGAGGTTGGTGCCATTGTCGCAAACCACCATTCCTGGCTTAAGCTGGCGTGGCGTCAACCACCTCTCGGCCTGGCCCTGCAGAGCAGACAGGACCTCTGCCCCAGTGTGGCTTCTGTCCCCCAAACACACCAGCGCAAGCACGGCATGGCATCTTTTTGCCTGCGTACTTGCGTAGCCCCGTGAACGGCTACGGAGCACCGCTGGTTCATAGGACAAACCACAGGAAGAGGCCATGGAGGAAGAAGAAGAGGAGGGGGTGGAGGAGAGAGGTGTGTCACAACCAGTAGTAGCATTTTGGAGGCGTGGCGGTGGAACAACCTCCAACACTACTGCACCTTGTCCTGCATCCTTCCCAGCTGCCAAAAGAGTGACCCAATGGGCCGTGAAAGAAAGGTAACGTCCCTGTCCATGCCTGCTGGACCATGAGTCAGCGGTAATATGCACCTTACCGCTGACCGCCCTGTCCAGCGAGGCCAAGACATTGCCTTCCACATGCCGGTAGAGAGCCGGAATAGCCTTCCGTGAGAAAAAGTGGCGTTTGGGAACCTGCCACTGAGGAACCGCACATTGCACAAACTCACGGAAGGGGGCCGAGTCTACCAACTGAAAAGGCAGCAGTTGAAGCGCTAGCAATTTAGCCAAGCTAGCATTCAACCGCTGGGCATGTGGATGGCTGGGAGTAAACTTCTTTCGACGGTCCAGCAGCTGGGGCAGGGAAATTTGCCTGCTAGAATCGGACGTCGGTGTACTGCTAGCAGAGTGGCCGCAAGTACTTGGCTGTGACACACCTAATTCTACACCTTCATTCCTCTCAGTGCATGTTTCAGAGAGGACTGAAGTTATAGTGGGGTTGGAGATCCCAGCTGATGCGGTGCAAGGAGAGGTCCGCTTTGTTCTTTGGTGTGGGTCTTTGAGGTAGGCTTGCCAACGAGCTGCATGGCAGGTCAACATATGTCTGGTCAGGCATGTGGTACCCAAGCGGCTGATGTTTTGGCCACGCGATATACGCTTGAGACATATGTTGCAAACAGCAGCTGTGCGATCTGATGCACTAGCCTCAAAAAAGGCCCACACCAAGGAACTTTTTGAATGACGGGCAGAGGCAGCGCCCTGCACAGGCGGAGCTCTGCGGTGTGATTCCGTCGGTGTACTGCCCTTACGCTGGCCACCAAAGGGCATCCTGCCTCGTTGGAGATGTGCCTCCTCCTCATCCTCCTCCTCCTCCTCTCTACTATTAGGCACCCATGTGGAGTCAGTGACCTCATCATCCCCTCCCTCCTCATCACTGGAGCCAATCTGGCAGTATGCTGCAGCTGCTGGAACATGACTGCCAGATTGGTGTCCTTCTTGAGCATCCCCTCTGTCTGCTCTCACGCTACTGCCTTCCTGTAGCTGGGTTTCATCATCAGACCCTTCGAAACGCTGGGCATCCTCCTGGAGCATGTACCCAACACTGTGCTCAAACAGTTCGGGGGACTCCTCAGGAGGAGGACATGGTGGGTCTAGGGAAGGAGTGACTGATGATGAGTCTGACATTGATACCAGGGAAGAGGACGCTTTGGCAGCTGCTTTGCCAGTACCCTGAGCCTGGGTGAGAGAGGATGAGGAGGAGGAGGAGGGCTTGGTCATCCACTCTACCAAGTCTTCGGCATGATGTGGCTCAACATGTCCAGCTGCCGAAAAGAAGGACAAGCGTGTCCCATGGCCATGTGCTGATGACAATGCACCGCGTCCACGACCAGCACTGTTGCCCCCAGACACAGAGCCTGCTTGCCCTCTTTTATTGCCTCCTGACTGTCTGCCTCTCCTTGTTTGCCTTCCAGACATTCTAATAGATGGCCTGCAGGGAGATGGGAAAAAAGCAATAAGGGCTACCTTCAGGTGTCCTTCTCTGTCCCTTTACTTAAGGATTTCTAAATATGGTTGAGGATGATTGCTTTTGCACAGAATAGCACAACGACAATTTCCCTGACTGTCCAAAAAACAAGGATTTCAAAGATGGTTGATGAGGAATGCTTTAGCACACTATAGCACAAGGAGAATTCCCCTCACTTTCCTTCTTTGTCCCTAGAAACAAGGATTCGCACAGTGAAAGAAACTGACACTCTCCCTACCTAGAGTTTTCTGTCCCTAGAAAAAATGTTTTTTTAAAGCACACTATAGCACAAGGAGAATTCACTCACTGTCCTTCCCTGTCCCTAGAAACAAGGATTCGCACAGTGAAAGAAACTGACACTCTCCCTACCTAGAGTTTTCTGTCCCTAGAAAAAATGTTTTTTTAAAGCACACTATAGCACAAGGAGAATTCCCCTCACTTTCCTTCTTTGTCCCTAGAAACAAGGATTCGCACAGTGAAAGAAACTGACACTCTCCCTACCTAGAGTTTTCTGTCCCTAGAAAAAATGTTTTTTTAAAGCACACTATAGCACAAGGAGAATTCACTCACTGTCCTTCCCTGTCCCTAGAAACAAGGATTCGCACAGTGAAAGAAACTGACACTCTCCCTACCTAGAGTTTTCTGTCCCTAGAAAAAATGTTTTTTTAAAGCACACTATAGCACAAGGAGAATTCCCCTCACTTTCCTTCTTTGTCCCTAGAAACAAGGATTCGCACAGTGAAAGAAACTGACACTCTCCCTACCTAGAGTTTTCTGTCCCTAGAAAAAATGTTTTTTTAAAGCACACTATAGCACAAGGAGAATTCACTCACTGTCCTTCCCTGTCCCTAGAAACAAGGATTCGCACAGTGAAAGAAACTGACACTCTCCCTACCTAGAGTTTTCTGTCCCTAGAAAAAATGTTTTTTTAAAGCACACTATAGCACAAGGAGAATTCCCCTCACTTTCCTTCTTTGTCCCTAGAAACAAGGATTCGCACAGTGAAAGAAACTGACACTCTCCCTACCTAGAGTTTTCTGTCCCTAGAAAAAATGTTTTTTTAAAGCACACTATAGCACAAGGAGAATTCACTCACTGTCCTTCCCTGTCCCTAGAAACAAGGATTCGCACAGTGAAAGAAACTGACACTCTCCCTACCTAGAGTTTTCTGTCCCTAGAAAAAATGTTTTTTTAAAGCACACTATAGCACAAGGAGAATTCCCCTCACTTTCCTTCTTTGTCCCTAGAAACAAGGATTCGCACAGTAAAAGACACTGACACTCTCCCTACCTAGAGTTTTCTGTCCCTAGAAAAAATGTTTTTTTAAAGCACACTATAGCACAAGGAGAATTCACTCACTGTCCTTCCCTGTCCCTAGAAACAAGGATTCGCACAGTGAAAGAAACTGACACTCTCCCTACCTAGAGTTTTCTGTCCCTAGAAAAAATGTTTTTTTAAAGCACACTATAGCACAAGGAGAATTCCCCTCACTTTCCTTCTTTGTCCCTAGAAACAAGGATTCGCACAGTGAAAGAAACTGACACTCTCCCTACCTAGAGTTTTCTGTCCCTAGAAAAAATGTTTTTTTAAAGCACACTATAGCACAAGGAGAATTCACTCACTGTCCTTCCCTGTCCCTAGAAACAAGGATTCGCACAGTGAAAGAAACTGACACTCTCCCTACCTAGAGTTTTCTGTCCCTAGAAAACATGTTTTTTTAAAGCACACTATAGCACAAGGAGAATTCCCCTCACTTTCCTTCTTTGTCCCTAGAAACAAGGATTCGCACAGTAAAACACACTGACACTCTCCCTACCTATCCTTCTCTTTCCCTAAACTAAAGGAATCCAGGTTAAGCAAGAAAGAAATAAATGTCACTGTCCCTGCCTATGCTTCTCTTTCCCTGCTCCGGAACACACTACACTAGGCCGCCGTGCTGGCGGCCTTTTATAGTGTGGGGCGTGTACTAAACACCCTCAGCAATAATTGGCCACAGGCATCCTGCCTGTGGCCAATCATTGCTCTCCTCGCTGCCGGCGCTGTGATTGGCCAAGCATGCGGGGTCACAGTGCATGCTTGGCCAATCACAGCGCCTGGATGACACTGCGATGGCGTAGTGCATTGTGGGCCGTTCGCGTCACTCGAATTTGGCGCGAACGGCCCAAATCGTTCGATCTTCGTCGAACGATCGAACAGCCGATGTTCGAGTCGAACGTATGTTCGACTCGAACACGAAGCTCATCCCTAGTTCTAATAGATATAGCATTGTAACATTTTCCTAAATAAAAAAATAAAATAAACAAAGCATAACCTAATATAATGTGCCCCAGTCCATGGCACCTAGTGTGGATTCTGGCTGCGCTCTCCTTCTTTAGCTATCTCCATCTATGACACCTGAAAGTTTTTCCCAACACCAAACATTTTATGATGATGAAAAAAGTTGCGCTAAATGTGAACGTGACACCTGAAGTGACAAACAAAACCAAAAAAAATTGATTTGCACGAGTGATCAAATAATGTGATAGATATAAACATATAATCAATGAGCACAGCGGCTCACACAGTGAATAAACCACCAAAATAATGACATATATTGCAATAATCACATACACCTGAAAAACCTGTGATTATAGGAGATCACTAGTAATCAATTAAATCAATAGACAATTGATAGTGTCCATAAAAAGAAAAATCCAAAATCAAAGTTCATGTAGATGCATTGAAAATAATCCTCCACCGTGACAACTGAAGTCCAAACTGGATGTGCACCAAGAACGGGTGATATATAGGACAGCCTTCACCAATGTAAATACTGCCTCTTACCGCAAGACATGGATCCCTTATCACAGGGGATCAAAGAACGCCTATGGCTTTTCCCCAGCCAGGGGTATATGGCATGCAGCATCCAACTACCAGGATAGCGTCTCAACCGGGAGGTCAACAGCTCAGGATAGTAGAAACCACGGTCCCTGCAAATGGCGGAGACCAAGTAAAGATGAATTTCTATGACAGTCCTTTAGCTTACATTCTGTGTTCTCTTAGCAGGAATTCATTGTTCTATCTCTGCACATGTCTGTCTCTCCACACACTTACCCACGTCCATGCTATCCTGGTAGTTGGACGCTGCATGCCATATACCCCTGGCTGGAGAAAAGCCATAGGCGTTCTTCGATCCCCCGTTCTTGACTCGAGTATAAGCCTAGGGTGTCCATCTGCATGCCTCACTGTGCCACACTTTGCCTCACTGTGTCCATGTGCATGCCTCACTGTGCCTCACTGTGTCCATGCCTCACTGTGCTTTACTGTGCCCATGGCTCACTGTGTCTATGCCTCACTGTGTCCATGCCTCACTGTGCCCATGCCTCACTGTCACTGTGCCCATGCCTCACTGTGTCCATGCCTCAATGTGTGGGGCTACATGTGTGGTAAGTTTGGGGTCCAGGGGACCTAGGGTCGGCTGGTACCGGGTCCCCAAAATCACCAGAGAAATTACAGTTTAACATGGGAGTCTATGGAAGGGGTGCCCAGCTTTGAAAAATCGTTGCTCACTGGCTGTAGGTTCCTCAGACAACAAACTTTTCACACTTGTAGAGGAAGAGTGGGGCTACATGTGTGCCAAGGTTGGGGTCCAGGGGACCTACGGCTGGCCAGGATCAGGTGCACAAATTTGAAGATGGACACAGACTCGAGTATAAGCCGAGGGGGGCATTTTCAGCACAAAAAATGTGCTGAAAAGCTCGGCTTATACTCGAGTATATACGGTATGTTATTTCTTATGGAGGGTGTAATATCAATTTAAATTACACAACATACAGTTCAACATTTAACATGCCTTTGCCAATATTTATATCCATTGGAACAATCAACTCCCATCAAATCAACACATTGAGACCATAACGGCTCCATTCTGCCAATATCTGCCCACCATTATAACAATCCAGGTTTATTCAGTAAGGCAGCACAAAGATCAGTCATAATACAAAGTAAAGACATTATTTAAAGGCTAATCTAATTGATTACTGCAATTTACATGTCATCATCACTGAAAAAGACCACATACTTTAGGACCACAACATTATATACATTAATCTGCATCATTTTAGAGGTCCAGGTCCATGATACTATGAATGCACATTTTAGCTATACATTAAATATATTACATAAAGTAGGTTTTCACTGTTCTGTATTCACTACTAGATTCTCCTATCTTTTTACAGATCAAGATTTCTACAGATTTTATTATATTTAAAAAATAGTTGTACCCTATGTTTTAAAATACATGGCAGGCATTACAGTGCTCACTCGCAGATTGTGACCTTGCAATACTCGCTTTCAGATCGGGACCCTGCAATACTCACTTGCAGATTGGGACCCTGCAATACTCACTTGCGCATTTGGAAACTTCTATTTCTAACATTCGGCTTAGCAATACTAAGGAACAAGAGATGCTGCATTTCCCTACTGTGTCTAAAGTTTACTATAGGAAAAACAATAAAAAGGCAATAAACTAAAACAGAGCCAAACCTCTAACCAATAAGATAGTTAGATACAGAAGCAGCACATGACATTTTTTTTCTGGTCACCATGTTCACCATGTGATGACCAAGCTTTTGTACCAGATAACCATGTGACCTTCCATCATTCAGAGCCCTTGTGAGTTGGCATGTCCAATCCAATCTTTAATTTTACAGCTGTAAGATATGGTCTGACTTCACAAGATCATTTTATCCAGACATAACAAGCAAACACTACTTTCTCACTTGAGTTTGTTATACAGGTTGTGCCCAGAATAAACTTCCTAGAACTAACAATCTAGGCTTTTATGGATATCATATAAGTGTGACATTTTTCTTTATGCTTGAGAATCTAAAATGTTCCTTCTATTCTGTTTTTAAAAATGCACTCCAAGTCAAGTTTAGTGCTGTTTTTCATGCTTCTATGCTAATAGTAATTACTGTTTGGCATGTTAAATAAAAAAAAAATTCCATGGCTGGATGCTGGAATTCTTGTAGCAGACACCCACCCAGAAAAATCTGCTGTGGGCTGTGCACAGATAAAGTTGACCATTTTATAAAGGTAACTGGTTCCTCTGTAAATACTATCAGGCTCTTTTACCTCATATTGCACTGTTGAGAGATATCCCTATAGGGTTTAATGTGAAGCATTCACTTATGTTTGCTCAAAGTGAACCTGTACTCCATTTTAATTTTTTTAAATCAAATGTCCCATCTAACAGCAGACATTGTAGGATGCCCGATACTACTGATATTTGCAAAATAAAACACTTATGCGGCGTACACACGATCGTTTTTCATGCCGTTAAAAATGCCATTTTTTAAAATGGCCATTAAAACCGATCGTGTGTATGCTCCAGGGCATTTTTAATGGCGTGAAAAACGGCCATTAAAAATTTCGAACATGCTCTATTTTTTCACGTCGTTTTTCATGTCGTTTTTTTTACCGACGTGAAAAACGATAGTGTGTATGCTTTTACGAGGGGAAAAAAAATGCGCATTCTCAGAATCAAGTATGAGACGGGAGCGCTCGTTCTGGTAAAACTAGCGTTCGTAATGGAGATAGCACATTCGTCACGCTGTAATGGACTGAAAAGCACGAGGCTGAAAAGCGCGAATCGCCGCTCAACAAAGTTTACTAACATGAAGGGTGGCGCCATTCGAATGGAACTTCCCCTTTATAGTGCCGTCGTACGTGTTGTACGTCACTGTGCTTTGCTCGAGCGTTTTTTTTAATGATCGTGTGGATGCAAGACAGGCTTGAGAGGAAACATGAAAAAAAATGACGAGAAAAACTTTGGTTAAAAGAATGGCATGAAAAACGATCGTGCGTACGCCGCATTAGACTGTAACTACATTGTTACTTCCCCTGATGCCATTGCAAACCTCCACCAGCTACCACCATCAAAGGGGATATCTGTTTGGATAGTCTAAGGGCAGTTGGCAGGGCTTAGCTATGAAGTCAGAAAAGTGGTGGCATTTGGTTGTCAGTGCTTGAAAGTGGACCTTTACTCAAAAGTGAACGTTCTGCTCATCCTCCTTCTCTGCCCCACGTCAAATAGTTCTGCAGTGGGTTTTTTTTTTTTTTTTTTTGGAGAACAGGGACATTTTTTTGGACAGGTACCTGATCCCATTTCCCCCCCAATTTGCCTAGGAAAAGATGACATCAGTTTTGCCCCCCCCCCACCTCTGCCTGAAGACTCCTGGGACAGGAGTCTTACAGCACTGTGGGATCTCGCATTATGGTCCTACATCAAAGATGGTGATGCCGGGGAATCGAAACCCAGCGAAGAATTAGCCCTACAGAAAACAGTGCTGAACTCCATGGGCTGGTAAGTACCCAATTGTTAAAAGTTAGCAGCTACAGTTTTTGGAGCTGCTGACTTAATTTTTTTAAAAAAAACGTCAGCATACCAAGATATCTTGGACAATTTCATGCTCCCAACATTGTGGGAACAGTTTCGGGATGTCCCCTTCCTGCTCCAACATGACTGCGCACCAGTGCACAAAGCAAGGTCCATTAAGACATGGATGAGTTTGGGGTGGAGGAACTTGACTCCTGACTTCAACCCGATAGAACACCTTTGGCATGAATTTGAGCGGAGAGTGCAAGCCAGGCCTTCTTTTCCGACATCAGTGCCTAACCGTACAAATGCACTTCTGGAAGAATGGTCAAACATTCCCATAGACACACTCCTAAACCTTGTGGACAGCCTTCCAGCTGAAGCTGTTACATTTGTAAAGGGTGGGCCAACTCAATATTGAACCCTATGGACTAAGACTGGGATGCCATTAAAATTCATGTGCATGTAATAGTAGGTGCCCTAATACTTTTGGTAATATAGTGTATTTCCAGAATTATGTTGATCTGCTTGATTTTGTGCCGTCCTCACATTTGATTACTGTATTTTCCGCACCATAAGACACACTTTTTCCCCCCAGAAATATGGGGGAAATAGTCTCTGTGTCTTATGGAGCGAATGTATGCTAGGCAGCACTCCACCCGTCACCGCCCACCGCCACTGGCAACGCCCCCCGCCGCCACAGCTGAAAGAGAGGCAAGAGAGCGGAGGACAGACATCTGAAGCACCTGTGAGCACCGGCCAAACTCCCGGCTGGGCCTGTCATTGTTGCTGAGACAGAAGACAGAGCATTCGGCCGATCGGGCTGCTCTGTCTTCTGTCAGGAGGATGGAATAATATGAGGTAAGGCTGTGTTAGGCCACTAGTAAGAATGTGTTTATGGCAATGGTCAGGCTGCATTTATGGAAATGGTCAGGCTGTGTTTATGGCAATGGTCAGGCTGTGTTTATGGCAATGGTCAGGCTGCATTTATGGCAATGGTCAGGCTGCATTTATGGCAGTGGTCAGGCTGTGTTTATGGCAATGGTCAGGCTGTGTTTATTGCAATGGTGAGGTTGCATTTATGGCAATGGTCAGTCTGCATTTATTTGGCACTGGTCAGGCTGCATTTCATGGGCACTGGTAAATATTTTAGGACACCATTTGGTTCAGAATATTTTTTTTCTTGTTTTCCTCTTAAACCTAGGTGCGTCTTATGGTCAGGTGCGTCTTATGGAGCGAAATACGGTAACTGTTGAAGTGAGTTAGAACTGATGTTTGTTACACTTTTTAAATGTTAACTGTTCAATTAAATTTGTAGTTAACTGTTAATCAATGTTGTTTATAGGGTTAAGTGTCAAATGTCATGCCAGGAGTAGACTGCAAGGTTGTCATTTTAACCTCAGATTAGTATCTTTTATGTCCTGGCAGGCTCGTGTTAAATGGTAATGAATGAATCTTTTCCATACTTAAAACAGAAACATGTTGCCAGTGGAAAGCTTAGGCAACTATAGCCTCTAACAGCTGGGATATTAATAGTGCCTAATATGACATTCATAGACCAAGACTTTTTATCAGCATAATCAGTTGAATAGAATTTATTCGAAGCCATGACAAAGACAAGAACGTTTTTACTAAGCAGAAACAAATGAGACATATGTTGAGTTTATTGTGTATCTGACAAATGTGGTGTAGTCTGATCTCAATGGATGTTGATCTGCACATGGTTTAGGAAAGAGACAACTCTCTGACACTGAAAGACGACCGGTTTTGCTGGTGGCACAATTATGGCCAGCGTATCTGTGCTACGCCCTACCATACACTAGGACAAAACTGAATAATGTGCCTCCAAGAATTATTCTGTAACTTCAGCTGTTCACTTTTTTTATAACCCACAAACCTCTCATTATACCCCATGCATTACTTGAATTTACACATTTCTTTCTGAATATCCTTAAATTGCACAGAAATTGATTTCAATATTGGCTAATGATAAACTAAAGTGTTGCTTTCTATCTTAAAACTTTTTTTTCCAGCAGAGAGGAAAAAAATATATAAGAAGCAATCCTTGAAAAATTATTCTGTCAAGTGTAGCGGGGTCTCTAAATTTAGGTGGGGTACACCTGGGTGGTAGTGTGGTCCAGGTGTGTAAATTATGGGAGTAATTGGACCATTTGTATTCGTGGAGGATTGGGCAGTGTAATAATCTCCTTGGCCTGTGGGTGGCAGGTGTCCGCCGGCTCGAGGTAGATTTGCCGCCATAGTGCTGTCCTTTTTGTCCCTTCTCGGAGATGGTACGGCGAGGGCGGGGAACCTGCCGTGGCGTCATTGGAGGGGATAAAAGGGGGAGACGCCCTGGTCACGAGGTCTTGCTCTTTTGGAGGTCCTTCATCACGCGCCCAGGCACTTTAGGTCTGGGTGCAGGCGGTTCTGGATTCCGGCTCGGGTGCCCTAGGCCTGACCGGAATGGAGTTGGAGTCCATCCCAGGCACCTTCAGCCTGGGGTGAGGTACTAAACCAGGAGGCCTGGGGCCCAGTGACTTCGACTGGGTCCCGCGAGGGTGGAGAAGTCCGAGGGTCCCTGAAGTGGATGGTGCCCATGTCTGAGGTGAGGAGGCCGGGGAGGTTACCCATTCGGAGAATCTGGAGCAGCATCAACCCAGTGACGGATGGGCCTCCGGTAACTCCCTTGGAGGGACATCTTCCCCTGACAGGGACCACAACGCAACAAAGGTACTCCTATCTACGTTCTCTTGAGTCGCTGGTAGAGACTCTCAAGTTCTAAGTTCTCTCTAGTCAAGGCTATAGTAACCGCTGGTGAAATCACAGTGGTTTAGCTGACAATCAGGATAGTGCCTCGACCTGCTCATTCCCCTGTATCAAACTGTTATTGAGTCCCAACCAGTTGGCTACTGAAGCACTGTTTATTGTGAGTTATGCAATAAAACAAGAGTTGGACTGTGATCGGTGTTTGGAACTCTGGTTAATGGGAGCAAAGGAAAGTGTTGGCACAGCAGGACTTAATCCTTGACAGAAACACACAGGCTCGAGGAAATATCTGGTACTGGCCTTCACCTCACCCACAGCTATGGGGAGGACATGGGCCGTAGCGCATCTCACCCTGTCATGTGTGATACCCCTAGAAGAAAGAGATGGGGTGAGGTCGCTTCACGTGGGGGCTTGTGAGTCCGGGATGATGTGTGTTTTGACTTTGGAAGTAAGAATGGCTGTGTCTGGACTTTGCTGCCCGGAGGAGTTTCGAGCAGGTCGGCCATGTGATCGGCCAAAGTGCATCCCTGCTCAAAGTCGTGGAAATGACCCTAAGACGGGAAAGGCCCATGCGAAGGAGCGAGAAGAGGGAGAAGTCCAGCCGTGTGACGTACTACATGTGGGGGCTTTTACTGCACTGCGCCATGAGGCACCCCGTGACTACACAGTTTGTGGGCGGAGTTTGATGGAAGCCCGCGAAAACGTGCAAGTCGTGGGAGGAGTCTGGCCATGTGGAGGAACTCACGTGGAGACTTTGGCGCGTGGTCAGTGCGTGATGGAGCAGCAGACAGTCGGGATGGCCTCAAGCTCCCCGTGGATTCCGGTTCCCTACCCCACGAAGATGACTACCTTTGCTGCTCCCCTTACAGACACGGGGATAAGACTCAGGCCCCGAGGACAGTTGGCTCTGTACACCTGCAGAGACACGGAGGCCCTCGGCGTGATCTGTCCTGGATGTTCGGGACTGGTGGTCCACCTGAAGCCATTCGGGCGTTGCGAGGCATGCAAAGAGTTCTTGTTCGAGGTGGAGCCATCCACAGTAAGGCCCCGGGCCCTTCGCCTCAACAGCCTCACAGGTACCGCTACTCCAGAAGGGGAGATCCAGGCCTTTGCGGAGGTTCCCGTACGCACTGACCGGGGCGATGTGATTGCCCAATCAGAGACTGAGAAAGAAAAATCCGAGGATGCTGCTTCGGTCACCACAGATTCTCTGCTCCCACCTCCAAAGAGGAAAGTCGGCCTGGTGCAGGCCTCCTATGGTCGTGGAAGAGCTTCACCCCATCGCTTGCCTGGCCTGGATGTATCCGGTTGGAAGAGTCCTGGACATCCCTGTTCTACAAAAGGTCAAGGTGAGCCAGGGGCTGGGACTGTGGTGGTGGTTGGAGGTGTTGGGGGTCCACAGTCGGTGGAGCCCGCTAGGGAGGGTAGTTCCACGTCTACTAGAGACTACCTTCCCACAGAGATGTATGACACCTCCGACCTAGAGTCGCTGTCGGATTGTGGAGATGACGGTGAGATCGATGAACTGTTTCACCAGAAGGGCTGGGACAAACGCCCATTACCTATGCTACGTGCACCCCAAGATTCGCATATGTCCATAGGAGATAGCACGCTCCGGGCGGAGGCCCCAGAGTCTACGAGGAAGCCTAGTCCTCCAGTTGCTCTTCCACAGTCCACAGCATCACCCGTTTTGTTGGCGGGGAAACAACGAGCATCACTACGGGCACCGAAAAAAAAGCCATCAGAGGTAGTGAAAGTACCTCGGCACCCAGAGGCCATTGTTCAACCAGGAGAAGGTGAGCGGGCCACAATGCCTCCTTTGGCCCGATTGCAACGACTCTTTTCTCAGAGGGTCGCTCACAAGTACGGATGGGAATATCCTTGCTTGCCCAGGGACTTGCTGTTTGAGGTTAAAGTTCTGCGACAGCGGTGGTATGATGAGTTCGTTTGGGAGAAACTTAAAGTGCCTCATGCCCGGCGATACTTGTCCTGTTCGCCACCTGTGTCGAAAAAGTTTAGAGACTGCAGAGCAGACTGGATGTGGGGCCGCCATATCCACGCAGACAGGGTGCGCATCTGCAGGAAAGATGGAGAGGACGCTGACTATTCGATTGAGGTTTTCAATAAACATCTGAAGCCCTTGTTCTTGCCTGACCCGAAGTTTTACTTGTGAGAAGAGACTCACTTGTTTTTTTTCTGTAGCAACTTTCTGGAAGTGTTCTTGCCGGAGCATTGAACTGTACCCTAGTTTTTTATTTGGGTTTTTGTTTTTTTTCTACTCTTTGGGGGAATGAGAAATGTTCATTTGTTCTCTCGTCTTTCACAATTTAAAGACAGAGACTTTGGGGGTAGAATCAGAGTAGGGACGCAGGAAGACTGAAGATTTCACCAAGTGTCATCACGTGGCATCGTCACCAGGTGGCGGTGTTGCGCAACGGCTGTTGTTTGTACATTTGCATCACTTTACTCATTGGAGCGAATGGGTCTCTCGGCTGATAGACCCATTCATTCCAAATTAACACAGAATGTCAGGATGTGGCTTTTCTTGTGTGTTGTGTTTTTTTTCCCCCTTCTGCAGCAGATTCGTCTGTCAAGACTTCTGAGCATGGGGTGGTTCTTAGATAGTAAAGGGAGGGATTGTATATGTGTACATGCTTAGAGGGTTTTATGAAAAGTTTATTGTTTTATGTTCCCCTCCCCTTTGAGCAGGTCTTGGCATGGTTAAGGTTCAAATTTTTAGGGATAGCCTCTGGGGTCAGGCTTATGTCACCACTCTATGGGAGACATGGGTTTGCACCAGACGCTGGGGACCTTCGTCAAATCACAGGGGGGAGTATGTAGCGGGGTCTCTAAATTTAGGTGGGGTACACCTGGGTGGTAGTGTGGTCCAGGTGTGTAAATTATGGGAGTAATTGGACCATTTGTATTCGTGGAGGATTGGGCGGTGTAATAATTTCCTTGGCCTGTGGGTGGCAGGTGTCCGCCGGCTCGAGGTAGATTTGCCGCCATAGTGCTGTCCTTTTTGTCCCTTCTCGGAGATGGTACGGCGAGGGCAGGGAACCTGCCGTGGCGTCATTGGAGGGGATAAAAGGGGGAGACGCCCTGGTCACGAGGTCTTGCTCTTTTGGAGGTCCTTCATCACGCGCCCAGGCACCTTAGGTCTGGGTGCGGGCGGTTCTGGATTCCTGCTCGGGTGCCCTAGGCCTGACCGGAATGGAGTTGGAGTCCATCCCAGGCACCTTCAGCCTGGGGTGAGGTACTAAACCAGGAGGCCTGGGGCCCAGTGACTTCAAATAGGTCCCGCGAGGGTGGAGAAGTCCGAGGGTCCCTGAAGTGGATGGGGCCCATGTCTGAGGTGAGGAGGCCGGGGAGGTTACCCATTCGGAGAATCTGGAGCAGCATCAACCCAGTGACGGATGGGCCTCTGGTAACTACCTTGGAGGGACATCTTCCCCTGACAGGGGCCACAACACAACAAAGGTACTCCTATCTACGTTCTCTTGAGTCGCTGGTAGAGACTCTCAAGTTCTAAGTTCTCTCTAGCCTAGGCTATAGTAACCGCTGGTGAAATCACAGTGGTTAACTGACAATCAGGATAGTGCCTCAACCTGCTCATTCCCCTGTATCAAACTGTTATTGAGTCCCAACCAGTTGGCTACTGAAGCACTGTTTATTGTGAGTTATGCAATAAAACAAGAGTTGGACTGTGATCAGTGTGTGGAACACTGGTTAATGGGAGCAAAGGAAAGTGTTGGCACAGCAGGACTTAATCCTTGACAGAAACACACAGGCCCGAGGAAATATCTGGTACTGGCCTTCACCTCACCCACAGCTATGGGGGAGGCCATGGGCCGTAGCGCATCTCACCCTGTCGTGTGTGATACCCCCTAGAAGAAAAGATGGGGTGAGGTCGCTACACAAGTATCATACAGTCTGCATCATACAGTCTGCAACAGCAACTCTAACCTCTTGTGTTGTTCTGTAATGAAACTAGACTATCATTAATGATGTGAATAATTATTAAAGTATAAATTCAGAATTTTTCATTAGTACCTGCTCAGGCAGTCACAGATATCTCTGAGCGCCATCCTAGTTTTAGGTCAATTGAAATATTGCTGAACAATAAAATCAGACCATTACTACAACATATTGACATATTTTCTAGGGACATTTTATTTTTGAGCTGTAGTTTATATTTGAGATACTAATTACTGACACAAAGAGGTGACAAGCCAAAGTTACTGTATGTCCCAATCAGTGAATGGAGATAATATTAAAGAGAATAATAAAGAGAATGATAATATAGTTAGGCACTTAAAGCTGTAATCTGGGTATGATTTTTATAGCATAGTTACATTGGTCCAATTTGGACCATTGTAACGATTACTATCTGATACCTAACCAATCTCTGTGTATGCTGTAAATCACTGTAGTAGTTGCCACTACTACAGTGAGTGTAGCAGTCTTCTATGTCCAGTGCTGAGCAGCTGCAATTCTGCATAGTGACCACAGGGGGTTGCCTTCATGCACTGCCACCATTCAGAGGAAGCCTTGTATTTTTTTTTTCAATAAATACAAAGTTTTCTCTAATTGGCGAGGTGAGGAGGCAGGCTGTTGATATAATCTTCACCTCATCCAATCAGAGAATGACTGACTGAATGTGATACAATTCAGGGAAAACAGTCTAGAAATGCTTAAAGGGGTTGTAAAGGTATTTTTTTTTTTTTTTAAATAACAAACATGTTATACTTACCTCCACTGTGCAGCTCGTTTTGCACAGAGTGGCCCCGAATCTGGTCTTCTGGGGTCCCTCGGCGGCTGTCTTGGCTCCTCCCCGCAAGAACTAACCCACTTCATGCAAGCTCTCTCCTATGGGGGTTAGTTCTTGCGGCCTCGCTCCCGTGATACAGCCGGCGGCCATAGCCGCCGACTGTATCACTTGGCCCCACCCCCCGGCACGCTGCATCATTGGATGTGATTGACAGAAGCGCAAGCCAATGGCTGCGCTGCTTTCAATCAACCAATGAATGAGCCGAGAAGCCCGGCCGAGAAGCCAGCGCGTTCACGGCGTGGGACTTTCAAGGGGGCAGGTAAGTAAACCGGGGGGCTGGGGGGGGGCGCTAATCCTTGGATGTTTTTTCACCTTAATGCATAGAATGCATTAAGGTGAAAAAACGTGTGCCTTTACAACCCCTTTAATATATATAAGAATATCTTATTGATTAAAAGAGCATAATGTGCAGATAGCTGTGTGCCACCTCAGGCAGCTCTGCTGCCCTAAATCATGGTCTAGGTTCCCTCCCGATACAGAAATCTGACTATATACGGTATATATTAAATTAAATAAGTGATCATAAAACTTTGTTTTTATTTTAACATTAGCAAAACAAATAATTTTATATATATATATATATATATATATATATATATATATATATATAAAAATGCAATTTATTACAGTAGATGAAAACTCTAACTAAATGGCACTTAGTTTGCTAAAACACAGAGGTGCTGATTTACAAAACGTTTGCGCCATGAGTATCGGCGCATCTGCATGCGCAATGGCTGTTTTGGTATTTACAAAACATTAGCGCCTGTAGCGCAGCCCTATTTGCCATTTACTATAGTGTTGTCGGCGGACGGGAGGAGGCGCTCAGTGCGCCACTATGGACCTGGCGCACAGCATGTTAAACTCTAAATATAAAGAAGCTGGAAGTGAGAATATAATGGGGGTGATGTGGGGTGATGTGAGGAAGTGTAGTGACACCTGCCCAAATAACAAACATGCCCAAAATAGAGTGAGAAAGTAACTTTTTCAAAACCAGCCTGCTGCGCCGGCAAGTACGATTCGAACTGCGAGAGGTTTTTTTGAGCTCAGCGCGGGAATTTTCCTTGTTTTCTTGCGCCAAGACACTGCGCCGGCAAAATCTTAGTAAATGTCAAGTCACGTAAACGAATTTGCATAAGTTGAACCGGCGCAGCTCTGAACTTCCCAGTGCGCCTGCAAAATGACATTTCTAAAGAAAAAAAAAAGGCATTTAAAAGCACCCGCGGCTATAATAAATTGTCGGCTTCCGGCAATATAGAGAAAAGTCATTGAAAGTCTTTGATAACACAAAAAAAAAGCGTGGGGGTCCCCCCAAATTCCATTACCAGGCCCTTCAGGTCTGGAATGGATATTAATGGAAACCCCGCCGCAAATTTAAAAAAAAATGGCGTGCGGTTCCCCCTAAATATCCATACCAGGCCCTTCAGATCTGGCATGAATTTTCAGGGGAACTCCACCCCAAATTAAAAAAAAAATGGCGTGGAGTCCCCCCAAAAATCCACACCAGACCCTTATCCGAGCACGTAACCTGGGCAGCCGCAGGGGAAGAGGGGGGGGGACGAGAGAGCGCCCCCCCCCCCTCCTGAACCGTACCAGGCCACATGCCCTCAACATGGGGAGGATGTCCCCATGTTGATGGGGACAAGGGCCTCATCCCCACAACCCTTGCCCGGTGGTTGTGGGGGTCTGCGGGCGGGGGGCTTATCGGAATCTGGAAGCCCCCTTTAACAATGGGGACCCCCAGATCCCGCCCCCCCCTGTGTGAAATGGTAATGGGGTACAAATGTACCCCTACCATTTCACGAAGAAAGTGTCAAAATGTAAAAAATGACAAGAGCCGGTTTTAGACAATTCCTTTATTAATGTCTTCTCTTTCATCTTCTTCTTCCATCTTCTTCTTCCATCTTCTTCTTTTCTCCATTCGGGTTTCTTCCTCCATCTTTATCTTCATCTTCATCTTCCTTCTTCCTTCGGTCTTCTCGTCCGCATCTTGCTCCGGCGTCTTCCCTTCTTCTTTCTTCGGCCGCTCCGTTTGAAGTGGAGGTTCCCGCTGTGCGACGCTTCAGTTCTTCAGTTCTCCTCTGGGTCCGCTGCCACCTGGTGGCTCCGCCCCCTCTGACACCACGGAGAAAGTCCCAGTGAAATCCATGTGCGTCAGAGGGGGGCGGGGTCACCGGGTGGCAGCGGCTCCAGAGGAGAACTGAAGAACTGAAGCGTCGCACAGCGGGAACCTCCAATTCAAACGGAGCGGCCGAAGAAAGAAGAAGGGAAGACGCCGGAGCAAGATGCGGACGAGAAGACCGAAGGAAGAAGGAAGATGAAGATAAAGATGAAGATGAAGAACAAGATGGAGGAAGAAACCCGAATGGAGAACAGAAGAAGATGGAAGAAGAAGATGGAAGAAGAAGAAGATGGAAGAAGAAGATGGAAGAAAGGAAAAGACATTAATAAAGGAATTGTCAAAAACCGGCTCTTGTCATTTTTTACATTTTTGTCACTTTCTTTGTGAAATGGTAGGGGTACATTTGTACCCCATTACCTTTTCACACAGGGGGGGGGCGGGATCTGGGGGTCCCCTTTGTTAAAGGGGGCTTCCAGATTCCGATAAGCCCCCTGCCCGCAGACCCCCACAACCACCGGGCAAGGGTTGTGGGGATGAGGCCCTTGTCCCCATCAACATGGGGACATCCTCCCCATGTTGAGGGCATGTGGCCTGGTACGGTTCAGGAGGGAGGGGGGCCGCTCTCTCGTCCCCCCCTCTTTTCCTGTGGCCTGCCAGGTTGCGTGCTCGGATAAGGGTCTGGTGTGGATTTTTGGGGGTACTCCACGCCATTTTTTTTTAAATTTGGGGTGGAGTTCCCCTTAAAATCCATACCAGATCTGAAGGGCCTGGTATGGATATTTGGGGGAACCGCACGTATTTTTTTTTTTAATTTGCAGCAGAGTTCCCCTTAATATCCATTCCAGACCTGAAGGGCCTGGTAATTGAATTTGGGGGACCCCCACGCTTTTTTTTTGTGTTATCAAAGACTTTCAATGACTTTTATCTGTATTGACGGGAACCAGCAATTTATTACAGCCGCAAGTTCTTTTAAATGACTATTATTTTACTTTAGAAATGTCATTTTGCTCTCGAACTGTTATAAACATGGAAAAAATGCGCTACTTTACAGGCATTCTATAGACACCCCCCGGGTATGATATTTAGGGCCAGTTCACACCGGATGCAGTGCAGTGCGTTTTTTTGATGCATGAAAAACGCAAAGAAAGTTGATCACATTAATGCCAATGGCATAGGTCACACCACTGCAGTCCGTTCCAGTGCGTTTCATAAAGGAAAAAAAAAATTGGTCATGCTGCATTCTTTAGGTACAGAACTGTACTGGACCGCAGTAAAACACATCAAAAATGCAAGACGCACTGCAACACACTTGTCCTAAGTGAAAAGAGGGGGAAAAAACACTGGACTGCATCAAAAACGCATCAAAAATGCACTGGAACACACTTGTCCTTCTCTTTGGTTAATAAAAAAGAGGGGTGAAAAAAAAGCACTGGACTGCATCAAAAACGTAACAAAAATGCACTGGAACGTGTCAAAAATGCGCATGCAGAAAAGCACCTGGAACGCATCCAGACTGCGTTTCTATGGTGTGAACTAGGGCCAGTTCACACCATAGAAACGCAATCCGGATGTGTTCCAGGTGCTTTTCTGCATGCACATTTTTGATGCAATCCAGTGCATTTTTGTTACGTTTTTGATGCAGTCCAGTGCTTTTTTTTCACCCCTCTTTTTTTATTAACCAAAGAGAAGGACAAGTGTGTTCCAGTGCGTTTTTGGTGCATTTAGGTGTGTTCCTGTGCGTTTCAGTGCGTTTATGATGCGTTTTTCTGCATTCCAGTACAGTCCAGTACAGGTAAAATGCAGCATGTTCTACTTTTTTTGGGGAACTGGAACGCACTGGAACAAACACTGCCATTTAGAACCATATAACCAACTTTCCATGCATTTTTGATGCATAAAAACGCAATGGACTGCATGTGGTGTGAAATGGCCCTTAAGCAATTTGGCATATTTAAAGGCACTTCTCTTTGTTTTGTTTTTGGTGTTGTCCAAATTGGTGACATTGATATATGTCCCTTAGGGTGGGACCTGGGCCCCCATTTTAAGGCCAATAACTAGAAGAAAAGCCAGCCAAGTGGGGACTAGCAAAATTAACAAGTCAGTTCCCATAGACTGCAATGGTATTTGTTGGTAAGTGGGGGGGGGGGGGGTGATTGTCCCATCCCTAATTTTGTAGCATGCTGGATGATGTGCTTAATTTTGGATGGGGGGGGGGGGGGGGGGTTATTTTCTGCTAGCTGCATTTGAGTTCTTCTGAGCATGCCCAGCCTGTTAGATTTTTTTTTTGGTGCTTTTTGTGTGTGAACAGCACCTGGATATATGTTTTTATGGGTTAGTAATTGAAGGACATCCTTAACAGGTGTAGCCACTTTGAAGTTCAGGCTCTACATTGGGTGAACTCGCATTTTGGGTGTTTCATGGACTGTGCATGTGTTTTCAATTGCCTCATTAGCTCACAAACATAGGTTATATAAATCAAAATTGAGAGAAAAAAAAAAAAAAAAGAGAAAAATAGAGCGGATGAGATGATGCCTGATTATCCACTGGATACAAAATATCCGATTAAGATGCATTCATAGGACATGAACCTTCAGAGAACTTTAGTCCAGTGAAGAGAAAGTTCCAGAAGATGAAATTATTCTAAAAGTCAAATATATTGTATATTAATCAGTTATCCACAAGGGGACGTCTTGAGTAGAAACAGTAAGTGTATAATAAAAATAATCCATCATTAGGTATTGTCATAAATATGGAATTAGCATTGTGCGGTTCTTATATTTTTTTCATATTTTTTCATATTATTTAAATTATGTATAGATAGAATAATAAGGGAATGATCACTCAGCATGTTAGACAAAAACAGATTGAAGAGCCAATGGCCCAAACCAAGCTGTTAGTGTTGAATGAAGTAATACATTGTCTTGTGTATTATTAAACATACAGCATAACAATGCTTTTCGTCTGAAAGTATGACAAAAGGACATCTAATGAAGTAACAATCATAACAGTTTACAAAGCCCAGAAAATAAAGGGACTAGTAATGTACAGGAGACAGTGTGTCAGATTATCAGATAAGCAGCAGATGGTTACCTTGAAACAGAGTTGTGGATAAATATCAGGCTGCCTCACCAAACCGCTCTGGTTGGTGTGCAGTCTGATAATGCCGGCTTTTAAGCGATCACCAACTCGACCGGCGTCTGACGTCACCGGCGGAGTGCGGACGTGACAACGTTAGTGCGCATGCGCCCAGGATCCCGAAGCTGTGCCAAAACTACAAGACCCAGAATACCTAGCGCCCAGGGGAGGGGACTTGGTCTCACGCACCAACGTCATTAGAAACATAGTTTCCAATGAGGCGGAGCGGGATCATATTGTAATGTATCATAGTATGGTAAAGCTTGGTAAGATAGTAAAACCAAATTCGGGAATAATGGGAAAGCAGAAACTGCAACAGAACGTATGAGTCGGGCAGACCCAGCAATTGCCGGATATGCCCTGGGTGTCCATATGAGGGCTGTAAGGAGCCCAAAGATTCCGTCACAATCAGGCACCCTGTGCATGTTCTCATTGCAGACCCTCAGAGACCAAGGATGAAGTCGCTCTTTTGTCAATGATGGCGGGTACAGTTAACCAACCAAAAAAAAAGCCGTACCCGCCAACTTCCAGGGAGAAGTTACAGAACGATCTTAGAAAACAACATAGTTTACATAATGTACATTGCACATGTTTAAATTTAAACATAAATCTTCGACATAAAAGACAATTTAGGAAAAACATACTTATATAGAACATGACTAAATGAATGATAATTAATAGAAAATAAATTTAATATCGAACAATAACAGCAGTTTAATTTTATTTAACTAAATTAATTTACAAATAAACATTAAGAAGAAAGGGGGAAGGGGGTAAAAAAGGAAGGAAACAGAGGACTCCTAGAGCAGGGAAGAGGGGGGAACCTAGGTCATTGCAAGTCAATGCAGATCGGCCAATCATAGGAAGGGTCTAAAGCTAAGATTTTCGTTAAAGCCAGGGAAAACAGTTGCCTCTAGATTATAAATCCAGCGAGCCTCTAATTGTAGCAAAGTTTTATCAACGCTTCCTCCTCTGACATGAGGCGGAATATGTTCCAAAGCCATGAAACGTATATTTCTTGCATTAAAGTTATGAAAAGTACCAACATGGTGACTAACTGCTGTTTCCACTTTTCTCCCTAAGATAGGTTTAATGTGGTCACGAATTCGCTTATAAAAGGGGCGCTTGGTTTTTCCTATATAGAATCCACCGCATTGGCAAATAGCCATATATACAATGCCCAGAGTTTGGCATGTAATTCGATGTTTAGCACGGTGAATTTGACCATTGGGAAGTGTGCAGGTTGAACTGTTGAGTATAAATGGGCACATGTCACAGTGCCCACAAGCAAACGTTCCTGGGTTCAGGCATTTTATATCAGAGAGGGTTTCAAAATGGCTATGAACCAGACTATCTTTCAGAGAGGGTGCCCGTTGGTAAGTTATTTGTGGTTTACTACCAATATATTTGTTAACTATTGGATCAGCAGACAGCAGAGGCCAGAAATTTTCCACAATCTTGCGGATTTTGAGGTGTTCAGTAGAGTATCTTGTAATAATTCTTATTTGGTCGGTTTGAGTGGTAAGTTTTTGGCCAAAAATAAGAGAGCTGCGATCTTGTTCACATACTCTCTTATAAGCTCTCTTCAAAACCGAATTACTGTAACCCCTATCTTTTAAACGAGCATATAGCTCGTCCGCAGCTTTTTTGAAATCTGCATCCCGGCTGCAGTTACGTTTGATGCGAAGGTATTGACTGTAGGGAATACTGGTTACAAGCGATGCAGGATGGAAGCTTGTCGCATGTAAGACAGTATTCCCGGCAGAGGGCTTTCTGTAGAGGGATGAGTGTAAAACGCCATCCCTGTCCAGATGCAACATTAGATCAAGGAAACTAAGCTCTGTCTGACTGCAGGACATAGTAAATTTTAAATTAAATCGGTTTGATTTAAAATTTACTATGTCCTGCAGTCAGACAGAGCTTAGTTATATGCTCGTTTAAAAGATAGGGGTTACAGTCATTCGGTTTTGAAGAGAGCTTATAAGAGAGTATGTGAACAAGATCGCAGCTCTCTTATTTTTGGCCAAAAACTTACCACTCAAACCGACCAAATAAGAATTATTACAAGATACTCTACTGAACACCTCAAAATCCGCAAGATTGTGGAAAATTTCTGGCCTCTGCTGTCTGCTGATCCAATAGTTAACAAATATATTGGTAGTAAACCACAAATAACTTACCAACGGGCACCCTCTCTGAAAGATAGTCTGGTTCATAGCCATTTTGAAACCCTCTCTGATATAAAATGCCTGAACCCAGGAACGTTTGCTTGTGGGCACTGTGACATGTGCCCATTTATACTCAACAGTTCAACCTGCACACTTCCCAATGGTCAAATTCACCGTGCTAAACATCGAATTACATGCCAAACTCTGGGCATTGTATATATGGCTATTTGCCAATGCGGTGGATTCTATATAGGAAAAACCAAGCGCCCCTTTTATAAGCGAATTCGTGACCACATTAAACCTATCTTAGGGAGAAAAGTGGAAACAGCAGTTAGTCACCATGTTGGTACTTTTCATAACTTTAATGCAAGAAATATACGTTTCATGGCTTTGGAACATATTCCGCCTCATGTCAGAGGAGGAAGCGTTGATAAAACTTTGCTACAATTAGAGGCTCGCTGGATTTATAATCTAGAGGCAACTGTTTTCCCTGGCTTTAACAAAAATCTTAGCTTTAGACCCTTCCTATGATTGGCCGATCTGCATTGACTTGCAATGACCTAGGTTCCCCCCTCTTCCCTGCTCTAGGAGTCCTCTGTTTCCTTCCTTTTTTACCCCCTTCCCCCTTTCTTCTTAATGTTTATTTGTAAATTAATTTAGTTAAATAAAATTAAACTGCTGTTATTGTTCGATATTAAATTTATTTTCTATTAATTATCATTCATTTAGTCATGTTCTATATAAGTATGTTTTTCCTAAATTGTCTTTTATGTCGAAGATTTATGTTTAAATTTAAACATGTGCAATGTACATTATGTAAACTATGTTGTTTTCTAAGATCGTTCTGTAACTTCTCCCTGGAAGTTGGCGGGTACGGCTTTTTTTTTGGTTGGTTAACTGTACCCGCCATCATTGACAAAAGAGCGACTTCATCCTTGGTCTCTGAGGGTCTGCAATGAGAACATGCACAGGGTGCCTGATTGTGACGGAATCTTTGGGCTCCTTACAGCCCTCATATGGACACCCAGGGCATATCCGGCAATTGCTGGGTCTGCCCGACTCATACGTTCTGTTGCAGTTTCTGCTTTCCCATTATTCCCGAATTTGGTTTTACTATCTTACCAAGCTTTACCATACTATGATACATTACAACATGATCCCGCTCCGCCTCATTGGAAACTATGTTTCTAATGACGTTGGTGCGTGAGACCAAGTCCCCTCCCCTGGGCGCTAGGTATTCTGGGTCTTGTAGTTTTGGCACAGCTTCGGGATCCTGGGTGCATGCGCACTAACGTTGTCACGTCCGCACTCCGCCGGTGACGTCAGACGCCGGTCGAGTTGGTGATCGCTTAAAAGCCGGCATTATCAGACTGCACACCAACCAGAGCGGTTTGGTGAGGCAGCCTGATATTTATCCACAACTCTGTTTCAAGGTAACCATCTGCTGCTTATCTGATAATCTGACACACTGTCTCCTGTACATTACTAGTCCCTTTATTTTCTGGGCTTTGTAAACTGTTATGATTGTTACTTCATTAGATGTCCTTTTGTCATACTTTCAGACGAAAAGCATTGTTATGCTGTATGTTTAATAATACACAAGACAATGTATTACTTCATTCAACACTAACAGCTTGGTTTGGGCCATTGGCTCTTCAATCTGTTTTTGTCTAACATGCTGAGTGATCATTCCCTTATTATTCTATCTATACATAATTTAAATAATATGAAAAAATATGAAAAAAATATAAGAACCGCACAATGCTAATTCCATATTTATGACAATACCTAATGATGGATTATTTTTATTATACACTTACTGTTTCTACTCAAGACGTCCCCTTGTGGATAACTGATTAATATACAATATATTTGACTTTTAGAATAATTTCATCTTCTGGAACTTTCTCTTCACTGGACTAAAGTTCTCTGAAGGTTCATGTCCTATGAATGCATCTTAATCGGATATTTTGTATCCAGTGGATAATCAGGCATCATCTCATCCGCTCTATTTTTCTCTTTTTTTTTTTTTTTTTCTCTCAATTTTGATTTTAATGTGAGTATAACCTGAATATTTAACCTAATAGTGACTTAATCTGCCCCATAAATGATCGGGCTAACTGGACCATTAACCCCAATTAGATCAAAATTTATTGACCACTATAATATATAACTTTTACCTTATTACCTCTATATTGCTTTCACATATTAATTATATTCATTTAAATTAATTAACTCTAATGGGGTTCTTTCTCTAATTTAATTAAATTCATCTATTTATATATATTCCTTTGATCTATTTTGGCTAGGTCTCTTAAGCGGTCACTGTGAGGGTTTGTATGCTCGGAGCTCCGTCTACGTCTTACACCGAGGAGGAGATCCCTCTCCTTCCTCTATTAGCGTGCAGAGGTTTCTCTTGTCTCCACCCCCATTTATTTCATCTAGGGCTTTAATGGTGGTAAGTCGTTATTCTTTTTGCCAACTGTGGACCTGTTTACAGATCGATCTTCTAAATTCTACTTAAACCAATTTACAATATGTTAATATGAATCCTTCTATTGTCTATTTTAACAGCTATGTTCGATGTACTCTCACATTTGAGACATACTTCCCCTGACGAAGCCCCGATGGGCGAAACATGTTGGGACCACGTATGATCTCTTTGGTTTAACATCTAATTAACCACCATATCAGCTATGCCCTATTTTTGAAATTTTGTGAAAACGCTTATATATATACATATGTAATTTTATTAAATATTTTGTACTACCTGTTCAATAAATGGATAAATCCCCTTTTTTTAATCTAATGAACTGAGTCTTCCACTGTTGTCTAAATACTAACGCTAGCACCGCTATAGTCCCGTTTATTTCTTTTTCTACATTTTGTCACAAATTTGGGATGAGGTGCGTTATATTGGGTGTCTACCCTTAGTCAGACCACAAAACCATTTATAGGTTATATAAAGCTCACAGTTAAGATTCCCTCTCTTGCCCTGAAAAGAGGCAAGAGTGTGTGTGTGTGTGTGTGTGTCAAAATGTACATTTTGGTGTCCTTATTGAGTTTGTAACACATGCATTTTATTTGTTATGTCTTTGCAAAACAGGTGTTTGGTTTATTTTGTGGATTGTATTTTTTTGTGTGGTGGAGATATGTTCCCCTGAAATAACTTTGATGTTGTTAATGTTTGTCGTTTGTTCACTTTGATTTAATTGTCTGTGCTGCACTATTTAGCCAAATATTTATCAAGATGTTGTGAGTCTGTAACTGTTTCAAATTGACCCTGTTTTTTCATTTTTTATTTCTTATTTTTTATTCTTTGTTTTGTTGACCAATAAAATTTGATGCAAAGTTTTGAGGTTTGTTTTGCGTTTTCTTTGCAACAAATGTGACAGCTGATTGGCATGTCAAAACAACAGGTGTGATTTGTCTACCCTGGTGCCTTCATGCTAGCATATGCATGTATTGTATTGTGTGCTGCCATGGAGAGTCACCAGGAAATGAAAAATACAGAGCGGTAAGTATTCAATTTTCCTTTTTTACTGCAGTGGTTCTCAGCCTCAGTCCTCAAGTACCCCCAACAGGACATGTTTTGTGAATTTATCTCATGGAGAATTGCTGTCCAAAATACCAAACCATTGACTGTGATTTAAAGCACATGTGCAAGATGAAGGAAAACCTGCAAACATGGCCTGTTGGGGGTACTTGAGAAGCACTGACTTAGAGCACTGCACTTAAAAATAGCTCACGGCAATACAATTCTAATTGTGGGCATTTTGAGGGAAACAAAGTAAGTGTTAGATCCCCTGCTTGTGTTTTTTTTTTTTTTTTAAAGGTTGGGCTTTGTGTCCCCTTGTAGTAAAATTGGCTTCACTTCCTGTCACACAGCTAAACAGGAAGTGAAAGTAAAACCCTACCAATATCTTTTCTTGGGGGACACACAGATCAATCTAACTAGTGTCCCCATTAAGCAAATTGCACTCTAGGACTTTGTTGTGTACACCCCAAATCATTGGGTAGTTTGGGGTTTAGTAAAGACAAATCCACTCTGCAGTAAAAGTGTAGCTGCTGAAAATCTGAGGGATCACTGGTGATTGTAACATCCAATCATGTAAAAGCAAAGATGGTGGGTTTTTTTGTTTGCTTGCATTTCCCTTTCGGATATCCAGCAAGTGCACTTGTAGTGCAAAGTAGATTTGCCTTTATTAAATAAACCCCAAAGTCCAAAAAAACTAATAATTTGGGGTGTAACCCGTAAAATGCTGGAGTGCAATGTACATAATAGGGAAAGTATTTAGATTGACCTGTGTGTCCCCGAGGAAAGACATTGGTAGGGATTTCCCCTCACTTCCTGTGTGGCTATGTGACAGGAAGTGAATTATTTGGAAGGATAAAGTGGCCAAATTTGGTAGTTGTCTTCACCCTATCAGGGGTGCAGACATCCCCAAAAACTGTCTAGACTTGTAATCCCTCTGCACTCTATCCCCAAGCAAAAATAAGAAAGGATTTCATTTAGTTTAACTTTGCAAAGACACATTCCTAAGTTGAATTGTGATGCATGTCAATGGCCCATTTAGACCCTGTTTATTCACTTGAGATCAGCGCTATAACTGATCGCCAGCCACAGCACGGTCCTCAATTGCTGGGAGTCCGTCAAACGTCGTCCCCTTCGCGCGCGCTGTGGTCACCGAGTCACTGAGACTCGGGTGATGACAGATCCAAGTAAGGGGCCGATCCCTGCCCTTTACCATGTGATCAGCTGGCAGCCAATGACAGCTGATCACGTGATGTAAACAAAAGCTGGGTAATGGTTTTTGTTTTCTCCTTGTGCTGACAGCGTGAGCATAAAAAAAGGCAATCACCGGCTTATGTGCAAGGGACATTGGGCCCGAAGAGGAAGAGGCACATCTGCGTCATCTGTGACAATCCGTAGCCCCTGCCAGTGCCACCTATCAATGCCCACCACTGCTGCCAATCAGTGCCACCTAGCAGTGCTGCCTATCAGTGCCCATCACTGCCAACTATCATTGCCACCTAGCAGTGCCACTTCTCAATGCCCACCAGTGCCAACTAGCAATGCCACCTCTCAGTGCCCACCCTTGCCAACTTATCGGTGCCCATCAGTGCAGCCCATCAGTGCAGTCTCATCAGTGTACATCAATGAAGGAGTAAAATTACCTTTTGTCTAAATTTTCGAAATATTAACCACTTTCCTACCGCCCACCGTCAAATGACGTCCTTGGCTTTGTGCGGTGACATATGAATGATGCCTGCAGTTGCAGGTATCATTCAGATATCATTATTTTCAGCCGGCGATTCTGTGCACGAAAAAAATGATCATAGCGGCAGTTCCACCGCTTGATCGTTCTTATAGGCGGCGGGAGGGGACGTCCCCCCCTCCCGCCACCATCCGGTGCTTCTCCGGGCTCTCCCGTGCCATCTGGGGCTCGGAGAACGAATTGGCCGGCGCCGGATGGGAATCATAGTGATGAATGGGGACCAGATGGTCACCAGTCATCTCTATGACCGTCGGAGGCCAGGGCGCGACTTTATGACATCACGCCGGGTTGCCGTATGTAATCCAAGCCGTGATCTCGGCTGTCAGCATGAGATTGGTGAATTTTTTTGACCGATCTCATGCTTTCCAGCCTGGAGGAGAGATGTGGGGTCTTATTGACCCTGCATCTCTCCATAAAGAGGACCTGTCACAATAGATTCCTATTACAAGGGATGTTTACATTCCTTGTAATAGGAAAAAAAGTGATCCAAAAAACAAAAAAGGTAAAAAAAGAGTAAGAAATACAAAAAAGGAAAAAATAAATAAATAAAAATAATCAAAAAAAAGAAAAAACACCCATGTCCCCGGTAGCTCGCGCTCATAAGCGAACACACGCGTAAGTCCCGCCCACGTATGTAAACGCCGTTCAAACCACACATGTGAGGTATTGCTGCGTGCGTTAGAACGAGTGCAACAATTCTAGCACTAGACCTCCTCTGTAATGCCAAAATGGTAACGAGTAAAAAAATTTAAAGCATCGCCTAGGGAGATTTTTAAGTACTGAAGTTTGGTGTTATTCCATGAGTGTGCGCAATTTTAAAGCGTGACATGTTAGGTATCTATTTACTCAGCATAACAACATCTTTCACATTATCCCTAAAATTTGGGCTAACTTTACTGTTTTGTAATTTTTTTTACATTCATAAAACCATATATTTCCAAGAAAAAAGGCGTTTGAATTTTCTTTCCGCAAATACAGAGCGAGATAAAAATTTGCAATGACCGCCATCTTATTCCCTAGGGTGTCTGCTAAAAAAACATATATAATGTTTGGGGTTTTGAAGTAATTTTATAGCCATAAATATATGATTTTTACATGAAGGAGGGAAGTGCCAGAATAGGCCCAGTGCTGAAGTGGTTAAAATATAAAAAAATTTTTTTTTTAACTCGGTCTTTTGTATTTATATATAAAAAAAAAAAAAAACGCAGAGGTGATCAAATAGCACCAAAAGAAAGCTCTATTTGTGTGCCAAAAAATAATACATTTTCATTGGGTTACAGTGTTGTATGAGCGCGCAATTGTCATTCAAAGTGCATCAGTGCTGAAATGTGAAAATTGGTCTGGGCAGGAAGGGGGTTTAAGTGGCCAGTGCGCAAGTGGCTAATATAAGGCTACATGCACACTGAGGTTTTTCAAGCCGCTTGTTTGAGCGTTTTTTGCAGCTTAAAAACGTCTCTCCATGTTAGCCTATGGCCTCATGGCCACCATGGCTTTTTTGAGCTGTAAATGGCATAGGTGTTTTTAGGCCCCATGTACATGGGACGCTGGTGCAAAGTGTTCAGAACTAAGTTTGAAAGCGGCGTTTAGAAAGGCGCGCTTTGTGGCGTTTGCATGCTGCGTTTTACCAGATTTGCGTTTATACGCGTTTAGTTAGGAAACATGATAAGGAGCCGCCCTAAGCTCCAAAAACAGTATTATTAACGATTTCAGCTATTTTTGGAGACCAGAGTGAGTATCAGCAGCTGAGAGAGCAGCAGTGTAGTTGTATTTAGCGTGTCACTTGCCACGTCACTTGCCCCAAGTTGTGGATTGTCCACTTGCCACGTCAGCTGCCCCAAGTTGTGGATTGTTCACTTGCCACGTCACCTGCCCCAAGTTGTGGATTGTCCACAATGCAATGGAAGCAATTGCATTATTGTTTTGATATACCGGTATATATATATTTTTAATGGTTTTTCCTCATTTGCCCTAATTTTTGAGTTTATCAATGTAAAAAAATAGGTCACCTTTAAAAACGCTTCTAAACTAAAATGCGTCTAAACGCCGGTATCGCGTCTGAAACGTGGAAATCTTTGGCGTCTGAAGGCATTTTTAGGCTTTGTGAAAAACGAGTTTAAACGCAACTGCAGATTTTTTTTTTCAAGGCCAAAAACAGTGTTTTGGATGTAATAGAATTCAATGGACCTGCATCCAAAACGCAAGTACCGGGAATTTGCGGCAATTTTTTTTTTAACCTGCTTATAGCTGGTTGTTAAAGGAAATGTAAAAGAAATAAACATTGCCGGCTCTAAAAAAAAAAACAGCGTGGGGTCCTCCCCCAGGTCCATACCAGGCCCTTGGGTCTAGTATGGATTCAAAGGGGACCCCCCCCCACCAAAATGAAAAATAAATGGCGTGGGGGGTCCCCCCAAAATCCATACCAGGCCCTTCAGGTCTGGTATGGATTTTAAGGGGACCCCCGCCAAACTTAAAAAAAAAATAGCGTGGGGATCCCCCTATAAATCCATACCAGGCCCTTCAGGTCTGGTATGGATTTTAAGGGAAACCCCGCCAAATAAAAAATAAAAAAGCGTGGGGGTCCCCCTAAAAATCCACACCAGACCCTTTATCCGAGCACGCAACCTGGCAGACCGCAGGGGAAGAGGTGGGGACGAGAGAGCGGCCCCCCCTCTCTCCTGAACCGTACCAGGCCACATGCCCTCAACATGGGGAGGATGTCCCCATGTTGATGGGGACAAGGGCCTCTTCCCGACAACCCTGGCTGTTGGTTGTCGGGGTCTTCGGGCGGGGGGGTTATCGGAATCCGGGAGCCCCTTTAATAAGGGGGCCCCCAGATCCCGGCCCCCCACCCTATGTGAATGAGTATGGGGTACATCGTACCCCTACCCATTCACCTGGTGGAAAAAAAAGGTAATAAAAAACACAACACAGGTTTTTAAAGTAATTTATTAGGCAGCCCTGGGGGTCTTCCTGCCGGGCGCCCCGCTATCTTCTTCCAGCTCTTATGCTAGCGGGGTCCTGGGCTTCGTCGTCGCTTTCTTCAGACTTCGGGGGTCTCTTGTTCTGTTCTCGGGTGTCGACTCCGCTCTCTCCGGTTCTTCTCCCGCTCTCCGGTGCCTTCTCCACAATCTCTGGTTCTTCTCCCGCTCTCCGGTGCCTTCTCCACGATCTCCGGTTCTTTCTGCCTTCTGCTGGGTGCCCCGCTATCTTCTGCCAGCTCTTTTGCTAGCGGGGGCCGGTCTTTATCGTCGCCTTCTTCCCTCTTCTCTTCGCCCGATGTTGCCTCGTCGCTGTCCGCCGTTACAATGCTCTGGCAGCGGAGCGCGGCCACTTATATTGGCATGGGCGTGCTCACTGGGTGATGCCACCGCTGACCCTGCCCCCGTAGCATGTCACAGTCCCATCATTACTCGGGACTGTGACATCATACGGGGGACGGGTCAGCGGTGGCATCACCCGGTGACCACGCCCATGCCAATATAAGTGGCCGAGCTCCGCTGCCAGAGCATTGTAACGGCGGACAGCGACGAGGCAACATCGGGCGAAGAGAAGAGGGAAGAAGGCGACGATGAAGTCCGGCCCCTGCTAGCAAAAGAGCTGGCAGAAGATAGCGGGGCGCCCGGCAGAAGGCAGAAAGAACCGGAGATCGTGGAGAAGGCACCGGAGAGCGGGAGAAGAACCGGAGATCGTGGAGAAGGCACCGGAGAGCGGGAGAAGAACAGGAGAGTGCGGAGACGACACCGGAGAACAGAACAAGAGACCCCCGAAGTCGGAAGAAGGCGACGACGAAGCCCGGGACCCCGCTAGCAAAAGAGCTGGAAGAAGATGATAGCGGGGCGCCCGGCAGAAAGACTCCCGAAGATGACGAGGAAGCCCGGGACCCCGCTAGCAAAAGAGCTGGAAGAAGATAGCGGGGCGCCCGGCAGGAAGACCCCTGAAGACGACGAGGAAGCCCGGGACCCTGCTAGCAAAAGAGCTGGAAGAAGATAGCGGGGCGCCCGGCAGGAAGACCCCCGGAGCTGCCTAATAAATTACTTTTGTGTTGTGTTGTGTTTTTATTACCTTTTTTTTCCACCAGGTGAATGGGTAGGGGTACGATGTACCCCATACTCATTCACATAGGGTGGGGGGCCGTGATCTGGGGGCCCCCTTATTAAAGGGGGCTCCCGGATTCCGATAAGCCCCCCGCCCGCAGACCCCGACAACCAACGGCCAGGGTTGTCGGGAAGGGGCCCCTGTCCCCATCAACATGGAGGCAGGGTGCTTTGGGGTGGGGGGGCTGCAGGTCGCCCCCCTGCCCCAAAGCACCCACCCCCCATGTTGAGGGCATGCGGCCTGGTACGGTTCAGGAGGAAGGGGGGCGCTCTCGTCCCCCCCTCTTCCCCTGCGGCCTTCCAGGTTGCGTGCTCGGATAAGGGTCTGGTATGGATTTTGGGGGGGGACCCCACGCCGTTTTTTCGGCTTAGGGGGTTTCCCTTTAAATCCATACCAGACCTAAGGGTCTGGTATGGATTTTGGGGGGACCCCCACGCCGTTTTTTCGGCTTTGGGGGTTCCCCTTAAAATCCATACCAGACCTAAGGGCCTGGTATGCTCCTGGAGGGGAACCCCCACGCCGTTTTTTTCATTAAAATTTGGCGTGGAGTTCCCCATCATGATTCATACCAAACACGGGACAGCGAGGCTGCCGAGAACCAGCGCGATGCCATCGCGCTGGAGATATTCTCGGCCAGCTAGTCGCCTCTAGGACACGACTTGAGCGGCTGCTTCACGCGCTCAGGTCGTGTCCAAGTTGCCTTGCAAAGTCGCGCTGTCCCTGTGTCAGCCGGCACACGAGTCGCCCCGCGAGTCGGATCCGCTTCATCCGACTTCCCGTTTTACCTCTATTCAAATCAATAGGCTCCCATAGGGAACCATTCATTTTCAATAGAGCGCCGCTGACATTTGTATTTACTATAACAGTGCGCCGCTGGTTCCTGCGCCAAGTGAAGGAGTTATCTGGCGCACCAATTAAGGTTAGAACCAGCGCAGCGCACTGTTATTAGTAAATCAGCCCCAGAGTGTCAAATAAAATTTTCCTATCTTTAGTGAAATACATTTCTGCTTTTTTTTTATCATTTGTCCATCTCAGGGCAGGCTTTCTGACGGTGACAACAGTGGATAACGCATGTGTAATGTGTGTTGAAATGCTTGCTTGTAGTCCCTATCAACTTATGAATCAGAGTGACAACACAGGAGCCCAACTGGGAAAAAGAGACAGAGAATTGTCAAGCCATAACAGGAAGTTTAGCTATGACGGCGTGAAATGCGTTAGCTGTTTTGTCCTGTTCTTTCTACACTTGAAGTGACTGTATTTGGATATTATATTATCAATAAAGTTGCCTTCAACGGTGTGCGGCCGTCCAGGACTTTTTTTCTTCCTTCAAGTTTGTGCAGAGCCGACACCCATGATTTCCACTTAGGGCGTGTGATCGTACAGGTCCGAGGTTTGTGAGCTGCAATTTTTTCCATAAAATAGGAAATGCTTGAACAAGGGCCATCATAATGGGATCACCAGGCAACGCTGTATCCTGGCCTAGGCCAACAAGAACTATAGGCAACACTTTTTTTTTTTCATTTTGGATAGAGTAATGCCGTGTACACACAGCCGTTTTTCTCGTCGAGAAAAACAAAATTTTTTCCTTTTGACGAGAAAAACGATCGTCTGTGGGCTTTTTGCCGTTTTTTTCAACGAGAAAAACGGCATTAAAAACGACGAGAAAAATTAGAACATGTTCTAATTTTTCTCGTCGTTTTTTTCGACATGTTTCCCACGGCAGTTTTCCCATAGTGAAACACTGCCGCGGAGCCCACAGACGGTCGTTTTTCTCGTCAAGAGAAAAAATTACGTGAAAAACGACCGTGTGTGGGGAACAAGCCGTTCCCTCGTTTTTAATGTCATTATTCACGGCGCTTTTTTAACCGCCGTGAATAATGATCGTGTGTATGCGGCATTAGGGAGGGTTATAGCCCCTGTCAGTTTATTCTTTACCATCCCTGTCCCATTGCAGAGATTTCCCTTCACTTCCTGCCCCATAGCCAAACAGGAAGTGAGAGGAAATCTAGGAAAATTAGGGGAATCCAATGCCCCCCCCCCCCCGGGCCCTAAGAACTAGTGTCCCCACTCAAAAATTTCAGGGTGGGTCTTAAACAGAAAGGGATGTGGCCTTGAAAAGAAAGGGGTGGGTCATATTTAAATTAGGGGGTGCACGAATTTAGTCAGGCCTAGGGCAGCACAAAACCTAAATACACTACTGTCACCAGGTATTATTTTATTGCAAGCTGCTGATATTAAAACACTAACTTTTAATTTTGAAATTATTTTAATGCAATACGTTAAAGTTTATATTACATTTTAGTGATTATCTCATATACTTCATATGTTAAATGACTCATAAAAATAAATTAGGTTATCAGAAAAGATGAAGAATACATTTTAGATGTATTCTTACATACTAAAGACACTCAGGATTTCTTTATAGTTTATACATATCTTGTTAAGGATCTTTGAACTCTCTTGGAATAGAGCAGTCAGATGGATTTTGTGGCCTGCCAATAGGTTATGTGCTAATTTATTTAATGCCTGTGGTCACAGGTCATGAACTACTATGCCTGCAAATTTTTTTCATGCCAAATCTAGTTGTCACATTTATATTGTGTACATAATGCTAGTTATCCCATACGATATATCATTAAGTATAAAGAATGTATTTTTCATCAAGAAAATGTAGTTCAGAAATACATTTTAAATGATAGATGGGACATAAGGGATGCCCTGGATGTCAGAGGCATGCTTTGGATGTCAAGTGTGCACTTTAGGAAAAAGCTGTAGGACTTTAAATAAGTGACATCCTGCATAATTTTAAATGATTTGCATACATTCAGAGCCTTTTATGCAAATTGAAAGCACAGACACACACTTTAGAAAACGAGTACTGTCCCCAACTGAATAGACTCGCTTTGATACTGGTGCATTAGCAGTCGTGCTGCTCTCCACAACTCTCCCCAAGGTGTTCAAAAGGGTATTCCAATGAAAAAACAAATTATTTCTAATATTTCTTTGATGCCAAAGGAATAGTATGCTCATCTTGGATCCTTCAACTTTTTCTGGAGCTAAATTTTCTTCAATAAAATAAATTTTCTTAATTTAGACTTCATCCTTATGCACAAAAGGCACACTACTGAGTATAAAAGGATACAGGCCACAACTTTTTTTTTACGTATCATTAATCCAACTTGACTTTCTTGATGTGTGCTATGTAGACTATAGATATATACAGTATCTCACAAAAGATAGCACACCCCTCACATTTTTGTAAATATTTAATATATCTTTTTCATGTGACAACACTGAAGAAATGACACTTTGCTACAATGTAAAGTAGTGAGTGTACAGCTTGCATAACAGTGTCAATTTGTTGTCCCCTCAAAATAACTCAACACACAATAATGTCTAAACTGCTGACAACAAAAGTGAGTACACCCCTAAGTGAAAATGTCCAAATTGGTCCCAATTAGCCGTTTTCCCTCCCGGATGTCATTTGACTCATTAGTGTTACAAGGTCTCAGGTGTGAATGGGGAGCAGGTGTGTTAAATTTGGAATTATCGCTCTCACTCTCTCATACTGGTCACTGGAAGTTCAACATGAACCTCATGGCAAATAACTCTCTGAGGATCTGAAAAAAAGAGTTGTTGCTCTACATAAAGATGGCCTAGGCTAGGAATCTTCAAACTACGGCCCTCCAGCTGTTGCGGAACTACACGTCCTATGAGGCATTGTAAAAGGTGCCCCAGGACGACGTCATATTGTGATGAAAGGACACGTTTCGTCATATTGTGACAAAACTACACGTTACATTATATTGTGACGAAACGCGTCGTGAGGAGGGACGTGCTGACTTCATTGCGTTGTTTGTTATCCCAGAAGGTCGGGTGTTTGCTTCAGCTGGCCGGCTTTTTTAAATCTGCTTTATATCATCCAGTTTGATGTAAGTGCAATACGTTTTACAGATTAATTGATTCGTTTGGTTTTACACTATGGCGAGTCTATCTCTCTTTTTGGATCCATACTCATGGTGATCCTTTACCCGATGGAAAGCATGCTTATCCAGTTTTCTTTGCTCAGTAAAAGTCTATCCAGTCTGAGTGCTATCTGTCAGGTCACCTGTGGCCAGGTGACAGATGCACACCGTAGGGGGACAGGAGTGCACCGCAAAGTAGTGAACCCTATGGCTGGCTTCTGCGGATAGGAAACTGGGTGGTTGTGGAAAGCGGGACCAGAGGAGCACAACCGGGATCCTAACGGAAGCTAGAGCCAAGATTCCCCAGGGCGCGGAGTCTAAGACCCAGCAGGTCTTCTCCAGAGCCTCTAGTGGTGAGGATGTTATGCTGCAGGCTGGGACCAGGTCGCGGCCCCTGGAGTTTCCTAGCTCACACCCCATAGGATAAGGGGAAAAGAGGGGAAGCAGCAGCACAAGATATGAGAGAAACGAATAACAAGCTGAAGGTCAGGGGCCACAAGCAGACAAGGATAACGAAAGAACGAGCTGAAGGTCAAGGGTCACGAGCAGACAGGGATAGTCGGGGACAAGCCAAATATGTAACAGAGAGACAGACGTAGCACACGGCAGGCAGGAACCCAAACACACAATGCCTAACAAACACGTTGATCAGCAAAGCAGGCTTGCAGTGCACAGGTTAATATAGTGTTCTGTGATAGGGCCTGGGGTGGAGTCAGGCTGGGAGGAGATTATAAAGGAAGCCAGGTGAAAGGGTTCTGGCCTCTAAGATGAACACATGGGAAGGAAGGTAAGCTGACAGACAAACACTACTGCATATCCATGACAGTATCTCTCCGACAGTTTGTGAGGAAAGGCCCCTGGCTGGGTATTAGCCACAAGCGATTCTGCTTGTGCAAGCTGGTAAGCACGGAATTTATGTGGTGGTCGATACTCACTTTGTTTTTCAGGGTGATCTGATACATCACAGGGATGATTTACACTTACAGACTATTTTTGCACCTTCAAATTTATGGTGGATATGACATCATATGTTACCCATTGAGGAATATTGTTTTCTGAATAATTTATGGACACTTATCATACAGTATAACTGCTTCAATTTTTTATTTTATTTTTTCTTAATCAATCGTATTTTATTAATTTTTAAATTGCATATACAAGTATTATTAATACAATTTCTCTACCAATAAGTAATGAACATAGATTTCAAATAATAATATTCCAGGAGTTGGTGTCCAATCTTGGACAGGTGGAAACATTTTTAAATAACTGGTTCAATTTTATGTGTAGCTTATTCACCACAAGTTCTATATGTTGTGAGGAATCTGTTCCTTAATTTTAGTTTTAGAGCGCAACTCTATGCCTTTAAAAGTAATGGTCAACCTCTTCTTTTAATTCTCCCGTTCACTAGCAGGCAATCGTATGAAAGGTGACCGGCCTTTGAATACAACTGTCATTGGCAAGTAACTGTATCTTTGAGAGTATAGGGCAGTGTTTCTCAACTCCAGTCCTCAAGGCGCCCCAACAGGTCATGTTTTCAGGATTTCCCTCAGATGAAATGGCTGTGGTAATTACTAAGGCAGTGAAACTGATAAAATCACCTGTGCAAAATAATGGAAAGCCTGAAAACATGACCTGTTGGGGCGCCTTGAGGATTGGAGTTGAGAAACACTGGCATAGGGTAGCATTTGATGCAAAACAAGTAAGAATTTTAGGGCTTTGTTTGAAGTGACACTAAACAATACCCTTATTTTCCAACAATAATAAATACACATTTACTACCTAATGGCCCTGTGATCTATTTTTTTTTCTGCATCCTTGTCACATCCTTTGCTAGCTCCCGAATCTCTCCTTTTCCCTATAACTTCTGTTTGCTTGCACATTTGTTGCAGTTATGTGCACTGCTCTATGCACACTACATATCCCATAGTCCATCTCAGGAGTGAGTAAGAGAGGGTGGCTGCATTTCTACATACAGTTGGACAATGGAGAACAAATACAAATAATAATAGTAACCCTTGGCGCCAACCCAAATATCAACAACTTTGGCAAAATACAGTATCTCACAAAAGTGAGTACACCCCTCACATTTTGGTAAATATTTTATTATATCTTTTCATGTGACAACACTGAAGAAATGACACTTTGCTACAATGTGTACAGCTTGTATAACAGTGTAAATTTGCTGTCCTCTCAAAATAACTCAACACACAGCCATTAATGTATAATCCGCTGGCAACAAAAGTGAGTACATCCCTAAGTGAAAATGTCCAAATTGGGCCCAAAGTGTCAATATTTTGTGTGGCCACCATTATTTTCCAGCACTGCCTTAACCCTCTTGGGCATGGAGTTCACTAGAGCTCAGGTTGCCACTGGAGTCCTCTTCCACGACGACACCACAGAGCTGGTGGATGTTAGAGACCTTGCAATCCACCTTCCATTTAAGGATGCCCCACAGATGCTCGTTAGGGTTTAGGTCTGGAGATATGCTTGGCCAGTCCATCACCTTTACCCTCAGCTTCTTTAGCAAGGCAGTGGTTGTCTTGGAGTTGTGTTTGGGGTCGTTATGTTGTAATACTGCCCTGCAGCCCAGTCTCCGAAGGGAGGAGATGATGCTCTGCTTCAGTATGTCACAGTACATGTTGGCATTCATGGTTCCCGCAATTAACTGTAGCTCCTCAGTGCCCGCAGCAATCATGCAGCACCAGACCACGACACGCCCACCACTGTGCTTGACTGTAGGCAAGACACACTTGTCTTTGTACTTCTCACCTTCCCTAGCCCCACCATCATGCACGGAGGAGTCCCCCGAACTGTTCGACCACAGTGTCGGGTACATGCTGCAGGAGGATGCACACGCTTGACAACATCTGAACCAAATACGTTTATCTTGGTCTCATCGGACCACAGGACATGGTTCCAGTAATCCATGCCCTTAGTCTGCTTGTCTTCAGCAAGGCTTTCTTATGCATCATCTTTAGAAGAGGCTTCCTTCTGGGATGACAGCTATGCAGACAAATTTGATGCAGTGGGTGGTGTATGGTCTGAGCACTGACAGGCTGACCCCCCCACCCCTTTAACCTCTGCAGCAATGCTGGCAGCACTTATACATCTATTTCCCAAAGACAACCACTGGATATGATACAGAGCACGTGCACTTAACTTTTGTGAGATACTGTAAGTGTGTGAAGCTGCTCCTTTAAGTTGATTAACCACCTCTAAACAAGAAAAAATGAAAAGTAAGGCGCTAACACATATCTAATGTTTATAGAAAAGCAAAAGGTGATTAGCAAACCAGTAATTGTAAAAATTTGAAACAGAAAAACAAATAGTAATAAAAAACTACACAGTCCATAAGAAAAAATCAAAGTCTTTGCTGAAAAAAACTCCAACCACCGTGCTCCTGGTGTTCAAGTGCCTTAAGTGCTCCATAAGTTAGTGCTCTACCACAATGTGTACAAATTGCACATTTGCCGACCACATCAATAACATAAGCCTTTGTTGTCTTATAACTCGTACACACGATCAGTTTTTCCGACAAGAAAAGTGTGATGTGAGCTTTTTGTCAGGAATTCCTACCGTGTGAATGCTCCATCACACTTTTTCTGTCAGAATTCCTGCCAAGAAAAGATTGAGAGCAGGTTCTCAATTTTCGTGACAGGAAAAATTCCTATCGGAAATCGCGCTCGTCTGTATGCAATTACGACGCAAAAAAAAAAAACACGCATGCTCAGAATCAAGCAGAAGAGCCGAACTGCCTATTGAACTTCATTTTTCTCGGCTCGTCGTACGTGTTGTACGTCACCGCGTTCTTGACGTTCGGAACTTCAGACAAGATTTGTGTGACCATGTGCATGCAACACAAGTTTGAGCAGTTTTCCTGCTGAAAAAAAACACGGATTTCCTGTCGGAAAAACTGATCGTGTGTATGAGGCATTAGGGTACCACCCTTTATCCAGTTGTATTCATGGTGTCCCACCTTTGTAATAACTAATAGGAATCTGCCAACCAGTGTCCTCTCAAATGGTCATCCTCGAACATCAATACCGAGACCCAGGAAAAAATAATAATCCAAGATAGTGTAATACTGTTTATTTTAAAAGCCAAAAGCAGGAATAAAATATGAATTTTAAACTTACATTTGCAGGTGCTATAGTCAGCACCAACATAAACAGCCTGGTATCAGTTGTTCTGCACACCGCTCAGTCTGAGCCGGCGTGTGTTCCAAACAGCCAAATATTCTAACCAGATCCAACAGGAAGTGATGTCATGTATGGCGGAAGCGCAGTCTCAAAGCATTTCGCTTATCAGTATCATCAGGAAGCAGCAGCAGCAACAAATAGAAATTTGGAGGTAAGATTTAGAGGAATCTGAGAGCAATAGAATGTACTCTAAGTTAATTAAACATACAAGTTAACCTTTTATCTAAAATCTCTTTAGCTCCTCTGGGTTTCCGCACTTAGAGCATTGCCCTTTTATGTAAAGTTTTAAGATTATTTTTTTGTTTCACAAACTGCATATTTAATACTTTTCAACTGCCATATGATGAACTGGTGGTGGATAATCGAAAGATCACAGTTTTATTTAACAATAGAAAGAAGCATGCATCAGTGACAGATTTGCCACTCTCCCACAGACTCTGGGCTCGTTTCCAACTCTAGAAGTACAAATATTCAAACTTGCGCTTTCAGTGACAAGCATTAATGGAAGACTTGGCAGCAAGGTATGCTGTGCGGTGATGTTTTAAAGGAGTCCTATTCCTGACGTGACACAGCATGCAAGCATGTTAATGTTGTAGCTCTCTCTGCTCCGCTAAGATAGAAAAATGGAAAATGTGCCGTTTTGTGTTCTTCTACTGAAAGAAGAGAGAGAGAGAGAACACAAAGGTAGAATCCGACTTCCGATAATGAAATCTAAAAGTAGCCTGGATGGTTGTGTCTACTCAGCCCACTAAGAAAATGATCATGTTAAAATAAACAGATATCATCATCTCAATGTATCCACAGTAAAATTCACAACTCACAGAAACTGAACTCCTAACAAAGCAAATATGATTGTTGTTAGAATTGCCTGAACAGGATTTAAATACTCTGTTGATAGTAGTTACAGTGAGAGAAAAAAAGTAGTTGATCCCCTGCTGATTTTGTACGTTTGCCCACTGACAAAGAAATTATCAGTCTATAATTTTAATGGTAGTTTTTTTTTAACAGCGAGAGACAGAATAACAACAAAAATATCCTGAAAAACGTATTTAAAAAAAATATAAATTGATTTGCATTTTAATGAGTGAAATAAGTATTTGATCCCCTATCAATCAGCAAGATTTCTGGCTCCCAGGTGTCTTCTATACGGGTAATGAGCTGAGATTAGGAGCACTCTCATAATAGCAGCTTGTTACCTGTATAAAAGACACCTGTCCACAGAATCAATCAATCAAATCCCAATCTCTCCAATATGGCCAAGACTAAAGAGCTGTCCAAGGATGTCAGGGACAAGATTGTAGACCCACACAAGGCTGGAATGGGCTACAAGACCATCGCCAGGCAGCTTGGTGAGAGGGTGACAACAGTTGGTGCGATTATTCAGAAACACAAAATAACTGCCAATCTCCCTCGGTTTGGGGCTCCATGCATGATCTCACCTCGTGGAGTTTCAATTATCATGGCAATGGTGGGAAATCAGCCCATAACTACAAGGGAGAATCTTGTCAATGATCTCAGGGCAGCTGGGACCATTGTCACCAAGAAAACAATTGGTATCACACTACGACATGAAGGACTGAAATCCTGTAGCGCCCGCAAGGTCCGCCTGCTCAAAAAAAGCACATGTACAGGCTTGTCTGAAGTTTGCTAATGAACATCTGAATGATTCAGAGGAGAACTGGGTGAAAGTGTTGTCGTCAGATGAGACCAAAATCGAGCTCTATGGCATCAAATCAACTCGCCGTGTTTGGAGGAGGAATGCTGCCTATGATCCCAAGAACACCATCCCCACCACCAAACATGGGGGTGGAAACATTATGCTTTGGGGCTGTTTTTCTGCTAAGGGGACAGGACAACTTCACTGCATCAAAGGGATGATGGATGGAGCCATGTACCGTCAAATCTTGGGTGAGAACCTCCTTTCCTCAGCCAGGGCATTGAAAATGATTTATGGTTGGGTATTCCAGCATGACAGTGACCCAAAACACACGACCAAGGCAACAAAGGAGTGGCTCAAGAAAAAGCACATTTATTTCTTGGAGTGGCCTAGCCAGTCTCCAGACCTTAATCCCATAGAAAATATGTGGAGGGAGCTGAAGGTTTCGAGTTACCAAACTTCAGCCTCAAAACCTTAATGACTTGGAGAGGATCTGCAAAGAGGAGTGGAACAAAATCCTTCCTGAGATGTGTGCAAACCTGGTGGCCAACAACAAGAAATGCCCGATCTCTGTGATTGTCAACAAGGGTTTTGCCACCAAGTACTAAGTCATGTTTTACGAAGAGGTCAAATTCTTATTTCACTCATTAAAATGCAAATACATTTTTTACTTTTTTGAAATGCGGTTTTCTGGATTTTTTGTTGTTGTTCTGCCTCTCACTGGTAAAATAAACCTACCGGTAAAATTATAGACTGATCATTTCTTTATCAGTGGGCAAACGTACAAAATCAGCAGGGGATCAAATACTTTTTTCCCTCACTGTATGGTGTCCATACTGATGCACACGTTTTGATGGTTGCAAAATTGCTTATGGTTAATCCGGGTATGCAGAACCACCGACTGTATGTGAGTGTGTCAAGTCCTGGAGGTAGCAACCCTTTCACTGAACTGAATGTGTACTTTGTGCTATACAGTATGTCAAAACAACTCCTGGAATTTATTGAAATAAAGATGCTTGGTGTGTAACCCTGTTTCAGCTTTCTAAATGTCCACTTTTGGTCACCTACTTTCATAGCTTAGCTTGAATTCTCTGTGCTACAAACAGGAGGTGTGTTTGGTGTCGACCATGAGAACAAAGAACAGGGTATGGGTTTCATTCTCTAGGATTTCCTTGTTGGTGAATGATTTCTTTTATTTGTCTTTTTTTACACACATTGAAGCCTTTTCTTTTTCGTACATCACGGGACACAGAGCGACTTAGTCATTACTAATGGGTTATATAGATTACCTTCAGGTGTTGGCACTGGCCAATTCCAAACCGGAAGTACCCTCCCCTATATAAGCCCCTCCCACCCGGGAGCACCTCAGTTTTTTGCCAGTGTCTAAGGTGTTGGCCAAAGAGTAACATGTGTTTTCACTGGGCTTGCGTACAGGTTCTTTTGGGCCTTAGTAAGCTGTTCCGGATCCCACCAAAAAAGCTTCATAGCTAAACGGTCGGTACCCGGGCCTTGCAGCAGAAGAGCAAGGTTTTGCCTGTAATGCTTCTCTTAGGAGGGCTGGACCCTGGGATCCAGAGCTCTGGTCATACCCACGACCAAGATGTTGTCTGTGCAGGGTGCTATACAGGTCCAGGGGAGTGGAATCCTTGGGAACCCGGTCCCTGAAGGTTTAATTACAATGCCTGCCGTGATAGGTGAAGTTTGGACTTCTGTGGACCAAACAAAGTCCTGCGGCGGGGATCAGGTAAGTGGGGGCCCCCAGGAACTTGGTTCTATTGGGGGACCCCCAAGCCTAATTTGTCTTTCTGTCTGTTACCTAACGGTATTCCCGCTAAATATCTGTGTTTGCCTGTAACTACTGAAAATGTAAAATTTTAATAGTAGTCAAGAAAAAAAAAAAAAAAAAAGGGACCGCGGTACCTGTTTTAAACCACTAGAGGCCGCTGTAGTCCATTTTTCTTGTCATGTGGATCTTTGGTTTTCTCAAGTCAAAAGATACAGGCAGCTGGTAAGTTTCTCTGTGGGAATCCACTTCCTCTGCCCTGTTGCTGCGCTCATCCACCGCACAGGCCCTCCGGCAAAAAGGGCCCTGGCTCCTAGTCCCCTGTTTGATTTCGAAAAGGGCGCCAATGGCGCACAGGCGCGCGCGCGGGCGCGTGCACGCGCCTCCTATGAAAAAAAGGGGCGGGGCGGGTGGATGACGCTCGATGCGCGCCGCGGCGCTTCTGCGCATGTGCGGGCGTCCCAGCATAGTTAAAAGACACAGTACAAGTGTCAGCTGGATGCAAACAGAGCTAGCAACAAACAGTGGCACACAGAGGCGGTTGATGCAGGCATCCCCATAGAAAGGCACTTTAGTGGACACCAGCTGGTATATAGCAGCACCTGTGTTAGATTATTACCAGCAAAATTGGTGTATGACGACGGGAATACCTCAGCTTTGTGCTTAAAGATATGTCGTCCAGACGCTCCGGAAATAGATCTTCCAGGAAGCCAAAGGGGTCTCCATCGGGCTCTGAGGATATTGGGCATGCTTGTACTGCACCAATCTCCCCTGAGAATTCAGAGGTCAGTAGCCGTAGAAACCCCGCAGGAATGCCTGGTGCTGCGGCTGTCCCCAGTCCACCTGCTCCTGTATATATAACAGAGGAGGTTTTATCCTCAACTCTGGGAGGATTGGAAGAGAGATTAACAGCATTGATCGCTGCTTCCCTGTCTCAGGAAAAGCGTGTCCGATCTCCGTCTCCTCCTTCAGAGTGCCTGTTAGTGGAGGAACAGTCCCAGAGATCGACCTACCTGAAGGGGATCAGGATGAGGTTGATTCAGTTATGGAGGAATCAACAGTGGAAGAACCTTTCTCAGCATCTCAGGCTGAAAGATTATGGGTTCAGTCTCTGACTAATATGGTCCGATCAGCATTTAAAATGCCTCTGGCGGAACCACCATCCACTACGGTTTCCTCGCTGGGGTCGCTAAAAGCTCCCCAGGCTGTCTGTTCCTTCCCAATCCACCCTTTATTAGAAGGGCTTATTTACCAGGATTGGGAGCATCCTGATAAAATATTTGCTCCCCCCAAGAGATTTCCAGTGATCTATCCCATGGAGGATAAGTTCATAAAAAAATGGAGGGTCCCTACAGTGGACGCAGCCATCTCTTCTGTTAACAAATCACTGACATGTCCAGTAGATAATGTTCCAATGTCAAAGACCCAATAGATAAAAAATTGGAGTCTTTACTAAAATCTGCTTTCTCTACAGCAAGCATGGTGACACAACCTGCGGTAGCAGCGATTGGAGTCTGCCAAGCAGTGAAAGATCAGTTGAAACAAGTCTTAAGGGACTTACCAGATCAGCAGGCTCTTGCCCTAGCTGACCTGCCTAGAGCCTTGTGTTTTGCGGTGGACGCCATAAAGGATACAATCCAACAGGCCTCCCGCTTTACGCTGTCTATAGTACATATGCGTAGGCTTCTGTGGCTCAAAAACTGGTCTGCTGAAGCTCCCTGTAAAAAACTGCTGGTTAGCTTCCCATTTCATGGAGAACGCTTATTTGGAGAAGATCTGGACAAATATATCCAGAAAATTTTCTGCCGGTAAAAGTTCACTCTTACCGGTTAAGAACAAGGGTAGAAGTCCTTCTTTTAAGAGGCCTACTTCTCCAGTCCCTGGCACATCGGCTGTGAAACAGTTCCGACGGCCTCCGCGGTCAAATCCAGGGGGCAGAAATCAGGGACAATCACAGGGTATCAAGAAACCCTGGGTCAAGAGAGGTACAAAACCTCCCCCTAAGTCATGAAGGGTTGCCCCCACTCAGTCGGGTGAGGGGAAGACTTCAGTTGTTCACAGAGACCTGGCGGGACACCATCAGAGATGGGTGATCCCCGCAGTAAGTCTGGGATACAGGCTGGAGTTAAAAGACATTCCTCCTGCCCATTTTATAAGGTCAAACGTGCCAAGCGATCCCCAGAAGAGTGGATCCCTCCTTCTGGCACTAGAGCAACTATTGCCCCAAGGGTAATTATGAAGGTTCCCTTGAAAGAAAACGGGTTCGGGTTTTTTCTCGAACCTTGTCACAGTCCCCAAACCAAATGGGGACATGAGGCCCATATTGAATATAAAAGGGCTAAACAAGTTCCTACATATCAGGACTTTTTTCGGATGGAGTCGATCCGATCGGTGGCCACCGCCCTACAAGGGCAGGAATGGTTAGCCTCGATCGACATAAGGGATGCTTATTTGCATATTCCCATCTGTCCGGCCCACCAGAAATTTCTACGCCTTGCAGTAGAAGGGCGCCATTTTCAGTTCAGAGCCTTACCTTTCGGTCTGGCCACGGCACCACGAGTGTTCACAAAAATTCTGGCCCTACGATTGGCCAAACTAGGAACACAAGGTGTAACGATAATGGCATATCTAGACGACTTGTTGCTGATAGACCACTCAGTGAAAAAAACTAGAAGTGGTCGTTCACAAGATAATCAAGTATCTGGAATCTCACGGTTGGATTATCAACCGAGACAAGTCAGCCCTAAAACCAGTCAAAAGCCTGGAATACTTGGGGGCTAAGACTGGATTCAAATCAGAGAAAGATTTTCTTACCTCCAGAGAAGGTGTCGTCTTTGAAAGATTTGACCCACTTAGTGGGTACAAAAAAGAAAAACCATCCATACGCCTGTGTATAAGGCTGCTGGGAAAAATGGTGGCTTCATTCGAAGCGGTACCCTACGGTCAATTCCATTCAAGGAACTTGCAGAGGGCCATACTGTCAGCCTGGAACAAAAAAGTTCAGGCTTTAGACTTACCAATGTCCCTGTCCCCTTCCGTTCGCAAGAGCCTCCATTGGTGGTTGGTGCCCCAGAATCTGGGAAGGGAAACCCTTCAGTCCGGTTTCTTGGAAGGTGGTCACTACAGTTGCCAGCCTCATAGGCTGGGGGGCAGGACTGGAGCAATGGTCTCTCCAGGGCAAGTGGTCAGAAGCAGAGAAGGCCCTGCCCACCAATCTCTTAGAGATACGAGCAGCCCGGTATGCCCTAGTAGCATGGACATCCAAACTCCAAGGGTCACCTGTCAGAATTCAATCAGACAATGCCACAGCAGTGGCATATATCAATCTCCAGGGTGGCACCAGGAGTCGTGCAGCCCAGAGGGAAGCGAAATGCATCCTGGAATGGGCAGAAAGGTATGTCACAGCCATATCCGCGGTTTTCATCCCAGGAGTGGAAAATTGGAGAGCGGACTTTTTTAAGTCGCCAGCAATTATGCCCGGGGGAATGGTCTCTTCACCCCGAGGTTTTCCAGGCAATATGCCAGCGGTGGGGAACACCGGATGTAGATCTGCTAGCATCCAGATTCAACGCAAAGGTGGACAGATTTGTGTCTCGCACAAAGGATCCCCTAGCTTGCGGTTCGGATGCCCTAGTGTTCCCTTGGGATCAGTTCAAGCTGATATATGCATTCCCACCGCGATTAATCCGCAGAATCAGGGTAGAAAAGAAACCAGTGATTCTGGTGGCTCCAGCGTGGCCCCGAAGGGCATGGTACGCGGAGATTGTAAAAATGTCAGTGGGAAGTCCTTGGACCCTCCCACATCGTCCGGACCTGCTTTCGCAAGGACCGATATACTACCCTTCCTTACCAGCCCTAGGTTGACGGCCTGGCTATAGAAGCCCACATTCTAAAAAAGAGAGGGCTCTCTAATCCTGTGGTATCTACCATGATCAATGCCAGGAAGCCGGTATCCAGGCAGATCTATTATAGGATCTAGAAGGCGTACATCACGTGGGGTGAGGCCAGGAAATGGCATCCACGTAAGTACGTAATAGGTAGGATTCTGGACTTCCTACAGTGGGCTGTACATAGGAAGCTTGCCTTGAGTACTATCAAGGGTCAGACGGCCTTGTCAATATTTTTTTTTCAAAGGCCCTTGGCTTTGCATTCATTAATCAAAGCTTTCATACAAGGAGTGATGCGTATTAGCCCTCCGGTTAGTATTCCCATATGTCCATGGGACTTAAACCTGGTTCTGTCGGTTCTACAGAAACAACCATTTGAACCATTGCGGCACATTTTCTTGGTTCTTTTCACCAGGAAATTGATTTTCTTAGTAGCCATTTGTTCGGCTAAAAGAGTATCGGAATTAGCCGCCTTGTCCTGTAAGGAGCCATATCTGGTTATCCATAAGGACAGAGTAGTATTACGTCCTCATCCAGCCTTCTTCCTAAGGTGGTATCGAGGTTCCATTTGAACCAAGATGTGGTTCTTCCTTCCTTTTTCCCCAAACCTAGTTTGGTAGAGGAAAAGTTATTGCATTCTTTGGATGTAGTAAGAGCAGTTAAAGCTTATCTTAAAGCCACTGCTCAGATTCGTAGAACGGATACTTTGTTTGTTCTGCCGGAAGGCCCCAGAAAGGGTCAGGCAGCATCAAAAATCTACTTTAGCCAAGTGGATTCGACAGGTCATAATACAAGCCTATGGCTTGAAAAGGAGACCGCCTCCGTTCAAAGTTAGGGCGCACTCCACAAGAGCAGTTGGAACTTCATGGGCAGTGCATCACCAAGCCTCCCTGGCTCAAGTACTGTAAGGCCACAACATGGTCCTTAGTACACACGTTTACTAGATTCTACCAGGTAGACGTCAGAAGTCAGGAGGATGTCGCCTTTGGGCGCAGTGTGTTGCAGGCCGCAAAAGAGCCTCATGCCTGATGGCGCCCAGCTTATGTATCCCTCCCCTCATTTGGCATTGCTTTGGGACGTCCCATTAGTAATGACTAAGTCGCTCTGTGTCCCGTGATGTACGAAAAAGAAAAAGGGATTTTTATAACAGCTTACCTGTAAAATCCTTTTCTTGGAGTACATCACGGGACACAGAGCTCCCACCCCTCTTTTTGGGACACTTATTGCTTGGCTACAAAACTGAGGTGCTCCCGGGTGGGAGGGGCTTATATAGGGGAGGGTACTTCCGGTTTGGAATTGGCCAGTGCCAACACCTGAAGGTAATCTATATAACCCATTAGTAATGACTAAGTCGCTCTGTGTCCCGTGATGTACTCCAAGAAAAGGATTTTACAGGTAAGCTGTTATAAAAATCCCTTTATTTTAGTGAATCATACCTACTTTATGATTCCAGCAATTAACTTAAAGGGGTTCATTTGCTAAAGCAGTAGAACATGTACACTTTGCAAAGTAAAATTTTGCATAGCTTAGAGAATATGGTAAAGCTGTGCCGACTTCAATTATCCAATCATGTGCAAGCAAAATTCCTGTTTTTTTTTTTTTTTTTCCCCCTTATACTTGCACCCAGGGCCAGGGCAAGGATTTTTGTCTGCACAGGTGAAAGTGCATTTGATTGATAAAGGGGATGTGAGAGTGTCCCTAAACGTGTATCCCATCATTCTTTGCTCCAGCCCATGAGGTGGAACACAAAGTGGCTATTCGATGTTGAGGTGCTACATAGGAGCTGGTTTTAGCAGAGTTTCCCCAGCGGCTGGACTACACCTGGCCAGCAGCATTTCAACTCATCCATCCATTGCTGGGAATGGTTCTCACCTTATGATATGCTCTTCATCCTCCTCCCCTTGTGAGTGCATTTTATTACCTCTGTTTTATACATTTATTAAAAGGCTTACTTTACTACACTACTTGGTCTCTTGTCCCTCCCTCCCTCCCTCTCACTTTACCTTTTTATGAGTCCCCAGCAAGTAGATAGGGAATTTGGATTTTCCTGTCCCCCCTATCCTGGCACCCTATGGTGGCAGCCTAAGCAGCCTCATGCTGGTGCCAACTCTACTTGCAGCTGATTAGGTATTCTTTGCACAGCAAATCTGCATCATATTCACTATGCTAAGTGATTAATCTTTTGCAAAGTGAACATGCTCTACTTCTTTAGTACATCTAAAGTCAAAACTTTTTTAGTTTTGAATATAGTGAGTAAGGATTAGAATTGATGTCAGGTTTAACTGCTGAATAGAGGCTCCACTGTAGAGATTCCTTCACTTCCTGTCAGGTAAAAAGGTTGTCCCCAGAACAGGAAGTGAGGGGAAATCTTTCTAACAGAGCCCCTGATAGCAGTAAAACCTGACAGGGGTTCTAACTTAAAAACCACTTAAAGTATTACTAAACCCAGGACCCTGCATTCACTATATCTGGGCTCCCACAGAACACAGAACATGGAAATGCAATAGTTTTACTAAATATAAACTGCTAAACACCTTTTCTCATCAGCAGTATATAGCAGTCTTATGACTTCTACCAGTGCTTGGTTAAAGCTTGTAGGAGGAGTTTTCATTGTGACCCTCTGTCTAGACGGTGCCGATTGGCCCTGTGTTGATCAAATGCACTCTCCCAAGAAAAAAAAACTCTAGCAATACACACCAAACAGCATGTGTAAGCTGCCCCCAAGGCTTTGTTCTATTAGGAGATGGATTGGGGACTGTGGAAGAAGGGGAGGATCAGAGAAGATGGGATCAAACTGCTTTTTTACATAATGCAGAGGATTAACCCCTTGTGTTCCACAGTGAGTATAGCAAGCATGCTTTACTGCAGATACAGACTGATTTTACTGTTATGGGTTTAGTAACACTTTAAGTACTTGGGCTTTTAAGGCACAAGGTATCAAAAAAATGGCAACCACATAACAACATACATATTTTTATTTTTGCATAAAACATTTTTTTTATACATAAAACACATTGTAAAAAAAGTGTCCTCCAAGCCAGGGTACTAGCTGCAGAAAGCCACAAACATACTTCAGTCCAAAGCATTAAAAATGATTTTCTAAGCCCTGGTGTGTATTCACCACATAATCACTGGCCTACAGTCGCCTTGTGACACTAATATATGAGGTCTAAAATTAGGATGTTACTGATTAACACACCCAAAAGTATAAAAAATATGGCCAGTTTGTGATCCATGAAGGTTTGGGAAGCACTGCATTGGGTAAAGACTGAACAATTCTAAATTAAAGTGGTTGCAAACATCAGACAAGAAATATGAACAAAGCATATCCCTTTATAGTGTGTACTTGTCTCAATTAGGAGCACTGAGTGTAATTTCTGTCTGCTTCTTAGTTTCTCTGCTATCAGCATGAATCACTTCTGAAATGTTTTCCTGACACCAAGAGAAAAATGGTAACAGGGGAAGGGAACTCCAGCACACAGCCTGTGATTGGCAGCATCAACTCTGTTCCTGTGTGTTGTGTGAAATAGGTGTGCCCCTTCCCACCAATCACCTCTCAGAGCTCTCCTCACTAAGCTCTGCAGTGTGTAACTTCAACTTTCTGCCCCCTGTTTTCTGACAGCTCAGACAAGCTTTATAAATTCTACACTTTGAAGGGACATAGAGAAGAGAATGCAGATAAACAGGTACAACTTATGTAGGAGGATTTGGTTCAACTCTGTGTATTACTTGAGGCCAATCATTTCACTGGGTAGATGTAAGGGTTACAACCACTTTAACCCCCTTAGCGGTATTCCCGAGTCTGGCTCGGGGTGAGTTTTTTATGCCAAGAGCGGTAACCCTGAGCCAGACTCGGGCTGTATCGCAGTATCCAGGGGAAGTTACTTACCTTGTTCCCTGGATCCTGCGATGTCTCCCCGCAGTATGTGCGAGCCGTGTATCGCTCAATCCACACTGCCGAGTGCCGAGCTCCGTTCCCTGCGACGTTGCGGCGCACAGGGACGGAGTTTGGCGCCAAATTCAAAAAGTGAAAAACATAGTATAGATACAGTATACTGTAATCTTACTGATTACAGTACTGTATCAAATAATAACACATCCCCTTTGTCCCTAGTGGTCTGCCCAGTGTCCTGCATGCACTTTTATATTATAAAAACTGTTCTTTCTGCCTGGAAACTGGAGATTGTCCATAGCAACCAAAAAGTGTCCCTTTATGTCAAAAATGGTTTTAGACCAGCTAGAAAACAGCGATAATAAATTAGAATAACTTGCAGAATTGAGCGATAGCGATTTGTGGGGAAATTCGCCATCAAACACTAAATCTAATGACAGCGACAATTCTGCAACTGAGCAAATTTCAGTGTTTTTGATTTGATTACATTAGTGAATAATTTTTATTATAATTACATTATTATTTGTTATAATTATTTATAGTTATTTATTATATTATAATTTATGATTTTGTGTTTCAAACTTTATCATATCCGGGATGTCTACTAGACTCTTGTTTGGTCAGGTTTAAATAAGTAATTACTAAGAATTGCAGGCCTACAATACATAACACCAAATTTCCATGCAAAATAATTGTACCGCTTTTGGTACATAATTCCAGACAGAATCATACCGCCAGGGAGGTTAAAGCATTAGATAACTAAATCTGACCAGGAACAAGATGGTGAACAAGACCTGTACATTAACAGCCAATGACCTGGATGCCATTATTGCCAAAAGCCTATTGATTTTGCAACATCGCCACTTAGAAGAAACATTACATCTCTTTTATTATTATTATTTTATTAATTTTAATTCCTGACAGTTTTGATGTAATCTTTTTCTTGGCAGTAATGGACTGTTATTTTTTATGATTGCACTAACGTCAAGAATACCACATTCCCGGCAGTATTTTTTATGCATTAGTCATTTTATTTAATTAATGTTTGAGAGTACAGTTCTTTAGAATTATACCAACAAATCTAAAAGGTCAAACACCCAGTTAACCACTGAGAAAAGTCCTTAAGTATCAAAAATGTTGTCATATTGACTTAGTGCTGTAATGAACTTTTTAATCCAACAAATTGCATACAGTATCTGAAAACAGGTTCTGTCACTGCCCGCTCATGTTGGAGAATTTTATTAAAGGAAAAGTCCACTTTTATTTCACTCTGGGCAGATTTAACAAACTATCAGTTGATGCAGTTACTTATTAATTAACCTCTTACCGTCATCATTGGCGGCTAGCGGGCGCCCGCCGCTCACCGTGGCAGCTTGCCCGCGGGTCCTGCGGATTCGATGTCGGCCAGTGGCCCGCGATCGTGGCACAGAGAGGCAGAACGGTAGATACCTATGTAAACAAGGTATTTCCCTGTTCTGCCTAGCAACATGGCAAGGGTCTACTGCTCCCAGTGATTGGGAGCAGTGTTCTCTGTCATGTTCTAGTGAGCCCATCCCCCCTACAGTTAGAACACACTGAGGGAACACCCTTAACCCCTTGATCACCCCGTAGTGTTTAACCCCTTCCCTGCCAGTGACATTTACACAGTAATCAGTGCATTTTTATAGCACTGATCGCTGTATAAATGCCAATGTTTCGAAAATAGTGTCAAAAGTGTCCGATCTGTTCGCCGCAACGTCGCAGTCCCGATAAAAATCACAGATCACCGCCATTACTACTAGGGATGAGCCGAACACCCCCCAGTTCGGTTCGCACCAGAACTTGCGGACAGGCAATAAATTTGTTCGAACATCCGAACACAGTTAAAGTCTATGGGACTCGAACATGAAGAATCGAAAGTGCTAATTTTAAAGGCTAATATGCAAGTTATTGTCATAAAAAGTGTCTGGGGACCCGGTTCCTGCCCCAGGGGACAGTTTTAAAAACGTCCGTTTTTTCGGGAGCAGTGATTTTAATAATGCTTAAAGTGAAACAATAAAAGTGAAATATTCATTTAAATGTCATACCTGGGGGGTGTCTAGAGTATGCCTGTAAAGCAGCGCTTGTTTCCTGTGCTTAGAACTGTTCCTGCACAAAGTGTCATTTCTGAAGGAAAAAAAGTCATTTAAAAGCACTCGCGGCTATATTTGAATTGTCGGCTCCCGACAATACAGAGAAAAGTCATTAGTTCAATTATGCACCTGCGTTACATCAGAGGGGGGCGGGGTCACATGCCCGTCACTGGGGAAGCCCGGGTTTCCCCTTGCGTCAGAGGGGGACGGGTGGCCCCGCCCTCAGCTACTTAAGAGCTGTCACTGGCTGTCATTCCCGGGGTGTCTCCGCTCCGGTGAAGAGTGCTGTTCCTCGCTGCGCTGGACATCATCGTTGGAGCCTGGACCCCGGAGAGGAGAGATCATTCATCGCTGGACCCCGAGAGTGGATTACTGCCGCTGGAACCTTTTTTTAATTTATTTTTTATTTTTAATAAAGGACTTTTCCCAACGGTGTCTGTGTGTTTTTTTTACATTTTTTTACACTTTCTTTGTGAAATGGTAGGGGTACAATGTACCCTTTACCAATTCACATGGGGGGGGAAGGATCTGGGGGTCCCATTTGTTAAAGGGGTCTTCCAGATTCCGATAAGCCCCCCCGCCCGCAGACCCCCACAACCACCGGGCAAGGGTTGTGGGGATGAGGCACTTGTCCCCATCAACATGGGGACATGGTGCTTTGAGGTGTCACAGACCCCCAAAGCATCCTCCCCATGTTGAGGGCATGTGGCCTGGTACGGTTCAGGAGGGGGGGCGCTCTCTCATGCCCCTCTCTTTTCCTGCAGCCTGCCAGGTTGCGTGCTCAGATAAAGGGTCTGGTATGGATTTTTGGGGGGAACTCCACGCCATTTTTTTTTTATTTGGCGTGGAGTTCCCCTTAAAATCCATACCAGACCTGAAGGGTCTAGTATGGATATTTGGGGGGAACCCCGCGTAATTTTTGTTTTAATTTGACACAGGGTTCCTCTTAATATCCATACCAGACCTGAAGGGCCTGGTAATTGAATTTGGGGGGAACCCCACGCATTTTTTTTTTTTATCAATGACTTTTTTCTGTATTGCCGGGAGCCGACAATTCATTATAGCCGCGAGTGCTTTTAAATGACTTTTTTTCCTTCAGAAATTACACTTTGTGCAGGGACAGTTCTAAGCACGGGAAACAAGCACTGCTTTACAGGCATACTCTAGACACCCCCAGGTACGAAATTTAAAGCAATATTTCACTTTTATTGTTTCACTTTAAGCATTATTAAAATCACTGCTCCCGAAAAAACGGACGTTTTTAAAACTTTTTTTTTGCATTGATACATGTCCCCTGGGGCAGGATCCGGGTCCCCAAACACTTTTTATGACAATAACTTGCATATAAGTCTTTAAAATTAGCACTTTAGATTTATCCCATAGACTTTTACAGGGTGTTCCGCGGCTTTTCGAATTTGCCGCAAACACCCCAAATTGTTCGCTGTTCAGCGAACGGGCGAACAGGCAATGTTCGAGTCAAACATGAGTTTGACTCGAACTCGAAGCTCATCCCTAATTACTACTAAAAAAAATAATAATAATAAAAATCCCATAAATCTATGCCCTATTTTGTAGACGCTATAACTTTTGCGCAAACCAATCAATATACACTTATTGAGATTTTTTTACCAAAAATATGTAGAAGAATATATATTGACCTAAACTGAGGAAGACATTAGTTTTTTTATATATTTTTCTGGGATATTTATTATAGCAGAATGTTAGAAATATAGCTTTTTTTTTTCAAAATTGGCAGTCTTTTTTTGTTCATAGTGCAAAAAAACTAAAACCGCAGAGGTGATCAAATACCACCAAAAGAAAGCTCTATTTGTGGGGAAAAAAAGGACATCAATTTCGTTTGGGTCCAACGTTGCATGACCGCGCAATTGTCAGTTAAAGCGATGCAGTGCAGTATCTCAGAAAAAGGCTTGGTCGGGAAGGGGGTAAATCCTTCCAGGGCTGAAGTGGTTGAAAAACATTTCAAGCTAAATAATTTTTTTCCAGAACATAGCCTATACAGTCAAGGGGTTCTGTAGGTATTAAAAAACTGAGCAGCTTTGATAAATGTTGCCTTATTCTATTATCATACCTGTAAGCCATTTGAGACCCCCGGAAGTCTGGCTGAAAAACACCCAGTTAACAATCCCAATCTCCTGTCTTGTTGCTAGAACATGAAAAACATTGGTTTTCACACCTGTAATGCTGGTAGTGAGTATCCAAAAGTTTTCACATTCTAGAAACTGGGATTTTTTTTTGTTCAGGCTTCAAACAGCTTGTCAGTATAACAATAAAATGGCTTCACACCGCCCTGCTGTGCTTTTGCTAAAGCGCAGCTAACCATGGTTTTCGTGCACGTTAGATGCGCATTCCCATAGACATGCAACACGCGGGTTAGCTGCACTTTGCCCAAAGTGCAGCAATACCACACCGCGGTAAGAATACAGCATTTATCTCCAACAGACTTGCAATATATGTTAGTTCTCATTAGATACATATGTTTGTACTACTGTATACATCAATACCTAATGTACAACGAACAATGTCCACATTGTTATTTACTTGTTAATGTGAAAATCCAATAAAAACATATTGAAAAAAAAAGAACGCAGTGTGAAGCCCCCCTAAATTAATATTTTACAAAGCTGAAAAAAAATCCACAATAAAATCTATAGACAGGTGGGTCCAAGGCCTCTCTCCATTGGGTATGGGTTGTAGGAGACCCACTGGAAGGTGTTGTAGTGTCTTACACTGAGCACACATGGAACAAGTGTCTATGAAGGCGGCTACATCTGCGCGGAGACCAGGCCACCAGAATTGTTGGTAAATGGCCCAAATAAGTTGAATCTTCCCTGGGTGTCCAGCTGCCTTCGGAGAATGGTAAGTCTGGAGCAAAGCAGTGCGGAGTCTCTCAGGGACATAGCAGCGGTCATAAGGTTTCTCGGGAGGAGAGTGGATCTGAGCGGCAAGAATTCTGTCACCCAAGGGTGAAGTGAGACTGGTACGAACAGTGGCCAGATCACAATCGGGAAGTATCACAGGAACAGGAACCGCATCCAAGTGAAGGGAAAACTGTCACGATAATGCATCAGCCCTTACGTTCTTGGTAACGGGTAAGAACGAGACTATGTAATTGAAGCTTGACAGAGCCCATCGTGCCCTTCTGGAAGATAAACGTTTTGCCTCAGACAAGAATGTGAGATTCTTGTGGTCAGTCAAAATGAGAACCGGCACAGTGGTACCTTCGAGGAGATGCCTCCATTCTTTCAAAGCTAAAATGATTGCTAACAGTTCTCTGTCCCCAATCCAGTAAGTGCATTCCGCAGGAGAGAATTTCTTGGAAAAGTAGCCACAAGGATGCATAGCGCTCTCAGAGGTAGGACGTTGAGACAGAAGGGCACCAACTCCAGATGCATCAACCTCAAGAATGAAGAGTAATGTGGGATCAGGATGTGCCAACACAGGAACTGAATCAAAGGCAGCCTTGAGAGACTCAAAGGCTTTAATTAAATCTGGAGACCAATCTCTGTGAGATATGTTGTCATATCAATCAGGGGTTTGACCAGAGAAGAGAAGTTACGAATAAACTTCCGATAATAATTGGCAAAGCCAAGAAAACGTTGTAGCGAATGTAGACCTACGGGTCGAGACCACTGTAGAACTGCAGATAGTTTCTCTCGGCTCATCAAAAAACCAGCAGTAGAAATTCCATAACCCAAACATTTAACCTGTTCACAATGGAACTCACACTTTTCCAACTTGCAAGACAGGTTATTATCTCTCAGCCTCTGTAGCACATGGGAGACATCTGTGTGGTGGCTCTCTAGGGAATTAGAATATATGAGAAAGGGTTCAAGATAAAACCACCACACATTGCTTCAACATATCTCAGAGGACATCGTTGATGAATTCCTGAAAAACTGCAGGAGCGTTGCAAAGACCAAACGGCATTAAGAGGTATTCGTAATGTCCTGTCCTAGTATTAAGTATTAAGTATTACGTTTTCCATTCGTCATCCCTCCTTGATCCTCATGAGATTGTATGCTCCTCTCAGATCGAGCTTTGTGAAAACTATTGCCCCCTTGAGGCGGTCAAATCAATCGGATTTGCGTTCTTAATCGTGATGCGATTGAGACCCCTATAATCGATACAAGGTCTCAGTTCTCCACTCTTCTTTTTCACAAAGAAGAAGCCAGCCCCATCAGGAGATGAGGATTTGCGGATGAACCCTCGTTGGCAACATATTCCTCCATGGCTTTATCCTCTGAGACCGACAAAGGGTAAAGCCAGCCACGAGGAGGCATGGCACCAGATAGAAGGTGAATTGCGCAATAATATGACTGGTGTGGCGTCAAACTACCGGCTTGACCTTTGTCAAAGACATCACCAAATTCGTGGTACTCCTCTGGCAGAGAGGTGAGTGAAGAGGTGCACAAGACCTTGGCTACTTTCTGAATCAATAGCCTCAATAGCAAGTGGAGTGGCAGTAAGCTGCAGCGGAATCAAGTGCTTAGATACAAAGGAACTATCTATTGTGAGGGGGTTGGCTCGGCAGCGGGTGTGTGTGACCCCCGAGATGGGCTCCCCACACAAAAACAGGCCCAGCAAACGGAGGTTGTGGTTTTCAAAATCAAAAAGGTGTGGTTTATTTTCTATTTACAGTGACAAAACACAGCAAAGAAAAAGAAACATAAACAAAATAAATCCTGGTCAACTTGACCTCTGACTAAACATACAGGTTTCCTAACTAACAACTGGGATCAGCCTAGTGCTGTCCTAGTCCCTAAGTCCCTGGTTTTAAAATGTCCAAGCAAATAGCCACACAGGCTTTGTCTCACCGCACAGGGGTTCACTCTCCCTAGACAGTCCACACAGGTCTGGGTCCAGGCATGAGCTAACATCTAATGAAGCTGGGAGTTCTTATAGAGGCCTAAATGAGCTGACAAGCTTCAGCTGGTCTCCTCATCTCTGTCTGCATGACGCCCCACACTCTCCCTAGAGGTATGAGTCATCCATGAGCCCACTAGCCTTATACAACTCTCCACCTAGTTGTATAAGTCGGCGTAAAGCCTGAATCTGGGCGAAATATATCTACCCCCCTGGATGCAACCAGGTGACTTTACCTTCCTGCTGTCACATACCCCCCCCTCTTGTTTTAACCTCGGGGTTGGAACACCAGCAATCAGGCATTCATGTACTCGAGACAAAGCATCCACATTCCCCATTTGAACGCCAGGGCGATGCTTTACTGTGAAGTTGAATTCCTGGAGGGCCAGGAACCACCTATTCACTCTTCTATTTGTTTCCTTGTTTTGAGCCATCCACTTTAACGGAGCGTGATCCGTAACCAAGTCAAAGTGCCTACCTAGCAGGTAGTACCGAAGGGAATCTAGAGCCCACTTCACCGCTAAACACTCCTTTTCAACGGTGGCGTAATTTACCTCATGGGACTTCAACTTCCTGCTGAGGTAAATGACTGGGTGCTCTTCCCCGTTCCAGACCTGGGACAATACTGCTCCTAACCCCACATCTGACGCATCACTTTGTACGACAAAGTCTTTAGAGAAGTCGGGTGAGTACAACACTGGCTGGCTACATAAGGCTTGTTTCAAGAATTGGAATGCTGCCTCAGCCTCGGGGGTCCATTTAATCATGACCGACCCTTTCCCCTTCGTCAGGTTGGTTAGGGGCACAGCCTTAGAAGCAAAGTGGGGAATGAATCGCCGATAATACCCAGCGATTCCCAGAAAGGCTCGTACCTGCTTCTTGCTGTTGGGACGTGGCCAACTCTGGATGGCCTCGACTTTGTTGAGTTGGGGTTTTATTACTCCCCTCCCAATGGTGTACCCAAGATATTTGGCCTCCTCCTGCCCAATGGTACACTTCTTGGGGTTAGCCGTAAACCCCGCTTCCCGAACAGAGTCCAGGACTGCTTGCACTTTTGGCAGATGTGAGGCCCAATCTGTGCTATGGACAATTACGTCATCCAGGTAAGCCGCAGCATACTTCCGATGGGGCCTCAGCATCTGGTCCATTTTCCGCTGGAATGTGGCCGGCGCATTCTGTAACCCGAACGGCATTCTTTTATATTGGAACGCCCCGTCTGGGGTTACAAATGCGGTTTTCTCTTTGGCCGACTTGGCCAGGGGGATTTGCCAATACCCTTTTGTGAGGTCAAGAGTCGTCATGTATCGGGCTGTTCCCAGCCGGTCGATCAACTCATCTATACGTGGCATGGGGTAGGTGTCAAATTTTGTAACTTTGTTCAACTGACGAAAATCGTTACAAAATCGCCAGCTCCCATCCGGTTTAGGCACCAACACAATGGGACTAGACCAATCACTTTGGGACTCCTCTATCACCCCTAAGTTCAGCATTTTCTGTACTTCCTCCCGTATTGCCTCCCGTCGGGCCTCTGGGATCCGATAGGGTTTTAACTTCACCCTTTCACCGGGCGGGGTAATGATGTCATGCTCTACCCCAGATGTTTGTCCCGGCAGCTCAGAGAATACCTCCTTGTTGCGAAGCACAAACTCCTTAACCTCCTGTTGTTGGGGTTGTGACAAGGTGGCTGCTATTCCAACCTCAGGAATCACGCAACCAGTTTGAGCTGGTGACCAAGTGTCTGCGACTAGGGACTCTCTATCCCTTCAGGCTTTCAACAGATTAACGTGATAGATCTGTTCGGGCTTTCGCCTTCCTGGTTGTCTGACCTTGTAATTCACTTCGCTCACTTTTTCCATTATCTCGTAGGGGCCTTGCCATTTGGCAAGGAATTTACTTTCAACCGTAGGGACAAGTACCAGTATCCTACCCCCCGGGGAAAAGGTACGGGTCTTGGCTCCACGGTTGTACACTCTCTGCTGTGCTAACTGCGCTTGGGCCAAATGTTCCTTCACGATGGGCATTACCTGTGCAATTCGGTCTTGCATCAGGGCGACATGCTCAATCACACTCCTGTGGGGAGAACTCTCACTTTCCCAAGTTTCCTTGGCAATATCCAACAGCCCTCTTGGGTGTCTCCCATACAGTAACTCAAAGGGGGAGAATCCCGTAGAGGATTGGGGCACCTCCCTAATAGCAAACATCAGATAAGGAAGTAGACAGTCCCAATCCTTTCCATCTCTATCCACCACTTTCTTCAACATTTGTTTTAGGGTTTTGTTGAATCTTTCAACCAGCCCATCGGTTTGGGGGTGATACACAGATGTACGTAATTGCGTCACTTTGAACAATTTACACAGCTCCTTCATAACCCGGGACATAAAGGGTGTACCTTGGTCCGTAAGCAGTTCTTTACAAATACCCACCCGGCTAAACACAAGAGATAGCTCTTTGGCTATGGTTTTGGCCGAGGTATTTCGGAGAGGGATCGCTTCTGGATAACGGGTGGCATAGTCCATTATAACTAATATGTACTGGTGCCCCCTAGCGGACTTGATTATAGGACCTACCAAATCCATGGCGATCCTCTCAAACGGGACCTCAATGATGGGTAGAGGGACCAGCGGGCTACGGAAATGTGGCATCGGGGCCGACCTCTGACACACAGGGCAGGAGGAACAATAATTTTCTATGTCCTTCATCACCCCCGGCCAATAGAATCTCTGTAATACCCTCTCTCGGGTTTTCTCTGTCCCCAGATGACCTCCAAGAATGTGCCCATGGGCCAACTCCAACACCAACTTCCTGTAAGGTTTGGGCACCACAAGCTGCTCAACGGTTTCTTCTGCCCTTTTTGCCACCCGATACAGTAGGTCCTTCTCTACGCTGAAGTATGGGTAAGTGCAGGTATTATCTGGGTTCACTAACTCGCCATCTATTTTCACTACGTTTTCCCGTGCCTTTATTAGGGCGGGGTCTTTCAACTGTTCTGTGGCAAAGTTTTCCCTGTGAACCTCAAGATCAGAAAACTCCACAGACGGTAGGTTTTCGTCTGAGGAGGTGGGCTCCTCTCCAGTTTCTTGAGTCTCCCCTGCCAATACTGATAAGGGAAATTCCGGAGAGTCCTCACCACTCTCAGGGGAGTTCTGGCTATCACATTCCTGGTACATAGGGGCACCAGTGGGGGGCTCAGGATCATCCCACAGTTCCCAGAACTTCGGAAAATCCCTTCCCACAATGGCGTCATGCGGTAACTGAGATACTAAGCCCACTGGATGAGAGAGGGTACCTTTGGGGGTCTCGAAACACACTGTAGTCACTGGATACTCTCGGGTGTCCCCATGCACACAAATAACAGCTACCTTGCTATTCCCAGAGACCTCTGTTTTAACTAACTCAGCCTTTATCAGGGTCACAAGGCTACCTGAATCCAGCAATACCACAACATTTCTACCATTAACACACATTTTGCATAAATGTTTCTCAGTTCCTCGAATGGCAGTGCATGCGACTGTCGCACACAGCGACTGACGTCTGCCCGTCAGAAAGTCACACTGCATGGGTTCCTCCACAACCGGGCAATTGGCTGCAATATGTCCCGCTTGCCGGCAGCGGTAGCAAACGATCCTTCTTGCGGCCTCTTGAGCCGCTGATTTCCCAGGCTGTTCTCGCCAAACTTGGGGTAGAGCTCCCACCCTCTCACTCTCTCCACCCTCACCCCTTGGAATCCTCTTATCCGCCCCTGGGGATGGTCTGGTCTTAGGGTGGAAAGTCCGAGTGTCTCTGGAAGAGGCCGTCAGGTTCTCTGTAGCCAAGTATTTCTCCACACGATCCACAAGACCATCGGCCGTCTCTGGGTCTCCATGGCTTACCCACTTTTGGATGGCAGTAGGAAGAGCTCTCAAAAACCGATCCATTACAACACGTTCCACAATCTTTGGTGCGGACAAAGTCTCTGGTTGTAGCCACTTTCTGCTCAGGTGAATGAGATCATACATTTGAGACCTGGGGGGTTTTCCAAGCTGGAAAGTCCAGTTATGCACACGCTGAGCCCGGACAGCCTGGGTGACACCCAGCCTTGCCAATATTTCAGCTTTTAGCATCACATAGTCTTTTGCTTGGTTAGGCTCTAGGTCATAGTAAGCTTTCTGCGATTCACCAGTTAACAGAGGAGCCACCAGTCCAGCCCACTGCTCCTCAGGCCACTTTTCTCTTTCAGCGGTCCTTTCAAATGTGGTCAAAAATACCTCTGGATCATCCTCTCCAGTCATTTTTGTCAATAAACGACTCACCCCAAAGGACGCGGTATTAGTGGGACGGCTTTCCTCACTGGTCTGCGGACGTTGCTGCATTACTGCTTCCATCTGTTGTTGTAGTCTCTGCTCTTGCTTCTGCAACAGGTCTATGAAGCGGGCCTCAGATTGCTGCTGGGCTTGTTGCTGAGCCTCCAGACTCTGTTGCAAAGTTGCGTTTGTCTGCTGCTGGGCTGCAAGGCTCTGTTGATGAGCTTGCTGCTGGGCTGCGAAGTTCTTTTGCAAACCTGCATTTGTCTGCTGTTGATTGGCATTTGCTAGAGCCAGCTGCTTCAGTATCTCCTCCATGCTGGCTTAAAAAAAAACTGCCTGCATTCTCCACCAACTGTGAGGGGGTTGGCTCGGCAGCGGGTGTGTGTGACCCCCGAGATGGGCTCCCCACACAAAAACAGGCCCAGCAAACGGAGGTTGTGGTTTTCAAAATCAAAAAGGTGCGGTTTATTTTCTATTTACAGTGACAAAACACAGCAAAGAAAAAGAAACATAAACAAAATAAATCCTGGTCAACTTGACCTCTGACTAAACATACAGGTTTCCTAACTAACTACTGGGATCAGCCTAGTGCTGTCCTAGTCCCTAAGTCCCTGGTTTTAAAATGTCCAAGCAAATAGCCACACAGGCTTTGTCTCACCGCACAGGGGTTCACTCTCCCTAGACAGTCCACACAGGTCTGGGTCCAGGCATGAGCTAACATCTAATGAAGCTGGGAGTTCTTATAGAGGCCTAAATGAGCTGACAAGCTTCAGCTGGTCTCCTCATCTCTGTCTGCACGACGCCCCACACTCTCCCTAGAGGTATGAGTCATCCATGAGCCCACTAGCCTTATACAACTCTCCACCTAGTTGTATAAGTCGGCGTAAAGCCTGAATCTGGGCGAAATATATCTACCCCCCTGGATGCAACCAGGTGACTTTACCTTCCTGCTGTCACACTATGAACAGGCTTGCAGCCCCAGTGTCGATTAGAACCTGTGTCTCGATGGACGACTCAGCCCAAGAAAGGGTAACCAGCACAAAAGGCTTATCCTTCAAGATAACTGGGGACATAACAAAGCCACCTAAGGTCTGTCCCCTACAGAACCTCAGGTGCAAGCTATTCCCAGACGGGTAGGACAGGACTTGCCTGGCCACAATAAAGGCATAATCTCTCTCTTCTCCTAAAGGTCTGCGGAGACGTGTGAAGCCCAACTGCATGGGTTTTACTTCACTGGCAGACTCGGTACCAGGAGGCATGGGAGGTGAGGGAGGCAAGGGTGGGACTCCAAAGCTCGGAGCCAAACATACAGGAGGCTTCCGCAAGCGCTCCTTAAAGAAAGGTCTCTCTCAGAGTCTGGAGTCAATCAGAATGGCAAACGTGATGAACTTCTCCAGATCTGTAGGTATGTCTCGGGCTGCTATCCATTCTTTGATGTCATCTGAGAGATCATGAGGGCCTTATTGTTCCAAGCGACTTCTTCTGCCAGAGTACGGAATTCAATGGCGTAATCAGTAACAGTTCTCGTACTCTGTTTGATGGACATGAGGCTCTTGGAAGCAGAAGTGGAGCGAGTGTTTGAGAATGTCAAATACCCTTTAAAAGGAAGCCACAGACTCTGGGTAACTCAGGGCCATGTGTTTTTGCATGTCCCATAGAGGGTTTGCCCAAGCCAAGGCTCTATCAGAAAGCAAATAAATGATGAGGCCTATTTTGCGTCTGTCTGTAGGGGAACGCCTGGGGCAGCATCTCAAACTATATTGCCAACTTGGTTGAGAAACTCTGCATTGAACTGGATCGTCCTCAAATCGCTGGGGAAGCGGAGTGGAACCAGACATACCTCCTACAGAGGTAATATTCAAGGCGGGTACCTACACAGAGACTGGAGCAGAAGCAGGGACGACCTGCCCCACCTGTTGTACCGGAACAGCCACGTGGGAGAATCCAGGTGAGCAGTGCGAATCAGGAGCGTCTGTAATGCTATAGAAAAATTATCCATGCGATGATCCTGCTCATTCAATCTGGAAAAAATATTACCACTAGGTGGATTGCCTGCATCTTCTTAATTCATGGTCTTCGTCTACTGTCAGGAACCATAAATCAGATGGAGACAGAAAATGCAGTAAAAATCACACATTTTAATTGATTAGTAAAATGGTACAAATAGTAAACGTAGTCTAAACATAGCCAGGGTATGGTAATTAAAGTGGGTAGTCAGTGTAAGCCAGTAAATCAGGAAGCCAGAGATCAGCGTAGTCTGAGAGAGCAAACAGGATCAGGAACCAGAAGGAACATAGCCAAGAATCTTCAGATATGTTGACCAAGGCGAAGGCATGAGAGAACTGAACCAGGCAGTTTAAATAGCCAGAAGGGGGTGGATGACGAGCAGGAAATGATCACAAGGTGAGGCACTGTGGAATGATGAGTGCAAGCAATTAACTGACAGCTGAGCACTGAGAAGGGAGGGCTGAGCCCAGCCCTGACACTCCTACTTTAAGCAGAACTCCAAGCAAATGAAATGAGGTGCCTATGTGAGTGAGGGATAAGGTAGATAAATGTGATTTTTACTGGTACCCCATGCTAAAATTATCATTTCTAGTACCCTTTAGTGTGTGTTAAAAAGTGAGATTAGGGAAATTATAGTTTAATTTAGGGCTAAGCCTAAGTAAGGAATCTGGGTCAGGGTTTACTAAGGTTTAGGGCTGGGTGATTCATCCTGGAAAGTCTCTAGTGCCTCCCCCGGAGGTTGTAGAATCTTCTAGAATTAGAGTGTGGAGGTTAGGAGGAGCTTCCTTGAATGTTTATGGAGCCTCAGCCAATCCTCAGAGGCAGGCTGGCAAGAAGCCATAAATAGACATGAGCCATGCTAGCAGGGGTATTCGGGTGGATGAGGCTCGGGTGCTGGAAGGATCCTAACATAACACATGGGATGAAGTCTTTCCTGGAGGCACGGGAGCAAGAGAGAGGACAGAATGAGTAGTTAACACGATGGGGACTAACAAGGGGGGAGACTGCCACATGTAGCCAGTCTCCCTTGAAGACAGCAGTGTTCTTAAGTCTTCAGCATTTCCCTAAATATCTCCTGAGAGTCAGCCAGGTCGGCTGGGGAAGAGTCAGTCTGGTGGACTGGTGTGGAAAGTTAGCCTGGAGGGCTGGTGAAAGGGGCAATTGCAGCCAGGTGGGTTGGCAGTGCCTCAAGAGGTGGCACTGGGATCAGTGGCCACAGAGGAGAAGTTACAAGCTGTTTCACTGCAACAGTGCTACACAAAAAGGGACTATGAATTCCTTCCTGAAGAGGGCTATTGCTAATCTGACTGAAAGTCTGTCAGATCATTCAAGTGATTCAGCAGGAGGAAAGTGAAGGAGACTGTATATGTATATGTGTATATAGGAAGATGTCCCTGAAAATTGCAGACAGTTTTGCTGAAGCCAAGTTATTAACCCTCTAATAAAGAAAAAAAACAAGACTGTTCTCTGACTCTGGGTGCTTATGAAAATCCTGGCTGTGCAGGAGTGGGGGATCCAAATTCATCAGCAGTTCTTACGGGGAGGGGGTGCTACACATTTAATCCTTTCGGGCGCGTGGAGCCCCATTGCAAACGTTTTTTTTTCAGTCCTTGGAGTTCAGCTTTAAAGCAAATGTAAACCCTAACCCTGTTGCATCTCAGCACTTCGATCTTTTGCAGCCTCTTCGTTGCCACTTTCTGTCTCCAGTGATGGCTGCATGTTATAACTCTGCTGTGTTCTGTATGTGTTCAATTGGGCCACTTGTGCACTCTAACATAAGCCTGTGTGACTTGGTGACAATGCAGGAGCATATTTAGGAGTAGTGATGAGCCGAACACCCCCGGGTTCGGTTTGCACCAGAACCCGCGAACGGACCGAAAGTTCGCACGAACTTTAGAACCCTATTAAATACAATGGATGTGAACGTTCGAAATCTAAAGTGCTAATTATAACAACTATTATGCATGTTATTGTCCTAAAAAGGGTTTGGGAACCCGGGTTCTGCACCAGGGGACATGTATCAATGCAAAAAAAAGTTTTAAAAACTGCCGTTTTTCGGGAGCAGTCATTTTAATGATGCATAAAGTGAAAAAAAAAGTCAAATATTCCTTTAAATATCGTACCTGGGGGGTGTCTAAAGTATGCCTGTGAAGTGCCACGTGTTTCCCGTGTTTAGAACTGTCCCTGCACAAAATTACATTTCTAAAGGAAAAAAAACGTAAAACTGCTTGCGGCTTTAATGTAATGTCTGGTACCGGTAATATGGATGAAAATCTTTAAGAAAAATGGCATAGCTACCCCATCACACCCCTCCCCCCCCCACCCCAGCCCATTACCAGCCCCTTTGGGTCTTGTATGGATATTAAGGGGAACCCCGCACACAAAATAAAAAAGGCCCTATATACTCTGAACAGCCGTATACAGGCGGTGCATACAAGACAGGGACTGTAGGTTTGTTCTTATGTAGAATCTGTTTGTAATTTTGAACAGGTACATTTTTTAAGTGTAGCTCCAGCCCAAAAATCTATTTTTAAGCTTTTTGGAAAACATAGGGAAGGGTTATCACCCCTGTAACATTTGTTTTGCTGTCTGTGCAGTGTGCACCTGTCCAGAACAGTTCACCTCACTTTCCGTCCTAATGACAAATGTTTTTTTGAAAATTTGGGAGTTTTATTGAAACAAGAATTGGTGATAAAGCATCAGTGGAGAGGAGACACTTTTTTTCCCATATTAACTCTTACAGGAGAGAATTTGCCTTCCTAGGGGTAGATTTCCTCTCACTTCCTGTTGTATCCTTCCGTTTGCAAGGAGGAGTCGTTTGTAAGTTGGATGTTTGAAAGTAGGGGCCTGCCGTATATACTCAGCTGAAATTTGCCCCTTACATGTTGGTGTTGCCACAACACTGTGAGCCCTCACAGTTACTCTTGGTGGGTGCATGAATGGGCCCTGCTGTGAATTATTAGATCAAGAATTGTAATTACATGCCCCAGTTAAACAGGGGCAGAAAAATTGGGCCTTAGGCACTGGTGCCACAACACTGCAACCCCTCACAGATACTGTACTTGGAGCACAGCAATGAGCCCTGTTGCAAAGTATTGCATCAAAAATTGTAATTACACGCCCCTGTTAAACAGGGGCTGAAAAATTGGGCCTTAGCCACTGGTGCTGGTGCCACGACACTGCAACCTCTCCCAGATACTCTAGTTGGAGTGCCCTGCTGCAAAGCATTGCATAAAAAATTGTAATTACATGCCCCTGCTAAACAGGGGCTGAAAAATTGGGCCTTAGCCACTGGTGGCGGCACCCAGAAACAAAAATGTTCTTCCAAGCTATCATCATCAATCGGATCATTGAGGAGGAGGAGGATAGTCAGTCAACATAACAGGACAGTCTCTCAGCATCAGCATCAGTCTTGAAGGGATGTGACATTTGAAAATAAATTAGTCTGTTATATCAGCTTCAGGTGTTTGGTAGCTGGTGGTGATCCAAGACTGGTTCATCTTTATGAAGGTCAGTCGATCAACAGAGTCGTGGACAGGCACACCCTGTGATCCGTGACAAATCCTCCAGCAGCACTGAATGTGCGTTCTGAAAGAATGCTGGATGCAGGACAGGCCAGTAGCTCAATTGCATACTGTGCAAGCTCTGGCCAGTGATCCATCCTCAAGACCCAGTAAGCCAGAGGATTTTCGGTGGGGAATGTGTCCAAGTCTGACCTTGCCCCTAGGTATTCCTGCACCATGTATATCAGACGCTGGCGATGGTTGCTGGAACCGATCATACCTTGGGGCTGCGGACTAAAGAATTGTCTGAACGCATCGGTCAGATGGCCACCTTCCCCACAGCTCCTTCTTTGACTGACCGAAGCCTCAGCAACTCGTTGTCCAGGACCAGGAGTTTGTAACCTCCCAGTCTCTGGGAACGCGTTGCACAGACCTTTCTGCAAGGCCTCCCGGAAATGTCTCATCCTCTGCTCCCTCTGCGACGGTAACATAAGGTCCGCAACCTTACCCTTGTACCGTGGATCAAGGAGAGTGGCTAGCCAGTAATGGTCCCTCTCCTTGATCCGAAGAATACGAGGATCCTTCCGCAGACTTTGCAGGATCAGGGAGGCCATGCAGCGTAGGTTAGCTGAGGCAATCGGTCCGGAGTCCTCTGGGTCACTAAGGACGACATGATCCGCAGCCACCTCCTCCCAGCCACGTACAAGTCCACTGGTTTCTTGGGACTGTAAATCATCCCTAAAAGACTGCTGCTGATGATGCTGAGTGCCAGGCTCCACCTCCATGCTGACACAATCCTCCTCCTCCTCCTCCTCTTCCTGTGCGATGGGTGGGACAGAAGGAACACTGTCTGGGTAAAGGGGGCCTTGAGAGGCAAGGAAGTCCTCCTCTTCCTGCCTCTGTTCTGCCTCAAGTGCCCTGTCCATTATTCCACACAGCGTATGTTCCAACAGGTGGACAAGAGGTACAGTGTCACTGATGCATGCACTGTCACTGCTCACCATCCTCGTGGCCTCCTCAAATAGTGCCAGGACAGTGCATGCATCCCTGATCATGCCCCACTGGCGTGGTGAAAAAAACCTGAGCTCCCCTGACCCTGTCCTGGTGCCGTAGTCGCACAGGTAGTCATTGATGGCCCTCTGCTGCGTGTGCAGCCGCTGCAGCATGGCCAACGTTGAGTTCCACCTGGTGGGCATGTCACATATAAGGCGGTTCTTGGGCAGGTTCAACTCTTTTTGCAGCTCAGCCAGGCGAGCACTGGCATTATAAGATCTGTGGAAATGCACACAGACTTTCCTGGCCTGCCTCAGGACATCCTGTAAGCCCGGGTACCTGCCCAAGAACCGCTGCACCACCAGGTTAAGGACGTGAGCCACACAGGGCACATGGGTCAGTTGTCCCTGTCGGAGGGCGGAGAGGAGGTTGGTGCCATTGTCGCAAACCACCATTCCTGGCTTAAGCTGGCGTGGCGTCAACCACCTCTCGGCCTGCCCCTGCAGAGCAGACAGAACCTCTGCCCCAGTGTGGCTTTTGTCCCCCAAACACACCAGCACAAGCACGGCATGGCATCTTTTTGCCTGCGTACTTGCGTAGCCCCTTGAACGCCTACGGAGCACCGCTGGTTCAGAGGACAAAGCACAGGAAGAGGCCATGGAGGAAGAAGAAGAGGAGGGGGTGGAGGAGAGAGGTGTGTCACAACCAGCAGTAGCATTTTGGAGGCGTGGCGGCGGAACAACCTCCAACACTACTGCACCTTGTCCTGCATCCTTCCCAGCTGCCAAAAGAGTGACCCAATGGGCCGTGAAAGAAAGGTAACGTCCCTGTCCATGCCTGCTGGACCATGAGTCAGCGGTAATATGCACCTTACCGCTGACCGCCCTGTCCAGCGAGGCCAAGACATTGCCTTCCACATGCCGGTAGAGAGCCGGAATCGCCTTCCGTGAGAAAAAGTGGCGTTTGGGAACCTGCCACTGAGGAACCGCACATTGCACAAATTCACGGAAGGGGGCCGAGTCTACCAAATGAAAAGGCAGCAGTTGAAGCGCTAGCAATTTAGCCAAGCTAGCATTCAACCGCTGGGCATGTGGATGGCTGGGAGTGAACTTCTTTCGACGGTCCAGCAGCTGGGGCAGGGAAATTTGCCTGCTAGAATCGGACGTCGGTGTACTGCTAGCAGAGTGCCCGCAAGTACTTGGCTGTGACACACCTAAGTCTACACCTTCATTCCTCTCAGTGCAGGTTTCAGAGAGGACTGAAGGTATAGTGGGGTTGGAGATCCCAGCTGATGTGGTGCAAGGAGAGGTCCGCTTTGTTCTTTGGTGTGGGTCTTTAAGGTAGGCTTGCCAACAAGCTGCATGGCAGGTCAACATATGTCTGGTCAAGCATGTGGTGCCCAAGCGAGTGATGTTTTGGCCACGCGATATACGCTTGAGACATATGTTGCAAACAGCAGCTGTGCGATCTAATGCACTCGACTCAAAAAAGGCCCACACCAAAGAACTTTTTGAATAACGGGCAGAGGCAGCGCCCTGAACAGGCGAAGCTCTGCGGTGTGATTCCGCCGGTGTGCTGCCCTTACGCTGGCCCCCCGAGAGCATCCTGCCTCGTTGGAGATGTGCCTCCTCCTCATCCTGCTCCTCCTCCTCTCTCCTATTAGGCACCCACGTGGAGTCAGTGACCTCATCATCCTCTCCCTCCTCATCACTGGAGCCAATCTGGCAGTATGCTGCAGCTGCTGGAACATGACTGCCAGATTGGTGTCCTTCTTGAGCATTCCCTCTCTCTCTCTCACGCTACTGCCTTCCTCTAGCTGGGTATCATCATCAGACCCTTCGAAACGCTGGGCATCCTCCTGGAGCATGTACCCAACACTGTGCTCAAACAGTTCGGGGGACTCCTCAGGAGGACATGGTTGGTCTAGGGAAGGAGTGACTGATGATGACATTGATACCAGGGAAGAGGACGCTTTGGCAGCTGCTTTGCCAGTACCCAGAGCCTGGGTGAGAGAGGATGAGGAGGATGAGGAGGGCTTGGTCATCCACTCTACCAAGTCTTCGGCATGATGCGGCTCAACACGTCCAGCTGCCGAAAAGAAGGACAAGCGTGTCCCATGGCCACGTGCTGATGGCGATGCACCGCGTCCACGACCAGCACTGTTGTCTCTAGACACAGAGCCTGCTTGCCCTCTTTTATTGGCTCCTGACTGTCTGCCTCTCCTTGTTTGCCTTCCAGACATTCTAATGGCCTGCAGGGAGATGGGAAAACCAGCAATAAGGCCTAGCTTCAGGAGTATATTTTGCAGGAATCACACTACGCCTGCTGTAAGTGCTGCAAATGCCTGTTGGTGTAACACACCAGGAAAACACAGCAATACAGGCTAACTTCAGGTGTAATATGATCAGGAGGCACACTCCGCCCGCTGTAAGTGCTGCAAATGCCTGTTGGTGTAACACCAGGAAAACACAGCAATACAGGCTAACTTCAGGTGTATAATGTACAGGAGGCACACTCCGCCCACTGCAAGTGCTGCAAATGCCTGTTGGTGTAACACACCAGGAAAACACAGCAATACGGGCTAACTTCAGGTGTATAATGTGCAGGAGGCACACTCCGCCCGCTGTAAGTGCTGCAAATGCCTGTTGGTGTAACACCAGGAAAACACAGCAATACATGCTAACTTCAGGTGTATAATGTGCAGGAGGCACACTCCGCCCGCTGTAAGTGCTGCAAAGGCCTGTTGGTGTAACACACCAGGAAAACACAGCAATACAGGCTAACTTTAGGTGTAATATGATCAGGAGGCACATTCCGCTCGCTGTAAGTGCTGCAAATGCCTGTTGGTGTAACACCAGGAAAACACAGCAATACAGGCTAACTTCAGGTGTATAATGTGCAGGAGGCACACTCCGCCTGCTGCAAGTGCTGCAAATGCCTGTTGGTGTAACACACCAGGAAAACACAGCAATACGGGCTAACTTCAGGTGTAATATGATCAGGAGGCACACTCCGCCTGCTGTAAGTGCTGCAAATGCCTGTTGGTGTAACACCAGGAAAACACATTAATACAGGCTAACTTCAGGTGTATAATGTGCAGGAGGCGAACTCCGCTCGCTGTAAGTGCTGCAAATGCCTGTTGGTGTAACACACCAGGAAAACACAGCAATACGGGCTAACTTCAGGTGTAATATGATCAGGAGGCACACTCCGCCCGCTGTAAGTGCTGCAAATGCCTGTTGGTGTAACACCAGGAAAACACAGCAATACAGGCTAACTTCAGGTGTAATATGATCAGGAGGCACACTCCGCCCGCTGCAAGTGCTGCAAATGCCTGTTGGTGTGGTGTAACACACCAGGAAAACACAGCAATACGGGCTACCTTCAGGTGTATAATGTGCAGGAGGCACACTCCGCCCGCTGTAAGTGCTGTAAATGCCTGTTGGTGTAACACACCAGGAAAACACAGCAATACGGGCTAACTTCAGGTGTAATATGATCAGGAGGCACACTCCGCCCGCTGTAAGTGCTGCAAATGCCTGTTGGTGTAACACCAGGAAAACACAGCAATACAGGCTAACTTCAGGTGTATATTGTGCAGGAGGCACACTCCGCCCGCTGTAAGTGCTGCAAATGCCTGTTGGTGTAACACACCAGGAAAACACAGCAATACGGGCTAACTTCAGGTGTATAATGTGCAGGAGGCACACTCCGCCCGCTGTAAGTGCTGCAAATGCCTGTTGGTGTAACACACCAGGAAAACACAGCAATACGGGCTAACTTCAGGTGTAATATGATCAGGAGGCACACTCCGCCCGCTGTAAGTGCTGCAAATGCCTGTTGGTGTAACACCAGGAAAACACAGCAATACAGGCGAACTTCAGGTGTATAATGTGCAGGAGGCACACTCCGCCCGCTGTAAGTGCTGCAAATGCCTGTTGGTGTAACACACCAGGAAAACACAGCAATATGGGTTAACTTCAGGTGTATAATGTGCAGGAGGCACACTCCGCCCGCTGTAAGTGCTGGAAATGCCTGTTGGTGTAACACACCAGGAAAACACAGCAATACGGGCTAACTTCAGGTGTAATATGATCAGGAGGCACACTCCGCCCGCTGTAAGTGCTGCAAATGCCTGTTGGTGTAACACCAGGAAAACACAGCAATACAGGCTAACTTCAGGTGTATAATGTGCAGGAGGCACACTCCGCCCGCTGTAAGTGCTGCAAATGCCTGTTGGTGTAACACACCAGGAAAACACAGCAATACGGGCTAACTTCAGGTGTATAATGTGCAGGAGGCACACTCCGCCCGCTGTAAGTGCTGCAAATGCCTGTTGGTGTAACACACCAGGAAAACACAGCAATACAGGCTAACTTCAGGTGTAATATGATCAGAAGGCACACTCCGCCCGCTGTAAGTGCTGCAAATGCCTGTTGGTGTAACACCAGGAAAACACAGCAATACAGGCTAACTTCAGGTGTATAATGTGCAGGAGGCACACTCCGCCCGCTGTAAGTGCTGCAAATTCCTGTTGGTGTAACACACCAGGAAAACACAGCAATACGGGCTAACTTCAGGTGTATAATGTGAAGGAGGCTTAGCAACAATGACACTGACACTGTCCCCTGCCTATCCTTCTCTCTCCCTGCACACAAGGTTTATCAAAGAATATGACACTGACACTCTCCCTGCCTATCCTTCTCTCTCGCTGCACACAAGGTTTAGCAAAGAATGTGACACTGACACTGTCCCCTGCCTATCCTTCTCTCTCCCTGCACACAAAGTTTATCAAAGAAAATGACACTGACACTCTCCCTGCCTATCCTTCTCTCTCCCTGCACACAAGGTTTAGCAAAGAATGTGACACTGACACTGTCCCCTGCCTATCCTTCTCTCTCCCTGCACACAAGGTTTAGCAAAGAATATGACACTGACACTCTCCCTGCCTATCCTTCTCTCTCCCTACACACAAGTTTGAGGTACAAATAGCACTGACACTGTCCCTGCCTATGTAACTCTTTCCCTGCGCCGGAACACACTACACAAGGCCGCCGCGCTGGCGGCCTTTTATAGTGTGGGGCGTGTGCTAAACCCCCTGAGCTATAATTGGCCACAGGCAACCTGCCTGTGGCCAATTATGGCTCTCCTAGCTGCCGGCGCTGTGATTGGCCAAGCATGCGGGGTCACAGTGCATGCTTGGCCAATCACAGCGCCGGGATTGCACTGCGATGGTGCAGTGTATTGTGGGCCGTTCGCGTCACTCGAATTTGGCGCAAACGGCCCAAATCGTTCGATGTTCGCCGAGCGGTCGAACAGCCGATGTTCGAGTCAAACTTATGTTCGACTCGAACACCGAGCTCATCCCTATTTGGGAGACAAAAACAGAATGTTAACCCATAAAAGGAAGTGCCTTAAGAAGGACTTTTTAATGGTAGGTATTATTTTAAGGAAAGCTGCTGATTAAAAATGACATTAGAATGATAAAGCTTACTTCTTGAAAGATTTTAGCAAGTGCACTTGAACTTTCGGTATCAGTGCAGATAAAGGTTAGGATAAAGTCAGCTAAAACACGACATGAATGGAATTACCGTATTTATCAGCGTATAACACGCACCCTAACTTTAAGTCCCCATGCACACGAGACGCAGGTGCAAACTCTGCTGAACACACGTTTTTAAACGCTGAAACCGGCGTTTATAAACGCGCGTTTTGCCGCGTTTGCGGCCGCGTTTAGCAGCGTTTAACCGCGTTTGCGTTTATAAGCGTTTCATCATAGACCCTCCCTAAGCTCAAAAAACAGTAAATTTTAACCATTTCAGACAGTTTGTGAGACCAGAGTGAGTAGCAGCAGCTGAGAGAGCAGCAGTGTACTTGTATTTAGCGTATCACTTGCCACATCATCTGCCACAAGTTGTGGATTGTCCACTTGCCACGTCACCTGCCACGTCACCTGGCCACATCACCTGCCACGTCACCTGGCCACGTCACCTGCCACAAGTTGTGGATTGTCCACTTGCCACGTCACCTGGCCACGTCACCTGGCCACGTTACCTGCCACGTCACCTGCCACGTCACCTGGCCACGTCACCTGCCACAAGCTGTGGATTGTCCACTTGCCACATCACCTGGCCACGTCACCTGGCCACATCACCTGACACAAGTTGTTGATTGTCCACTTGCCACTTTACCTGCCACAAGTTGTGGATTGTCCACAATGCGATGCAAGCAATTGCAGTTTTCTTTTATATTTTTTAATAGTTTTTCATCATTTGCCATCATTTTTGAGATTTCTAATGTTAAAAAATAGGTCACCTTTAAAAACGCTTATAAACGCAAACGCGGCAAAACGCCGGTACCGCGTTTAGCCGCGTTTAGCCGCGTTTAGCAGCGTTTAGCGTCTGAAACGTGAAAACTTTTGCGTCTGAACCCATTTTTTTGCTTCTGGAAAAACGAGGTTAAACGCAACTGCTTGTAAACGCCAAAAAACGAGAGTGTGTGCATGGACACATAGGATAACATTGAATGGGTTCAGGAGCAGTTGAAAAAAGCGTCCAACTGCCTCTGAACGCGCGTTCAACAGCAAATAACAGCGTCTCGTGTGCATGAGACGCTGTTATTTGCTGTTGAACGCGCGTTCAGAGGCAGTTGGACGCTTTTTTCAACTGCTCCTGAACCCATTCAATGTTATCCTATGTGTCCATGCACACACTCTCGTTTTTTGGCGTTTACAAGCAGTTGCGTTTAACCTCGTTTTTCCAGAAGCAAAAAAATGGGTTCAGACGCAAAAGTTTTCACGTTTCAGACGCTAAACGCTGCTAAACGTGGCTAAACGCGGCTAAACGCGGTACCGGCATTTTGCCGCGTTTGCGTTTATAAGCGTTTTTAAAGGTGACCTATTTTTTAACATTAGAAATCTCAAAAATGATGGCAAATGATGAAAAACTATTAAAAAATATAAAAGAAAACTGTAATTGCTTGCATCGCATTGTGGACAATCCACAACTTGTGGCAGGTAAAGTGGCAAGTGGACAATCAACAACTTGTGTCAGGTGATGTGGCCAGGTGACGTGGCCAGGTGACGTGGCAAGTGGACAATCCACAGCTTGTGGCAGGTGACGTGGCCAGGTGACGTGGCAGGTAACGTGGCCAGGTGACGTGGCCAGGTGACGTGGCAAGTGGACAATCCACAACTTGTGGCAGGTGACGTGGCCAGGTGACGTGGCAAGTGGACAATCCACAACTTGTGGCAGGTGACGTGGCCAGGTGACGTGGCAGGTGACGTGGCAAGTGGACAATTCACAACTTGTGGCAGGTGAAGTGGCCAGGTGACGTGGCACGTGATGTGGCCAGGTGACATGGCAAGTGGACAATCCACAACTTGTGGCAGGTGACGTGGCCAGGTGACGTGGCAGGTGACGTGGCAAGTGGACAATCCACAACTTGTGGCAGGTGACGTGGCACGTGATGTGGCCAGGTGACGTGGAAAGTGGACAATCCACAACTTGTGGCAGGTGACGTGGCTAGATGACGTGGCAGGTAATGTGGGCAGGTAACATGGCTAGGTGACGTGGCAGGTGACGTGGCAAGTGGACAATTCACAACTTGTGGCAGGTGACGTGGCACGTGATGTGGCCAGGTGACATGGCAAGTGGACAATCCACAACTTGTGGCAGGTGACGTGGCCAGGTGACGTGGCAGGTAACATGGCTAGGTGACGTGGCAGGTGACGTGGCAAGTGGACAATTCACAACTTGTGGCAGGTGACGTGGCCAGGTGACGTGGCACGTGATGTGGCCAGGTGACATGGCAAGTGGACAATCCACAACTTGTGGCAGGTGACGTGGCCAGGTGACGTGGCAGGTAACATGGCTAGGTGACGTGGCAGGTGACGTGGCAAGTGGACAATTCACAACTTGTGGCAGGTGACGTGGCCAGGTGACGTGGCACGTGATGTGGCCAGGTGACATGGCAAGTGGACAATCCACAACTTGTGGCAGGTGACGTGGCCAGGTGACGTGGCAGGTGACGTGGCAAGTGGACAATCCACAACTTGTGGCAGGTGACGTGGCCAGCTGACGTGGCAGGTAACATGGCCAGGTGACGTGGCCAGGTAACGTGACAAGTGGACAATCCACAACTTGTGGCAGGTGACGTGGCACGTGATGTGGCCAGGTGACGTGGAAAGTGGACAATCCACAACTTGTGGCAGGTGACGTGGCTAGATGACGTGGCAGGTAATGTGGGCAGGTAACATGGCTAGGTGACGTGGCAAGTGGACAATTCACAACTTGTGGCAGGTGACGTGGCCAGGTGACGTGGCACGTGATGTGGCAAGTGGACAATCCACAACTTGTGGCAGGTGACGTGGCCAGGTGACGTGGCAGGTAACATGGCCAGGTGACGTGGCCAGGTAACGTGGCAAGTGGACAATCCACAACTTGTGGCAGGTGACGTGGCCAGCTGACGTGGCAGGTAACGTGGCCAGGTGACGTGGCAGGTAACATGGCCAGGTGACGTGGCCAGGTAACGTGGCAAGTGGACAATCCACAACTTGTGGCAGGTGACGTGGCACGTGATGTGGCCAGGTGACGTGGCAAGTGGACAATCCACAACTTGTGGCAGGTGACGTGGCCAGGTGACGTGGCCAGGTGATGTGGCCAGGTGACGTGGCAGGTGACGTGGCAAGTGGACAATCCACAACTTGTGGCAGATGATGTGGCAAGTGATACGCTAAATACAAGTACACTGCTGCTCTCTCAGCTGCTACTCACTCTGGTCTCACAAACTGGCTGAAATGGTTAAAATTTACTGTTTTTTGAGCTTAGGGAGGGTCTATGATGAAACGCTTATAAACGCAAACGCGGTTAAACGCCGCTAAACGCGGCCGCAAACGCGGCAAAACGCGCGTTTATAAACGCCGGTTTCAGCGTTTAAAAACGTGTGTTCAGCAGAGTTTGCACCTGCGTCTCGTGTGCATGGGGCCTAAGAGGGAAGTTTCAGGAAAAAACTTTCCACAGCCCCCTGCGTATAACACGCAGGCACAGTTACTCTTTATTTTCAGGGTAAAAAAGTGAGTGTTATACGCCAATAAATACAGCATTTTTTTTCTCACCAGAAAAGGAGGTTCTCTATAAGTTTACTGGATTTTCAATACAATTTTGTTGTATATTATTTTATCAGCAAGCATAGGACATGATTTTCAGTTATATTTTATAAGCTTAAAGGAATTTGCACCCTGGAATAGAAAATGCTAGCATGCAATCCTTACAATCACTCTAAACCATTCTATTACATTTATTTTTATAAGCTATTATGCAAATGGTAATGGCAGATCCTTTCTGCAGATGTTATCCCAAGAATAGAACCATGTATTTGTGTCCCAGACAATTGCTCTTTTGCTTGTTCTGTATATTTGCTACTCATAACAGTGTTTCTAAACTGTCTGTCTATAGGTGGGTAATCATGAGCAATCTCACTCTCATTTCCCCTAGGAACCATATTATTAAAACTAAGCTACAAAGAGTAGATTAAAGCTTACAGGCAAATAGAGTGGATTTTGTATGTTAGAATGGATTATATGTCTTTTTCTTTCCAACCTAATGGATGCACAATACTATAAAAATATAAAAAATGTATTTCTTTAATGTTGATTGTGTGTTTTAGCAAGAAATGCCTTCTAAAGTGCTGAAAGTTTCTTATTTTGATTGCTTATGCCAATGCTGCTGTTTAGCAACTCTCCTGGTCCAGCATTTAGCTTCCCTACATAGATTCATAGAGGAAAGCCCTAGTTTGAGTCCATTTAAGGTTCTTATTTTGCCTGAAGTTTTTAGCCCTGATGAATTGCTCACTCCTCGAAACATGTTGGCTGTTGCAAAATAAAATCTTTCAAAAGACTGTACAAGCTAGTGTGGTGCTCCCACTCTTTACTCACTTTAGCAAACTCCTCTGAGGGCCCAGCAGGACACCACATTTGCTGGTGAGCAGCCTCTAGGACAGAACACCAACCAAACACAATATAAAATACCACCATAAGGTTCAGCACTCCTATATCACAAAAAGATTCTAAATGTTTCTGCAATCTTTCTATTTTGCTGTAAATCACTGCACTGCTTAATTTCTGCTAACAGATGCACATGTACTTGCTGCGATTACTGCACTGAAGACCTATTCTCCATGTACACTATAGCCTGGTTTTAAAATAAGAATGACTAGAAGCTGTTATTACCACAGTGACATGGGCTTTAGCAGGCATGAGTTTGTTTCTTTGATGGATAAAGCAAAAATGCCAAAAAAATTCCAGTGCCTAATAAAGAGGAAGCCCCATTTCAAAGTGGGATGGCAGAGGTGTCTAGAGCTGATACCTAAAGTCTAAGTCTACTGTTAAAAAAGACAGAACTTGTAGTTCAATCAGTCATAGATTTCTGTCACTCTGTCACGGGGGGCACTTTTGGGTTGGTGAAGGTAGCTTAGCAACATCTTATACCCTATATATGGGTGTAACATGTAACAATTTGCTATAGCTGGAATTAGGCTTTAATAATGAGTGTGTCTAGATTTTTATGTGACCCTGGTACACAAACATGCATGCTGAATAGGAATGAGCTTCGAGTTCGAGTCAAACTCATGTTCGACTCGAACATTGCCTGTTCGCCCGTTCGCCGAACAGCAAACAATTTGGGGTGTTCGCGGCAAATTCGAAAAGTCTATGGGAGAAATCTAAAGTGCTAATTTTAAAGTCTTATATGCAAGTTATTGTCATAAAAAGTGTTTGGGGACCCAGGTCCTGCCCCAGGGGACATGTATCAATGCAAAAAAAAGTTTTAAAAACTGCCCTTTTTTCGGGAGCAGTGATTTTAATAATGCTTAAATTGAAACAATAAAAGTGAAATATTCCTTTAAATTTCGTATCTGGGGGGTGTATATTATGCCTGTAAAGCAGCGCTTGTTTCCCTTGCCTAGAACTGTCCCTGCACAAAGTGTAATTTCTGAAGGAAAAAAAGTTATTTAAAACTCACTCGCGGCTATAATGGATTGTCGGCTCCCGGCAATATAGAGAAAAGTCATTGATAAAAAATAAAAAAAATGCGTGGGGGTCCCCCCAAATTCAATTACCGGGCCCTTCAGGTCTGGTATGGATATTAAGGGGAACCCTGCCGCAAATTTAAAAAAAAATGCGTGGGGTTCCCCCAAATATCCATACCAGGCCCTTCAGGTCTGGTATGGATTTTAAGGGGAACTCCACCCCAAATAAAAAAAAAAATGGCATGGAGTTCCCCCAGAAATGCATACCAGACCCTTTATCCGAGCACGCCACCTGGCAGGCCGCAGGAAAAGAGGGGGAATGAGAGAGCGCCCCCCCCTCCTGAACCATACCAGGCCACATTCCCTTAACATGGGGAGGATGTCCCCATGTTGATGGGGACAAGGGCCTCATCCCCACAACCCTTGCCCGGTGGTTGTGGGGGTCTGCGGGCAGGGGACTTATCGGAATCTGGAAGACCCCTTTAACAAAGGGGACCCCCAGATCCCGCCCCCCCTATGTTAATTGTTAAGGGGTACATTGTACCCCTACCATTTCACAAAGAAAGTGAAAAAAAATGTAAAGAAAAAACACACAGACACCTTGGAAAAGTCCTTTATTAAAAATAAAAAAATAAAAAATAAAAAACCCATTCCAGCGATGAAATCCAGTGTCCCGTGGTGATCCGATGTCCAGCGCTGTCCACACGAAACGTCATTGGCTGAGCCTGAGCGGACCTGATGGGGAACTTCCTCTGCAGTGTATTAAATAAATAGACCCGCCCCTTCTAAAGTTCCCCATCAGGTCCGCTCAGTCAATGACGTAGGCGGGGTCTGACATACGAGGGGGCGGACCTGATGGGGAACTTCTTCCACAGTGTAATAAATGAATAGACCCGTCCCTTCTCACGTTCCGCATCTGGTCCGCTTAGCCTTACACCTACATCATTGGCTGAGCGGACCTGATTTAGGAACTTTAGGGCGGGTCTATTTATTTAATACACTGCGGAGGAAGTTCCCCATCAGGTCCGCTCAGGCTCAGCCAATGACGTTTCGTGTGAACAGCGCTGGACGTCGGATCGCTGCGGGACACTGGATTTCATCGCTGGAATGTTTTTGTTTTTTTTTAATAAAGGACTTTTCCAAGGTGACAACGATAAGATTCCGATACGCCCCCTGCCCGCAGACCCCCACAACCACCGGGCAAGGGTTGTGGGGATGAGGCCCTTGTCCCCATCAACATGGGGACATCCTCCCAATGTTGAGGGCATGTGGCCTGGTACGGATCAGGAGGGGGGCGCTCTCTCATCCCCCCTCTTTTCCTGCGGCCTGCCAGGTTGCGTGCTCAGATAAAGGGTCTGGTATGGATTTTTGGGGGATCTCCACGCCATTTTTTTTTTACATTTGGGGTGGAGTTCCCCTTAAAATCCATACCAGACCTAAAGGGCCTGGTATAGATATTTGGGGGAACCCCAAGCATTTTTTTTTAATTTGCAGCAGGGTTCCCCTTAATATCCATATCAGACCTAAAGGGCCTGGTAATTGAATTTGGGGGGACCCCCACACATTTTTTTTTTTTTTTTTAACAATGACTTTTCTATGTATTGCCGGGAGCCGACAATTCATTATAGCCGCGAGTGAGTTTTAAATGATTTTTTTCCTTCAGAAATTACACTTTTTGCAGGGACAGTTCTAAGCAAGGGAAACAAGCGCGACTTTACAGGCATACTATACACACCCCCCAGGTACGAAATTTGAAGGAATATTTCACTTTTATTGTTTCACTTTAAGCATTATTAAAATCACTTCTCCCGAAAAAACGTCAGTTTTTAAAACTTTTTTTTGCATTGATACATGTCCCCTGGGGCAGGACCCGGGTCCCAAAAAAACACTTTTTAGGACAATAACTTGCATATTAGCCTTTATGATTAGCACTTTTGATTTCGAACGTTCTGGCTGTTCGCAGGTTCTGGTGCGAACCGAACAGGGGGGTGTTCAGGTCATCCCGAATGCATAATAATGATCATAAGGACAGATTCTTAGATTATGTAAAGCCCAATTAAAGTATCCAGCCTTTGTTTCTCTTGATTGTGCTGTGCCCTGACATGTTATGATTTGTGACAGATTTTTACTTGGAAATGCATTTAAATAAGTTGTAATTTTTTCTATCAGTCAAAATGCTACTTCTTGCCCTTAGGCCGCTTTCACACTGGGGTGGGGGCGGCATCGGCGGTAAAGCGCCGCTACTTTTATCTGCGTTTTGCCGTCATTTTTGCGGAGGTATTCGGCCCCTAGTGGGGCACTTTTAACCCCTGCTAGCGGCAGAAAAAGGGTTAAAACCACCCGCAAAGCGCCGCTGCAGCGACGCTTTGCCAGCGATTTGCCGGCGGTTCGGCCGCGGTGCCCATTCATTTTAATGGGCAAGAGCGGTGGAGGAGCGGTGTACACTGCTCCAAAGATGCTGCTTGCAGGACATTTTTTAACGTCCTGCCAGCGCACCGCTCCAGTGTGAAAGTCCTCGGGCTTTCACACTGGAGTGAATAGAGCTCTTTCAGGGCACTTTGCAGGCACTATTTTTAGCGTTATAGCGCCTGCAAAGCGCCTCAGTGTGAAAGGGGTCTTACACTCCAGTACTCTGTACAAACAGAGCTGAGTAGCAGCCACACCCCTTGGTGTAAATGTCCACAGTCTTGTGTTGTAGAAAAAGATGGGGATATGTCAAGTTCAGATTACTATAAGTAGTGGGTCTTTTTTGATGTCCAGTGGGCTTCCCAGGCATATTTAGACTCCTGGCACAGTTGCTTTAACAGGAAAGTTGAGGTAAGACTATAAAAATTGATGTTGTTAGTACAAATTCTATCTTCCTCCCCTTTTTTCAAACATGATTTTACAACCAATATGAATGTGAATACAAAGGTAAATACAAAATCAATGGGGGAATTCAATAAAGCTGCTGTTCCACTTTTCTGGTGTTAATCCCTCTTGCTAATGTATGGCGCCAAATTAATGAAGCATTTGCAACACTTTTGGTTCTAACAGCAACTCGTCCACCAAATTCAGGTATTAATACAATGCGCCACTATTACATTGTACAGCAATGAATGCACCAAATTCAAACTAACATACTGACATATGGCATACAGTGAGAAACAGGCGCAGGCAGATTCTGGGAAAGGCATGGCATGTCACAATATCGAGCAACATTATTATTTAAATAAAAAATAAAAAAACCTTTTATCATAAAAAGCAGTAAAGTCAGGGGGCTTTGCCTAGGCTGAGATGATGTCATCAATCTTCTGCAGGCAGAGGGAAGCATCTCCTTTGTCTAGGGCAGTGATGGTGAACCTTGGCACCCCAGATGTTTTGGAACTACATTTCCCATGATGCTCATCTACACTGCAGAGTGCATGAGAATCATGGGAAATGTAGTTCCAAAACATCTGGGGTGCCAAGGTTCGCCATCACTGGTCTAGGGTGACCAGACATCCCCGGTTTCCTGGGACAGTCCCCGGATTCAGGACACTGTCCCCGGACCAAGTCTGTCCCCGATTTTGTCCCCGGATTGCATTTGAACAGGGGCTAGGGCAATTTTAAAGACAGTCAGTGCAGAATAAAAAAAAAAAATCTAAATTACACCCCCCTCCCGCTCCTACTAGCTTAGGAGGGTGTATTTTTTTCCATTATCTGTGCCCCTTTCTGATGATCATGTGCTGGTCAGAGCGGAGGGAATATTTCTTCAGTTTCGGGTGCATGCCCATTCAGCTCCACTCGCATGTTCTTCTGCCTTGGCTCAAGTCCCAGCCAGCCGCCTGCCTGCTTATCTCCTTGCCTTCCCTAGCAGAGTGATCTTCCTCTGTTCCCCACCCAGTAGTAGCCGGGGCCTGGAGAGTAAGACTTGACAGGCTATGAGGCGGGCGGCGGCGGGCAGAGAGTCGCTGATTGCCGCCATTACTAGTAAAAAAAATTATGTCCTCGGATTTCATTTTAAAAATCTGGTCACCTTACCTTAGTCTCCTCTCCCCCAGTTATCAGGCTGCAGACTGTAACTTTGTAGAAAGTTACAATATGAGATGCAGCGGCATGTGCTGGTCTGTGTCAGACATTTTTGAACAGTGTGAAGAACTGCACAGGTTCTATGGTTTACATGATTGTGCCATCATTAAGCCAGCATCCAGGAAGTAGATGATGACCCTGTATTATTCCTGAACAAAGATGGCAGCATCCTTCTGGAGACAAAAGCAGATAAAGGCATGGTCAAAGAATGAACTGTGATCTCTGTGAAAGGTAACAGATACCTGAAAGTGTTACACCTACATTATAGTTAAAATGTAAAAATGTATTTGATGCTAGAGCCACTTTGGGTAGGAATTGTGCAGCAGTTGGCATTTACATATATGTGTTTTTGCAGTGCTTTTATGTTGGGCTTGGGTGCCAAGACATAACCATAACCTACCCTGGGCAACTTTAAGTCTAGTACACGTGGGCCGAATTTCACCTTGCATTGGCCTCGCATTGGCCGGAATAGAAACAAGTTGACATTTGGCCCATGTGTGTGGCAGCCGGTCCGACAGAATGCTGGCCAGCTTCTGTCTAAGGCTTATGACCAAAAAAGGTCTGCTGACGGGCTCCCAATGGCTGAGAGCGCTGACTGGAGTGTTCTGGTGGGGGGCCATCCCACTGTCAGAACACAATAGCATAGCAGGGGAGATCGCTGTACTAACATTGGATTGTTAGTACAACAGCTCTGACCTGAGCAGTCAGGTTGCCCCACCCTAATAGATTTTAAGCTCTTATGAACAGAGCCCTCTTAACCCTCTTTTGTACTCAGAGTCTTCACTTGGAAATGCATTAACCCTAACTACCAAGACCTGAGTCTAGCTGGTCAGTACGCCTAAAAGAGGGCATACCCTGAATGTATGTATATGAAATGTGTTTGATGTATATGAAAAATGTAAGTTTGGGGGAACGAGTGGGTGGAAACTAGGAAGACGAGCCGACGCGGAACTCGACAGAGGGGGAGGGTTATATACCCTGCAGATTCCTGGTCAGCCTCTGGCCAGCCTTCTAACTTGTAGTCAGAGTCTTCACTTGGAAATGCGTTAACCCTAACAACCAAGACCTGAGGTGTGCCTTGGTCTAGCTGGTCAGTACCCCTAAAAGAGGGCAAAAGACACGAAAGTAGGTGTGATAGACATGTTTTTAATGAAGGGCAGGTAACAACTATCAGTCCAGTAAAGTAGCGAATGCCCGGATGACTTCCGTATGGGGTTCCAGTATGTATCTGCTGTAACAGGAGGAACTCCAGCGCCCCATGTATTTGATGATATAAGAAGGGACCCCCTGTTTGGAAGCTGCAGAGGCTGCCCTGATCCAAAATTAATGTCCAGAAAAGTGCTTTGGATTTAAGCCTAATTTGGCAAGTAAAATCCTGACATGAGAAACAAACTGCTTCGAAGTGAGAGGATACTTGGGAAAAGGATGCAAAGGGCTGTCCAGAGGAGCCGCTGCAAATTGATTGCAGAGGTAAAACACTTCCATCGAACACCAGTTACTGTTGGTTCTGTAATATTTTACCACGAACCCCTGGCCTGTCTGTCTATACTTGTTATTGGATAGTTGAAAAGCATAGTGGTCAGGGAACCTGGGAGACTTCCTTTGAGCAGAATTGGTGCATGACGGCTAGCCTGACATGTTCCCCCTGGTCTGAAGAAGCCCAAAAAATGTAGGTAGAAGGCTGCCTTGAGCACTAAACTGGGACCTGCGCCAAAAGGGGAAGGAGACAATAAATTTGAAATGCCATGGAAAATCTTACCGGTGACTGGTAGACGTGACAGATGTGACTGTCCCTGAGTTCTCTGAATACCCCTCAACATGGCTTTGAGAGGGTGAGCCGCAAAAATGGATGGATTGTCAGGAGTGCTGGACACCTGACAGATATAACTTTATAGTGTTGCCAGACAAGGCCAATTCGCTATGGCAATATGCAGCGAAAGCCATCACATTACTGATGTCTTCAGGGTAACTGCAAGGGTATGAGTCATGAACCTGCAAAAAGTCTTCCAACCCGTGGTATAAGCCTTCAGTGGATTCCTGGATAATGAACTATTAGCCAGATTGATCGCCAATGTCCAGAATGTGACTATTTCATGACTATCAGGGAGTAAGAAAGAACTGGCTTGCCCACCAGCTCTGCTGTAAGACAAATTGTGGGAGATTAGGTTGAGATAATGCATCGGCTGCGCCATTGTGATTCCCACTAATGAATTCTCCCAGGAAATGAAACTTGTACGTCAGGCTAAAGCCCCGTACACACAATCGGTTTGACTGATGAAAACCGTCCGATGGATGGTTTTCATCAGACCAACCGATCGTGTATGGTACCCATCAGTCTTTTTTCCATCGGTTGTAAAAAATAGAACTTGTTTTAAAATTTTCCGATGGATAAAAAACCGATGGGAATTTCCGATCGTCTATGGGCAAGTCCATCAGTTAAAAAACCCACGCATGCTTAGAATCAAGTCGACGCATGCTCAGAAGCATTAAACTTCATTTTTCTCGGCTCATCTGAGTGTTTTACGTCACCGCGTTTGGAACGGTCGGTTTTTTGACTGATGGTGTGTGGCCAAGACTGATGAAAAACAGTTTCATCGGATTTCCGATGGACAAATCCATCGGACGAAAATCCATAGGTTATCCGATCGTGTGTACGGGGCTTAAGTGTCAACCTGTACATGAAGGACATAATCTTTATTAATGATCTTGGCTGTGGCCAAATTATCCGTAAAGAAAATCACTGAATTCCCTGTCCAAACGGGTCCCCATGTGACTGCTGCCGCCTTTATTGGCTATATTTTAAACAATGCCGCAGTCGCAGTATGAGCAAACTTGAGCAGATGAAATACTTCCAGGGGCCAATGACTGGCCAACTATTCCCATCCAAAAATGGCCGCTAAACTGACTGAGGCAGCGGCGTCTAAAAACACTTTGGGAGACTTGCTCATTGGTTATGGAATGAGCATGGAAATGCAACTCCAGTCATGCAGGAACTGGCCCCACATGATTAGATCGGTTCATGGATCTTCTTGTAAACTGAAGACCGTGACAGAGTCCTGATACAGGGGTAGGAGGGCCAGTAACCTGGAAACAAAAGACCTACCCTGTGTAATAATTCTCATGGCATGATTCAGCATCCCCAAAAGCAACAAAGGCCTCGTACACATGACCGGTTTTCTCGGCAAGAACCAGCAAGAAAATTCCTGGCAGAGCTTTCTTGACGAGTAAACTGTGCATGTGTACGAGGCTTTCAGGTTTCTCGTCAAGAAAACTGGCCAGAATCTCGACGAGAAAAATAGAGAACCTGCTCTCTATTTTCTCGTCGGGATTCACGTTGGCCTGTTTCCCGAGAGTGTGTACACTTACCTGTCGACATGGAAACCCGCGCATGCTCGAAATGACTTTGACGCATGCGCGGTAGCTTTCTAGGCATAGGTAGGGTGTAACAAGGTGGCGGCGAAGGCATCGAATGTGACGAGCGCACGCTCGTCGTAGTCGATGCTGTCACTGTGTTCGTTCCATTCAAAAGAACGGCGGTTCTTTAGAATGGAGCATGTGTACACTCGGCCGGGACAAGATTCTTGTCAAGAATCTCGTCAGGAAAAACAACGGGTTTTTTCCTGACAAGATTCTCGGCCGTGTGTACTAGGCTTAAGTCTTTTTTAGAAGACTGGGGACCAGACAAAAAAAAAATGATAGTCTGACATATCCTGACCAGTTTCTCCCTGGGCAGACTCGCAATCATGAGATTGATGATGTTGGCCGGACCTTCCACTTTACGGGCAGCCAATGGGACGTTTAACTCAGAAAACAGTCCTGTAAGAGACTGCAGATCCCTGGGGGGGGGAGGGTGACCAGGGTCTTCTAACAGCAGAAAATCATCTAGATAATGAACTATCCCCTGACATCCTTTGCAGTTATAAATGCAATGGTGATTTTGCGCTAAGAAGTGATATCACTCAAAATATCGCCCAGTGATAAATAAATGTGCAAAAAGCAATGATTTACAAAACGTGTAAACAATAATGTGATCTAATAGAGATCAATACATAATGTCCGTATAATCAAAGTGGTAATAGAGTCTATGCTATAGCTCGAATAGCTATAATGAATGAAAGGTAAGTGACACGATGGATTGGGGGTCTTCGTGTGTTATAAAAGGTCCTAAAAGGTCCTATTCAAGTATCCACAATGAATAGAGGAAGATGATAAATCGTATCCACAGACTAGTCTCCCAGAACTCTCACCTCAATATAGGTTATAATTCGCATAAATGCAACATGCCTCGGGCTCGGGCTATGCGTTCTCCACTTCCTTTCTTCTAATCTCTCAGATTCTGTGGTGGCTCTAGCTGTCAGATGCCACTATCCCTGCAGTTAGCCTGTTTCTTCCACTAACCTGTCTCAACATGCTCCAAACCATGGGGCATAGATATTGAAAATGGAAAGAAGGGGCCTCCAATAGTGTAGTATGTAAGGTAAACAAATATATACTTTATTGGGCTCTAAAAGGTGGGCTCTTACATAGGAAACATTTCAAACAAGCAAGTAGAAATAATCGCAGCGTTTCCAGCGCCTTCTTACTCTACTTCCGGTCTGCGTTCGCCTCTCGCACTGTGTAAAATAAATACAGCCAAAGCTGAGTGCGAGAGGCGAATGCAAGCCGGAAGTAGACTAAGAAGGCAATGGAAAGGCCGCAATTTTTTCTACTTGCTTGTTTGAAATTTTTCCTATGTAACCACTTTGATTATATGGACATTATGTATTGATCTCTATTTGATCACATTATTGTTTACACGTTTTGTAAATCATTGCTTTTTGCACATTTATTTATCACTGAGCGATATTTTTAGTGATATCACTTCTTAGCGCAAAATCACCTTTGCATTTATTTCTGATATTTTGTGTATAGTGAACACTGTTAGATTTTGCAGATTTTTAGTTTTTATCACAGTTTTTGCATAGGTATATTCATTTTTTTACCTCTGGCCTGTCTGTCTATACTTGTTATTGGGTAGTTGTAAAGCATAGTGGTCAGGGAACCTGGTGAGACTTCCTTTGAGCAGAATTGGTGCATGACGGCTAGCCTGACACATTCCCCCTGGTCTGAGGAAGCCCAAAAAATTTAGGTAGAAGGCTGCCTTGAGCACTAAACTGAGGCCTGCGCCAAAAGGGGGAGGAGACAATAAATTTGAAATGCTATGGAAAATCTTACCGGTGACTGGTAGACGTAACAGATGTGACTGTCCCTGAGTTCCCTGAATACCCCTCAACATGGCTTTGAGAGGGTGAGCCGCAAAAATGGATGGATTGTCAGGAGTGCTGGACACCTTGATATAACTTCATGGTGTTGCCAGACAAGGCCAATTCACTATGGCAATATGCAGCGAAAGCCATCACATTACTGATGTCTTCAGGGTAACTGCAAGGGTATGAGTCATGAACCTGCAAAAAGTCTTCCAACCCGTGGTATAAGCCTTCAGTGGATTCCTGGATAATGAACTATTAGCCAGATTGATCGCCAATGTCCAGAATGTGACTATTTCATGACTATCAGGGAGTAAGAAGGAACTGGCTTGCCCATCAGCTCTGCTGTAAGAAAAATTGTGGGAGATTAAGTCGAGATAATGCATCTGCTGCGCCATTGTGATTCCCACTAATGAATTCTCCCAGGAAATTAAACTTGTACGTCAGGCTAAGTGTCAACCTGTACATGAAGGACATAATCTTAATTAATGATCTTGGCTGTGGCCAAATTATCCATAAAGAAAATCACTGAATTCCCTGTCCAAACTGGTCCTCATGTGACTGCTGCCGCCTTTATTGGCTATATTTTAAACAATGCCGCAGTCGCAGTATGAGCAAACTTGAGCAGATGAAATACTTCCAGGGGCCAATGGCTGGCCAACCATTCCCATCCAAGAATGGCCGCTAAACTGACTGAGGCATCGGCGTCTAAAAACATCCTATGGGAAATTCCGATCGTTTGTGTGGAACGCCGTCGGAGAAAAAACCCACGCATGCTCAGAATCAAGTCAACGCATGCTCGTAAGCATTGAACTTAATTTTTCTCGTCTCATCGTAGTGTTTTACGTCATCGCGCTTTAGACGGTCGGAATTTAGTCTGACAGTGTGTATGCAAGACTGATTGAAGACAGCTTGAACGGAATTCTGACAGAAAATTCCATCAGATTTTAGCCCATAGGAAATTCCTATCGTGTGTACAGGGTATAAGTGTATGCAGTAAGCGAGCCCGAGCAACCTGTAGCGCAAGGACAGGTAATTAGAAACAAACACTCAGGGTTTAACGTGTACAGGGACCTTGGTGGGTAGCAAATAGGAATGTACAGAATGAACATGCAGCATATGACGTATGATATACGGGCGAGAAGATTGTGGCCCAACAATCACTTAAAAAACGAAACCTCTTCCCATATGGATCCGTAGACGTAACAGATCCTGATATGTAACCGAGCTATAAAATGTTGAGAACCCTCCCCCCCCCCCCCCTTACTCTAGAAACTAAGAACTACGCTGTGCATACTCCTCCTTTCCTCCTAACCATACCCGCATGGATAGACAACACTAAAGGAATGAGGAGATGTAAGCAGCCATGCACTATAGAACAACAGGTCCCAGCCTGACCCATCCTGGGTGAATTAAGCTCCTGGCCTGAACTCCCCCCATCCCCCCAAAGACAGCTCAGAGCCCCAATAACCTGAGCAGAGGTCCTGACAACCCTGAGGACTGAACCACAAGCAGCCCTTCTAGGAGAGATCTGACAACTATAGGCTATAAGATATATTCCAAGCAACTTACTGATGACCCCAGTCAGACCTGCACCCTTACCCCCCCCCCTCATCCCGTGACCTGAGGACCGCGAGGTGGGGAGAACCACAAGTCCAATGCTGCCCAAAAACAGCAACAACCTGGTGAACCAAGGAAGACCGACCAATAATACTGCCAGTAAGGCAGGAGTTAATGGCCCAGCCTGAGGTGACCCGACAGGTAGCCCAGCACATGGTGGAGAAATGACAATGGTGGCTTGCAGAACGTGAAGGACCTGGCTCTGGTGAGCGGGGTGGTGGCTGCCCAACTACAACCGTACCAGTCACTGACCTGTGTGTAGAAAAGTGTGGGTGGCCCCCTCTCGTAGACTCCCCTAGCCTGCATTTTACCACAGGAGTAAGGCTGGGAGAAAGCAAATCCACATGCTGCAGCGCAAACGCTGAGCTGCCATCTCGCTGTATGGAAACCGGAAGTCACGCCAGCCGGACGTGACGGAAACTGGAAATGACGATATAACCAGGAAGACGAGCGGCTTTTACAGAGGAGGAGGGCTTTATACCCCCCAGACTCCTCCTACATATCCAGGCAGTCCTCCAGCCAGCCTTCTAGCGTATAGTAACTGTAATGTCCCCCTTTATATTGTAAATAACCGCACAAACTGTTGACACTATATAAGTTCTGTATAATACTAATAATCACTCCAAATCAACAGTAAATGGACTCCAAACCACTATACATATATATACACCATATATATATATATATATATATATACCGTATATCAGTGTTTCTCAACTCCAGTCCTCAAGGCGCCCCAACAGGTCATGTTTTCAGGCTCTCCATTGTTTTGCACAGGTTATTTGATCAGTTTAACTGCCTTAGTAATTACCACAGCTGTTTCATCTGAGGGAAATCCTGAAAACATGACCTGTTGGGGCGCCTTGAGGACTGGAGTTTAGAAACACTGCCGTATATACTCGAGTATAAGCCAAGTTTTTCAGCACATTTTTTTGTGCTGAAAATGCCCCCCTCGGCTTATACTCGAGTCTGTGTCCATCTTCAAATTTGTGCGCTTGATCCCGGCCACAAAAACTTGGCACACGTGTAGCCCCACTCTTCCTCTACAGGTGTGCAAAGTTTCTTGTCTGGGGGACCTACAGCCGGGGAGCACCGATTTTTCAAAGCCGGGCACCCCTTCCCTAGACTCCCATGTTAAACTGTAATTTCTCTGGTGATTTTGGGGACCCGGTACCGGCCGGCCCTAGGTCTCCTGGACCCCAAACTTAGCACACATGTAGCCCCGCTCTTCATCTACAAGTGTGCTTCCATAGACTCCCATGTTAAACGTCAGTCTAGTCACACAGCGCCAGAGATCAGGTAGGGAGATTGGGCACAGTGAGGCATTGACACAGTGAGGCATGGGCACAGTGTGGCATGGGCACAGTGAGGCATGGACACAGTGAGGCACAGTGAGACATGCAGATGGACACCCTAGGCTTATACTCGAGTCAATAAGTTTTCCCAGTTTTTTGTGGTAAAAATAGGTGCCTTGGCTTATATTCGGGTCGGCTTATACTCGAGTATATACGATTATTTATATATATATATATATATATATATATATATATATATATATATACAGTAGGTGCCGCCGATATTGTGTTTCTATCGCGCTCCCATCGCCAAGATTCTCAGCGACAGGAGTGCCGAGATGTCGGCAGCAGGGTGGCGACACGTGTCGCGCTCGCTGCAATGGCGAGGAGACGCGACACTGTATTGAGCGGGGATCCGACGCGGATTCCCGCCAATACCAGGCACTGCGTTTGGTATGAATCCTGAGCGGGAACTCCACGCCAATTTTTTAAGAAAAAAAAGGCGTGGGTTCCCCCTCCAGGGGCATACCAGGCCCTTGGGTCTGGTCTGGATTTGAAGGGGAACCCTACGCCGAAAAAACGGCGTGGGGGTCCCCTCAAGATCGAAACCAGACCCTTATCCGAGCACGCAACCTGGCAGGCCGCAGGGGAAGAAGGGGGGACGAGAGCAGGCCCCCCTCCCTCCTGAACCGTACCAGGCCACATGCCCTCAACATGGGGGGTTTGGTGCTCTGGGGCAGGGGGGCGACCTGCGGCCCCCCCACCCCAGAGCACCCTGCCCCCATGTTGATGAGGACAGGGCCTCTTCCCGACAACCCTGGCCGTTGGTTGTCGGGGTTTGCGGGCGGGGGCTTATCGGAATCCGGAAGCCCCCTTTAATAAGGGGGCCCCCAGATACCGCCTCCCCCACCCTATGTGAATGAGTATGGGGTACATTGTACCCCTACCCATTCACCTGGTGGAAAATAAATGGAAATAAAAACACAACACAGTTTTTAAAAGTATTTTATTGCACCGCTCCGGAGGTCTTCTTCCGACTTCGGGGGTCTCCGGTGTCGTCACCGCGTTCTCCGGTTCTTTCTTCTGCCGGGCCTCTGCTAACTTCTTTTTAGCTCTTTTGCTAACGGAGGCCCGGTCTTCTCCGTCGCCTTCTTCTTCTTCTCCCGCTCTCCGGTTCTTCTCCCGCTCTCCAGTGTCGTCACCGCGTTCTCCGGTTCTTTCTTCCGCCGGGCCTCCGCTAACTTCTTTTTAGCTCTTTTGCTAGCAGAGGCCCAGTCTTCTCCGTCGTCGCCGGTGTCTTCTTCCCTCTTCTCCTCCTCGATGTTGACTCGTCGCTTCCTCTCGCAGTAATGGTAAATCTTCGGTCCGCAGAGATTAATCTATTCTTCACATGACGTCACAGTCACATGCTCCGGGGCACATGTGCACATGACGTCACAGTCACATGCTCCAGGGCACATGTGCACATGACGTCACAGTCACATGCTCCAGGGCACATGTGCCCCGGAGCATGTGACTGTGACGTCATGTGAAGAATAGATTAATCTCTGCGGACCGAAGATTTACCATTACTGCGAGAGGAAGCGACGAGTCAACATCGAGGAAGAGAAGAGGGAAGAAGACGCCGACGGCGACGATGGAGAAGACCGGGCCTCTGCTAGCAAAAGAGCTAAAAAGAAGTTAGCGGAGGCCCGGCGAAAGAAAGAACCGGAGAACGCGGCGACGACACCGGAGAGCGGGAGAAGAACCGGAGAGTGGGAGAAGAAGAAGAAGACGACGGAGAAGACCGGGCCTCCGTTAGCAAAAGAGCTAAAAAGAAGTTAGCGGAGGCCCGGCAGAAGAAAGAACCGGAGAACGCGGCGACGACACCGGAGACCCCCGAAGTCGGAAGAAGACCTCCGGAGCGGTGCAATAAAATACTTTTAAAAACTGTGTTGTGTTTTTATTTCCATTTATTTTCCACCAGGTGAATGGGTAGGGGTACGATGTACCCCATACTCATTCACATAGGGTGGGGGGGCCGGTATCTGGGGGCCCCCTTATTAAAGGGCTGCTCCCGGATTCCGATAAGCCTCCCGCCCGCAGACCCCGACAACCAACGGCCAGGGTTGTCGGGAAGAGGCCCTGTCCTCATCAACATGGGGGCAGGGTGCTCTGGGGTGGGGGTGCCGCAGGTCGCCCCCCTGCCCCAGAGCACCAAACCCCCCATGTTGAGGGCATGTGGCCTGGTACGGTTCAGGAGGGAGGGGGGGGCGCTCTCGTCCCCCCCTCTTCCCCTGCGGCCTGCCAGATTGCGTGCTCGGATAAGGGTCTGTTTTGGATCTTGAGGGGGACCCCCACGCCGTTTTTTCGGCGTAGGGTTCCCCTTTAAATCCAGACCAGACCCAAGGGCCTGGTATGCCAATGGAGGGGGAACCCACGCCGTTTTTTTCTTTAAAAATTGGCGTGGAGTTCCCGCTCAGGATTCATACCAAACACAGTACCTGGTATTGGCGGGAATCCGCGTCGGATCCCCGCCTATCGGCAATGCGTGTCGCTCATCGTGAAAGGAAAATTTTTTCCTTTCCCGATGACGAGACAGCTCGGCGCTGGCTCTCGCGACGGAGCTCATAGGGTGTCAATATCTGGAAGTGGCGATATTGACACAATATCGGCGGCACCTACTGTATATATATATACATATACTAAAAAGGTGAATGTGAGCACAGAACAATAAAATATTATATATTGCATCTTAAAGCAAGGAAAGGCATTTTCCTTATATACATAACATCATTATCTATGTATTTTGAAGTAGCTTTTCTAATGAAAGAATTCCCACTTATGTATGAGAAGCAGTTTGTTTTGTTCTATTCGAATACATGGATCTATACACAAAGGCAGAGGGTCAAGGGCAAAAGAGAAATATATCTAAGGCTGAGAGAAGAAAATAGGATGAGGGGTGATATAAGATGACTTCCATATATCCGCTGGACCCGTTTCATTGAGGATAGTATATTATATACTCAGGGGCGTACCAACGGGTCGGCAAGACCGGCGCCCGCCAGGGGCGCTGGCCGAGGGGGGGGGGCGCAAATTGGCAGTGTTCTTAGGGTTGCCACCTGTCCGGGCACATAACTGTTTAGCCGTCCTGTGGTCAGTGGCACCGGCTGCAACATCTAGAGCGGCGCATCCCGATTCCCGTGTCTGCCGCCATCAGTGTTACACTCACTGTCACATACAGCCTGTGCGAGATTGGCTGCATGGGTCATGTGCAGGTGGACATAAAGGTCTGTGATTGGGCCGGTGGAGCTGGTGACTGGTCACATGTGGAGGCAGGGCGGGGCTGGACTGTGGGTGATCGTAGCCGCCCAGAATCCCGCCTCCCTGCCTGGCGCGCTCTGTGTGTCTCCTCCTGATTGAGGTCTCTCTGTCATCTCCCCTTCCACCGGCCTGTCTGTCAGTGTGCCGCTCTCTGTAAGTCCGCCCCTCTCTGTAAGCCACCCCCCTCTGTCATACCGCCCCTTTATGTAAGTCCGCCCCTCTCTGTAAGCCACCCCTCTTTCATACCGCCCCTTTCTGTAAGCCTGCCCCTCTCTGTAAGCAACCCCCCCTCTGTCAGCCCACCCCCTCTCTGTGAGCCCCCCTCTCTGTCAGCACCCCTTCTGTCAATACCCCCCTCTGTAAGTGTAAGCAACCCCCCTCTCTCAGCACCCCCACCCCTCTCTGTCAGCACCCCGCCTCTGTCAGCACCCTCTCTTTCAGCACCCCCTCTCTGTCAGCACCTGCTCTGTCAGCATCCCCCTGCTCTGTCAGCACCCCCTCTCTGTCAGCACCCGCTCTGTCAGCAACCCCTCTCTCTGTCAGCACCCCCTCTCTGTCATCACCCTCTCTGTCAGCACCCTCTCTGTCAGCACCCTCTCTCTCTTTCAGCACTCCCCCTCTCTTTCAGCACCCCCCTGTGTCAGCCCTCCCTCTGTGTCAGCCACCCCCTCTGTCAGCCCCCCTCTGTCAGCACCCCCGCCTCTCTGTCAGCACCCCTGCCTCTCTGTCAGCACCCCCCCTGTGTCAACCCCCCATCTCTGTCAGTCCCCCCTCTGTCAGTACCCTGCCTCTCTGTCAGCACCCCCTCTCTGTCAGCACCCCCCTCTCTGTCAGCACCCGCCTCTCTGTCAGCACCCCCCTCTGTGTCAGCCCCCTCTGTCAGCCCCCCTCTGTCAGCACCCCGCCTCTGTCAGCACCCTGCCTCTATGTCAGCACCCGCTTCTCTTTCAGCACCCTCTCTCTCTTTCAGCACTCCCCCTCTCTTTCAGGACCACCCCTGTGTCAGCCCTCCCTCTGTGTCAGCCCTCCCTCTGTGTCAGCCACCCCCTCTGCCAGCCCCCCTCTGTCAGCACCCCCGCCTCTCTGTCAGCACCCTCTCTGTCAGTACCCTAGCCTCTCTGTGAGCACCCCCCTCTCTGTCCACACCCCGCCTCTGTGTCAGCCCCCTCTGTCAGCACCCCCATCTCTGTCAGCCCCCACTCTGTCAGCACCCCCTTCTCTCTGTCAGCACCCCCCCTCTCTGTCAGCATCCCCTCTCTGTCAGCACCCCTGCCTCTCTGTCAGCACCCTCTCTGTCAGTACCCCCTCTCTGTCAGCACCCCCTCCTCTCTGTCAGAACCCTCCTCTCTGTCAGCACTTCCCCTCTGTCAGCACCCCCCCTCTGTGGCAGGCCCCCATCTGTGTCAGCACCCTCGCCTCTCTGTCTGCACCCCCTCTGTCAGCACTCCCTCTGTCAGCACCCCCCTCTTTGTCAGCACCCCCTCTCTCTTTCAGCACCCCCCTCTGTCAGCCGCCCCCTCTGTCAGTACCCCCTCTGTCAGCCCCCCAGCCTCTCTGTCAGCACCCTCTCTGTCAGCACCCCCGCCTCTCTGTCCGTACCCTCCCTGTCAGCACCCCTGCCTCTCTGTCCGCATCCTCTCTGTCAGCACGGGGGTGGCCTGTCCTCAATCGCAGATGAGCGGGGTTGGCCCGAAGTCCGAAGGAGCTGTAGCCGCTGTCTCCTCCTTGGATCCTAGGTAAGAGACTCCCTCGTAAGTTTTGTTCCTGGCCTGGGGGGGAGTAGATATGGTCTGGGGAGAGAGAGCAGCCAGAAAGTCAGTGGATGGTGTATTGTGTAGTGTATTGTGTATTGGTCAGTGTGTAGTCACTGCAGTGTAGTGTGTAGTGTAGTGGTCAGTGTGCAGTGTAGTGGTCAGTGTGCAGTGTAGTGGTCAGTGGTCAGTGTGCAGTGGTCAGTGTGCAGTGTAGTGGTCAGTGTGTAGTGTAGTGGTCAGTGGGGAGTGTAGTGGTCAGTGTGTAGTGTAGTGATCAGTGTGCAGTGGTCAGTGTGTAGTGTAGTGGTCAGTGTGTAGTGTAGTGGTCAGTGTGCACACTACACTGCACACTGACCACTACACTACATACTGACCACTACACACCCCACTGACCACTACATACCCCACTGACCACTACACTACACACACACCACCACACTATACAGTACACTGCACACTGACCACTACACTACACCCCACTACACTACACCCCACTGCCCACTACACACTACACTGACTCTGTTAGAAACATCAAATGTAAAAAAAAAAACACATGTAATGATGCATAAACTAATGTACATTTAGGTCCGGTTCACATATATGCGATGTCCAACATTGCATGTGATTTGCGATGCAAATTCAGCCATACAGATTGTATAACTGAATTCACATTGCATTGGGACCAAAGTCGGGGGGGGGGGGCGCCGATACAGATTCTCGCCAAGGGCGCTGGAGACCCTAGGTACGCCTCTGTACATACTGTATAATTCTCAACCTCCTAGCCTTCCATTTTCCAACCTAAACTGTAAACCTTACCTACAACACCCACCCTTGCATCTAGAATATAGCTTTGGCTGTATTTATTTTACTACTAACACTAACAATTCAACTGGTCTTCAATGTTCAAAACAACAAGCAAACTCTTAACACATCATTTTAAGAAATATTCCAAAATGTTGTCTTATCCTAGAGTCTGTCTTGCCAACTTGCTTACCCTATGCCACTTAATGTTGTTATGCTCTTGTCACTACTTATTGGCCCCTCTCCCCATCTCCAGTAATGCTACCCCCTATTTACCAGCACATGCACCCAACTGCACTTTTCTTTTGTCCTTTCATAGGAATCTAGATAGCTATCTGGCACATTGACAATTAGAGTTTTGGTTAACTCAAGAAAAAAAAATAGAAATATTTTAGGTTACCAGTCCATAAATGCGGTGTCTGCCTTAGCTTTATTTTTTAGGCGTGTTGCCTTTAAAGTGGTATTAAAGGTTCATCTTTAAAAAAATAAAAATAACAAACAAATGTCATACCTACCTGCTCTGTGCAGTGGTTTTGCACAGCGCAGTCCCGATACTCCTCTTCTTGGGTCCCCCACCGGCGCGTCTCCCTCTTGATCAGTCTCACTAATAGCATGATACATGGTATGGGGGCACTGATGCATGTTTGCTCCTGTGCCCTGCTCTATGCGTCCATAAGACACATAGAGCCGCAGATCGGCCCCGCCCCTGCTCTCTCCTCATTGGCTCACTGGTTGTGATTGACTGCAGTGGGAGCCAATGGTTCATGCTGTTGTCTCAGCCAATGGGGATAGGGAGTCCCGCAACAGCTGAGGACATCGTGCAATAGAATTTACTACACAAGTTACAGAACTTGTCTTTCAGCTCTCTGGTTACACAACAGTACTCTTTACTAAACTTTGGCATACAGTAAAGAATAAAATAGTATTTTCAACATTCTCAAAACCACAACGAAATTATACCAGGTAGTAATTATTATGCCCATCTCAGTATGTTCTGTTGTCTTGTAACGTTTACCTACACTTTAATATAAAAATGGTTTAATATGTTGGAGTAGCTGGCAATTTTTTTTAAATAACTTCTTCCTCATATGTCACTGTAATGTCTATTTCCTACTGCTTGTATTTTGTGAGCCTTTAATTGAAGAATATTTTGGCTATTTGCAAATAATCATGACTGCTGAGGCACAATGAGCCCAGGTACTATTAACTGTAACATATTTGTATTATAAACCTTCCCCCTGGCCCCCTCACCCTATTAAATAAAAACGCTTACAACCATTAGGTTGAAAAGGGCAAGGCCACAGCTTTATTGATTCCAAACATAATATGTGAACAATATTTTAACAAGTGCCAGTCACAGTTGTACTGTGAGCACACAATACCAAAGGGGTTTGGGAGGGGCCTGTCTATACCATAAGTGCTGGACAGGCCGCCTACTTCTGATATCCATCAAGGGCATGGCCCATTACCACCATTTTATGCTGGCAAGGTCAAGAAAAACCGCAGCAAGCTGTGACATACCACCGAAAGAAGGGGCGGGAGGGTGGGCAGCTCTTCCCAGCACGTCTTCCGAAAGGACCCCAGAATTCCCTGGGGCAATCCTTTACCCGAGCTCAGGCCCAACCCATTCCCCACATTGACCAATCCTTGGGTGACCAACGCCTTGTCCTGCACCTGGCCATGCCCCCATCAGTCAAGGCTCTCTTTCCCTAGGGGAGGTCAAGAGGCCTTTATGACTGCTGAAGCGCAATGAGCCCAGGTACCATTAACTGTAACATATATGTATTATAAACCTTCCCCCTTGCCCCCTCACCCTATTAAATAAAAACGCTTACAACCATTAGATTGGAAAGGGCAAGGCCACAGCTTTATTGATTCCAAACATAACGTGAACAATATTTCAACAAGTGCCAGTCACAGTTGTACTGTGAGCACACAATACCAAAGGGGTGTGGGAGGGGCCTGTCCTTACTATAAGTGCTGGACAGGCCGCCTACTTCCGATATCCATCAAGGGCATAGCCCATTACCGCCATTTTATGCTGTCAAGAAAAACCGCCACCGCCTGTCAGTGGCTAACTGACGGGCGCCCCCACTGCAGCCAGAGCCTGTTCCACACCACGCTGAAGGCCAAGGTTAAAGATATCCAGCCCAATGTCATTGAGGTGAACACCATCCGCTCTCAACAGATCCACATTGGCACCCTCCAAATCCTTGTGCCGGATCACAAACCCCCCGATCTGCCGACCTGGGAATTGACTTTGCGCCGAAAGCATTCCAGGCGTGGGCCAGGTATTTCCCGAGCCCAACGCAAGCGAGGCACGATTTCTGACCAGACGAGTATCAAATTGGTAAAGGCTGCATAACACTGGGCGATGTCGCGCTTCCACGGAATGAGCATAACTAACATCATTCCCACCAGCATGGAGAACCAAGATGATGGGGCCAGAAACATGAGCCCGAAGGTGCAAGCATTCCGGAAAGACCTGAGGCCAGCGTAATCCTCGGAGCCCGAGCCATCGAATCCTGGCGAGATCATTGTTGAAACCCAAATTCTTCCCGCAGATCCGAACAGCCGACCGACGAGCAGCCCAGTAGATGAAGGAATCTCCCAAAATCCATACGGGCACCGGGAAACGATCTGGAAATTAGAACAAAAGGTGTGGGCGGACATACAAAGAAAACCGAGACGATTCCCACCTACCCAGACGCTGAAGTTCCGTATCGGAAAAACCCATACCAGAAGCAGCGGTGGCCGCGCGGAATGCGAAAACGAGTGGGTAGCGAAATCACGAGAGGGAAGGCCCAGAATCTCAAGGCAACGACGGAAAACCCATAAAAATTGAAACCTGCTCAGGGATGAAGAATCCGCATGGACAAAGAAGGTGGGAGAAGGCAGGTGCGACGCCACGAAGGGGGAGGCCAGGGACACAGGGCAAAAGGGGCCACCGCAAGGGTACAGAACAACCTTCCTGCCCTTGCCAAAGCCGTCCGTCATAGAGGTGCGCAACAGCACCGACACGTAGCGCTCAGAGAAGGACACATCCTCCGCCAGAATGCCACCCTCCGAGGACGTGGATTTGGGCACCAAAAAACGGCCAAGAGAAGGCCACTCGAAAAAGAAGCGTTTCAAACGAAGAGGAGCACACTGATGGCAACAGGGAAAGGATACCGGATAGGATCCGGAGGGAAACTGGTCGCCGGGAATCAGGAACATGGGTGACACGTCTCCAACCCCGCAGGACCCGTCGAACCGGAAAAGATTTTGTGAGGTCTTCCCACCCCAGTAGTTGGAACCAAAAGGACAATGCCGACATGTTGGACGAAACCGTGGAACCCGAAGCACCTTTTTGCTGCAAATAAACCAGATAAGCAAACAAAGCCACACGTCTGTCAAGTGGAGAAAAAATGGAAAACTCACCGCCTGACGCTTGGACCCATTCATGCCATACCTGGCAATACGACGCCCACGTCCGCGGAGACAGCGACGCCCAGAGGAGGTCTAGCAAACATCGGAAACGAGGTTCCACAAGTGGGCCGGACACGGGAGGCCCTCCTGGGCAGCCGACGGAGCCAGGGAGCGAAAGCGATCGAGCTGAAACCAGGAAAGAGCATCAGCAATATCATTAGAAGTCCCGGGAGCATTTCAAAACCAAAAAACGTAGTAGCGATACGACTGGCGGGGATCTAGCCGACTGCTAGTTAACCACCAGCACCACACTCATGTTATGGGACCAGAAAACAACTTGGCGGTCGCGCAACCGGTCACTCCACAGCTCAATGGCAACAATGATCAGGAAGAGCTCCAGCAGGGTGAGATTGCGCAACAAATCCATGCGGGCCCATGAGGCCGGCCAACACTCGGCAGACCACTCCCCTTGGAAGAAGGCACCAAAAACTGCAGGAGCCTGCTGCGTCTGTGTACAGCTCCAGCTGCGAGTTCGGTACCTCCTCCCGTAGCCAACAAGACTGGCCATTGTAGGTCTGTAGAAAATACAGCCACATCCCCAAGTCGTCCCGCATGGGCTTGGTGATACGGACATAGTGGTGGGGGGCCGCCACCCCCTTCATGGCCCAAGCCAGACGCCTGCAGAAAGCCCGCCCCATGCGGATGACCCTACAGGCATAGACCATGTGACCCAGCAACGACTGAAGTTGTTTTAATTGCAGTTTTTTGGCCCCTCTTGTCAAGCGGACCAGGGAGAGGAGCCTGGACAGATTGTCGCTGGGCAGCCGAAAAACCATAGCCACCATGTCTATTTCTGTGCCCAGAAAGGCTAAAACCATCACAGGACCCTCGGTTTTGTCAGCGGACAGTGGAACGGCAAACCGTCCGCAGATATCCTGAAAAACAGAGAGGAGATGCTTACACTGACCACTGTCCGCTGGGCCAACGAAGAGAAAGTCATCCAAGTAATGTAGTGTGGACTGAAACCCAGCCTCCTGGGCGACGACCCCTTCAAGGAAGCTACTAAAGAGCTCAAAGAAATAGCACGAAATGGCACAGCCCATGGGCAGGCACATGTCAAAAAAGTAGCTTCCCTGAAAGTAGCAGCCCAGGAGGTGGAAGCAGTCCGGGTGGACCGGGAGGAGGCGAAAGGCGGACTCAATGTCCGCCTTTGCCAACAATGCAGACTGACCGGCAGCCCTAACCAAGTGAAGCGCCCTGTCAAACGAGGCATAGTGGACCCTGGATTCCTCCTTATCAATGCCGTCGTTGACCGAGAAGCCAGACGGGTAGGACAGGTGGTGGATTAGGCAAAAATTTCCCTCCGCCTTCTTCGGGACCACACCCAGAGGGGACACCCGCAGGTTGTGAAAAGGGGGGAAATCAAATGGTCCTGCCATACGCCCCAACTCCAGCTCCGTCTGGAGCTTATCGGCCACGACGGGCTCAAATTCAATTGTGGATTTTAAATTAGGAGCCATGGTAGGTACATCCGAAGGAGTGAAGGGTATCCAAAAACCCAGTGCCAGGCCATCACTCAAAATCAAGGCCTCCCTATGAAGGGGGTACCGGTCTAGCCAGGGAAGGATCTCTAACACGTTCACCGGAGATGGTTTAGAAAGGACAGGCTTGGCTCCCGGCCTGGCAAGAGGTTGTTTTCCCTTGCGGAAGCATCGGCTGGCGGGGTGAGCACCGCCGCAACTGGAGCACTCATGCTTAAAACGGCAGGCGGTGTACCACTTGCAGTGGCTCTCATTGAACAGCCAACAGATACCTTTTTTGGGGGCAGCCGATGCTCCAGAGGGAGCGCCAGCGGGGGACTGATAGGACGAAGGCCTGTGGGGGCACATGAGTAACAAACACAGGCTACCGTCCTGGCAAACAAAACAAAACTCCTTACGTGCCGCCATCTTTTTGCGAAACTGAGTGTCGTAGTGATATTAGCACTGGCCCCCACAGACCTTGTAGGCAGCCCAAATAAGGTCTAAATAGCAAAAGAGGGATGCGGCCAACTCCGGGAAACGCTCTCAAAGCACTCCGGGCATAGGCACAGAACCCTTACAGCCAGTTCCCGAACGTTCAAGGAAGCTGTTTTGATTTTTCGCCCTGTGCTGCGACATCAACACGACGCGACATATCGATCGTCTCCCTGTCAGGAGGGACAAGCGCGAGAAAGTCAATAAATTCACGATGCCAGATTTTTCCCTTAACCTCATCCGGCAGGTGCATGCTAGTAGGCGAAACCGCCCACAAAGCGCCGCCGGAGACGGAGCCCCAACCAGCCGCCAAGCCCGACACCCCCATCTGGGACAAGACCGATTTAACGACCGTAGCTATGCGTTCGTCTGGTGGGACCGATACGGGAGCGTCAGTGGACCTACCCCAAATCAAATCACAATCATACTCACTAATGCGTGGAGGCAGAGTCGATGAAGGGTGAACGGCAGCAGCAGCAGGTCCAGGCGGAACATTCGGAGCAGGATCGATCGTGGCAGGAGCTGAATGGCAGGAGAGGTCCAGGGGAGGGGATCCGACCACAGATCCAGAGGAACCCGGGTGGCCAAGGATGGCAGCCAAACAGGAACACGAGCAACCGTGGGCCCCAGGACCCGGATCAGGAGCAGTTAACATTCCAGGACTGGAGGAGGAGTCTCCTGCCCCGCCGGGCGCAGGGAGACAAGTGGTAGTAGGCAGCCCGCAGGAACCTCCCACCCAGCCGGGCACAGGGAGGAGCGGGTATGCAGGAGCCTGCGGTGAGGGGAGGGTAGCCGTGGCAGAACGTCCATCCCCCGCCCAGCCGGGCGCAGGGGGATGCTGGCATATGGCGGGCAGCAACAAGGGGCGATTGGCAGCCGTGCAGTGATGACCTCCCGCCCTGCCGGGCGCAGGGAGATGCCATTGCACGGAGTTCAGCTGGGAGAGGTGGGGGGGCTGGCGTGAAGAGGCTATCTCCCGCCCATCCGGGCACAGAGAGATCATCACAGTCATTGAACAGTGCAGGGTAGGAAACCAGGGGACCATCATCATCTCCCACCCAGCCGGGTGCAGGGAGATCCTGGCCTGACATCACTGGCATCACTGGGATAGCAGAAGACCAGGACGCATTTGAATCTCCCGCCCTGTATGGCGCAGGGAGAGAAGGAGCCACTGGGGGCAGCAGCGTGGACGCTGTACCATCCGCGGAACCGCCAGCTGTGACCTGAGAGCGGGCACCCAGAGGGGAAACAGGAGGGACCGCCCGCCGCACTGCGCCTGCCAGAGATCTGGAGGAAGACACCCGGGCTGAGTGGCGCAGATGCCCGCCAGCCGCAACCCCCACGCAGCATGCCGAGGGAGCGGGGGCGGAACCGTGGCTGGGCGGAAAGGACACTCGCACCGGCGTAATGGAGACGGGGAGAGCCACATTAACCGGAGAAGGTACCGGGAGGCAGCGTGCGTGGCAGGCTCCGGAGATGCGGCCAGAACGAGCGCCAGGCCTCCTGCGGGGGGAAGGAGCGGGGATAGGGATGAAGAGGGGGGGAGGGAAGGAACATGAGAAGCCCTGGAAGTACTGGGGCTTAAACGTGAAGGAGGGCGAACCCTGGGAGCCGGGGACCCCGCAGCAAGTACCACAGGTGGAGGAAGAGGGGGGGAATCTCAGGGGAGAGGAGAGAGAAGAGCCAGTCAGCCTGACCCTGCAGAGCAAGTTTGCAGACCCTGGCCAGCAGCAGCTCTGTGTCCATGGCTGAGGAATGGGGTTGGTCCAGCTCTTCCCAGCACGTCTTCAGAAAGGACCCCAGAATTCCCTGGGGCAATCCTTTACCCAAGCTCAGGCCCAACCCATCCCCCACATTGACCAATCCTTGGGTGACCAACGCCTTGTCCTGTACCTGGCCATGCCTCCATCAGTCAAGGCTCTCTTTCCCAAGGGGGGGTCAAGAGGCCTTCATACTTAGAAATAAAAAGTGTCATGGCTAACTTTTAGGGGTCTATTTATAAAGGAGAGAAGGTGGCTTTCACAAACATAAGCTGGAGGAGAACCAGTCACTTCCATTTAAAACACTTGGACTTAGATCAGTGGTTCTCAACCCTCGGGGGTCAAATGACAATTTGCCAGGGGTCACTAAGTCCTGGGTAGTGATGAGCCGAACACCCCCGGGTTCGGTTCGCACCAGAACCCGCGAACGGACCGAAAGTTTGGTGGGGAAGGTGTCCAAGTCTGACCTTGCCCCTAGGTATTCCTGCACCATGTATATCAGACGCTGGCGATGGTTGCTGGAACCGGTCATACTTTGGGGCTACGGACTAAAGAATTGTCTGAACGCATCGGTCAGACGGCCACCTTCCCCACCGCTCCTTCTTTGACTGCCCGAAGCCTCAGCAACTTGTTGTCCAGGACCAGGAGTTTGTAACCTCCCAGTCTCTGGGAACACGTTGCACAGACCTTTCTGCAAGGCCTCCCGGAGTTGTCTTATCCTCTGCTCCCTCTGCGACGGTAACATAAGGTCCGCAACCTTACCCTTGTACCGTGGATCAAGGAGAGTGGCCAGCCAGTAATGGTCCCTCTCCTTGATCCGAAGAATACAAGGATCCTTCCGCAGACTTTGCAGGATCAGGGAGGCCATGCAGCGTAGGTTAGCTGAGGCATTCAGTCCGGAGTCCTCTGGGTCACTAAGGACGACATGATCCGCAGCCACCTCCTCCCAGCCATGTACAAGTCCACTGGTTTCTTGGGACTGTAAATCATCTCTAAAAGACTGCTGCTGATGATGCTGAGTGCCAGCCTCCACCTCCATGATGACACAATCCTCCTCCTCCTCCTCCTCCTCCTCCTCCTCCTCCTTTTCCTGTGCGATGGGTGGGACAGAAGGAACACTGTCTGGGTAAAGGGGGCCTTGAGAGGCAAGGAAGTCCTCCTCTTCCTGCCTCTGTTCTGCCTCAAGTGCCCTGTCCATTATTCCATGCAGCGTGTGCTCCAACAGGTGGACAAGAGGTACAGTGTCACTGATGCATGCACTGTCACTGCTCAACATCCTCGTGGCCTCCTCAAATGGTGCCAGGACAGTTCATGCATCCCTGATCATGCCCCACTGGCGTGGTGAAAAAAAACTGAGCTCCCCTGACCCTGTCCTGGTGCCATAGTCGCACAGGTAGTCATTGATGGCCCTCTGCTGCGTGTGCAGCCGCTGCAGCATGGCCAACGTTGAGTTCCACCTGGTGGGCATGTCACATATAAGGCGGTTCTTGGGCAGGTTCAACTCCTTTTGCAGCTCAGCCAGGCGAGCACTGGCATTATAAGATCTGCGGAAATGCACACAGACTTTCCTGGCCTGCCTCAGGACATCCTGTAAGCCCGGGTACCTGCCCAAGAACCGCTGCACCACCAGGTTAAGGACGTGAGCCATACAGGGCACATGGGTCAGTTGTCCCTGTCGGAGGGCGGAGAGGAGGTTGGTGCCATTGTCGCAAACCACCATTCCTGGCTTAAGCTGGCGTGGCATCAACCACCTCTCGGCCTGCCCCTGCAGAGCAGACAGGACCTCTGCCCCAGTGTGGCTCCTGTCCCCCAAACACACCAGCGCAAGCACGGCATGGCATCTTTTTGCCTGCGTACTTACGTAGCCCCTTGAACGCCTACGGAGCACCGCTGGTTCCGAGGACAAACCACAGGTAGAGGCCATGGAGGAAGAAGAAGAGGAGGGGGTGGAGGAGAGAGGTGTGTCACAACCAGTAGTAGCATTTTGGAGGCGTGGCGGTGGAACAACCTCCAACACTACTGCACCTTGTCCTGCATCCTTCCCAGCTGCCAAAAGAGTGACCCAATGGGCCGTGAAAGAAAGGTAACGTCCCTGTCCATGCCTGCTGGACCATGAGTCAGCGGTAATATGCACCTTACCACTGACCGCCCTGTCCAGCGAGGCCAAGACATTGCCTTCCACATGCCTGTAGAGAGCCGGAATCGCCTTCCGTGAGAAAAAGTGGCGTTTGGGAACCTGCCACTGAGGAACCGCACATTGCACAAACTCACGGAAGGGGGCCGAGTCTACCAACTGAAAAGGCAGCAGTTGAAGCGCTAGCAATTTAGCCAAGCTAGCATTCAACCGCTGGGCATGTGGATGCCTGGGAGTGAACTTCTTTCGACGGTCCAGCAGCTGGGGCAGGGAAATTTGCCTGCTAGAATCGGACGTCAGTGTACTGCTAGCAGAGTGGCCGCAAGTACTTGGCTGTGAAACACCTAATTCTACACCTTCATTCCTCTCAGTGCATGTTTCAGAGAGGACTGATGGTATAGTGGGGTTGGAGATCCCAGCTGATGCGGTGCAAGGAGAGGTCCGCTTTGTTCTTTGGTGTGGGTCTTTAAGGTAGGCTTGCCAACGAGCTGCATGGCAGGTCAACATATGTCTGATCAAGCATGTGGTGCCCAAGCGGCTGATGTTTTGGCCACGCGATATACGCTTGAGACATATGTTGCAAACAGCAGCTGTGCGATCTGATGCACTCGCCTCAAAAAAGGCCCACACCAAAGAACTTTTTGAATGACGGGCAGAGGCAGCGCCCTGCACAGGCGGAGCTCTGCGGTGTGATTCCGTCGGTGTGCTGCCCATACGCTGGCCACCCAAGGGCATCCTGCCTCGTTGGAGATGTGCCTCCTCCTCATCCTCCTCCTCCTCCTCTCTCCTATTAGGCACCCACGTGGAGTCAGTGACCTCATCATCCCTCCCTCCTCATCACTGGAGCCTATCTGGCAGTATACTGCAGCTGCTGGAGCATGACTGCCAGATTGGTGTCCTTCTTGAGCATCCCCTCTCTCTGCTCTCACGCTACTGCCTTCCTCTAGCTGGGTATCATCATCAGATCCTTCGAAACGCTGGGCATCCTCCTGGAGCATGTACCCAACACTGTGCTCAAACAGTTCGGGGGACTCCTCAGGAGGAGGACATGGTGGGTCTAGGGAAGGAGTGACTAATGATGACATTGATACCAGAGAAGAGGACGCTTTGGCAGCTGCTTTGCCAGTACCCTGAGCCTGGGTGAGAGAGGATGAGGAGGATGAGGTGGGCTTGGTCATCCACTCTACCAAGTCTTCGGCATGATGTGGCTCAACATGTCCAGCTGCCGAAAAGAAGGACAAGCGTGTCCCATGGCCACGTGCTGATGACAATGCACCGCGTCCACGACCAGCACTGTTGCCCCCAGACACAGAGCCTGCTTGCCCTCTTTTTTTGCCTCCTGACTGTCTGCCTCTCCTTGTTTGCCTTCCAGACATTTTAATGGATGGCCTGCAGGGAGATGGGAAAAACAGCAATAAGGGCTACCTTCAGGTGTATACTGTGCAGGAGGCTTAGCAACAAAGACACTGACACTGTCCCCTGCCTATCCTTCTCTGTCCCTAAACACAAGGATTTGCAATATGCTTCAGCAAGATTGGTTTAGCACAGAATAGCACACTGATAGTTTCCCTCACTGTCCTTCTCTGTCCCTACAAACAAGATTTAGCACAGAATAGCACACTGATAGTTTCCCCGAGTGTCCTTCTCTGTCCCTAAACTCAAGGATTTCAAATATGTTTCAGCAAGATTGGTTTAGCACAGAATAGCACACTGATAGTTTCCCTCACTGTCCTTCTCTGTCCCTACAAACAAGATTTAGCACAGAATAGCACACTGATAGTTTCCCCGAGTGTCCTTCTCTGTCCCTAAACTCAAGGATTTCAAATATGGTTCAGCAAGATTGGTTTAGCACAGAATAGCACACTGATAGTTTCCCTCACTGTCCTTCTCTGTCCCTACAAACAAGATTTAGCACAGAATAGCACACTGATAGTTTCCCCGAGTGTCCTTCTCTGTCCCTAAACTCAAGGATTTCAAATATGGTTCAGCAAGATTGGTTTAGAACAGAATAGCACACTGACAGTTTCCCCGAGTGTCCTTCTATGTCCCTAAACTCAAGGATTTCAAATATGGTTCAGCAAGATTGGTTTAGGACAGAATAGCACACTGACACTTTCCCTCACTGTCCTTCTCTGTCCCTACAAACAAGATTTAGCACAGAATAGCACACTGATAGTTTCCACGAGTGTCCTTCTCTGTCCCTAAACTCAAGGATTTCAAATATGGTTCAGCAAGATTGGTTTAGGACAGAATAGCACATTGACACTTTCCCTCACTGTCCTTCTCTGTCCCTACAAACAAGATTTAGCACAGAATAGCACACTGATAGTTTCCACGAGTGTCCTTCTCTGTCCCTAAACTCAAGGATTTCAAATATGGTTCAGCAAGATTGGTTTAGCACAGAATAGCACACTGATAGTTTCCCCGAGTGTCCTTCTCTGTCCCTAAACTCAAGGATTTCAAATATGGTTCATCAAGATTGGTTTAGCACAGAATAGCACACTGATAGTTTCCCAGAGTGTCCTTCTCTGTCCCTAAACTCAAGGATTTCAAATATGGTTCAGCAAGATTGGTTTAGCACAGAATAGCACACTGATAGTTTCCCCGAGTGTCCTTCTCTGTCCCTAAACTCAAGGATTTCAAATATGGTTCAGCAAGATTGGTTTAGCACAGAATAGCACACTGATAGTTTCCCTCACTGTCCTTCTCTGTCCCTACAAACAAGATTTAGCACAGAATAGCACACTGATAGTTTCCCCGAGTGTCCTTCTCTGTCCCTAAACTCAAGGATTTCAAATATGGTTCAGCAAGATTGGTTTAGAACAGAATAGCACACTGACAGTTTCCCCAAGTGTCCTTCTCTGTCCCTAAACTCAAGGATTTCAAATATGGTTCAGCAAGATTGGTTTAGGACAGAATAGCACACTGACACTGTACCCTCACTGTCCTTCTCTGTCCCTACAAACAAGATTTAGCACAGAATAGCACACTGATAGTTTCCACGAGTGTCCTTCTCTGTCCCTAAACTCAAGGATTTCAAATATGGTTCAGCAAGATTGGTTTAGCACAGAATAGCACACTGATAGTTTCCCCGAGTGTCCTTCTCTGTCCCTAAACTCAAGGATTTCAAATATGGTTCAGCAAGATTGGTTTAGAACAGAATAGCACACTGATAGTTTCCCCGAGTGTCCTTCTCTGTCCCTAAACTCAAGGATCTCAAATATGGTTCAGCAAGATTGGTTTAGGACAGAATAGCACACTGACACTTTCCCTCACTGTCCTTCTCTGTCCCTACAAACAAGATTTAGCACAGAATAGCACACTGATAGTTTCCCCGAGTGTCCTTCTCTGTCCCTAAACTCAAGGATTTCAAATATGGTTCAGCAAGATTGGTTTAGCACAGAATAGCACACTGATAGTTTCCCTCACTGTCCTTCTCTGTCCCTACAAACAAGATTTAGCACAGAATAGCACACTGATAGTTTCCCCGAGTGTCCTTCTCTGTCCCTAAACTCAAGGATTTCAAATATGGTTCAGCAAGATTGGTTTAGCACAGAATAGCACACTGATAGTTTCCCTCACTGTCCTTCTCTGTCCCTACAAACAAGATTTAGCACAGAATAGCACACTGATAGTTTCCCCGAGTGTCCTTCTCTGTCCCTAAACTCAAGGATTTCAAATATGGTTCAGCAAGATTGGTTTAGGACAGAATAGCACACTGACACTTTCCCTCACTGTCCTTCTCTGTCCCTACAAACAAGATTTAGCACAGAATAGCACACTGATAGTTTCCACGAGTGTCCTTCTCTGTCCCTAAACTCAAGGATTTCAAATATGGTTCAGCAAGATTGGTTTAGCACAGAATAGCACACTGATAGTTTCCCTCACTGTCCTTCTCTGTCCCTACAAACAAGATTTAGCACAGAATAGGACACTGATAGTTTCCACGAGTGTCCTTCTCTGTCCCTAAACTCAAGGATTTCAAATATAGTTCAGCAAGATTGGTTTAGCACAGAAGAGCACACTGATAGTTTCCCCGAGTGTCCTTCTCTGTCCCTAAACTCAAGGATTTCAAATATGGTTCAGCAAGATTGGTTTAGAACAGAATAGCACACTGACAGTTTCCCCGAGTGTCCTTCTCTGTCCCTAAACTCAAGGATTTCAAATATGGTTCAGCAAGATTGGTTTAGGACAGAATAGCACACTGACACTTTACCTCACTGTCCTTCTCTGTCCCTACAAACAAGATTTAGCACAGAATAGCACACTGATAGTTTCCCTGAGTGTCCTTCTCTGTCCCTAAACTCAAGGATTTCAAATATGGTTCAGCAAGATTGGTTTAGCACAGAATAGCACACTGATAGTTTCCCTCACTGTCCTTCTCTGTCCCTACAAACAAGATTTAGCACAGAATAGCACACTGATAGTTTCCCCGAGTGTCCTTCTCTGTCCCTAAACTCAAGGATTTCAAATATGGTTCAGCAAGATTGGTTTATCACAGAATAGCACACTGATAGTTTCCCTCAATGTCCTTCTCTGTCCCTACAAACAAGATTTAGCACAGAATAGCACACTGATAGTTTCCACGAGTGTCCTTCTCTGTCCCTAAACTCAAGGATTTCAAATATGGTTCAGCAAGATTGGTTTAGCACAGAATAGCACACTGATAGTTTCCCCGAGTGTCCTTCTCTGTCCCTAAACTCAAGGATTTCAAATATGGTTCATGCAAGATTGGTTTAGCACAGAATAGCACACTGATAGTTTCCCCGAGTGTCCTTCTCTGTCCCTAAACTCAAGGATTTCAAATATGGTTCAGCAAGATTGGTTTAGAACAGAATAGCACACTGACAGTTTCCCCGAGTGTCCTTCTTTGTCCCTAAACTCAAGGATTTCAAATATGGTTCAGCAAGATTGGTTTAGGACAGAATAGCACACTGACACGTTCCCTCACTGTCCTTCTCTGTCCCTACAAACAAGATTTAGCACAGAATAGCACACTGATAGTTTCCACGAGTGTCCTTCTCTGTCCCTAAACTCAAGGATTTCAAATATGGTTCAGCAAGATTGGTTTAGCACAGAATAGCACACTGATAGTTTCCCCGAGTGTCCTTCTCTGTCCCTAAACTCAAGGATTTCAAATATGGTTCAGCAAGATTGGTTTAGAACAGAATAGCACACTGACAGTTTCCCCGAGTGTACTTCTCTGTCCCTAAACTCAAGGATTTCAAATATGGTTCAGCAAGATTGGTTTAGGACAGAATAGCACACAGACACTTTCCCTCATAGTCCTTCTCTGTCCCTACAAACAAGATTTAGCACAGAATAGCACACTGATAGTTTCCACGAGTGTCCTTCTCTGTCCCTAAACTCAAGGATTTCAAATATGGTTCAGCAAGATTGGTTTAGGACAGAATAGCACACTGACACTTTCCCTCACTGTCCTTCTCTGTCCCTACAAACAAGATTTAGCACAGAATAGCACACTGATAGTTTCCCCGAGTGTCCTTCTCTGTCCCTAAACTCAAGGATTTCAAATATGGTTCAGCAAGATTGGTTTAGCACAGAATAGCACACTGATAGTTTCCCTCACTGTCCTTCTCTGTCCCTACAAACAAGATTTAGCACAGAATAGCACACTGATAGTTTCCACGAGTGTCCTTCTCTGTCCCTAAACTCAAGGATTTCAAATATGGTTCAGCAAGATTGGTTTAGCACAGAATAGCACACTGATAGTTTCCCCGAGTGTCCTTCTCTGTCCCTAAACTCAAGGATTTCAAATATGGTTCATGCAAGATTGGTTTAGCACAGAATAGCACACTGATAGTTTCCCCGAGTGTACTTCTCTGTCCCTAAACTCAAGGATTTCAAATATGGTTCAGCAAGATTGGTTTAGGACAGAATAGCACACAGACACTTTCCCTCATAGTCCTTCTCTGTCCCTACAAACAAGATTTAGCACAGAATAGCACACTGATAGTTTCCACGAGTGTCCTTCTCTGTCCCTAAACTCAAGGATTTCAAATATGGTTCAGCAAGATTGGTTTAGCACAGAATAGCACACTGATAGTTTCCCCGAGTGTCCTTCTCTGTCCCTAAACTCAAGGATTTCAAATATGGTTCATGCAAGATTGGTTTAGAACAGAATAGCACACTGACAGTTTCCCCGAGTGTACTTCTCTGTCCCTAAACTCAAGGATTTCAAATATGGTTCAGCAAGATTGGTTTAGGACAGAATAGCACACAGACACTTTCCCTCATAGTCCTTCTCTGTCCCTACAAACAAGATTTAGCACAGAATAGCACACTGATAGTTTCCACGAGTGTCCTTCTCTGTCCCTAAACTCAAGGATTTCAAATATGGTTCAGCAAGATTGGTTTAGGACAGAATAGCACACAGACACTTTCCCTCACTGTCCTTCTCTGTCCCTACAAACAAGATTTAGCACAGAATAGCACACTGATAGTTTCCCCGAGTGTCCTTCTCTGTCCCTAAACTCAAGGATTTCAAATATGGTTCAGCAAGATTGGTTTAGCACAGAATAGCACACTGATAGTTTCCCTCACTGTCCTTCTCTGTCCCTACAAACAAGATTTAGCACAGAATAGCACACTGATAGTTTCCACGAGTGTCCTTCTCTGTCCCTAAACTCAAGGATTTCAAATATGGTTCAGCAAGATTGGTTTAGCACAGAATAGCACACTGATAGTTTCCCCGAGTGTCCTTCTCTGTCCCTAAACTCAAGGATTTCAAATATGGTTCATGCAAGATTGGTTTAGCACAGAATAGCACACTGATAGTTTCCCCGAGTGTCCTTCTCTGTCCCTAAACTCAAGGATTTCAAATATGGTTCAGCAAGATTGGTTTAGAACAGAATAGCACACTGACAGTTTCCCCGAGTGTCCTTCTCTGTCCCTAAACTCAAGGATTTCAAATATGGTTCAGCAAGATTGGTTTAGGACAGAATAGCACACTGACACTTTCCCTCACTGTCCTTCTCTGTCCCTACAAACAAGATTTAGCACAGAATAGCACACTGATAGTTTCCCCGAGTGTCCTTCTCTGTCCCTAAACTCAAGGATTTCAAATATGGTTCAGCAAGATTGGTTTAGCACAGAATAGCACACTGATAGTTTCCCTCACTGTCCTTCTCTGTCCCTACAAACAAGATTTAGCACAGAATAGCACACTGATAGTTTCCCCGAGTGTCCTTCTCTGTCCCTAAACTCAAGGATTTCAAATATGGTTCAGCAAGATTGGTTTAGGACAGAATAGCACACTGACACTTTCCCTCACTGTCCTTCTCTGTCCCTACAAACAAGATTTAGCACAGAATAGCACACTGATAGTTTCCACGAGTGTCCTTCTCTGTCCCTAAACTCAAGGATTTCAAATATGGTTCAGCAAGATTGGTTTAGCACAGAATAGCACACTGATAGTTTCCCTCACTGTCCTTCTCTGTCCCTACAAACAAGATTTAGCACAGAATAGGACACTGATAGTTTCCACGAGTGTCCTTCTCTGTCCCTAAACTCAAGGATTTCAAATATAGTTCAGCAAGATTGGTTTAGCACAGAAGAGCACACTGATAGTTTCCCCGAGTGTCCTTCTCTGTCCCTAAACTCAAGGATTTCAAATATGGTTCAGCAAGATTGGTTTAGAACAGAATAGCACACTGACAGTTTCCCCGAGTGTCCTTCTCTGTCCCTAAACTCAAGGATTTCAAATATGGTTCAGCAAGATTGGTTTAGGACAGAATAGCACACTGACACTTTACCTCACTGTCCTTCTCTGTCCCTACAAACAAGATTTAGCACAGAATAGCACACTGATAGTTTCCCTGAGTGTCCTTCTCTGTCCCTAAACTCAAGGATTTCAAATATGGTTCAGCAAGATTGGTTTAGCACAGAATAGCACACTGATAGTTTCCCTCACTGTCCTTCTCTGTCCCTACAAACAAGATTTAGCACAGAATAGCACACTGATAGTTTCCCCGAGTGTCCTTCTCTGTCCCTAAACTCAAGGATTTCAAATATGGTTCAGCAAGATTGGTTTATCACAGAATAGCACACTGATAGTTTCCCTCAATGTCCTTCTCTGTCCCTACAAACAAGATTTAGCACAGAATAGCACACTGATAGTTTCCACGAGTGTCCTTCTCTGTCCCTAAACTCAAGGATTTCAAATATGGTTCAGCAAGATTGGTTTAGCACAGAATAGCACACTGATAGTTTCCCCGAGTGTCCTTCTCTGTCCCTAAACTCAAGGATTTCAAATATGGTTCATGCAAGATTGGTTTAGCACAGAATAGCACACTGATAGTTTCCCCGAGTGTCCTTCTCTGTCCCTAAACTCAAGGATTTCAAATATGGTTCAGCAAGATTGGTTTAGAACAGAATAGCACACTGACAGTTTCCCCGAGTGTCCTTCTTTGTCCCTAAACTCAAGGATTTCAAATATGGTTCAGCAAGATTGGTTTAGGACAGAATAGCACACTGACACGTTCCCTCACTGTCCTTCTCTGTCCCTACAAACAAGATTTAGCACAGAATAGCACACTGATAGTTTCCACGAGTGTCCTTCTCTGTCCCTAAACTCAAGGATTTCAAATATGGTTCAGCAAGATTGGTTTAGCACAGAATAGCACACTGATAGTTTCCCCGAGTGTCCTTCTCTGTCCCTAAACTCAAGGATTTCAAATATGGTTCAGCAAGATTGGTTTAGAACAGAATAGCACACTGACAGTTTCCCCGAGTGTACTTCTCTGTCCCTAAACTCAAGGATTTCAAATATGGTTCAGCAAGATTGGTTTAGGACAGAATAGCACACAGACACTTTCCCTCATAGTCCTTCTCTGTCCCTACAAACAAGATTTAGCACAGAATAGCACACTGATAGTTTCCACGAGTGTCCTTCTCTGTCCCTAAACTCAAGGATTTCAAATATGGTTCAGCAAGATTGGTTTAGGACAGAATAGCACACTGACACTTTCCCTCACTGTCCTTCTCTGTCCCTACAAACAAGATTTAGCACAGAATAGCACACTGATAGTTTCCCCGAGTGTCCTTCTCTGTCCCTAAACTCAAGGATTTCAAATATGGTTCAGCAAGATTGGTTTAGCACAGAATAGCACACTGATAGTTTCCCTCACTGTCCTTCTCTGTCCCTACAAACAAGATTTAGCACAGAATAGCACACTGATAGTTTCCACGAGTGTCCTTCTCTGTCCCTAAACTCAAGGATTTCAAATATGGTTCAGCAAGATTGGTTTAGCACAGAATAGCACACTGATAGTTTCCCCGAGTGTCCTTCTCTGTCCCTAAACTCAAGGATTTCAAATATGGTTCATGCAAGATTGGTTTAGCACAGAATAGCACACTGATAGTTTCCCCGAGTGTACTTCTCTGTCCCTAAACTCAAGGATTTCAAATATGGTTCAGCAAGATTGGTTTAGGACAGAATAGCACACAGACACTTTCCCTCATAGTCCTTCTCTGTCCCTACAAACAAGATTTAGCACAGAATAGCACACTGATAGTTTCCACGAGTGTCCTTCTCTGTCCCTAAACTCAAGGATTTCAAATATGGTTCAGCAAGATTGGTTTAGCACAGAATAGCACACTGATAGTTTCCCCGAGTGTCCTTCTCTGTCCCTAAACTCAAGGATTTCAAATATGGTTCATGCAAGATTGGTTTAGAACAGAATAGCACACTGACAGTTTCCCCGAGTGTACTTCTCTGTCCCTAAACTCAAGGATTTCAAATATGGTTCAGCAAGATTGGTTTAGGACAGAATAGCACACAGACACTTTCCCTCATAGTCCTTCTCTGTCCCTACAAACAAGATTTAGCACAGAATAGCACACTGATAGTTTCCACGAGTGTCCTTCTCTGTCCCTAAACTCAAGGATTTCAAATATGGTTCAGCAAGATTGGTTTAGGACAGAATAGCACACAGACACTTTCCCTCACTGTCCTTCTCTGTCCCTACAAACAAGATTTAGCACAGAATAGCACACTGATAGTTTCCCCGAGTGTCCTTCTCTGTCCCTAAACTCAAGGATTTCAAATATGGTTCAGCAAGATTGGTTTAGCACAGAATAGCACACTGATAGTTTCCCTCACTGTCCTTCTCTGTCCCTACAAACAAGATTTAGCACAGAATAGCACACTGATAGTTTCCACGAGTGTCCTTCTCTGTCCCTAAACTCAAGGATTTCAAATATGGTTCAGCAAGATTGGTTTAGCACAGAATAGCACACTGATAGTTTCCCCGAGTGTCCTTCTCTGTCCCTAAACTCAAGGATTTCAAATATGGTTCATGCAAGATTGGTTTAGCACAGAATAGCACACTGATAGTTTCCCCGAGTGTCCTTCTCTGTCCCTAAACTCAAGGATTTCAAATATGGTTCAGCAAGATTGGTTTAGAACAGAATAGCACACTGACAGTTTCCCCGAGTGTCCTTCTCTGTCCCTAAACTCAAGGATTTCAAATATGGTTCAGCAAGATTGGTTTAGGACAGAATAGCACACTGACACTTTCCCTCACTGTCCTTCTCTGTCCCTACAAACAAGATTTAGCACAGAATAGCACACTGATAGTTTCCACGAGTGTCCTTCTCTGTCCCTAAACTCAAGGATTTCAAATATGGTTCAGCAAGATTGGTTTAGCACAGAATAGCACACTGATAGTTTCCCCGAGTGTCCTTCTCTGTCCCTAAACTCAAGGATTTCAAATATGGTTCAGCAAGATTGGTTTAGGACAGAATAGCACACAGACACTTTCCCTCATAGTCCTTCTCTGTCCCTACAAACAAGATTTAGCACAGAATAGCACACTGATAGTTTCCACGAGTGTCCTTCTCTGTCCCTAAACTCAAGGATTTCAAATATGGTTCAGCAAGATTGGTTTAGGACAGAATAGCACACTGACACTTTCCCTCACTGTCCTTCTCTGTCCCTACAAACAAGATTTAGCACAGAATAGCACACTGATAGTTTCCCCGAGTGTCCTTCTCTGTCCCTAAACTCAAGGATTTCAAATATGGTTCAGCAAGATTGGTTTAGGACAGAATAGCACACTGACACTTTCCCTCACTGTCCTTCTCTGTCCCTACAAACAAGATTTAGCACAGAATAGCACACTGATAGTTTCCACGAGTGTCCTTCTCTGTCCCTAAACTCAAGGATTTCAAATATGGTTCAGCAAGATTGGTTTAGCACAGAATAGCACACTGATAGTTTCCCTCACTGTCCTTCTCTGTCCCTACAAACAAGATTTAGCACAGAATAGGACACTGATAGTTTCCACGAGTGTCCTTCTCTGTCCCTAAACTCAAGGATTTCAAATATAGTTCAGCAAGATTGGTTTAGCACAGAAGAGCACACTGATAGTTTCCCCGAGTGTCCTTCTCTGTCCCTAAACTCAAGGATTTCAAATATGGTTCAGCAAGATTGGTTTAGAACAGAATAGCACACTGACAGTTTCCCCGAGTGTCCTTCTCTGTCCCTAAACTCAAGGATTTCAAATATGGTTCAGCAAGATTGGTTTAGGACAGAATAGCACACTGACACTTTACCTCACTGTCCTTCTCTGTCCCTACAAACAAGATTTAGCACAGAATAGCACACTGATAGTTTCCCTGAGTGTCCTTCTCTGTCCCTAAACTCAAGGATTTCAAATATGGTTCAGCAAGATTGGTTTAGCACAGAATAGCACACTGATAGTTTCCCTCACTGTCCTTCTCTGTCCCTACAAACAAGATTTAGCACAGAATAGCACACTGATAGTTTCCCCGAGTGTCCTTCTCTGTCCCTAAACTCAAGGATTTCAAATATGGTTCAGCAAGATTGGTTTATCACAGAATAGCACACTGATAGTTTCCCTCAATGTCCTTCTCTGTCCCTACAAACAAGATTTAGCACAGAATAGCACACTGATAGTTTCCACGAGTGTCCTTCTCTGTCCCTAAACTCAAGGATTTCAAATATGGTTCAGCAAGATTGGTTTAGCACAGAATAGCACACTGATAGTTTCCCCGAGTGTCCTTCTCTGTCCCTAAACTCAAGGATTTCAAATATGGTTCATGCAAGATTGGTTTAGCACAGAATAGCACACTGATAGTTTCCCCGAGTGTCCTTCTCTGTCCCTAAACTCAAGGATTTCAAATATGGTTCAGCAAGATTGGTTTAGAACAGAATAGCACACTGACAGTTTCCCCGAGTGTCCTTCTTTGTCCCTAAACTCAAGGATTTCAAATATGGTTCAGCAAGATTGGTTTAGGACAGAATAGCACACTGACACGTTCCCTCACTGTCCTTCTCTGTCCCTACAAACAAGATTTAGCACAGAATAGCACACTGATAGTTTCCACGAGTGTCCTTCTCTGTCCCTAAACTCAAGGATTTCAAATATGGTTCAGCAAGATTGGTTTAGCACAGAATAGCACACTGATAGTTTCCCCGAGTGTCCTTCTCTGTCCCTAAACTCAAGGATTTCAAATATGGTTCAGCAAGATTGGTTTAGAACAGAATAGCACACTGACAGTTTCCCCGAGTGTACTTCTCTGTCCCTAAACTCAAGGATTTCAAATATGGTTCAGCAAGATTGGTTTAGGACAGAATAGCACACAGACACTTTCCCTCATAGTCCTTCTCTGTCCCTACAAACAAGATTTAGCACAGAATAGCACACTGATAGTTTCCACGAGTGTCCTTCTCTGTCCCTAAACTCAAGGATTTCAAATATGGTTCAGCAAGATTGGTTTAGGACAGAATAGCACACTGACACTTTCCCTCACTGTCCTTCTCTGTCCCTACAAACAAGATTTAGCACAGAATAGCACACTGATAGTTTCCCCGAGTGTCCTTCTCTGTCCCTAAACTCAAGGATTTCAAATATGGTTCAGCAAGATTGGTTTAGCACAGAATAGCACACTGATAGTTTCCCTCACTGTCCTTCTCTGTCCCTACAAACAAGATTTAGCACAGAATAGCACACTGATAGTTTCCACGAGTGTCCTTCTCTGTCCCTAAACTCAAGGATTTCAAATATGGTTCAGCAAGATTGGTTTAGCACAGAATAGCACACTGATAGTTTCCCCGAGTGTCCTTCTCTGTCCCTAAACTCAAGGATTTCAAATATGGTTCATGCAAGATTGGTTTAGCACAGAATAGCACACTGATAGTTTCCCCGAGTGTACTTCTCTGTCCCTAAACTCAAGGATTTCAAATATGGTTCAGCAAGATTGGTTTAGGACAGAATAGCACACAGACACTTTCCCTCATAGTCCTTCTCTGTCCCTACAAACAAGATTTAGCACAGAATAGCACACTGATAGTTTCCACGAGTGTCCTTCTCTGTCCCTAAACTCAAGGATTTCAAATATGGTTCAGCAAGATTGGTTTAGCACAGAATAGCACACTGATAGTTTCCCCGAGTGTCCTTCTCTGTCCCTAAACTCAAGGATTTCAAATATGGTTCATGCAAGATTGGTTTAGAACAGAATAGCACACTGACAGTTTCCCCGAGTGTACTTCTCTGTCCCTAAACTCAAGGATTTCAAATATGGTTCAGCAAGATTGGTTTAGGACAGAATAGCACACAGACACTTTCCCTCATAGTCCTTCTCTGTCCCTACAAACAAGATTTAGCACAGAATAGCACACTGATAGTTTCCACGAGTGTCCTTCTCTGTCCCTAAACTCAAGGATTTCAAATATGGTTCAGCAAGATTGGTTTAGGACAGAATAGCACACTGACACTTTCCCTCACTGTCCTTCTCTGTCCCTACAAACAAGATTTAGCACAGAATAGCACACTGATAGTTTCCCCGAGTGTCCTTCTCTGTCCCTAAACTCAAGGATTTCAAATATGGTTCAGCAAGATTGGTTTAGCACAGAATAGCACACTGATAGTTTCCCTCACTGTCCTTCTCTGTCCCTACAAACAAGATTTAGCACAGAATAGCACACTGATAGTTTCCACGAGTGTCCTTCTCTGTCCCTAAACTCAAGGATTTCAAATATGGTTCAGCAAGATTGGTTTAGCACAGAATAGCACACTGATAGTTTCCCCGAGTGTCCTTCTCTGTCCCTAAACTCAAGGATTTCAAATATGGTTCATGCAAGATTGGTTTAGCACAGAATAGCACACTGATAGTTTCCCCGAGTGTCCTTCTCTGTCCCTAAACTCAAGGATTTCAAATATGGTTCAGCAAGATTGGTTTAGAACAGAATAGCACACTGACAGTTTCCCCGAGTGTCCTTCTCTGTCCCTAAACTCAAGGATTTCAAATATGGTTCAGCAAGATTGGTTTAGGACAGAATAGCACACTGACACTTTCCCTCACTGTCCTTCTCTGTCCCTACAAACAAGATTTAGCACAGAATAGCACACTGATAGTTTCCATGAGTGTCCTTCTCTGTCCCTAAACTCAAGGATTTCAAATATGGTTCAGCAAGATTGGTTTAGCACAGAATAGCACACTGATAGTTTCCCCGAGTGTCCTTCTCTGTCCCTAAACTCAAGGATTTCAAATATGGTTCAGCAAGATTGGTTTAGGACAGAATAGCACACAGACACTTTCCCTCATAGTCCTTCTCTGTCCCTACAAACAAGATTTAGCACAGAATAGCACACTGATAGTTTCCACGAGTGTCCTTCTCTGTCCCTAAACTCAAGGATTTCAAATATGGTTCAGCAAGATTGGTTTAGGACAGAATAGCACACTGACACTTTCCCTCACTGTCCTTCTCTGTCCCTACAAACAAGATTTAGCACAGAATAGCACACTGATAGTTTCCCCGAGTGTCCTTCTCTGTCCCTAAACTCAAGGATTTCAAATATGGTTCAGCAAGATTGGTTTAGCACAGAATAGCACACTGATAGTTTCCCTCACTGTCCTTCTCTGTCCCTACAAACAAGATTTAGCACAGAATAGCACACTGATAGTTTCCCCGAGTGTCCTTCTCTGTCCCTAAACTCAAGGATTTCAAATATGGTTCAGCAAGATTGGTTTAGCACAGAATAGCACACTGATAGTTTCCCTCACTGTCCTTCTCTGTCCCTACAAACAAGATTTAGCACAGAATAGCACACTGATAGTTTCCCCGAGTGTCCTTCTCTGTCCCTAAACTCAAGGATTTCAAATATGGTTCAGCAAGATTGGTTTAGAACAGAATAGCACACTGACAGTTTCCCCGAGTGTCCTTCTCTGTCCCTACAATCAAGGATTTCAAATATGGTTCAGCAAGATTGGTTTAGGACAGAATAGCACACTGACACTTTCCCTCACTGTCCTTCTCTGTCCCTACAAACAAGATTTAGCACAGAATAGCACACTGATAGTTTCCACGAGTGTCCTTCTCTGTCCCTAAACTCAAGGATTTCAAATATGGTTCAGCAAGATTGGTTTAGCACAGAAGAGCACACTGATAGTTTCCCCGAGTGTCCTTCTCTGTCCCTAAACTCAAGGATTTCAAATATGGTTCAGCAAGATTGGTTTAGAACAGAATAGCACACTGACAGTTTCCCTGAGTGTCCTTCTCTGTCCCTAAACTCAAGGATTTCAAATATGGTTCAGCAAGATTGGTTTAGGACAGAATAGCACACTGACACTTTCCCTCACTGTCCTTCTCTGTCCCTACAAACAAGATTTAGCACAGAATAGCACACTGATAGATTCCCCGAGTGTCCTTCTCTGTCCCTAAACTCAAGGATTTCAAATATGGTTCAGCAAGATTGGTTTAGGACAGAATAGCACACTGACACTTTCCCTCACTGTCCTTCTCTGTCCCTACAAACAAGATTTAGCACAGAATAGCACACTGATAGTTTCCACGAGTGTCCTTCTCTGTCCCTAAACTCAAGGATTTCAAATATGGTTCAGCAAGATTGGTTTAGGACAGAATAGCACACTGATAGTTTTCCCGAGTGTCCTTCTCTGTCCCTAAACTCAAGGATTTCAAATATGGTTCAGCAAGATTGGTTTAGAACAGAATAACACACTGACAGTTTCCCCGAGTGTCCTTCTCTGTCCCTAAACTCAAGGATTTCAAATATGGTTCAGCAAGATTGGTTTAGGACAGAATAGCACACTGACACTTTCCCTCACTGTCCTTCTCTGTCCCTACAAACAAGATTTAGCACAGAATAGCACACTGATAGTTTCCACGAGTGTCCTTCTCTGTCCCTAAACTCAAGGATTTCAAATATGGTTCAGCAAGATTGGTTTAGCACAGAATAGCACACTGATAGTTTCCCCGAGTGTCCTTCTCTGTCCCTAAACTCAAGGATTTCAAATATGGTTCAGCAAGATTGGTTTAGGACAGAATAGCACACTGACACTTTCCCTCACTGTCCTTCTCTGTCCCTACAAACAAGATTTAGCACAGAATAGCACACTGATAGTTTCCCCGAGTGTCCTTCTCTGTCCCTAAACTCAAGGATTTCAAATATGGTTCAGCAAGATTGGTTTAGGACAGAATAGCACATTGACACTTTCCCTCACTGTCCTTCTCTGCCCCTACAAACAAGATTTAGCACAGAATAGCACACTGATAGTTTCCCCGAGTGTCCTTCTCTGTCCCTAAACTCAAGGATTTCAAATATGGTTCAGCAAGATTGGTTTAGCACAGAATAGCACACTGATAGTTTCCCCGAGTGTCCTTCTCTGTCCCTAAACTCAAAGATTTCAAATATGGTTCAGCAAGATTGGTTTAGGACAGAATAGCACATTGACACTTTCCCTCACTGTCCTTCTCTGTCCCTACAAACAAGATTTAGCACAGAATAGCACACTGATAGTTTCCCCGAGTGTCCTTCTCTGTCCCTAAACTCAAGGATTTCAAATATGGTTCAGCAAGATTGGTTTAGCACAGAATAGCACACTGATAGTTTCCCTCACTGTCCTTCTCTGTCCCTACAAACAAGATTTAGCACAGAATAGCACACTGATAGTTTCCCCGAGTGTCCTTCTCTGTCCCTAAACTCAAGGATTTCAAATATGGTTCAGCAAGATTGGTTTAGCACAGAATAGCACACTGATAGTTTCCCTCACTGTCCTTCTCTGTCCCTACAAACAAGATTTAGCACAGAATAGCACACTGATAGTTTCCCCGAGTGTCCTTCTCTGTCCCTAAACTCAAGGATTTCAAATATGGTTCAGCAAGATTGGTTTAGAACAGAATAGCACACTGACAGTTTCCCCGAGTGTCCTTCTCTGTCCCTAAACTCAAGGATTTCAAATATGGTTCAGCAAGATTGGTTTAGGACAGAATAGCACACTGACAATTTCCCTCACTGTCCTTCTCTGTCCCTACAAACAAGATTTAGCACAGAATAGCACACTGATAGTTTCCCCGAGTGTCCTTCTCTGTCCCTAAACTCAAGGATTTCAAATATGGTTCAGCAAGATTGGTTTAGGACAGAATAGCACATTGACACTTTCCCTCACTGTCCTTCTCTGTCCCTACAAACAAGATTTAGCACAGAATAGCACACTGATAGTTTCCCCGAGTGTCCTTCTCTGTCCCTAAACTCAAGGATTTCAAATATGGTTCAGCAAGATTGGTTTAGAACAGAATAGCACACTGACAGTTTCCCCGAGTGTCCTTCTCTGTCCCTAAACTCAAGGATTTCAAATATGGTTCAGCAAGATTGGTTTAGGACAGAATAGCACACTGACACTTTCCCTCACTGTCCTTCTCTGTCCCTACAAACAAGATTTAGCACAGAATAGCACACTGATAGTTTCCACGAGTGTCCTTCTCTGTCCCTAAACTCAAGGATTTCAAATATGGTTCAGCAAGATTGGTTTAGCACAGAATAGCACACTGATAGTTTCCCCGAGTGTCCTTCTCTGTCCCTAGACTCAAGGATTATAAATATGGTTCAGCAAGATTGGTTTAGGACAGAATAGCACACTGACACTTTCCCTCACTGTCCTTCTCTGTCCCTACAAACAAGATTTAGCACAGAATAGCACACTGATAGTTTCCCCGAGTGTCCTTCTCTGTCCCTAAACTCAAGGATTTCAAATATGGTTCAGCAAGATTGATTTAGGACAGAATAGCACATTGACACTTTCCCTCACTGTCCTTCTCTGTCCATACAAACAAGATTTAGCACAGAATAGCACACTGATAGTTTCCACGAGTGTCCTTCTCTGTTCCTAAACTCAAGGATTTCAAATATGGTTCAGCAAGATTGGTTTAGCACAGAATAGCACACTGATAGTTTCCCCGAGTGTCCTTCTCTGTCCCTAAACTCAAGGATTTCAAATATGGTTCAGCAAGATTGGTTTAGCACAGAATAGCACACTGATAGTTTCCCCGAGTGTCCTTCTCTATCCCTAAACTCAAGGATTTCAAATATGGTTCAGCAAGATTGGTTTAGCACAGAATAGCACACTGATAGTTTCCCTCACTGTCCTTCTCTGTCCCTACAAACAAGATTTAGCACAGAATAGCACACTGATAGTTTCCCTGAGTGTCCTTCTCTGTCCCTAAACTCAAGGATTTCAAATATGGTTCAGCAAGATTGGTTTAGAACAGAATAGCACACTGACAGTTTCCCCGAGTGTCCTTCTCTGTCCCTAAACTCAAGGATTTCAAATATGGTTCAGCAAGATTGGTTTAGGACAGAATAGCACACTGACACTTTCCCTCACTGTCCTTCTCTGTCCCTACAAACAAGATTTAGCACAGAATAGCACACTGATAGTTTCCACGAGTGTCCTTCTCTGTCCCTAAACTCAAGGATTTCAAATATGGTTCAGCAAGATTGGTTTAGCACAGAATAGCACACTGATAGTTTCCCGAGTGTCCTTCTCTGTCCCTAAACTCAAGGATTTCAAATATGGTTCAGCAAGATTGGTTTAGAACAGAATAGCACACTGACAGTTTCCCCGAGTGTCCTTCTCTGTCCCTAAACTCAAGGATTTCAAATATGGTTCAGCAAGATTGGTTTAGGACAGAATAGCACACTGACACTTTCCCTCACTGTCCTTCTCTGTCCCTACAAACAAGATTTAGCACAGAATAGCACACTGATAGTTTCCACGAGTGTCCTTCTCTGTCCCTAAACTCAAGGATTTCAAATATGGTTCAGCAAGATTGGTTTAGCACAGAATAGCACACTGATAGTTTCCCCGAGTGTCCTTCTCTGTCCCTAAACTCAAGGATTTCAAATATGGTTCAGCAAGATTGGTTTAGGACAGAATAGCACACTGACACTTTCCCTCACTGTCCTTCTCTGTCCCTACAAACAAGATTTAGCACAGAATAGCACACTGATAGTTTCCCCGAGTGTCCTTCTCTGTCCCTAAACTCAAGGATTTCAAATATGGTTCAGCAAGATTGATTTAGGACAGAATAGCACATTGACACTTTCCCTCACTGTCCTTCTCTGTCCCTACAAACAAGATTTAGCACAGAATAGCACACTGATAGTTTCCACGAGTGTCCTTCTCTGTCCCTAAACTCAAGGATTTCAAATATGGTTCAGCAAGATTGGTTTAGCACAGAATAGCACACTGATAGTTTCCCCGAGTGTCCTTCTCTATCCCTAAACTCAAGGATTTCAAATATGGTTCAGCAAGATTGGTTTAGCACAGAATAGCACACTGATAGTTTCCCTCACTGTCCTTCTCCGTCCCTACAAACAAGATTTAGCACAGAATAGCACACTGATAGTTTCCCTGAGTATCCTTCTCTGTCCCTAAACTCAAGGATTTCAAATATGGTTCATGCAAGATTGGTTTAGCACAGAATAGCACACTGATAGTTTCCCCGAGTATCCTTCTCTGTCCCTAAACTCAAGGATTTCAAATATGGTTCGGCAAGATTGGTTTAGAACAGAATAGCACACTGACACTTTCCCTCACTGTCCTTCTCTGTCCCTACAAACAAGATTTAGCACAGAATAGCACACTGATAGTTTCCACGAGTGTCCTTCTCTGTCCCTAAACTCAAGGATTTCAAATATGGTTCAGCAAGATTGGTTTAGCACAGAATAGCACACTGATAGTTTCCCCGAGTGTCCTTCTCTGTCCCTAAACTCAAGGATTTCAAATATGGTTCAGCAAGATTGGTTTAGAACAGAATAGCACACTGACAGTTTCCCCGAGTGTACTTCTCTGTCCCTAAACTCAAGGATTTCAAATATGGTTCAGCAAGATTGGTTTAGGACAGAATAGCACACTGACACTTTCCCTCATAGTCCTTCTCTGTCCCTACAAACAAGATTTAGCACAGAATAGCACACTGATAGTTTCCACGAGTGTCCTTCTCTGTCCCTAAACTCAAGGATTTCAAATATGGTTCAGCAAGATTGGTTTAGGACAGAATAGCACACTGACACTTTCCCTCACTGTCCTTCTCTGTCCCTACAAACAAGATTTAGCACAGAATAGCACACTGATAGTTTCCCCGAGTGTCCTTCTCTGTCCCTAAACTCAAGGATTTCAAATATGGTTCAGCAAGATTGGTTTAGCACAGAATAGCACACTGATAGTTTCCCTCACTGTCCTTCTCTGTCCCTACAAACAAGATTTAGCACAGAATAGCACACTGATAGTTTCCCTGAGTGTCCTTCTCTGTCCCTAAACTCAAGGATTTCAAATATGGTTCAGCAAGATTGGTTTAGCACAGAATAGCACACTGATAGTTTTCCTCACTGTCCTTCTCTGTCCCTACAAACAAGATTTAGCACAGAATAGCACACTGATAGTTTCCCCGAGTGTCCTTCTCTGTCCCTAAACTCAAGGATTTCAAATATGGTTCAGCAAGATTGGTTTAGAACAGAATAGCACACTGACAGTTTCCCCGAGTGTCCTTCTCTGTCCCTACAATCAAGGATTTCAAATATGGTTCAGCAAGATTGGTTTAGGACAGAATAGCACACTGACACTTTCCCTCACTGTCCTTCTCTGTCCCTACAAACAAGATTTAGCACAGAATAGCACACTGATAGTTTCCACGAGTGTCCTTCTCTGTCCCTAAACTCAAGGATTTCAAATATGGTTCAGCAAGATTGGTTTAGCACAGAAGAGCACACTGATAGTTTCCCCGAGTGTCCTTCTCTGTCCCTAAACTCAAGGATTTCAAATATGGTTCAGCAAGATTGGTTTAGAACAGAATAGCACACTGAGAGTTTCCCTGAGTGTCCTTCTCTGTCCCTAAACTCAAGGATTTCAAATATGGTTCAGCAAGATTGGTTTAGGACAGAATAGCACACTGACACTTTCCCTCACTGTCCTTCTCTGTCCCTACAAACAAGATTTAGCACAGAATAGCACACTGATAGATTCCCCGAGTGTCCTTCTCTGTCCCTAAACTCAAGGATTTCAAATATGGTTCAGCAAGATTGGTTTAGGACAGAATAGCACACTGACACTTTCCCTCACTGTCCTTCTCTGTCCCTACAAACAAGATTTAGCACAGAATAGCACACTGATAGTTTCCACGAGTGTTCTTCTCTGTCCCTAAACTCAAGGATTTCAAATATGGTTCAGCAAGATTGGTTTAGGACAGAATAGCACACTGATAGTTTCCCCGAGTGTCCTTCTCTGTCCCTAAACTCAAGGATTTCAAATATGGTTCAGCAAGATTGGTTTAGAACAGAATAACACACTGACAGTTTCCCCGAGTGTCCTTCTCTGTCCCTAAACTCAAGGATTTCAAATATGGTTCAGCAAGATTGGTTTAGGACAGAATAGCACACTGACACTTTCCCTCACTGTCCTTCTCTGTCCCTACAAACAAGATTTAGCACAGAATAGCACACTGATAGTTTCCCCGAGTGTCCTTCTCTGTCCCTAAACTCAAGGATTTCAAATATGGTTCAGCAAGATTGGTTTAGGACAGAATAGCACACTGACACTTTCCCTCACTGTACTTCTCTGTCCCTACAAACAAGATTTAGCACAGAATAGCACACTGATAGTTTCCCCGAGTGTCCTTCTCTGTCCCTAAACTCAAGGATTTCAAATATGGTTCAGCAAGGTTGGTTTAGGACAGAATAGCACATTGACACTTTACCTCACTGTCCTTCTCTGCCCCTACAAACAAGATTTAGCACAGAATAGCACACTGATAGTTTCCCCGAGTGTCCTTCTCTGTCCCTAAACTCAAGGATTTCAAATATGGTTCAGCAAGATTGGTTTAGCACAGAATAGCACACTGATAGTTTCCCCGAGTGTCCTTCTCTGTCCCTAAACTCAAGGATTTCAAATATGGTTCAGCAAGATTGGTTTAGGACAGAATAGCACATTGACACTTTCCCTCACTGTCCTTCTCTGTCCCTACAAACAAGATTTAGCACAGAATAGCACACTGATAGTTTCCCCGAGTGTCCTTCTCTGTCCCTAAACTCAAGGATTTCAAATATGGTTCAGCAAGATTGGTTTAGCACAGAATAGCACACTGATAGTTTCCCTCACTGTCCTTCTCTGTCCCTACAAACAAGATTTAGCACAGAATAGCACACTGATAGTTTCCCCGAGTGTCCTTCTCTGTCCCTAAACTCAAGGATTTCAAATATGGTTCAGCAAGATTGGTTTAGCACAGAAAAGCACACTGATAGTTTCCCTCACTGTCCTTCTCTGTCCCTACAAACAAGATTTAGCACAGAATAGCACACTGATAGTTTCCCCGAGTGTCCTTCTCTGTCCCTAAACTCAAGGATTTCAAATATGGTTCAGCAAGATTGGTTTAGAACAGAATAGCACACTGACAGTTTCCCCGAGTGTCCTTCTCTGTCCCTAAACTCAAGGATTTCAAATATGGTTCAGCAAGATTGGTTTAGGACAGAATAGCACACTGACAATTTCCCTCACTGTCCTTCTCTGTCCCTACAAACAAGATTTAGCACAGAATAGCACACTGATAGTTTCCACGAGTGTCCTTCTCTGTCCCTAAACTCAAGGATTTCAAATATGGTTCAGCAAGATTGGTTTAGGACAGAATAGCACACTGATAGTTTCCCCGGGTGTCCTTCTCTGTCCCTAAACTCAAGGATTTCAAATATGGTTCAGCAAGATTGGTTTAGAACAGAATAACACACTGACAGTTTCCCCGAGTGTCCTTCTCTGTCCCTAAACTCAAGGATTTCAAATATGGTTCAGCAAGATTGGTTTAGGACAGAATAGCACACTGACACTTTCCCTCACTGTCCTTCTCTGTCCCTACAAACAAGATTTAGCACAGAATAGCACACTGATAGTTTCCACGAGTGTCCTTCTCTGTCCCTAAACTCAAGGATTTCAAATATGGTTCAGCAAGATTGGTTTAGCACAGAATAGCACACTGATAGTTTCCCCGAGTGTCCTTCTCTGTCCCTAAACTCAAGGATTTCAAATATGGTTCAGCAAGATTGGTTTAGGACAGAATAGCACACTGACACTTTCCCTCACTGTCCTTCTCTGTCCCTACAAACAAGATTTAGCACAGAATAGCACACTGATAGTTTCCCCGAGTGTCCTTCTCTGTCCCTAAACTCAAGGATTTCAAATATGGTTCAGCAAGATTGGTTTAGGACATAATAGCACATTGACACTTTCCCTCACTGTCCTTCTCTGTCCCTACAAACAAGATTTAGCACAGAATAGCACACTGATAGTTTCCCCGAGTGTCCTTCTCTGTCCCTAAACTCAAGGATTTCAAATATGGTTCAGCAAGATTGGTTTAGCACAGAATAGCACACTGATAGTTTCCCCGAGTGTCCTTCTCTGTCCCTAAACTCAAGGATTTCAAATATGGTTCAGCAAGTTTGGTTTAGCACAGAATAGCACACTGATAGTTTCCCTCACTGTCCTTCTCTGTCCCTACAAACAAGATTTAGCACAGAATAGCACACTGATAGTTTCCCCGAGTGTCCTTCTCTGTCCCTAAACTCAAGGATTTCAAATACGGTTCAGCAAGATTGGTTTAGCACAGAATAGCACACTGATAGTTTCCCTCACTGTCCTTCTCTGTCCCTACAAACAAGATTTAGCACAGAATAGCACACTGATAGTTTCCACGAGTGTCCTTCTCTGTCCCTAAACTCAAGGATTTCAAATATGGTTCAGCAAGATTGGTTTAGCACAGAAGAGCACACTGATAGTTTCCCCGAGTGTCCTTCTCTGTCCCTAAACTCAAGGATTTCAAATATGGTTCAGCAAGATTGGTTTAGAACAGAATAGCACACTGACAGTTTCCCCGAGTGTCCTTCTCTGTCCCTAGACTCAAGGATTATAAATATGGTTCAGCAAGATTGGTTTAGGACAGAATAGCACACTGACACTTTCCCTCACTGTCCTTCTCTGTCCCTACAAACAAGATTTAGCACAGAATAGCACACTGATAGTTTCCCCGAGTGTCCTTCTCTGTCCCTAAACTCAAGGATTTCAAATATGGTTCAGCAAGATTGATTTAGGACACAATAGCACATTGACACTTTCCCTCACTGTCCTTCTCTGTCCCTACAAACAAGATTTAGCACAGAATAGCACACTGATAGTTTCCACGAGTGTCCTTCTCTGTTCCTAAACTCAAGGATTTCAAATATGGTTCAGCAAGATTGGTTTAGCACAGAATAGCACACTGATAGTTTCCCCGAGTGTCCTTCTCTGTCCCTAAACTCAAGGATTTCAAATATGGTTCAGCAAGATTGGTTTAGCACAGAATAGCACACTGATAGTTTCCCCGAGTGTCCTTCTCTATCCCTAAACTCAAGGATTTCAAATATGGTTCAGCAAGATTGGTTTAGCACAGAATAGCACACTGATAGTTTCCCTCACTGTCCTTCTCTGTCCCTACAAACAAGATTTAGCACAGAATAGCACACTGATAGTTTCCCCGAGTGTCCTTCTCTGTCCCTAAACTCAAGGATTTCAAATATGGTTCAGCAAGATTGGTTTAGAACAGAATAGCACACTGACAGTTTCCCCGAGTGTCCTTCTCTGTCCCTAAACTCAAGGATTTCAAATATGGTTCAGCAAGATTGGTTTAGGACAGAATAGCACACTGACACTTTCCCTCACTGTCCTTCTCTGTCCCTACAAACAAGATTTAGCACAGAATAGCACACTGATAGTTTCCACGAGTGTCCTTCTCTGTCCCTAAACTCAAGGATTTCAAATATGGTTCAGCAAGATTGGTTTAGCACAGAATAGCACACTGATAGTTTCCCGAGTGTCCTTCTCTGTCCCTAAACTCAAGGATTTCAAATATGGTTCAGCAAGATTGGTTTAGAACAGAATAGCACACTGACAGTTTCCCCGAGTGTCCTTCTCTGTCCCTAAACTCAAGGATTTCAAATATGGTTCAGCAAGATTGGTTTAGGACAGAATAGCACACTGACACTTTCCCTCACTGTCCTTCTCTGTCCCTACAAACAAGATTTAGCACAGAATAGCACACTGATAGTTTCCACGAGTGTCCTTCTCTGTCCCTAAACTCAAGGATTTCAAATATGGTTCAGCAAGATTGGTTTAGCACAGAATAGCACACTGACACTTTCCCTCACTGTCCTTCTCTGTCCCTACAAACAAGATTTAGCACAGAATAGCACACTGATAGTTTCCCCGAGTGTCCTTCTCTGTCCCTAAACTCAAGGATTTCAAATATGGTTCAGCAAGATTGATTTAGGACAGAATAGCACATTGACACTTTCCCTCACTGTCCTTCTCTGTCCCTACAAACAAGATTTAGCACAGAATAGCACACTGATAGTTTCCACGAGTGTCCTTCTATGTCCCTAAACTCAAGGATTTCAAATATGGTTCAGCAAGATTGGTTTAGCACAGAATAGCACACTGATAGTTTCCCCGAGTGTCCTTCTCTGTCCCTAAACTCAAGGATTTCAAATATGGTTCAGCAAGATTGGTTTAGCACAGAATAGCACACTGATAGTTTCCCCGAGTGTCCTTCTCTATCCCTAAACTCAAGGATTTCAAATATGGTTCAGCAAGATTGGTTTAGCACAGAATAGCACACTGATAGATTCCCTCACTGTCCTTCTCCGTCCCTACAAACAAGATTTAGCACAGAATAGCACACTGATAGTTTCCCCGAGTGTCCTTCTCTGTCCCTATACTCAAGGTTTTCAAATATGGTTCAGCAAGATTGGTTTAGAACAGAATAGCAAACTGACAGTTTCCCAGAGTGTCCTTCTCTGTCCCTAATCTCAAGGATTTCAAATATGGTTCAGCAAGATTGGTTTAGGACAGAATAGCACACTGACACTTTCCCTCACTGTCCTTCTCTGTCCCTACAAACAAGATTTAGCACAGAATAGCACACTGATAGTTTCCCCGAGTGTCCTTCTCTGTCCCTAAACTCAAGGATTTCAAATATGGTTCAGCAAGATTGGTTTAGGACAGAATAGCACACTGACACTTTCCCTCACTGTCCTTCTCTGTCCCTACAAACAAGATTTAGCACAGAATAGCACACTGATAGTTTCCACGAGTGTCCTTCTCTGTCCCTAAACTCAAGGATTTCAAATATGGTTCAGCAAGATTGGTTTAGCACAAAATAGCACACTGATAGTTTCCCCGAGTGTCCTTCTCTGTCCCTAAACTCAAGGATTTCAAATATGGTTCAGCAAGATTGGTTTAGGACAGAATAGCACACTGACACTTTCCCTCACTGTCCTTCTCTGTCCCTACAAACAAGATTTAGCACAGAATAGCACACTGATAGTTTCCCCGAGTGTCCTTCTCTGTCCCTAAACTCAAGGATTTCAAATATGGTTCAGCAAGATTGATTTAGGACAGAATAGCACATTGACACTTTCCCTCACTGTCCTTCTCTGTCCCTACAAACAAGATTTAGCACAGAATAGCACACTGATGGTTTCCACGAGTGTCCTTCTCTGTCCCTAAACTCAAGGATTTCAAATATGGTTCAGCAAGATTGGTTTAGCACAGAATAGCACACTGATAGTTTCCCCGAGTGTCCTTCTCTGTCCCTAAACTCAAGGATTTCAAATATGGTTCAGCAAGATTGGTTTAGCACAGAATAGCACACTGATAGTTTCCTCGAGTGTCCTTCTCTATCCCTAAACTCAAGGATTTCAAATATGGTTCAGCAAGATTGGTTTAGCACAGAATAGCACACTGATAGTTTCCCTCAATGTCCTTCTCTGTCCCTACAAACAAGATTTAGCACAGAATAGCACACTGATAGTTTCCACGAGTGTCCTTCTCTGTCCCTAAACTCAAGGATTTCAAATATGGTTCAGCAAGATTGGTTTAGCACAGAATAGCACACTGATAGTTTCCCCGAGTGTCCTTCTCTGTCCCTAAACTCAAGGATTTCAAATATGGTTCAGCAAGATTGGTTTAGAACAGAATAGCACATTGACAGTTTCCCCGAGTGTCCTTCTCTGTCCCTAAACTCAAGGATTTCAAAAATGGTTCAGCAAGATTGGTTTAGGACAGAATAGCACACTGACACTTTCCCTCACTGTCCTTCTCTGTCCCTACAAACAAGATTTAGCACAGAATAGCACACTGATAGTTTCCACGAGTGTCCTTCTCTGTCCCTAAACTCAAGGATTTCAAATATGGTTCAGCAAGATTGGTTTAGCACAGAATAGCACACTGATAGTTTCCCCGAGTGTCCTTCTCTGTCCCTAAACTCAAGGATTTCAAATATGGTTCAGCAAGATTGGTTTAGAACAGAATAGCACACTGACAGTTTCCCAGAGTGTCCTTCTCTGTCCCTAATCTCAAGGATTTCAAATATGGTTCAGCAAGATTGGTTTAGGACAGAATAGCACACTGACACTTTCCCTCACTGTCCTTCTCTGTCCCTACAAACAAGATTTAGCACAGAATAGCACACTGATAGTTTCCCCGAGTGTCCTTCTCTGTCCCTAAACTCAAGGATTTCAAATATGGTTCAGCAAGATTGGTTTAGGACAGAATAGCACACTGACACTTTCCCTCACTGTCCTTCTCTGTCCCTACAAACAAGATTTAGCACAGAATAGCACACTGATAGTTTCCACGAGTGTCCTTCTCTGTCCCTAAACTCAAGGATTTCAAATATGGTTCAGCAAGATTGGTTTAGCACAGAATAGCACACTGATAGTTTCCCCGAGTGTCCTTCTCTGTCCCTAAACTCAAGGATTTCAAATATGGTTTAGCAAGATTGGTTTAAGACAGAATAGCACACTGACACTTTCCCTCACTGCCCATCTCTGTCCCTACAAACAAGATTTAGCACAGAATAGCACACTGATAGTTTCCCCGAGTGTCCTTCTCTGTCCCTAAACTCAAGGATTTCAAATATGGTTCAGCAAGATTGGTTAAGCACAGAATAGCACACTGATAGTTTCCCTCACTGTCCTTCTCTGTCCCTACAAACAAGATTTAGCACAGAATAACACACTGATAGTTTCCACGAGTGTCCTTCTCTGTCCCTAAACTCAAGGATTTCAAATACGGTTCAGAAAGATTGGTTTAGAACAGAATAGCACACTGATAGTTTCCCTCACTGTCCTTCTCTGTCCCTACAAACAAGATTTAGCACAGAATAGCACACTGATAGTTTCCATGAGTGTCCTTCTCTGTCCCTAAACTCAAGGATTTCAAATACGGTTCAGCAAGATTGGTTTAGAACAGAATAGCACACTGACAGTTTCCCTCAATGTCCTTCTCTGTCCCTACAAACAAGTATTAGCACAGAATAGCACACTGACACTTTCCCTCACTGTCCTTCTCTGTCCCTACAAACAAGGTTTAGCACAGAATAGCACACTGACACTTCCCTCACTGTCCTTCTCTGTCCCTACAAACAAGGTTTAGCACAGAATGACACACTGACACTCTCCCTACCTATCCTTCTCTGTCCCTAAACACAAGGAATCCAGGATTAGTAAAGGAAAAAAATGAAACTGTCCCTGCCTATGCTTCTCTTTCCCTGCTCCGGAACACACTACACAAGGCCGCCGCGCTGGCGGCCTTTTATAGTGTGGGGCGTGTACTAAACCCCCTCAGCAATAATTGGCCACAGGCATCCTGCCTGTGGCCAATCATTGCTCTCCTTGCTGCCGCGCTGTGATTGGCCAAGCATGCGGGGTCACAGTGCATGCTTGGCCAATCACAGCGCCTGGATGACACTGCGATGGCGTAGTGCATTGTGGGCCGTTCGCGTCACTCGAATTTGGCGCGAATGGCCCAAATCGCTCGATCTTCGTCGAACGATCGAACAGCCGATGTTCGAGTCGAACGTATGTTCGACTCGAACACGAAGCTCATCCCTAGTCCTGGGCTGTTACTGAAGCCTGCGCTGCTCTCCAAGCCTTTTCGCGTCTGCCCAGCAGGGCTGTCCCTGGAGCCTGTGGCCGCCCAATTGGGCTGTCCCTGGATCCCGCGGTCGCCCAGATGGGCTCTTTGCAGCTGCCCATTCAGTTCACGGCATGACTGGGGGGCAGAGACTATAAGTCAGCTGACTGATGAAGAATGTGAAGTGTGAGGGGCTGGAGGAGACCCTGTCTCCTGATTTTGGCATAGGTGTCACTGCTACGAGACACCACAAAGTCAGAGACACAGTGAACCTGGAGGCACAGTGAAGCCGGAGGCACAGTGAAGCCGGAGACACAGTGAAGCCGGAGACTAGGGATGAGCTTCGTGTTCGAATCGAACATACGTTCGACTCGAACATCGGCTGTTCGATCGTTCGACGAAGATCGAACGATTTGGGCCGTTCGCGCCAAATTCGAGTGACGCGAACGGCCCACAATGCACTACGTCATCGCAGTGTCATCCAGGCGCTGTGATTGGCCAAGCATGCACTGTGACCCCGCATGCTTGGCCAATCACAGCGCCGGCAGCGAGGAGAGCAATGATTGGCCACAGGCAGGATGCCTGTGGCCAATTATTGCTGAGGGTGTTTAGTACACGCCCCACACTATAAAAGGCCGCCAGCACGGCGGCCTAGTGTAGTGTGTTCCGGAGCAGGGATAGAGCAGCATAGGCAGGGACAGTGACTTTTATTTCTTTCTTGCTTAACCTGGATTCCTTTAGTTTAGGGAAAGAGAAGGATAGGTAGGGAGAGTGTCAGTGTGTTTTGTGCTTGTGCTATAGTGTGCTTAAAAAAAACATTTTTTCTAGGGACAGAAAACTGTAGGTAGGGAGAGTGTCAGTTTCTTTCACTGTATAAGTCCTTGTTTCTAGGGACCTGGAAGGACAGTGAGTGAATTCTCCTTGTGCTATATTGTGCTTAAAAAAAACATTTTTTCTAGGGACAGAAAACTGTAGGTAGGGAGAGTGTCAGTTTCTTTCACTGTGCAAGTCCTTGTTTCCAGGGACCTGGAAGGACAGTGAGTGAATTCTCCTTGTGCTATATTGTGCTTAAAAAAAACATTTTTTCTAGGGACAGAAAACTGTAGGTAGGGAGAGTGTCAGTTTCTTTCACTGTGCAAGTCCTTGTTTCTAGGGACCTGGAAGGACAGTGAGTGAATTCTCCTTGTGCTTAAAAAAAACATTTTTTCTAGGGACAGAAAACTGTAGGTAGGGAGAGTGTCAGTTTCTTTCACTGTGCAAGTCCTTGTTTCTAGGGACTGGGAAGGACAGTGAGTGAATTCTCCTTGTGCTATAGTGTGCTTAAAAAAAACATTTTTTCTAGGGACAGAAAACTGTAGGTAGGGAGAGTGTCAGTTTCTTTCACTGTGCAAGTCCTTGTTTCTAGGGACCTGGAAGGACAGTGAGTGAATTCTCCTTGTGCTATATTGTGCTTAAAACAAACATTTTTTCTAGGGACAGAAAACTGTAGTTAGGGAGAGTGTCAGTTTCTTTCACTGTGCAAGTCCTTGTTTCTAGGGACCTGGAAGGACAGTGAGTGAATTCTCCTTGTGCTATATTGTGCTTAAAAAAAACATTTTTTCTAGGGACAGAAAACTGTAGGTAGGGAGAGTGTCAGTTTCTTTCACTGTGCAAGTCCTTGTTTCTAGGGACCTGGAAGGACAGTGAGTGCATTCTCCTTGTGCTATATTGTGCTTAAAAAAAACATTTTTTCTAGGGACAGAAAACTGTAGGTAGGGAGAGTGTCAGTTTCTTTCACTGTGCAAGTCCTTGTTTCTAGGGACCTGGAAGGACAGTGAGTGCATTCTCCTTGTGCTATATTGTGCTTAAAAAAAACATTTTTTCTAGGGACAGAAAACTGTAGGTAGGGAGAGTGTCAGTTTCTTTCACTGTGCAAGTCCTTGTTTCAAGGGACAGAGAAGGACACCTGAAGGTAGCCCTTATTGCTTTTTTCCCATCTCCCTGCAGGCCATCTATTAGAATGTCTGGAAGGCAAACAAGGAGAGGCAGACAGTCAGGAGGCAATAAAAGAGGGCAAGCAGGCTCTGTGTCTGGGGGCAACAGTGCTGGTCGTGGACGCGGTGCATTGTCATCAGCACATGGCCATGGGACACGCTTGTCCTTCTTTTCCGCAGCTGGACATGTTGAGCCACATCATGCCGAAGACTTGGTAGAGTGGATGACCAAGCCCTCCTCCTCCTCCTCATCCTCTCTCACCCAGGCTCAGGGTACTGGCAAAGCAGCTGCCAAAGCGTCCTCTTCCCTGGTATCAATGTCAGACTCATCATCAGTCACTCCTTCCCTAGACCCACCATGTCCTCCTCCTGAGGAGTCCCCCGAACTGTTTGAGCACAGTGTTGGGTACATGCTCCAGGAGGATGCCCAGCGTTTCGAAGGGTCTGATGATGAAACCCAGCTACAGGAAGGCAGTAGGGTGAGAGCAGACAGAGGGGATGCTCAAGAAGGACACCAATCTGGCAGTCATGTTCCAGCAGCTGCAGCATACTGCCAGATTGGCTCCAGTGATGAGGAGGGAGGGGATGATGAGGTCACTGACTCCACGTGGGTGCCTAATAGGAGAGAGGAGGAGGAGGATGAGGAGGAGGCACATCTCCAACGAGACAGGATGCCCTTTGGTGGCCAGCGTAAGGGCAGTACACCGACGGAATCACACCGCAGAGCTCCGCCTGTGCAGGGCGCTGCCTCTGCCCGTCATTCAAAAAGTTCCTTGGTGTGGGCCTTTTTTGAGGCTAGTGCATCAGATCGCACAGCTGCTGTTTGCAACATATGTCTCAAGCGTATATCGCGTGGCCAAAACATCAGCCGCTTGGGTACCACATGCCTGACCAGACATATGTTGACCTGCCATGCAGCTCGTTGGCAAGCCTACCTCAAAGACCCACACCAAAGAACAAAGCGGACCTCTCCTTGCACCGCATCAGCTGGGATTTCCAACCCCACTATAACTTCAGTCCTCTCTGAAACATGCACTGAGAGGAATGAAGGTGTAGAATTAGGTGTGTCACAGCCAAGTACTTGCGGCCACTCTGCTAGCAGTACACCGACGTCCGATTCTAGCAGGCAAATTTCCCTGCCCCAGCTGCTGGACCGTCGAAAGAAGTTCACTCCCAGCCATCCACATGCCCAGCGGTTGAATGCTAGCTTGGCTAAATTGCTAGCGCTTCAACTGCTGCCTTTTCAGTTGGTAGACTCGGCCCCCTTCCGTGAGTTTGTGCAATGTGCGGTTCCTCAGTGGCAGGTTCCCAAACGCCACTTTTTCTCACGGAAGGCTATTCCGGCTCTCTACCGGCATGTGGAAGGCAATGTCTTGGCCTCGCTGGACAGGGCGGTCAGCGGTAAGGTGCATATTACCGCTGACTCATGGTCCAGCAGGCATGGACAGGGACGTTACCTTTCTTTCACGGCCCATTGGGTCACTCTTTTGGCAGCTGGGAAGGATGCAGGACAAGGTGCAGTAGTGTTGGAGGTTGTCCCACCGCCACGCCTCCAAAATGCTACTACTGGTTGTGACACACCTCTCTCCTCCACCCCCTCCTCTTCTTCTTCCTCCATGGCCTCTTCCTGTGGTTTGTCCTATGAACCAGCGGTGCTCTGTAGCCGTTCACGGGGCTACGCAAGTACGCAGGCAAAAAGATGCCATGCCGTGCTTGCGCTGGTGTGTTTGGGGGACAGAAGCCACACTGGGGCAGAGGTCCTGTCTGCTCTGCAGGGCCAGGCCGAGAGGTGGTTGACGCCACGCCAGCTTAAGCCAGGAATGGTGGTTTGCGACAATGGCACCAACCTCCTCTCCGCCCTCCGACAGGGACAACTGACCCATGTGCCCTGTGTGGCTCACGTCCTTAACCTGGTGGTGCAGCGGTTCTTGGGCAGGTACCCGGGCTTACAGGATGTCCTGAGGCAGGCCAGGAAAGTCTGTGTGCATTTCCGCAGATCTTATAATGCCAGTGCTCGCCTGGCTGAGCTGCAAAAGGAGTTGAACCTGCCCAAGAACCGCCTTATATGTGACATGCCCACCAGGTGGAACTCAACGTTGGCCATGCTGCAGCGGCTGCACACACAGCAGAGGGCCATCAATGAGTACCTGTGCGACTACGGCACCAGGACAGGGTCAGGGGAGCTTGGTTTTTTTTCTCCACGCCAGTGGGGCATGATCAGGGATGCATGCACTGTCCTGGCACCATTTGAGGAGGCCACGAGGATGGTGAGCAGTGACAGTGCATGCATCAGTGACACTGTACCTCTTGTCCACCTGTTGGAGCACACGCTGCGTGGAATAATGGACAGGGCACTTGAGGCAGAACAGAGGCAGGAAGAGGAGGACTTCCTTGCCTCTCAAGGCCCCCTTTACCCAGACAGTGTTCCTTCTGTCCCACCCATCGCACAGGAAGAGGAAGAGGAGGAGGAGGAGGAGGAGGATTGTGTCAGCATGGAGGTGGAGGCTGGCACTCAGCATCATCAGCAGCAGTCTTTTAGGGATGATTTACAGTCCCAAGAAACCAGTGGACTTGTACGTGGCTGGGAGGAGGTGACTGCGGATCATGTCGTCCTTAGTGACCCAGAGGACTCCGGAGCGAATGCCTCAGCAAACCTACGCTGCATGGCCTCCCTGATCCTGCAAAGTCTGCGGAAGGATCCTCGTATTCTTCGGATCAAGGAGAGGGACCATTACTGGCTGGCCACTCTCCTTGATCCACGGTACAAGGGTAAGGTTGCGGACCTTATGTTACCGTCGCAGAGGGAGCAGAGGATGAGACAACTCCGGGAGGCCTTGCAGAAAGGTCTGTGCAACGCGTTCCCAGAGACTGGGAGGTTACAAACTCCTGGTCCAGGACAACGAGTTGCTGAGGCTTCGGCCAGTCAAAGAAGGAGCGGTGGGGAAGGTGGCCGTCTGACCGATGCGTTCAGACAATTCTTTAGTCCGCAGCCCCAAAGTATGATTGGTTCCAGCAACCATCGCCAGCGTCTGATAAACATGGTGCAGGAATATCTAGGGGCAAGGTCAGACTTGGACACCTTCCCCACCGAAAATCCTCTGGCTTACTGGGTCTTGAGGATGGATCACTGGCCAGAGCTTGCACAGTATGCAATTGAGCTACTGGCCTGTCCTGCATCCAGCGTTCTTTCGGAACGCACATTCAGTGCTGCTGGAGGATTTGTCACGGATCACAGGGTGCGCCTGTCCACCGACTCGGTTGATCGACTGACTTTCATCAAGATGAACCAGTCTTGGATCACCACCAGCTACCACACACCTGATGCTGATATAACAGACTAATTGATTTTAACATGTCACATCCCTTCAAGACTGATGCTGATGCTGAGTGTCTGTGCTGTTATGTTGACTGGCTATCCTCCTCCTCCGAGTCCTCAATGATACGATTGATGATGATAGCTTGGAAGATCATTTTTGTTTATGGGTGCCGCCACCAGTGGCTAAGGCCCAATTTTTCAGCCCCTGTTTTACAGGGGCGTGTAATTACAATTTTTTTAGCAATAATTTGCCATAGGGCTCATTGCTGTGCTCCAAGTACAGTATCTGTGAGGGGTTGGAGTGTTGTGGCACCAGTGCCTAAGGCCCAATTTTTCAGCCCCTGTTTAACAGGGGCGTGTCATTACAATTTTTGAAGCAATACTTTGCAACAGGGCTCATTGCTGTGCTCCAAGTACAGTATCTGTGAGGGGTTGTAGTGTTGTGCCACCAGTGCCTAAGGCCCAATTTTTCAGCCCCTGTTCAACAGGGGCATGTAATTACAATTCTTGATCTAATAATTCACAGCAGGGCCCATTCCTGCACCCACCAAGAGTAACTCTGAGGGCTTACAGTGTTGTGTCAACACCACCACCACCACCAAAGGCCCAATTTTTCAGCCCCTGTTCAACAGGGGCATGCAATTACAATTCTTGATCTAATAATTCACAGCAGGGCCCATTGCTGCACCCACCAAGAGTAACTGTCAGGGCTTACAGTGTTGTGGCACCAGCACCACCATCAAAGGCCCAATTTTTACTACCACTGTTCAACAATTATATGTAATTACAATTCCTGATATAATAGTTGACAGCAGGGCGTTCCAGCACCAACCAAGAGTAACTGTGAGTGCTTACAGTGTTGTGCCAACACCAACAACTAAGGGGCCTATTTCTGCAGAGTATCTACGGCAGGTCCCTACTTTCAAACATCCAACTTACAAACGACTCCTACTTGCAAACGCAAGAAGACAACAGGAAGTGAGAGGAAATCTACCCCTAGGAAGGAAAATTCTCTCCTGTAAGAATTAATATGGGAGAAAGGTGTCTCCTCTGTACTGATGCTTTATCAGCAATCCTTGTTTCAAGAAAAACACCACATTTCAAAAACAGTTGTCATTGGGACGGAAAGTGAGGTGAAATGTTCTGAACAGGGGCACAGACAGCAAAACAAATGTTACAGGGGTGATAACCCTTACCTATGTTTTCCAAAAAGTTTAAAAATAGATTTTTGGGCTGGAGCTACACTTAAACAATGTACCTGTTCAAAATTACAAACAGATTCTACATAAGAACAAACCTACAGTCCCTGTCTTGTATGCACCGCCTGTATACGGCTGTTCAGAGTATATAGGGCCTTTTTTATTTTATGTGCGGGGTTCCCCTTAATATCCATACAAGACCCAAAGGGGCTGGTAATGGGCTGGGGTAGGGGGGGGGTCATGGGGTAGCTATGCCATTTTTCTTAAAGATTTTCATCCATATTACCGGGACCAGACATTACATTAAAGCCGCAAGCAGTTTTAAATGGCTTTTTTTTCCTTTAGAAGTGTCATTTTGTGCAGGGACAGTTCTAAACACGGGAAACACGTGGCACTTCACAGGCATACTTTAGACACCCCCCAGGTACGATATTTAAAGGAATATTTGACTTTTTTTTTTTCACTTTATGCATCATTAAAATGACTGCTCCCGAAAAACGACCGTTTTTAAAACTTCTTTTTGCATTGATACATGTCCCCTGGTGCAGAACCCGGGTTCCCAAACCCTTTTTAGGACAATAACATGCATAATAGTTGTTATAATTAGCACTTTAGAATTCGAACGTTCGCATCCATTGTATTTAATAGGGTTCTAATGTTCGTACGAACTTTCGGTCCGTTCGCGGGTTCTGGTGCGAACCGAACCCGGGGGTGTTCGGCTCATCACTACCGGAGACACAGAGAAGCCGGAGACACAGTGAAGCCGGAGACACAGTGAACAACTCTACCTGTGATTATAGTTGCCATTAAAAGTCCCCACTACAGTTCTTAGATCAGCAGATGACCTTGATCAAGAGCACCTAAGTTGGCTGATCAGAACTCCCCCCAGCACTGCCACTCATCCCAACTCCCCGCCAGCATTGACACCTCCCCTCCCCCCCCCCACACCAAGGAGTAAGAGAAGGAATAAAGATACAAAATACATGGAAGAGAGAGGAAAAGAGGGGGGAGGAACGAAGAAAAATGGAGAAAAAGATTAAGAGAGAGAACAAGAAAGACAGCTAGAGAGAGGGATGGGGGGAAAAAACAAGAAATGAGCATAGAGAGATAAAAGGGAAAGAAAGGAGAGCAAAGAGAAAGAGTGGCACATCCTAAAATGTACCATAAGGGATTTTATTACTGTACGAGTGGAAGGGACTCGGGGAGCGCTAAATGTATGCGTGTTAGGGGCGCAAATCACTTGTCTTGCCTCCGGTGCTGACAACCCACGCTACGAAAATAATTTTACTGTAAGGGGTCCCCACAACTTGGGAAATGTTATCAAGGGGTCACGGCACTAGAAAGGTTGAGAACCACTGACTTAGATGGTTCTGCCCTAGAGAATGCTTGTGAAATTTCTATGTTCTGCTTTATAAATAGGCCCCTTAAAGTGGTTGTAAAACCTTATATACACCCAATGAAGTGACTGGCCTCAAGGCAGAGATGAAACAAATCCTCCTACATAAGTTGTACCTGTCTATCTGCCATATCTTCTCTACATCTGTTCAAAGTGCTAAATTGTAAAGCTTGTCTGAGAGTTCAGAAAAAAGGGGGCAGAGTGCTAACGTCACAATCTTCAGAGCTCAGTAAATTGAGCTCTGATATCTTATTAGAGTCAAGGGACACCCCCTCCACACAGCACACAAGAACAGAGCTGAGGCTGTCAATCAGTTGGAGGTCCCTCCCCTGTCACCATTTTTCTCTTGGTGTCAGAAAAAAACTTGTCAGAAGTGATTTATGTGATTTAGGACTAAAGCAGAAAACAAAAGTAACACTTAATGCTCTTAATTGAGACAAGTACACACTATAGAGGGATATGCTTTGTTCATATTTCATGTCTGAGGTTTACAACCACTTTAAACTCAATAGAGCCTGTATAAAATATCTACAACAATCATCAGCTGTATGCAAAAAAGCCTCACAGTTTGTAAGTCAGAATTTCTGAATACCAACACACGCTTGTGATCATGCCTCTGTGGCAGTGGATTCACTAGATCAGGGGCCATAAAACCATTGCACTGGTTAACCCCCTTGGCGGTATTCCAGAGTCTGGCTTGGGGTTAGTTTTTAATGCTAAGAGCGGTAACCCCGAGCCTGACTCGGGCTGTATCGCAGTATCCAGGGGAAGATACTTACCTTGTTCCCTGGATCCTGCGATGTTTCCCCGCAGTGTGTGCAAGCCGTGTCTCGCTCGATCCACACTGCCGGGTGCCGAGCTCCGTTCCTTGCGACGTTGCAGCGCACGGGGGCGAAGTTCGGCGCCAAATTCAAAAAGTGAAAAACACATTACACATACAGTATACTGTAATCTTACAGATTGCAGTACTGTATCAATTACACATCCCCTTTGTCCCTAGTGGTCTGTCCAGTGTCCTGCATGCACTTTTATATTATAAAAACTGTTCTTTCTGCCTGGAAACTGGAGATTGTCCATAGCAACCAAAAAGTGTCCCTTTATGTCAAAAGTGGTTTTAGACCAGCTAGAAAACAGCGATTATAAATTAGAATAACTTGCAGAATTGAGCGATAGCGATTTGTGGGAAATTCGTCATCAAACTCTGAATCTAATGACAGCGACAATTCTGCAACTGAGCAAATTTCAGTGTTTTTGATTTAATTACATTATTGAATAATTTTTATTATAATTACATTACTATTTGTTATAATTATTTATAGTTATTTATTATATTATAATTTATGATTTTGTGTTTTAAACTTTATCATATCCGGGTTGTCTACTAGACTCTTGTTTGGACAGGTTTAAGTAAGTAATTACTAGGAATTGCAGTCCTACAATACATAACACCAAATTTCCATGCAAAATAATTGTACTGCTTTTGGTACAAAATTCCAGACAGAATTATACCGCCAGGGAGGTTAATGGCATCCCAGTCTGAGTCTGAAGGCTTCAATATTGAATTGGCCCACCCTTAGCAGCTATAACAGCTTCAACTCTACTAGGAAGGCTGTCCACAAGGTTTAGGAGTGTGTCTATGGGAATGTTTGACCATTCTTCCAGAAGCGTGTTTGTGAGGTCAGCCACTGATGTGGACGAGAAGGCCTGGCTTGCCGTCTGCACTCTAATTCATCCCAAAGGTGTTCTATCGGGTTGAGGTCAGGACTCTGTGCAGGCCAGTCAAGTTCCTACACCCCAAACTTGCTCTTTATGGACCTTGCTTTGATTATACATATATATATATAAAATATATACTGTATAAAGAGAGAGAAAGAGAGAGAGTGAGAGAGAGCTGTTCTTGCAGCTGTACCGTGTCAGTGCCTGCAAACTTCTGTCACCCATTCTTGTCAGTATATATATGTAGGAAAATTGCATAAAGTTGTATAAGTCAAAAAAATCTTGCATATGTACCGTATATACTCGAGTATAAGCCGACACGAATATAAGCCGAGGCACCTAATTTTACCACAAAAAAATGGGAAAACGTATTAGCTCGAGTATAAGCCTAGGGTGTCCATCTGCATGCCTCACTGTGTCCATGTGCATGCCTCACTGTGTCCATGTGCATGCCTCACTGTGTCCATGTGCATGCCTCACTGTGCCCATGCCTCACTGTGCCCATGCCTCACTGTGTTCATGACTAGACTGACGTTTAACATGGGAGTCTATGGAAGGGGTGCCCGGCTTTGAAAAATCGCTGCTCCCCGGCCGTAGGTCCCCCAGACAAAAATCTTTTCACACTCATAGAGGAGAAATGGGGCTACATGTGTGCCAAGTTTTGGGTCCTGGGGACCAAAGTCACCAGAGAAATTACCATTTAACATGGGAGTCTATGGAAGGGGTGCCCGGATTTGACAAATCGGTGCTCCCTGACCATAGGTTCCCCGGACAACAAACTTTGCACACTTGTAGAGGAAGAGTGCTACATGTGTGCCAAGTTTGGGGTCCAGGGGACCTACGACCGGCCGGTACCGGGTCCCCAAAGTCCGGGAGATCAGACGCAAAAAGGTGACTCGAGTATAAGCCGAGGGGGGCATTTTCAGCACAAAAAAATGTGCTGAAAAACTCGGCTTATACTCGGGTATATACGGTATATGTTTTTGTCAGTACCTATGTTTTTTCATGCCCATTATCGTAGTTTCATCATGCATTCCTACCAGTATTTACATGTAGGAAATAACACAATGGGTTAATGAACTTCACACATTGCTCTTTGCCTTATTGAATAAAACTATATGGTCATATTTTGTGCACATATGTGGCCTCTTTCCCAGTCAATTGTTCTTTGATGGTTGAAATTCTCCAAGAAAGTGTCCCATATGTATTACCAAGTGTTCCTTTGTTAATCAAAGATTTGTTCCCCTTGAAGCGGAGTTCCACCCTTTTTTTATGTTTATTAAGAGTCAGCAGCTACAAAAAGTGTAGCTGCTGGCTTTTAATAAACATACACTTACCTGCTCCACTGTCCAGCGACGCGCCCCCTGGAGCTCCGCTCCTCTCCCCCCTCCTCCGCCGGCGCGTCCATTCACAGTATGGGCATCCGGCCGTGACAGCTTTCGGCTTCACGGCCGGGCACTCACTGCGCATGCGCGAACGGCGCAGCGCCCTGTGAGTGGACAGGCGATCGCCTGGGACCTGTCACGTCCCAGGTGATCGCCTACAGGGAGGAGCCGCCACAAGGCGATATGACGTATCGCCTAGGCGGCTCCAGGGCGGAAGGAGGAAGTGGGACAGGAAGTCCCACTCCTACTGAAGCCCCCACTCCCCCCCAAAAAAATTACATGCCAAATGTGGCATGTAAGGGGGTGAGGAGTGGAATAAAAAAAAGTAAAAAAATTGGGTGGAACTCCACTTTAAGCTTTTTGTTATCAATACATTGCATCTTAACAAGGATAGATTTTTGCATGATGTCAGTCCAAGTTTGGAAATACATTTGAGTCAAGATATTTTCTTCAATTGTAGATGTATTAGGTACATTATTACATAACTACAGTTAGGTCCATATTAGAGCTGCACGATTAATCGTTAAAGAATCAATTGCGATTCTTCCCCCTTCACGATGTTAAAGCAATTTCCCTATTCTATGCAGCGTTCTCAGCTCACGGCTGACAGCTGTCTAAAAAAAAAAAACAAAAAAAAACAGGCAGCCTGCCAAGTTTATGACAACATCACTTAGACGGAGGTAAGGAGAAACGTTGTAACACGTTGTAACCCTTTAGAACTTAGGTCTGGTCTGGTTAAATGAGGGAAGTTTAAAGGGGTTGTAAAGGTTCGTTTTTTATTTTCTAAAAAGGTTCCTTTAAGCTAGTGCATTGTTGGTTCACTTACCTTTTCCTTTGATTTCCCTTCTAAATGTTTTTTTTCTTTATCTGAATTTCTCACTTCCTGTTTCTCCTCAGTAAACTTCACACCATCATCCGAGTGGTGTTTAGTCAGCCAGAACAGCTTACTGAACAGCTTACTGAGGAGGAACAGGAAGTGAGAAATTCAGACAAAGAAAACAAAGAAAAAAAATATTTAGAAGGGAAATCTAAGGAAAAGGTAAGTGAACCAACAATGCACTAGCTTAAAGGAACCTATTTAGAAAATAAAAAACAAACCTTTACAACCCCTTTAACCACTTCAGCCCCGGAAGATTTGGCTGCTTTGTATAAGGATAATAATATGATCTTTACAGGATCATACATCACAGTGCAAAACACATTTATAGTCAGCGTTTTATGCAAAATACATAATAATAATGCTAGTTATGAACATCATATAAAGCATACCTCCCAACCCGCACGGATTCTGCAGGTTTTTCCCGCAGGGACACTATCTTCCCGCGTTCCCGCGTGGGACACTGTATTCCCGCACAGAGGGAGGAGAGGGAGGAGGAGGGAGGAGGAGGTACGATTGAGCGCGCCAGCGCGACAGGCAGGGAGGTGAGGCGGGACCCAGAGCTGCGATCACCAGATATGTCGGGCGGCCGGGCGGGAGGGGGCTAATTTGGCAGTTATGTTATGTTTGTGCGGTCCCCTCAGCACGGCGACCCCCCGACCCCCCCCCCCCGCTCAAAAAAAAATAAGTCCCTATAAAAATAAGTCACTGTCCCGCTACCCCCCCCCCCTTAAACAAGATAGAAACTAAAATGGCGATTGTGAATTTGTTTGAGAATATCATACTGATCTCAAGAAAACATGTTTGTGGAAACAAACCAAAGAGCGCAGACGAGCATGGTACTCTCACTCTGCAGCTTCTGCAGCTGGGCTTGGGTGTCTTGCTGATAACACACCCTATAAAAGGTGGTATCAAGCTGTATTGAATTCAGAGCATACTCTGACAGCCTTATGTATGTGTGCTCTCCGTAATTATGTAATGTAATTGCGTAACAAATAAACATGATTTGGAACTCTCTCAGTCTGAAGGTTATTTCACAGGTTTCCTGTAAAATAAGGAACCTTGAGGTTAAATTCCTATTCAGCTCAATGACCAGGCCATTTTTTGCGATATGGCACTGAGTCGCTTTAACTAACAATTGCGCGGTCGTGCGACGCTTTACCCAAACAAAATTGATGTTGTTTTTTCCCCATAAATAGAGCTTTCTTTTGGTCGTATTCGATCATCTCTGCGGTTTTTAGTTTTTGCGCTTTAAATAAAAAAAGAGCGACAATTTTGAAAAAAACACAATATTTTGTACTTTTTGCTATAATAAATATCCCATTTTGTTTTTTTTAAAAAGCACATTTTTCCTCAGTTTAGGCAGATATGTATTCTTCTACATATTTTTGGCAATAAAAATCACAAAAAGCGTATATTGATTGGTTTGCGCAAAAGTTATAGCGTCTACAAAATAGGGAATAGATTTATGGCATTTTTTTTTTTTTTACTAGTAATGGCGGTCATCTGCGATTTTTATCGGGACTGCGACATTATGGCAGACAGATCGGACACTTTTGACACAATTTTGGGACCATTGACAATTATGCAGCAATCAGTGCTATAAATATCACTGGCAGGGAAGGGGTTAACACTAGGGGGCGATCAAACTGTGTTCCCTAATGTGTATTCTAACTGTAGGGGGATGGGACTGACTAGAGGAGATGACAGATCACGGTTCCTAGCTAGTAGGAACTCATGATCTGACTCTCCTCTGCTCACAGAACAGGGATTTGTGTGTTTACACACACACACGTCCCTGTTCTGGCTCTCGCGCCTGCGATCGCGTGTGGCCTGCGGTCTTTGTGACCGCCGGCCACGCGCATCGGCACCCCTGCAGTGCAGTGCTTGCGCGCGCCTGCTATCCCGCTTAAAGGAGCCGACGTACAGCTACGGCGGTTTGTGGGATCGTGCCGACCTGCCGCAGTATAATGACTGCGGCTGGTTGGCAAGCGGTTAAAGACTAAACCTTTTTCTGACACTTGTTGTTTACAAGTTAAAATCAGTATTTTTTGCTAGAAAATTACTTAGAACCCCCAAACATTATATATATATATATATATATATATATATATATATATATATATATTTTTTTTGCGAAGACCCTAGAGAATAAAATGGCGGTTGTTGCAATATTTTATGTCACACTGTATTTGCGCAGTAGTCTTTCAAACGCAATTTTTGTTTTTGGAAAGACACACTTTAATGAATAATAAAAAACTAGGCAGTAAAGTTAGCCCAAATTGTTTGTGGTCACAAGAATCGTGAGAGAATCGTGATCTTTATTGTAAGCAAAAAAATTGGGATTCTCATTTTGGCCAGAATCGTGCAGCTCTAGTCCATATATATTTGGACACAGGTACAGTTTTATTTTTTTTCAGGTATTTACCAAAACAGATTCAAGCTATAGTTATATAATATAGGCTGAAAGTGCACACTCTGAGGGTATGTACATCCAAATCGGAGGAAGGGTTTAGGAATTACAGCTCCTAAGAGTAGCCACCCGCCCCTTTTTCAAGGGGCCAAAAGTAATTGGACAATTAATTCAAAAGCTGTTTCATGGCCTGGTGTGGGCTACTCCTTCGTTATTTCTTTATCAATTAAAGCGGAGCTCCACCCTAAAGTGGAACTTCCACTCATCGGATTCCTCCCCCCCTCCGGTGCCACAATTGGCACCTTTCGGGGGGAGGGGGGACAGGATACCTGTCAAAGACAGGTATCCTTACCCACATACTGGATTCCGGCCGCGGCGGTGAAGTCGCACAAGGCTCCCTCCTCCTCCTCCCCTGGCCGCTGGGCTAATAGGAGAGAGGAGCGGGGCCTCGCGCATGCGCAGTAGGGTTCCCGGCATGAAGCCGAAAGTCTTCGCTGCCGGGTTCCCTTACCCGCAATGGCGACGGAAGCACCGACAGCTGATGTGAAACATCAGCTGCGGTGCCGACATCGAGGGACACCAGGACAGGTAAGTCTCCATTTATTAAAAGCCAGCAGCTGCAGTATGTGTAGCTGCTGGCTTTTAATTTTTTTTTTGCGCGGGGTTGCCTGGAACACCCCTTTAAGCAGGTAAAAGTTCTGGAGTTGATTCTAAAGCCTCGTACACACGATCAGATTTTCTGGTGACGAAAGGTCTGTTTTTTGTTGCATGCTAGTCACTAGGGATGAGCTTCGAGCTCGAGTCGAACTCATGTTCGACTCGAGCATTGCCTGTTCGCCCGTTCGCCGAACAGCGAACAAATTGGGGTGTTCGCGGCAAATTCAAAAAGTCTATGGGAGAAATCTAAAGTGCTAATTATAAATGCTTATATGCAAGTTATTGTCATAAAAAGTGTTTGGGGACCCGGGTCCTGCCCCAGGGAACATGTATCAATGCAAAATAAAGTTTTAAAAACGGCCGTTTTTTTGGGAGCAGTGATTTTAGTAATGCTTAAAGTGAAACAATAAAAGTGAAATATTCCTTTAAATTTCGTACCTAGGGTGTGTGTACAGTATGCATGTAAAGTCGCGCTTGTTTTCCGTGCTTAGAACTGTCCCTGCACAAAATGTCATTTCTGAAGGAAAAAAGTCATTTAAAACTCACTCGCGGCTATAATGAATTGTCGGCTCCCGGCAATACATAGAAAAGTCATTGATAAAATAGAAAAAAAAAGCGCGGGGGTCCCCCCAAATTCAATTACCAGGCCCTTCAGGTCTGGTATAGATATTAAGGGAAACCCCACCGCAAATGTAAAAAAAAAAATGCGTGCGGTTCCCCCCAAATATCCATAGCAGGCCCTTCAGATCTGGCATGGATTTTAAGGGGAACTCCACCCCAAATTTAAAAAAAATGGCGTGGAGTCCCCCCAAAAATCTATACCAGACCCTTAACCGAGCACGCAACCTGGCAGGCCGCAGGAAAAGAGGGGGGGACGAGAGAGCGCCCCCCCTCCTGAACCGTACCAGGCCACATGCCCTCAACATGGGGAGGATGTCCCCATGTTAATGGGGACAAGGGCCTCATCCCCATAACCCTTGCCCAGTGGTTGTGGGAGTCTGCGGGCGGGGGGCTTATCGGAATGTGGAAGACCCCTTTAACAAAGGGGACCCCCAGATCCCGGCCCCCCATGTGAATTGGTAAGGGGTACATTGTACCCCTACCATTTCACGAAGAAAGTGTAAAAAAATGTAAAAAAAAACACACAAACACCTTGGAAAAGTCCTTTATTAAAAAAAACCTAATAAATAAAAAAAAAAAACATTCCAGCGATGAAATCCAGTGTCCCGCGGCGATCCGATGTCCAGCGCTGTCCGTCATTGGCTGAGCCTGATGGGGAACTTCCTCCGTAGTCTATTAAATGTATAGACCCGCCCCTTCTAAATGTCCCCATCAGGTCCGCTCAGCCAATGAATAGGTGTAAGGCAAAGTGGACCAGATGCGGAACGTGAGAAGGGGCGGAGGAAGTTCCCTATCAGGTCCGCTCAGGCTCAGCCAATGACGGACAGCGCTGGACATCGGATCGCCGCGGGACACTGGATTTCATCGCTGGAATGTTTTTTTTTTATTTTATTGTTTTTTTTTTAATAAAGGACTTTTCCAAGGTGTTTGTGTGTTTTTATTTTTTATTTTTTTACACTTTCTTCATGAAATGGTAGGGGTACAATGTTCCCCTCACCAATTCACATGGGGGGGCGGGATCTGGGGGTCCCCTTTGTTAAAGGGGTCTCCCAGATTCCGATAAACCCCCCGCCCACAGACCCCCACAACCACCGGGCAAGGGTTGTGGGGATGAGGCCCTTGTCCCCATCAACATGGGGACATCCTCCCTATGTTGAGGGCATGTGTCCTGGTATGGTTCAGGAGGGGGGGCACTCTCTCGCCCCCCCCCCCTCTTTTCCTGCCGCCTGACAGGTTGCGTGCTCGGATAAGGGTCTGGTATGGATTTTTAGGGGGACTCCACGCCATTTTTTTTAAATTTGGGGTGGAGTTCCCCTTAAAATCCATGCCAGATCTGAAGGGCCTGGTATGGATATTTGGGGGGAACCGCACACATTTTTTTTTTAATTTCCGGCGGGGTTCCCCTTAATATCTATACCAGACCTGAAGGGCCTGGTAATTGAATTTGGGGGGACCCCCACGCTTTTTTTTTTTTATCAATGACTTTTCTATTGCCGGGAGCCGACAATTCATTAATAGCCACGAGTGAGTTTTAAATGACTTTTTTTCCTTCAAAAATGACAATATGTGCAGGGACAGTTCTAAGCACGGGAAACATGCGCGACTTTACATGCATATCATACACACCCCCCAGGTACGAAATTTAAAGGAAAATTTCACTTTTATTCATTTTAAGCATTATTAAAATCACTGCTCCCGTAAAAACGTCAATTTTTAAAACTTTTTTTTGCATTGATACATGTCCCCTGGGGCAGAACCCGGGTCCCCAAACACTTTTTAGGACAATAACTTGCATATAAGCCTTTATAATTAGCACTTTAGATTTCGAATGTTCGAGTCCATTGTATTTAATAGGGTTCTAAAGTTCACGCAAACATTCTGTCTGTTCGCAGGTTCTGGTGCGAACCGAACAGGGGGGTGTTCGGCTCATCCCTGCTAGTCACATGTCAAAAGTGAAGAGGTTACTCATAATATGAAAATTTTCGTACAACAGAATACAATGTCAGAAGTGATGTAATGTGTTGAACAGTTTTGTATGTATTCTTTCATTTTTGAGCATGCGTAGTCTTGCTCTTACGTTGTTTTTCGTACAAAACCGTACTAATGAAACGAAAATCAGATGTTGTGTTCACATCCAACAAGCTCGTCGTACAAATTTTTCTATCCGATTTTTGTATCGTGTGTACGGGCCCTAAGGCCACATATACACTATTAGATTTTCTGCATATTTTGTCTTCAGATTTACCAAAACCATGCAGTGCAAAGATCTGCCTGATTCCATACAAATTTAAACTCTGATGCCGCGTACACACAACCGTTTTTCATGACAAGAAAAATGCAATTTTTTAATTTGGTCATTAAAAACAATCGTTTGTGGGCTCCAGAGCATTTTTCGCGATGTGAAAAATGGGCATAAAAAATTTGGAACATGCTCTATTTTTTCTCGTCGTTTTGCACGTTGTCGTTTTTCTCGTCATGAAAAATGGCCGTGTGTAGGCTTTAACGACGTGAAAAAAAAAGGGCATGCTCAGAATCAAGTATGAGACGGGAGCGCTCGTTCTGGTAAAACTAGCGTTCGTAATGGAGAAAGCACATTCGTCACGCTGTAACGGACTGAAGAGCATGAGGCTGAAAAGCGCGAATCGTCTCTCACCAAACTTTACTAACTTGAGGATCAGCAAAAGCAGCCCAAATGGTGGCCCCATCCGAATGGAACTTCCCCTTTATAGTGCCGTTGTACATTTCGTACGTCACCGCGCTTTGCTCGAGCATTTTTTTCATGATAGTGTGTAGGCAAGGCAGGCTTGAAAAGAATCACGTCGAGAAAAACGTCGCTTTTTTTTCAATGACATTAAAAACTGTCGTGTGTACGCGGCATTAAGGTTTGACCTCATATTATATAGTTTTGGTAAATCTGAAGACAAAAATCTGCAGAAAATCTAATTGGAATCTGTTGCTGTGAACCTACATCATGCGCCCAAACGAGCTGTCCATGCAAGTGAAACAGGCCATTGTAAGGGTTCAAAAACAAATCCATCAGAGAGATAGCAGTAACATTAGGAGTGGCCAAATCAACAGTTTGGTACATTCTGAGGAAAGAAGAACTCACTGGTGATCTCAGCAACATAAAAAGGTCTGGACGTCCATGGAAGACAACATTGGTGGATGATTACAGGATCCTCTCTATGGTAAAGAAAAACCCATTCACAACATCCAGACAAGTGAATGACACTCTCCAGGAGGTGGGCGTATCATTGTCAAAGTAAACAATCAAGAGAAGACTTCACGAGAACAAATACAGAGGGTTCACCACAGGGTGAAAACCATTCATAAGCCTGACAAATAGAAAAGCCAGATTAGACTTTGCCAAAAAACATCTAAAAAAGGCAGACCAGTTCTGGAAAAGCATTTTTTGGGCGGATGAAACTAAGATTAATCTGTACCAGAATGACGGGAAGAAAAATGTGTGGAGAAGGCTTGGAACAGCTCATGATCCAAAGCACACATCTTCCTCTGTAAAACATGATGGAAGCAGTGTGATGGCATGGGCATGCATGGCTTCCAGTAGCACTGGGTCATTGGAGTTTATTGATGATGTGACATAAGACAGAGGATGCCAGATGAATTCTGCAGTGTTTAGAGATATACTGTCAGCCCAGATTCAGCCAAATTCAGCAAATGTTGATTGGGTGGTGCTTCACAGTACAGATGGACAATGATCCAAAACACACTGCAAAAGCAACCCAGGAGCTTTTGAAGGAAAAGAAGTGGAATATTCTGCAATGGCCTAGTCAATCACCTGATCTCAACCCAATTGAGCATGAAGTTCACTTGCTGAAGGCAAAACTAAAGGCAGAAAGACCCACAAAGAAAGAACATCTGCAGTTAGAGCCTGGCAAAGTATTAGAAAGGAGGAAACCCAGTCATTGGTAATGTCCATGGGTTCCAGACTTAAGGCAGTCCTTGCCAGTAAAGGATTCTCAACAAAATATAAAAAATTGACATTTTATTTATGATTATATTCATTTGTTCAATTACATCTGAGCCCCTGAAAATGGGGGGACTGTGTATAAAAAAGGTTGCAGTTCCTAAAATTTGTACTTGATATTTATGTCCAACTCCTTGAATTAAAGTTGAAAATCTGCACTTCAAATTCATTTGGATTGTTTTGTTTTAATTTTATTCTGGTGGCATACAAAGCCAAAAGTATGAAAATTGTGCCCATGTCCAAATATATATGGACCTAACTGTATTTCTAATATGAAATTCTTATTTTCCTTACAGAGTTAGAAATATATTTTACATCCAGACTTGAAACAATATAAAAATTGGTGTGTAATATCCAGTGATATGGTGAGTGGCCTAGTTTCATCATATAAGGATCATTGAACTGCGCTTAACACCTAAATGGACAGCGTTAAATTGGAGTCACAGGTTTGGCACACCACAATTTCCCAACTATTAGCACTGCAAAGGCCTGGGTAAAGAATGATGAAAATCATAACATATGAGCCTAACATCTCCTCCCTTGTCCTCCCTATGCAATCTACTTTCATTATGATAGACCTCAGATAAGTGTGTAACCTTGTGCAAAGGCCTTTGCTGCAAGGCCGTCTTAATAGCATCCTGGGCCCCTGGGCAAAGTAATGCTCTGGGGCCCCTACAATGGAGACAGTGCAGGTAAACAGACATGGGTGGAGCTCCGCATTACCTACATGAACAACCATTCTGTGCAGCAAAGAAACAGTGGTAAAATACTACATACATAAAGTAACAAAGCTGTCCTGTGCATATAATATATCTGCTAGATTGATGCCTCCCAAGCACTATGGCCCCTCTACGCCCTAGATATCCCCCAGCAATCTGACCCCTCTACACACCAGATATCCCCCCAGAACTCTGACCCCTCTACACACCAGATATCCCCCAGCACCCTGACCCCTCTACACCCCAGATATCCCCCCAGCACTCTGACCCCTCTACACCCCAGATATCCCCCCAGCACTCTGACCCCTCTACACCCCAGATATCCCCCCAGCACTCTGACCCCTCTACACCCCAGATATCCCCCCAGCACTCTGACCCATCTACACCCATGATATCCCCCCAGTACTCTGACCCCTCTACACACCAGATATCCCCCCAGCACTATGTTCCCTCTACATCCCAGATATCCCCCCAGCACTATGACCCCTCTACACCCCAGATATCCTCCCAGCACTATGACCCCTCTACACCCCAGATATCCCCCCAGCACTCTGACCCCTCTACACCCCAGATATCCCCTCAGCACTCTGACCCCTCTACACCCCAGATATCCCCCCAGCACTCTGACCCCTCTACACCCCAGATATCCCCCCAGCACTCTGACCCCTCTACACCCCAGATTACCCTCCAGCACTCTGACCCCTCTACACCCCAGGTATCCCCACAGCACTCTGACCGCTCTACACCCCAGATATCACCCCAGCACTCTGACCCCTCTACACCCCAGATATCCCCTCAGCACTCTGACCCCTCTACACCCCAGATATCCCCCCAGCACTCTGACCCCTCTACACCAAGGATATCCTCCCAGTACTCTGACCCCTCTTCACCCTAGCTATCCCCCCAGCACTCTGACCCAATCTACACCCTAGATATTCCCCCCAGAATTGTAACCATATACCATAAGATACCCCTTGTATTGTGACCCCACTACATCCCTGATACCCCCTACACTGTGGCCTCTCTATATCCACGATACCTCTAGCACTATAGCCACCCAAGCTACCCCAAGCATTGCTACCCCCTATACACACCAGATCCCTCCTCAGAATTGTTTTCCCCCATATACCCTTGATATTCCACAGCACCATTATTCCATCCATGTAGTACCCCCTTTTCCAGTGGAGATACAGTGCATGTAAACTTTTGGCTCTGTGTCCACCTCCAGCACTGCACTTACCTATACCAATCAAGCAGGCAAAAAGAGGGACAAAGGAGGGAGCATCCCTCCGGGCATTCCAAGCCTTTCAGTGAAAACAGTGCTGGACAGCTGGGCTCACGATGACACATCCACAATGCTACTTCCGCAGGTGAGCTCTCAGTGCTGCCGACTCAGCAGCTCCCACTCTAGCTCCTACCCTGCAGCCTTCGAGTCCCGAGCATTCAAGCTGCATGGGGCAGGGTCAGAGCATCACTGGTTCTCTGGCCCTGCCCCTCCCTGCTGGCTGTGAACTAATAGGTATTGTTCTGCACAGCACATCGCATCGCTGCCAGCCTGCCTTCCCTGTGTATCCATCACTCTCAGTGCCATCATGGGGCCCCCAATTTCGGGGCAGCTTGGGCTCAAGTACCAGCTGCTTTGGGGAAAGTGCAAGGGCCCCTGGGCAGTGACCAGGTGTGCCCTCTCATTAAGACAGCCCTGCTTTGCTGGGTTGGGTGGCTTTTGCATTCCCTCCAATGAGTCCATAGACGCTAAAGGTATAGCTATCAACCAGTAGTTGCACTATTGCTAACAGATCACTTTTCAATTATGGTTTAGGAATCATGGGCGACACATTTCCAGTTCATTGTGGCCCAGTGGCAATGATGGAAGACCTATATAAGGGTTTACCATAAGTCAAAGCCCTTGGATGAGGTAACTGCTGATCTGTAGTAGATTTTATAGGTTGCATGGGAAGGACAACATGGTTTCATTTAACAAACAGTATGTAAGCTACATTTTTCAAAATGTTATTAAGTTCTCGGGAGGCAGGGTTCATATTCCACTTGCTCCATTTTAAAAACAGCTTGCAAACCCATACAGCTTCACAGTAATTTTCACCTATTGTATAAATGTCTCCCATTAGGGCCTATGAAGTTCAAAATAATGTGCAGTTACCTGCCAGTAATGCAACATTATGCATTGCAACATATGCATAACACCTGCCTGAAAGACAGGGTTGTAATATTTCATACAATTATTTATATAATTTAATTCACATCAAATATTTTGTTTCGATTCATGAAAGGCATTTTAGGAAACAGGTCTCTAACATCCACTTTATAAAGAGCTTAAATATAGATTTTAAAAAGTTAACATTTTATCCGAAGCCGTTTGGGAAATATATACAGGTCACTCTTTAGAACTTTGACAAATTTTATTCTCTGTGGGTTACTGTACAAATGTATGCTACTTCAACATTTATTTGAGCATTTTCAAGCAGAACTTAACAGGAAAGCTGACTTCTTTCCTTTATAAATATGGAGAAGTCTGTTAAAAACTTGAGGAATATACTGCAAAAGTTTTAGGAAAGTCTTACAAATATTTGAGAGGTAACGTGAAATCTCTATTATAAATAGCATGGATTGTAAAGTCAGGGAAAATGTTTAAAAAAAGATTGTTAAGTCTTGATAAAACACCTTAAATGGAAAGTCTTTTTTTGATTTTTTTACTTAACCTCCCTGGCGGTATGATTCTGTCAGATATTTGATGCTGAAAGCGGTACAATTATTTTGCATGGAAATTTGACGTTTTATATTGTAGTCCTGTAATTCTTAGGAATAACACACTTAAATCTGTACAAACAAGAGTCTAGTAGACATCCCGGATATGATAAAGTTTGAAACACAAAATCATAAATTATAATATAATAAATAACTATAAATAATTATAACAAATAATAATATAATAATAAAAACTATTCAATAATGTAATCAAATCAAAAACACTGAAATTTGCTCAGTTGTAGAATTGTCGCTGTCATTAGATTTAGTGTATGATGACGAATTTCCCCACAAATCGCTATCGCTCAATTCTGCAAGTGATTCTAATTTATTATCACTGTTTTTTAGCTGGTCTAAAACCACTTTTGACATAAAGGGACACTTTTTGGTTGCTATGGACAATCTCCAGTTTCCAGGCAGAAAGAACAGTTTTTATAATATAAAAGTGCATGCAGGACACTGGACAGACCACTAGGGACAAAGGGGATGTGTAATTATTTGATACAGTACTGTAATCAGTAAGATTACAGTGTACTGTATGTATACTGTGTTTTTCACTTTTTGAATTTGGTGCCGTGCTCCGTCACCGTGCGTCGCAACGCTCGCAGGGAACGGAGCTCGGCACTGTGAATCGAGCGGAGGAGGAGACAGCTCGCAGACACAGCGGGGAGACATCGCAGGATCCTGGGGACAAGGTAAGTAACTTTGCCTGGATACTGCGATGCGATCCGGAGTGTGGCTCGGGGTTACCGCTTTTGGTAGTGAAAATTCACCCCGAGCCACACTCGGGAATACCACCAGGGAGATTAACTGCGTTCAGAACTAAACATGCATTAAAATACTTGTATCTTTTTTAAAACAGATGAATATGAATTATTGAATATGAATATTTCATATTTACAGTTCCAGTCTGTGGAGTTCTAGACTTCTTTTCAGATGTCCTTAGATGTTTAGTTTGGTTACAGAGCTCACTAGATCAAGTGCAAATTTAAAAAAAAAAACACTGCAAAATTAGTCAAAGGGGTGACCAGGCCCTCATACTCCCCCTGTCTGCTTGTTTCAGAGGCCAAAACAGACTTTTCATTAGAGACAGTCTGAATGAAATCTTCTGCCGTGCTTTCTCTTTAGAAAACCCTTAATTGTCTGGGAAACATTTGTCATCGCTGTACCCTACACATATGTTTAAAATATGTATTTGTAATTTTTTTATATATATATATATATATATATATATATATATATATATGTATATATGTAGCACACCAATCCTTTTGCCCCCGCTTACCTTCACCTGCGGGGGTAGGACACACCATGCCACAAGCCCGTGTCCTCCTTATCAGAGGTCAGGCGGTGTTCACAGATTTGGGTCCTGCAGCAAGTTACCTCCTTCCACTGGTTCTCGTCCCTAGAATGTAGGGAAAAGTCTATATTCTTTCCCAAGAAGGCCAATGTCCACACGACTTTAACTCCAACAATGAGTTTATTTTCCTTTGCTTCAGTCAACGGGAAATTGAAGAGAGAAATAAGCTAGCGAAGTTAGAAGGTAGATTCAGGCACACAACACTTGACTCACTCATCACCACTCGATCCCGAGTGGGCTTAGCTCACCCGGATAGATCCCTCTCACAGTTCTAGCAGCCGGAGTGGAGCTCGAACAGTACTATCACTTTGTCCCCTCCAGGGACGGGTTTAGGAGATCCTCTAATAGCAGCAGAATCCTGTTATTCCTGAATACATAACTTTCCTTAAACCTCTGTAAAATTTAGAGAACAGATGATACCAATGGGCACTCTACAGGGTTAGCTTTGTTGAGTAAGGAATCCCTCCCTCTGACAGGTCACCAGGCCTTTCCCGAGACAGCGACCTACTATCACTCGTCTCCTTTGTGGGACCGATCCTCCCCTGGCTTCCTCTCGGTCAGAGCGGGTACCCTCACCTGGGCACCCCGGGACTCCAATGTGCTGATTGTAGACCCAGTTAAAGGTACTGGGCCTACTTGGAACGTTGTAGCCTCGGGCCAAAGGTGCCCGAGACTCCTCGGGAAGTCCACGCACCCCCCCAGGGGGCACACTCCCCCCCAGGACTCACTCCCCGGCACTCCTCTCGGTCACTCACCTCTAAACATGGCGTCTGCCCCTTATATACCCCCTCCCGGCATGCACAGAAGGCAAAGCCCCGCCCACCGCACGGCAGCCGAGAGAGGACATCCAATCATGCCACTGCGTCACCTGAGATTCGACCCTAGGCTTGGGCAACAGAGCCACCCACAGGCCAAAGGGGAACTGTACACCACACAACACCACAGCAGAGCAGAGTCCAGTATCAAATTAGAAGACCTGAGCCAAACTATTGCCCAGGCCGTCCCTTAAATTTGGGCATAGCGACCCCCTAAACTTAAGGGTCCGCTACATATACCCCCCCTTTAAAGAGCCACTGTCCCCAGTGGCTGGAAGAGATCAGAAGACCCCCTCGATCCTGAGTGGGTTATGGTCTTTTACAAACTATGTACAATAAATTGGTTCAGTGCCTGAATCTAATTTTGGAAATAGAGTAAAGAGGAGAAAGAAAAGAAAGAAGCATGTAGCAATACACATTACACATTTTTTTCAATAGGTAATCCCTCCCTCAATCCTATCATATCTTCCCCACCCATTCTCCGGTAGAGTTAATGGCTGATCGCCTGCAGAGGGAGAAAAAAACAAACACACAATAAACACATCCTAAGGCCTCGTACACACGACCGATTTTCTCGTCGTAAAAAACACGTCGTTTTTTTCGACGAGATTCTTGTTAAGCTTGTCGATTTTCTCGTCAAGCTTTCTATGCGTACACACTGGCATTTCCCAATTTCCTCGTGGTTCTCTGCGCTCACGTCCAGCACGTACGACGGCACTATAAAGGGGAAGATCTTTTTTCTTGGCGCCACCCCTTGGGCTGCTTTTGCTGATCTCGTGTTACCGCGTGTGAAGTAAAAGTTTGGGAAGAGACGATTCGCGCTTTTCAGTCTTCGTACTTTTCAGATCGTTTTCTGCCGTTCAGTTTGTGCTTGTGGGTTCGTATCTTGACTTTCAGGGCGTCTAGGCAGGTCGTATCTGTTTTACAGTGCGTTCTTGCCTGTTCGTTTCTGAATTTCAGTTCGTTATTCATAGGCCTTGCTGTTCTAAAGTGCGTTCTGTTCTGTACGTTCTGATTAGACGACCGTTTCCTAGCCATGTCGCCTGGACGTTCTCGTCGTCGAGTTCGTGCTGTGCGTGCGCTTGGTGTTGGTCTGCTTGTTTTGGACCAAGACCAGTCCATGAATGGTGTGAGGAGGAGTTCATGGACCAAGAATTGGTTGCTCCAGCGGGACCAATTCTGCCACATGCCTCTGCTGCGGGAGATCGTCGAGAATAATCCTGAGGACTACAGGAATTTTCTGAGGATGTCTGACCCCGTTTTTCAGGAACTGTTGGCTTTGGTGTCCCCCTATATTACCAGGAAGGACACCGTTATGCGGGAAGCCATCAGTGCTGAGCAGAGGCTCATCGCCACGTTGCGTTACCTGGCGACAGGGAGAAGTCTTCAGGACTTGAAGTTCACCACAGGCATCTCCCCCCAGGCTCTGGGCCTCATAATCCCAGACACCTGTTCTGCTATCTGTAGTACCACACACTTGGGACATATATCTCACCTGCTGCTGTTCCTGACCTCTGGGAGGCCAGCATCAGATTGTGTTCTGAAATGTGGGCCTTCTCAAGCTCCCAATTTTAGTGTCCACACAGGGTTGCTGTGTGCTCTGGGGTCCCTGGGATGCACAAATGGCAGCAGCTTCTCCAGCGCTGCCTTCTCTTTATTTAATTTATAAACATGAATAAATGTGTTTTTTGTTTAAGTTCATACTTGACTATGTGTATTTTTAAATAAAAAAAAACAAGCTTTGGAGTAAGCAGATACATTTGACTGACAATAAAAGGCACAGATATCACCCCCCCAAAAGAATAACTAAATCTGATTAGCTCAAAAACATGGTGTGAAATTTTAAAAATATAGATTAGAAAATTAAATGGGAGATCGCTATCAAAACATTGAGAAATTATAATTAACATAATTTTGAAAAATCTAACCATTTAAATTATTCCTAAAAACTTGCACGATATAATACACATAAATCTTATAAAGAGCAGCATGAAAAAGGTTAAAAAATAGGCATAACTCTGTGTGAATATCAGCAGCAAAAGAAGGTCTCTCGTTTTGATTAATGTAACATTCTAACGAAGAATTCAATGCAGAACATTTAAACGATGAAATATTTATGAGCGTGACGAATGTGCTCTCTCCATTATGAAGGCTTGTTTTACCAGAAGATGCGCTCCCGTCTCATAGTTGCTTGTGAGCATGCGCACTTTTGGAAGAGTCGTAAAAGCATACACACGAACCATTTTCTCGTCACAAAACAGGCCGACGAGAAACACGACGAGGAAATCTGGACTCCTGACGAGAAAATAGAGAGCAGGTTCTCTATTTTCTCGTCGAGATTCTCGTCAAGTTTCTCGTCGTAAAACCATACACACGAACGTTTTTCTAGACAAAAAAACTCTCGCGGCACTTTTCTTGACTGTTTACGACGAGAAAATCGGTCGTGTGTACGAGGCCTAACTCCTAGAAAACAGAAGCGAACCATTCCTTCAAGAAGGAATGACTGGCTTCTGCAGCATACATTTCTGCAGAACACCACCACCTAGTGGCAGCACACATCACTACACTGTCATTGATGCACATAGGCATGTTTTAACACACAGGAACCTTCCATCTTGATCACAGCGGCTTCCTGCTTTGGCCCTGACTAAACCTACCCAGTGTTCAGTTCTCTTTTTTTTTTTCCAAAGAGCAAAAGCAAAAAAAAAACGTTCTTTTCTGCGGGACTGAAGAGGAGAGAAAAAGAAACAAACAGTTCTCTGATTCCTCAACAGAGTAAGTTCCCCCTTGAGCGGAGGGCCAGGTTATTAGTTCAAGGCAGTTTCCCTGAAGTGGAATAATATAAAAAAAAAACACAAGTTCCCACTTCAGAGGTAATACTTGGGATCAGGGAGGACAAGAGTTTTCCACTGTCTGCCCAAAGTTTCTATGAAGTAAACAGCATCTTCTCTGTCCTTGTTGCAGATTATCACACGGTCCGCATGGATGTGCAAACCATAAGTCCAGTCTTTACGGCAGCCTTTATAACGGGTTGTCATTTCAGCTGAACACTTAAGCCCTGTACACACGATTGGATTTCCTATGGATTTTAAACCGATGGATTTTTCCATCGGAAATCCGATGAAGCTGACTTCCATCAGTCTTGCCTACACACCATCAGTCAAAAAAACGATCGTCCCAAACGTTGTGACGTAAAACACTCAGACGAGCCAAGAAAAATTAAGTTCTATGCTTCTGAGCATGCTTCGACTTGATTGTGAGCATGCGTGGGTTTTTTATCCGATGGAGTTCCCCACAGACGATAGTAATTTGCTATCGTTTTTTTTTTCCATCGGATGAATTTAAAACATGTTCTATTTTTTAACACCGATGGAAAAAAGACCGATGGGGCCCATACACGATCGGTTTGTCCAATGAAAAAAGTCCATCGGACTGTTTTTATCGGTAAAACCGATCGTGTGTACAGGGCTTTAAAGTACCTGTGGCCTCTTGGCACTTTTATATGATCCCACACAAAGTCAGCGTACCATCGTTCACGAGAGGCCTCAATCTCAAAGAGAAGTTCTTTGGGAACATATGGGTATTCCCAACCATAGTCCGTGGCAACCTCTTTGTTGAAGAGCCGCTGCAACGGCGCTAAGGGTGGCATGGTCGCCCGATCTCCTGCTCCAGGGAACACAATAGCATCCGGAGACCTTCTTAATGGTGCAAGCTCCAGCAGTGGCAAAGGTGGCTGCAATGGTGCACGGACATCAGTAACAACAAGCACGGAGGATGCCGAAGCAGGCAAAGCAGGCGTGGGATTAATCTCTTTCTTTAGAGTAGGGGCTTTCCACTCGGGGTGTAGTTTCCCCAGAGTCCATTGGCGAAACTGCCCCTAAACTGTGGGGTGAAGCCACCGGAATTTTATCCCAACCCTTTTTGATGAAAACTTCATCAACATCGTGATCATCTCCCACATCCGAAGATGAATCCAACTCGGAGGTATTATACTTCTCCACCGGCAGGTAGTTAGTGGTGGAGACAGACACATTGTCCCCGAAAATAGAAGGTTTCGTGGACTGGTTGTCCATGCATCCCCAATAGTGTGGGATATGGGCTTCCTTCCCTTTCCCGGTAAACACAATGTCACAGTTCCCCCAGCCTCCTTTCCGTCCCTTGACGTGGATCTCCTGGAGGTCCCTCTGGCTTGAAGATCCGGTTCAGTTAGGCGCTAGGGCAGGCTTCGACCGCGGCCGCGGGAGGCCTTAACGTATCCCACCTTCCACTTGGCGGGTGGAATGGAGGTTTCTGTTGCAACGGAGGCAGCATCTGCAATGACATCCGTTGCAAGCTCCGTAATGGCCGGAACTCCATCCTCCACATCCGTGGTAGCCGAAGTGGTGCGCGTGGGCCTGGCTGTGGGAGTATAGGTTTCCTCTTCAAGAGTGACGATGCCTGTAAGGCAGTTGACCCGATAGACCCGGGGTTCTTCAGTCGGCTGGTCCACTTCGAAAAGGAACTCTCCACACGATGTACATCTTCCAAACGGGCAAAGTTGTACCGCCAGTCCTTGGCATCTAGGACAGAGCATGCCCAGGGCCTCCGCATCCCTGCACGTGTAGAGCGCAAAGCGGTCCCTAGGCTTGAGCCGGATCCCTGTATCCGTCAGGGGGGCAGTGACTGGAGTAACGTCCATGGTTGGGGTAGGTGGGAACATCCGTGGTCCCGGTGCAACAGAAATCCATGGGGCGGCAGACATGTTGCTTCTCCTTCACTAGTTCCGCTCGTACTGTCCCCTGGCGCCAAGACGCCACGTGCAATACACAAGTTGGCGGGGGCTCCTCCCCTTTTTTTCTCTTTGCACGTAGCTCGTGGGCTTTTCTACATTTGAGGCATGCCAACGAACTACGCAGTTAGAAAATCCAGTATAGGTTTAGGCCTGTACCTCCATTTCTCTCACAAGTGATGCAGTTCAATTTTTCCCAAAATGGCCGACTTCCACAGAACCACAAACAGGGGAAAAAATATAGTCCAACTTCCAGGGGTAGCTGCAAAATCCCGGAACCCAAGCCTCCACGTGTAGCACACCAATCCTTTTCCCCCCGCTTACCTTCACCTGCGGTAGTAGGACACACCATGCCACAAGCCCATGTCCTCCTTATCAGAGGTCAGGCGGTGTTCACAAATTTTGCTCCTGCAGCGAGTTACCTCCTTCCACTGGTTCTCATCCCTAGAATGTAGGGAAAAGTCTATATTCTTTCCCAAGAAGGCCAATGTCCACACGACTTTAACTCCAACAAAGAGTTTATTTTTCTTTGCTTCAGTCAACGGGAAATTGAAGAGAGAAAGAAGCTAGGGAAGTTAGAAGGTAGATTCAGGCATACAACACTTGACTCACTCTTCACCACTCAATTCCGAGTGGGCTTAGCTCACCCGGATAGATCCATCTCACAGTTCTAGCAGCCGGAGTGGAGCTCGAACAGTACTATCACTTTGTCCCCTCCAGGGACGGGTTCAGGAGATCCTCTAATAGCAGCAGAATCCTGTTATTCCTGAATCCAGAACTTTCCTTAAACCCCTGTAGAATTTAGAGAAAAGATGATGCCAATGGGCACTCTACAGGGTTAGCTTTGTTGAGTAAGGAATCCTTCCCTCTGACAGGTCACCAGGCCTTTCCCAAGACAGCGACCTACTATCACTCGTCTCCTCTGTGGGACCGATCCTCCCCTGGCTTCCTCTCAGTCAGAGCGGGTACCCTCACCTGGGCACCCTGGGACTCCAATGTGCTGATTGTAGACCCAGTTAAAGGTACTGGGCCTACTTGGAACGTTGTAGCCTCGGGCCAAAGGTGCCCGAGACTCCTCGGCCAGTCCATGTACCCCTCAGGGGACACACTCCCCCCCGGGACTCACTTCCCGGCACTCCTCTCGGTCACTCACCTCTAAACATGGCGTCTGCCCCTTATATACCCCCTCCCGACATGCACATCAGGCAAAGCCACGCCCACCGCATGGCAGCCAAGAGAGGACATCCAATCACGCCACTGCGTCACCTGAGGTTCGACCCTAGGCCTGGGCAACAGTGCCACCCACAGGCCAAAGGGGAACTGTACACCAGACAACACCACAGCAGAGCAGAGTCCAGTATCAAATTAGAAGACCTGAGCCAAACTATTGCCCAGGCCGTCCCTTAAATTTGGGCATAGCAACCCCCTAAACTTAAGGGTCCACTACATATATATATATACACATACATTTAAAAAAATATATATACAGTGTCCAATTAAAATGCCTCGAGTGGGGGCGTGGCCTGAACATGTCGGAGTGAGAAGCACACAGTATCAGAGCTCCAGGACCTCCGTCGAAAAATCCGATGGCCTGACGAACGCTGACGGCTAGAAGGTTGACACCGCTGACACCGCAGACACCACGGTATGAACAGCGGCCGTAAGCACGGGACCAGAGCTGCAGTAAAAAAGGTTCCCTCAAGCAATTCTAAGGGGGACATTCAACAGTACCTGATTTCGCCCTCGTCCACGCTAAGCTCGTTGAATATAGTTGGACCAACACGGCGGAGCTCAGGCGTCATTACAGGAGTGAAGTCAGGTAAACCCCGGAAGTCTGGCGGGTCTAGCTGTGGACAGGAAGCAGATACATCAACGCAGACAGTAGCACAAACGAAGGCCGACACCTCTAGGAGGCCCGACACAGGGAAAATGGAGGTAGGAGATATTAGAGCAATGCTGGAGGCACTACCTACAAGAGAGGACATTGCAGCATTACCGACCTGACAGGATATAGAATCACTAATCCTGCGAGTAGAAGAAGCACATCGCCAGGACCTCCAGTTGGTAAGGTCTGATATGAAAGGGCTATCAGAGAGGGTGACTGTGGGAGAGGGCTCTATTGTTTCATTAGAGCAGCCGGTCAGCTCGATGGAAAAGACACAGTCCCAACAGGCAGACGCAGCAATAGACTTGCAATTACAAATGGAAGTCCTCGAGGACAGAAGCCGCCGGAATAACATGCGACTTAGGGGACTCCCAGAGGCAACAGATATAGAGGATCTAGATAGCAAAGTGAGCAGGGTGTTCCAGACCATTTTAAAGCTACCACAGATGAAGCTTGAACTAGCTAGGGTGCATAGAGCACTAGGAACCAAATCGCAAAATTTGGATAGGCCCAGGGACGTAATCTGCCGCCTACACAGATACCACCAAAGGGAACAGATTCTCCGAGCAGCATGGGACTTGGGAGATATTCTATTTGAAGGATCCCAAATTAAAATACTACCGGACATATCCCGGGCCACACTCCAGCTTGTCTACGACCAATTTTAGATCAAGCAAGGGAACAGGGATTCTCATATAGATGGGGATACCCGGTTACGTTCCGAAGGGCATCAACTTTGTTTACCCTCCGGACACCAGCAGAATTACCAGAACTTTTCCTCTATCTAGAAATTCCGCCCGTTGTAATCCCAAATTGGCTATCACCTTTTACTTATACGGGGAGTCGGTGGGGACTATTAGATATCCCAGGACAACGGAGGAATTCCCAAATAGCCCGAAGACAGCAGCGTGGACAGCCTTCCCATGGAGCAGATGGGGATTTGAACCAGGAGCCTACCCCTGCAGCGGGGAACACTGAGTAGAGCGGGAGGAGGATGATGGCCTTTTTGGGGTCCCTTAGTACACCGTAGAGCCTTAAGAATCTGAACTTTTTTTTTGGACTCTTTTTTTTTTCCCCAGTTCTCTTTCCCGTATGAAAGTTGAGAAATATGGAAAGTGGAAAATATAAAATTATGAATCACGAAACTAGGAAAGGAAAAGGAAATAAGAAGTAGATAGTTGCCTTATGCAATTTCGGGACACCCTTTTTCTCTTGTTGGCCTTGGTCGGGAGTGGGCCACCTGTACATGTTTATATTTACGATTGATCTAAAAGAGAATAGCACATATAGATTTATGCTTGAATAAGAGGGGAGGAGGTCTCCCGATATTGTTTTTTTTTTTCTTTGACACTTTTTTTTTTATTCTTGGAGGGGGCTGCGTCGCTCCCCCCCCTAAAATCATAGTTGAACGTAAATTTGAGCTTATTTTCTCCTTCTTATTTTTTTTCTCTTTTCTCTGGAGCATGAATGGGTATATAAATTATGACACATAACACATATATACACAGACACAGATACATACGTGTTTCTTTTTCTTTTTTTTCTTTTAGTCACTATTATATCATCACACTATTATAAAATAGATTTTTTTTTTCTCTCAGGAGAGGGGGAGGTATTTGTGTTCTTTTTATCCCCCCCTCACTTTTTTGTTATCTTTTAGGATTTTTTTTTATTTTTTCCCCATTTCGGGGCTTAGATTTAGAATCACACCATTATAAGTTAAACACAATTAATAATCCAATGAGCTAATTGTAGTACACATATACTAACACATGTAATTCACATATCAACACACAAATAACATAAGGGAGTTCCCTCTAAATTTTTTTTTTTTTTTTTTAGCCTTTTTAGCCTTTTTTAGCCTTTAGCCTTAGCCTAGTATAGAAGATGGAAAATATTAGTAATGCAGTCTTAACGGAATTAGTGATATAGTTATTTAGAGGCTGGGGGTTTTTAGGGCGGCATATAGTGAAGGACCCTCCCCAGGACTGAGTAGAAGGGGAGGGGGGTGAATCCGAACATACGGGGGGGGTAGGCATTGACTTTTATACGAGATAAATATAAGATAGTTAGGCTTAGCAGGTATATGAGATAAGTATGTCTAGTAGAGGTGATTGGGTGCAGACTAGATGTTTAAAGAGGAGAGAGAATACATGAACAAGACCTCCTTATATTTCATTATATTGTCATTATATTGTCCTGTATGAAATTGAAGAACAGGAATAAATACATATATGATATGATAGGGCATCAGGTTGGGGCTCTTCTCTGTTTTTTTTTTTTTTTTGCTTTTCCTCTCCCCTGTCTCCTCCTCTCTCCGTAGTTTATTAGGAGGAGGAGAGAGGAGGAGAACTTGTTATCTTTTAGGATTTTTTTTTATTTTTTCCCCATTTCGGGGCTTAGATTTAGAATCACACCATTATAAGTTAAACACAATTAATAATCCAATGAGCTAATTGTAGTACACGTATACTAACACATGTAATTCACATATCAACACACAAATAACATAAGGGAGTTCCCTCTAAATTCTTTTTTTTTTTTTTTTTAGCCTTTTTAGCCTTTTTAGCCTTTAGCCTTAGCCTAGTATAGAAGATGGAAAATATTAGTAATGCAGTCTTAACGGAATTAGTGCTATAGTTATTTAGAGGCTGGGGGTTTTTAGGGCGGCATATAGTGAAGGACCCTCCCCAGGACTGAGTAGAAGGGGAGGGGGGTGAATCCGAAGATACGTGGGGGGGGTAGGCATTGACTTTTATACGAGATAAATATAAGATAGTTAGGCTTAGCAGGTATATGAGATAAGTATGTCTAGTAGAGGTGATTGGGTGCAGACTAGATGTTTAAAGAGGAGAGAGAATACATGAACAAGACCTCCTTATATTTCATTATATTGTCATTATATTGTCCTGTATGAAATTGAAGAACAGGAATAAATACATATATGATATGATAGGGCATTAGGTTGGGGCTCTTCTCTGTTTTTTTTTTTTTGCTTTTCCTCTCCCCTGTCTCCTCCTCTCTCCGTAGTTTATTAGGAGGAGGAGAGAGGAGGAGAACTGGGTTTAGCCTTATTAGTCCTCACAGTCAGAATGGAGGAATACAGAGGGTAGGCGGGAGGAGGGGAGAGGGGAGGAAGCCTCCCATGGTTACATGAACTTTATAGATGGTGGAAAGTGGATGAGCCTCAACATAAAAGATAAACATATATTGTATATATTATATCGCCTTATTTTTTATTTTTTTTGTGGCTTTTTTTTTTTGTGGCTTTTTTATGTTGCACTCTGATGGCTATCTGAAGAGGTTAAGAGGCTAAAAGAGGGTTTATAAATGTATATAAGGAGATATATGTAATCTCAGGGTGTATGATGCTATATAATATTTATAAATATAAAGTCAAGAAGATAACTAATGATAACCAATCATGATAACTAATGAAAAATGCATGGATTCTGCACATCTCTATCCCCTCCCCTGTCTCCCCTCTTCACCCCCTCTTCTCCATCACCCTTCGCTACCCTACATAAATACATTGCCTGCCGGTATTGATTTATTTATTTTTTTCCTTCTCCATTCTTGGTCGGTTTCTTTGTTTTGTTTTATCTTTGGCCGTTGGATATAAGTAATAAGGGAGTAAACAAGGGAGTACGGAGGGACTTGGAGCTCAGTTTATTGATCCATCCGACTACTCCAGACACAAGCACCCACATAGGTAGACGTTCAAATACCGATTAGCCGGTGAGCGTTTTGTTTTAGCATATAGCTAATTGTATTAGATAAAGAGGGTTGTTTTTTTTTTCTCTCTTCTTCTCCCTGTCCACTATCTCTCTCTCTTGTTCGTAAAATAAAATGGAGACTTTGAAAATATTATCACTGAACGTTAAAGGGCTAAATACGGCAGAAAAAAGGAGGATACTCCTAAATGATATGCGACACCTAGAAACAGACGTCGCTTTCATACAGGAGACACATTTTAGAGATGACAAAATCCCAATCTTAAAAAATCGCTTATTTCCAATAGCATACCAATCGACTAATCATTTAGCCAAATCAAAGGGGGTCTCTATTCTTCTAGCAGGTAGAATACCATGGACTTATATAGACTCCATGAGAGATCCAACAGGGCGTTATCTGTTTGTGAAGGGTAAAATAGGAAATATAGGGGTCACACTAGCAACACTATATGTACCTAACTATCTTCAAGAGGCATTTCTAGATAAAGCGATTAAACGCTTGATGGGATTCACAGAAGGCCAATTGATCTTAGGGGGAGATTTGAATATAGCATTAGTCCCTAAAGAGGATACTTCTTTAGGAGCGTCATCCATTCCCCTTAGTATAAGAAATCGAGTCGTGCAAATTATGCATAAAAATCAATTGATTGATGTGTGGCGGCTTCTCCAACCCAAAGAAAGAGATTTTACGTTTTACTCACCCCCCCCCCATAAAACGTACTCCCGGATAGATTTTTTTCTTGTTCCACACGCCCAACTTCACTCAGTTAAAATGGCCAAAATAGGCTCGATCACGTGGTCAGACCACGCACCTATTTTTTTGACTTATGAACTACAAGATCCCTCTCGAATCAGACATAACCAATGGAGATTAAATGAAAGCCTTCTTCAGGACAAAGATGTCTTAGAAGATGTGATCAAAGAGCTAAATTTCTATTTCAATACAAAGGATACTCCAGACTGCGACCCAGGAATTATCTGGGAAGCACACAAAGCGGTAATTCGCGGGGTATTGATAAAACATGGAGCAAGAATAAAAAAGAAACGCACAGAACAGCTAAAACACTTACTAGAGGAGCTAGCCATACTGGAGTTTAAACATAAACAGACACGCTCAATATCCCTGGAGAGAAACCTCATAGATAAACAAACACAAATCACAGATCTTCTCTATTATAAGGCTAAAGCAGACCTTCAGATATGTAGGAAGTTCTCATATGAATCAGGGGATAAATGCGGGAAACTATTGGCCAGAACCTTGAGAGATCAGAAGTCAACTAATTATATACCTCACATTACCTCATCTAACAAACCTAAGGCAACAACACCACAAGAGATAGTACGAGAATTTCAAGAATTTTATCATACACTTTATAATTTAGAGAGTAGACATCCTACACAAGAACAAATAGACCTATATCTCTCGGCTTCATCTATGCCAAGACTTTCGGAAATAGATAGAGACAAAATGGAGGTTCCTATAACCAAGGAATTACTGGAGGACGCTGTAGGTACCATGAAAATGGGGAAAGCTCCAGGACCGGATGGTCTAACGGCCCAATACTATAAAATCTTATTCCCCTACCTTTCGGAGTATATGGTTAAGTTATTTAATGAGCTAGGGTCTTCAGCAACTTTAACAAAAGATACTCTACTAGCTTATATTACAGTGATACTTAAAGAGGGGAAAGACCCAGCCTCCTGTGGAAGCTATCGGCCAATCTTGTTATTAAACCTAGATCTTAAACTCTTCACCAAGGTTCTGGCAAATAGGATCCAGCAGTATGTTCCGAAGGTGATACATCTAGACTAGGTGGGATTTGTCCCCACAAGAGAAGCGCGAGACAATACCACAAAAGTCACCAATTTACTACAAATAGCGAATAAAATACAGACGCAATGTGTACTTCTTAATACGGATGCTGAGAAGGCCTTTGACAGGGTGAATTGGGAATTTATGCGGGCAGTTCTACACCATGTAGGGTTTGGTAACAGGATACTACAGTGGATCTCCTCCATTTATTCTTGTCCAACTGCCCAGGTACGGGCAAATGGAATACTATCAGAGCCCTTCCCTATTACAAACGGGACGCGACAGGGGTGCCCTCTGTCACCTCTTCTTTTCGCCCTGTCATTGGAACCGTTTCTTTGCACATTGCGACTCAATCAGGATATTTCAGGGATTAAAATAGGGAATATGCAATATAAAATCTCGGCCTACGCTGACGATATGCTGTTTACCCTTACCAAGCCTTTGATTACGATCCCGAATTTGATGAGGGAATTTGAGAAATACGGTACACTTTCGAATCTTTGTATTAACTTTAAAAAATCGGAAGCAATGGGGGTGAACTTACCACACACATCGATAATACAGCTGAAACAAGACTTTAAGTTTAAATGGACAGATAGAGCCCTGACGTATCTGGGTACCTTACTTCCAAGTAGTATAGCTAAGATCTATGAGTTAAATTTTCCTCCTCTACTGCAAAGAGTCAAGACCCTATTGGACAAATGGAGTTCTAGCTTTCATACCTGGCTAGGACGTTGTAATATTATTAAGATGAGTATACTCCCTAAATTCCTATATTTAATACAGGCATTACCTGTACATATCCCTTTAAGTTTTTTTAAAAAGTCTCAGAAGTTAATATTTGAATTTATATGGGCACACAAACAGCCCAGGATACAACGGAAACAACTAATGCTCACTAAGAGACAGGGAGGGCTGGCTGTACCGGATATACGGAAGTATTACCAAGCAGCTCATTTGAATAGAGTTATTGACTGGAATAGACATAAAGAGACTAAATTGTGGGTACAAATTGAAAATGCCCAGTCAACAGTGTTATTGAACAGAGCACCATGGTGTTATGCAGCACTTCCTAGAGAGGTGACTACAAACCCGGTACTTGGTAATACGGCTAGAATTTGTTCGACCCTGTTTCCCACTCTGGGTATAGAGCCTAGGATTTCCCCTTTATATCCAATACTAGGCAATCCTCTCTTCCAGCCAGGATGTGAAGATAGGGCATTTCGACATTTAGTGAGCATGGGATATACTCAAGCATCTAACTACAGTCATACAGGAACATGGCTTACAATAAGGGAATTGATTGAACAAGAAAATATCTTTAGATTAACATTTTGGAATGCCCTACAGATCACTCACTTTCTCGGTACTCTTCCGAATCCGGGTCAGCTCGATAGACCCCTTACTACATTCGAGAAACTTTGCAACGGGAAGGGAGTAATATCGCATACACTATCCGTAAGTTACGGATTGTTAATTTCACAATCGGAATCTTACTCCCTGAAATGTGTTCAGGAATGGGAAAAGGAACTGGGCAGGACGTTTAGCTCGGAGCAGCGACAGAAGATGCTTATGCTTACACATGAAACATCAACTTGTGTTAAAACACAAGAAACTAACTACAAAATTTTTACTAGGTGGTACAGAACACCAGAGAAACTGGGGAAAATGTTTCCCGATGTCTCAGATCGATGCTGGAGATGTCAGAAAGATAAAGGCACTATGCTACATATTTTCTGGAACTGCTCCAAGCTAAGAGGTTTTTGGCAGGCGATTAAATAGAGTCTTCAATTTTGCACAGAGTTAATAATACCAGAAGACCTGGCGTTCTTCCTCTTACATGTTAACCAGATACCTGACAGGAGATATAAGGAATCATGCATTCCCCACCTCTTAGATGCCGCTAAGGCATGTATCCCCTTAAAATGGAAATCACCATCACCACTAGGGATGAGCCGAACACCCCCGGGTTCGGTTCGCACCAGAACCTTCGAACGGACCGAAAGTTCGCGCGAATTTTCGAACCCTATTCGTTATAATGGACGCGAACGTTCGAAATCAAAATTGCTAATTACAACGGCCAATATGCATGTTAATGTTATAAAACAGGTTTGGGGACCCGGGTCCTGCCCCAGGGGACATATATCAATGCAAAAAGAAATTTTAAAAACTAAAGTTTTTTCGGGAGCAGTCATTTTAATGATGCATAAAGTGAAAAAAAAAAAAGTGAAATTTTCCTTTAAATATGGTACCTGGGGGGTGTCTAAAGTATGCCTGTGAAGTGGCATGTGTTTCCCGTGTTTAGAACTGTCCTTGCACAAAATGACATTTGTAAAGGAAAAAAAGAAGCCATTTAAAACCACTTGCGGCTTTAATGTCATGTCTTGTCCTGGCCGCCATATGGCTGAAAATCCTTGAGAAAAATGGCATGGCTACCCCATCACCCCCCCCCCCACCCCAGCCCCTTTGGGTCTTGTATGGATACTAAGGGGGACCCCGCACCCAAAATAAAACCCTATACCTACAACCCTATATACTCTGAACAGCAGTATATAGGTGGTGCAAACAAGACATGGACTGTAGGTTTGTTCTTAAGTAGAATCTGAACAGGTACATTATGAAGTGTAGCTACATCCCAAAAAAATCAATTTTTAAGCTTTTTGGAGAACATAGGGAGGGGTTATCACCCCTGTAACATTTGCTGTCTTTGCACATCTGTTCAGAACATGTCACCTCACTTTCCGTCCCAATGACAAATGTTTTTGGAAAAGTGGGGTTTTAATTGAAACAAGGATTGGTGATAAAGCATCAGTAGAGAGGAGATACCTTTTTCCCAAATTAAATCTAACAGGATAGAATTTTCCTTCCTAGGGGTAGATTTCCTCTCACTTCCTGTTTTCTCTTGCCGTTTGCAAGTAGGAGTCGTTTGTAAGTTGGATGTTTGAAAGTAGGGGCCTGCCGTATATACTCTGCAGAAATTTGCCCTATTAGATGTTGGTGTAGCCACAAGACTGGTGGGCACAGGAATGGGCCCTGCTGTGAGTTAATAGATCAAGATTTGTACTTGCATGCACCTGTTGAACCGGGCAGAAAAATTGGGCCTTTGGTGGTGGTGGTGGTGGTGGACGGTGTTGCCACAAGACTGTAAGCCCTCACAGTTACTCTTGGTGGGTGCAGGAATGGGCCCTGCTGTGAGTTATTAGATCAAGATTTGTAATTGCATGCACCTGTTGAACAGGGCAGAAAAATTGGGCCTTTGGTGGTGGTGGTGGTGGTGGACGGTGTTGCCACAAGACTGTAGGCCCTCATAGTTACTCTTGGTGGGCGCAGGAATGGGCCCTGCTGTGAACTATTAGATCAAGATTTGTAATTACACGCCCCTGTTAAACAGGGGCTGAAAAATTGTGCCTTAGGCATTGGTGCTGGTGCCACAACACTGCAACCCCTCACAGATACTGTACTTGGAGCACAGCAGTCACACCTGTTGCGAAGCATCTTTTTAAAAAATTGTAATTACACGCCCCTGTTATACAGGGGCTGAAAAATTGTGCCTTAGGCACTGGTGCTGGTGCCACAACACTGCAACCCCTCACAGATACTGTACTCTGAGCACAGCAATGAGACCTGTTGCAAAGCATTGCCTAAAAATTGTAATTACACGCCCCAACAGGGGCTGAAAAATTGTGCCTTAGGCACTGGTGCTGGTGCCACAACACTGCAACCCCTCACAGATACTGTACTCTGAGCACAGCAGTCACACCTGTTGCGAAGCATCTTTTTAAAAAATTGTAATTACACGCCCCTGTTATACAGGGGCTGAAAAATTGTGCCTTAGGCACTGGTGCTGGTGCCACAACACTGCAACCCCTCACAGATACTGTACTCTGAGCACAGCAATGAGACCTGTTGCAAAGCATTGCCTAAAAATTGTAATTACACGCCCCAACAGGGGCTGAAAAATTGTGCCTTAGGCACTGGTGCTGGTGCCACAACACTGCAACCCCTCACAGATACTGTACTCTGAGCACAGCAGTCACACCTGTTGCGAAGCATCTTTTTAAAAAATTGTAATTACACGCCCCTGTTATACAGGGGCTGAAAAATTGTGCCTTAGGCACTGGTGTGGTGGCATGGATCATTGAGGAGGAGGAAGAGGATAGTCAGTGAACATAACAGGACAGTCACTCAGCATCAGCATAGGCAGTCTTGAAGGGATGTGACATTATAAATTATTCCGTTATATCCGCTTCAGGTGTCTGGTAGCTGGTGGTGATCCAAGACTGATTCATTTTTATGAAGGTCAGTCGATCAACCGAGTCGGTGGACAGGCGCACCCTATGATCGGTGACAAATCCTCCAGCAGCACTGAATGTGCGTTCGGAAAGAACGCTGGATGCAGGACAGGCCAGTAGCTCAATTGCATACTGTGCAAGCTCTGGCCAGTGATCCATCCTCAGGACCCAGTAAGCCAGAGGATTTTCGGTGGGAAAGGTGTCCAAGTCTGACCTTGCCCCTAGGTATTCCTGCACCATGTATATCAGACGCTGGCGATGGTTGCTGGAACCGATCATACCTTGGGGCTGCGGACTAAAAAATTGTCTGAACGCATCGGTCAGACGTCCACCTTCCCCACCGCTCCTTCTGCTACTGACCGAAGCCTCAGCAACTCGTCGTCCAGGACCAGGAGTTTGTAACCTCCCAGTTTCTGGGAACGCGTTGCACAGACCTTTCTGCAAGGCCTCCCTGAGATGTCTCATCCTCTGCTCCCTCTGCGACGGCAAGATAAGGTCCGCAACCTTACCCTTGTACCGTGGATCAAGGAGAGTGGCCAGCCAGTAATGGTCACTCTCCTTGATCCGAAGAACACGAGGATCCTTCCGCAGGCTTTGCAGGATCAGGGAGGCCATGCAGCGTAGGTTAGCTGAGGCATTCGGTCCGGAGTCTATTGGGTCACTGAGGATGACATGATCGCCAGCCACCTCCTCCCAGCCACGTACAAGTCCACTGGTTTGTTGGGACTGTACATCATCCCTAAAAGACTGCTGCTGCTGATGCTGAGTGCCAGGCTCCACCTCCATGCTCACACAATCCTCCTCCTCCTCCTCCTCCTCCTCCTCTTCCTGTGTGATGGGTGGGACAGAAGGAACATTGTCTGGATAAAGGGGGCCTTGAGAGACAAGGAAGTCCTCCTCTTCCTGCCTCTGTTCTGCCTCAAGTGCCCTGTCCATTATCCCACGCAGCGTATGCTCCAACAGGTGGACAAGAGGTACAGTGTCACTGATGCATGCACTGTCACTGCTCACCATCCTCGTGGCCTCCTCAAATGGTGAGAGGACAGTGCATGCATCCCTGATCATGCTCCACTGGCGTGGGGAAAAAAAGCCAAGCTCCCCTGACCCTGTCCTGGTGCCGTAGTCGCAAAGGTACTCATTGATGGCCCTCTGCTGCGTGTGCAGTCGCTGCAGCATGGCCAACGTTGAGTTCCACCTGGTGGGCATGTCACATATTAGGCGGTTCTTGGGCAGGTTCAGCTCCTTTTGCAGCTCAGTCAGCCGAGCACTGGCATTATAAGATCGGCGGAAATGCACACAGACTTTCCTGGCCTGCCTCAGGACATCCTGTAAGCCTGGGAACCTGCCCAAGAACCGCTGCACCACCAGGTTGAGGACGTGAGCCATACAGGGCACATGGGTGAGCTGCCCCTGTCGCAGGGCGGAGAGGAGGTTGGTGCCATTATCAGAAACGACCATTCCTGGCTTAAGCTGGCGTGGCGTCAACCACCTCTCGGCCTGCCCCTGCAGAGCTGCCAGAACCTCTGGCCCAGTGTGGCTCCTGTCCCCCAAACACACCAGCGCAAGCACGGCATGGCATCTTTTTGCCTGCGTACTCGCGTAGCCCCTTGTACGCCTACGGAGCACCGCTGGTTCCGAGGACAGAGCACTCGAAGAGGACATGGAGGAAGAAGAAGAGGAGGGGGTGGAGGAGAGAGGTGTGTCACAACCAGTAGTAGCATTTTGGAGGCGTGGTGGCGGAACAACCTCCAACACTACTGCACCTTGTCCTGCATCCCTCCCAGCTACCAATAGAGTGACCCAATGGGCCGTGAAAGAAAGATAACGTCCCTGTCCATGCCTGCTGGACCATGAGTCAGCGGTAATATGCACCTTACCGCTGACCACCCTGTCCAGCGAGGCATGGACATTGCCTTCCACATGCCAGTAGAGAGACGGAATCGCCTTCCGTGAGAAAAAGTGGCGTTTGGGAACCTGCCACTGAGGAACCGCACATTGAACAAACTCACGGAAGGGGGCCGAGTCTATCAACTGAAAAGGCAGCAGTTGAAGTGCTAGCAATTTAGCCAAGCTAGCATTCAACCGCTGGGCATGTGGATGGCTGGGAGTATACTTCTTTCGACGGTCCAGCAGCTGGGGCAGGGAAATTTGCCTGCTACAATCGGACGTCGGTGTACTGCAAGTACTTGGTTGTGACACACCTAATTCTACACCTTCAGTCCTCTCAGAGCAGCTTTCAGAGAGGACTGAAGATATAGTGGGGATGGAGATCCCAGCTGATGAGGAGCAAGGAGAGGTCCGCTTTGTTCTTTGGTGTGGGTCTTTTATGTGTGCTTGCCAACGAGCTGCATGGCAGGTCGACATATGTCTGCTCATGCTTGTGGTGCCCAAGCGGCTGATGTTTTGGCCACGCGAGATACGCTTGAGACAAATATTGCAAATAGCAGTGGTGCGATCTGATGCACTCGTCTCAAAAAAGGCCCACACCAAAGAACTTTTGTGATAACGTGCAGAGGCAGCGCCCTGCACAGGCGGAGCTCTGCGGTGTGGTACAGTTGCTGTGCTGGCCTCTAGCTGGCCTCCAGGGGGCATCCTGCCTCGTTGGACATGTGACGCTGCATCCTCCTCCTCCTCCTCCTCTCTCCCTTCAGGCACCCACGTGGAGTCAGTGACCTCATCATCCCCTCCCTCTTCACCACTAGAGCAAACCTGGCAGTAAGCTGCAGCTGGTGGAACACTACTGCCAGATTGCTGTCCTTCAGCATCCCCTCTCTCTGCGCGCACACTACTGACTTCCTCAAGCTGGGTATCATCATCCGAGCCTTCGAATCGTTGGGCATCCTCCTGGAGCATGTACCCAACACTGTGCTCAAACAGTTCGGGGGACTCCTCAGGAGGACATGGTGGGTCTAGGGAAGGGGTGGCTGATGATGCCATTGAGTACGCGTTGGCAGCTGCTCTGCCAGTACCCTGAGCCTGGGTGAGAGAGGATGAGGAGGATGAGGAGGGCTTGGTCATCCATTCTACCAAGCCTTCGGCATGATGCGGCTCCACATGTCCAGCTGCCGAAAACAAAGACAAGCGTGTCCCATGGCCACGTGCTGATGACGATGCACGACCACGTCCACGGCCAGCACTGTTGTCTCTAGAAACAGAGCCTGCCTGCCCTGTGTTCTTGCCTCGGCACGCTCTGCCTCTCCTTGGCGGTCTTCCAGCCATTGTAGTCGGTAGTGTATATAGTATAAAAAATAGAACTCCTATGTGTGCTCACAACACACTGTAGGTCCTATGGGTGCTGACACTAACACACTATAGGTACTATGTGTGCTGCTGACAAGAAAATATAGGAGCTCTGTTTGCTGCCACTAACACACTAGAAGTCCTATGGGTGCTGCTGAGAAGAAAATATAGGAGCTCTGTTTGCTGCCACTAACACACTAGAAGTCCTATGGGTGCTGCTGAGAAGAAAATATAGGAGCTCTGTTTGCTGCCACTAACACACTAGAAGTCCTATGGGTGCTGCTGAGAAGAAAATATAGGAGCTCTGTGTGATGCCACTAACACACTAGAAGTCCTATGGGTGCTGCTGAGAAGAAAATATAGGAGCTCTGTTTGCTGCCACTAACACACTAGAAGTCCTATGGGTGCTGCTGAGAAGAAAATATAGGAGCTCTGTGTGATGCCACTAACACACTAGAAGTCCTATGGGTGCTGCTGAGAAGAAAATATAGGAGCTCTGTTTGCTGCCACTAACACACTAGAAGTCCTATGGGTGCTGCTGAGAAGAAAATATAGGAGCTCTGTTTGCTGCCACTAACACACTAGAAGTCCTATGGGTGCTGCTGAGAAGAAAATATAGGAGCTCTATTTGCTGCCACTAACACACTAGAAGTCCTATGGGTGCTGCTGAGAAGAAAATATAGGAGCTCTGTTTGCTGCCACTAACACACTAGAAGTCCTATGGGTGCTGCTGAGAAGAAAATATAGGAGCTCTGTGTGATGCCACTAACACACTAGAAGTCCTATGGGTGCTGCTGAGAAGAAAATATAGGAGCTCTGTTTGCTGCCACTAACACACTAGAAGTCCTATGGGTGCTGCTGAGAAGAAAATATAGGAGCTCTGTTTGCTGCCACTAACACACTAGAAGTCCTATGGGTGCTGCTGAGAAGAAAATATAGGAGCTCTGTTTGCTGCCACTAACACACTAGAAGTCCTATGGGTGCTGCTGAGAAGAAAATATAGGAGCTCTGTGTGATGCCACTAACACACTAGAAGTCCTATGGGTGCTGCTGAGAAGAAAATATAGGAGCTCTGTTTGCTGCCACTAACACACTAGAAGTCCTATGGGTGCTGCTGAGAAGAAAATATAGGAGCTCTGTGTGATGCCACTAACACACTAGAAGTCCTATGGGTGCTGCTGAGATGAAAATATAGGAACTCTGTGTGATGCCACTAACACATTAGAAGTCCTATGGGTGCTGCTGAGAAGAAAATATAGGAGCTCTGTTTGCTGCCACTAACACACTAGAAGTCCTATGGGTGCTGCTGAGAAGAAAATATAGGAGCTCTGTGTGATGCCACTAACACACTAGAAGTCCTATGGGTGCTGCTGAGAAGAAAATATAGGAGCTCTGTTTGCTGCCACTAACACACTAGAAGTCCTATGGGTGCTGCTGAGAAGAAAATATAGGAGCTCTGTTTGCTGCCACTAACACACTAGAAGTCCTATGGGTGCTGCTGAGAAGAAAATATAGGAGCTCTGTTTGCTGCCACTAACACACTAGAAGTCCTATGGGTGCTGCTGAGAAGAAAATATAGGAGCTCTGTTTGCTGCCACTAACACACTAGAAGTCCTATGGGTGCTGCTGAGAAGAAAATATAGGAGCTCTGTGTGATGCCACTAACACACTAGAAGTCCTATGGGTGCTGCTGAGAAGAAAATATAGGAGCTCTGTTTGCTGCCACTAACACACTAGAAGTCCTATGGGTGCTGCTGAGAAGAAAATATAGGAGCTCTGTTTGCTGCCACTAACACACTAGAAGTCCTATGGGTGCTGCTGAGAAGAAAATATAGGAGCTCTGTGTGATGCCACTAACACACTAGAAGTCCTATGGGTGCTGCTGAGATGAAAATATAGGAACTCTGTGTGATGCCACTAACACATTAGAAGTCCTATGGGTGCTGCTGAGAAGAAAATATAGGAGCTCTGTTTGCTGCCACTAACACACTAGAAGTCCTATGGGTGCTGCTGAGAAGAAAATATAGGAGCTCTGTGTGATGCCACTAACACACTAGAAGTCCTATGGGTGCTGCTGAGAAGAAAATATAGGAGCTCTGTTTGCTGCCACTAACACACTAGAAGTCCTATGGGTGCTGCTGAGAAGAAAATATAGGAGCTCTGTTTGCTGCCACTAACACACTAGAAGTCCTATGGGTGCTGCTGAGAAGAAAATATAGGAGCTCTGTGTGATGCCACTAACACACTAGAAGTCCTATGGGTGCTGCTGAGAAGAAAATATAGGAGCTCTGTTTGCTGCCACTAACACACTAGAAGTCCTATGGGTGCTGCTGAGAAGAAAATATAGGAGCTCTGTGTGATGCCACTAACACACTAGAAGTCCTATGGGTGCTGCTGAGAAGAAAATATAGGAGCTCTGTTTGCTGCCACTAACACACTAGAAGTCCTATGGGTGCTGCTGAGAAGAAAATATAGGAGCTCTGTTTGCTGCCACTAACACACTAGAAGTCCTATGGGTGCTGTCGGGGTGCAATGCTGTGCTAACAGCACTGCGGTTGGTACTACTGCAATACTGTACTAACAGTAAGCACGCACCAGACTAATCCCCAGCAGCAGCTAATAACACACTAACTGTGCAATCAGCAGCAATGAACGATCAATGACTTAGGTAGCAATGGTTTAGCAAAGAAATAGCCAATGGTTTAGCAAAGAAGAGCAAATCTTTCAGTATCAAGCAAAGACAGAATCAGCAGACTAATCTCTCCTAAAGCCGGAACTCATGTGACCGGGGCCGATGGCGTGGCGGCCTTTTAAATGGTGGGGCGTGTACTAAAGCCCCTGAGCTGTAATTGGCTACAGGCGTCCTGCCTGTAGCCAATTATTGCTCTCCGAGTTTCGGGCGCTGTGATTGGCCAAGCATGTGGGGTCACAGTGCATGCTTGGCCAATCATCAGCCAGCAATGCACTGCGCCGGCCGCGCCGGCCGCAATGCATTGCGGGGCCGCTCGCATCACACGAATGTGATGCGAACGGCCCAAATAGTTCTGGGCTCGACGAGCGAGCGAACGCCCGATGCTCGATTCGAACATGGGTTCGAATCGAGCACCGGGCCCATCCCTAATCACCACCAACGATGGAGATGTGGATTCGTAAGGTACAAGAGATTAGTAAACTAGAAGACCTAGTTCTTTCTGCACACCAACAGCATAGAAGGTATTCCGAGACCTGGCATGCTTGGAACACCTTCTTGGCTTCGGATGAGAGGAAAACCCTCTCCGAAAATGAAATGATGGAGGAAAGAATTAACGAACATTAAGCCCATTAACTGATGTAATTTAGAAAAAGGAAAGTCGGCCATTTTTTTTGACGGTCATAGAGAGACAGAATGGGGGACGGACTTCCCTTTTCTCCTTTTTTCCCCCCTTTTTTTTCTCTTTCTCTTCTTCCCTCTTTTCCCCTCTTTTTTTTTTTTTGCCACTGTTTTGAATATGAGGTCATGCTTTAGATACTTCTACTGGTTAGGTGTTTGAAATAATGGATGTGGAGCTGGATGTATCTTTTGGATATTGTATAATTGTATATTATGATGTTGTATTTCCTCGTATCAAAAAGAATAAATAAAATAATTAAAAAAAATGGACAATTGATCCAAAACTATTATATTTTCCCAATAATGAATATAATTGAACTCGTGACAGTGAGTTACTATTGCATTGTAGCACACTGAAAGCTGTTTTGAAACCAGGAAGTTAATTAAATATACCTTAAAGCAGACCTTCAGTAATTTTTTCAACTTTCCAGCTATTAAATCTTCTGCCCTTGTTGTTTTAACTCTGGATAGTAAAACATTTTTTTTTCTGCCAGTAAATACCTTATACAGCCCACTTCCTGTTTCTTGTCTGGTAAAAAGCCTAGGCTTATGACATCATGCACAGCTCTCACTCTCTCACTCTCGTGAGAGTTTGCCAGGAAGGAACGGGGGAGGGAGGAGTCACAAGAGGGCCAGGGCTGCAGAGCTGGAGATGTGCCTCCTGTGTGCCTGTGTAAATCCAGGAAGTGAACAGGCAGCAGCTTCAGCTGCCCACAGTTAAAACGGTTGCAGCCAGACTTAGTGGAGGAAGATTTCTGCAGCATCACAGTATAAAATAATATGCAACGTGGTTGGAGGGAAGATTCAGAATGGCAAAGATGTTTTTACTACAAATTATGTGAGCAGACTGCAGTTCCTCTTTAAAGGTAATAAGTCAGAAATGGGTATTTTTCGAAAATTTGAATCTCTGCCCTTAAGTACAGTATAATTGTATACATTTTGTTATACTGTACCTCTCAGGCTTAAGTGTGTGTAAGCTATTATTTAGGTGCATTCTCTTTCTTTCAGAGCAGAGCTTTCAAGCAAAAATCCACTTTTGTCAAATTGGTATAATCCAATCTGGGCCATATCTTGATTTGTGCAAATTGTTTTTGCAAGAATCAAGTAGAGATTGCATCTCTACTTGTACGCAAGTGTTTTAGACCCCTTTCACACTGAGGAGTTTTTCAGGCGTTTTAGCACTAAAAATAGCGCCTAAATAGCGCCTGAAAAACTCCTGCCCTGAGGGCTTTTACACTGAGGCGAAGCGCTGGCGGGACCGCTCCAAAAGTCCTGCTAGCAGCATCTTTGGAGTGGTGAGAGGAGCATTGTGTTTACCGCTCCTACACCGCTCCTTCCCATTGAAAGCAATAGGAAACCGCGTTAATACCGCTGGCGGTATTAACCCTTTTTCGGCCCCTAGCGGGGGTTAAAACCACACCACTAGCGGCCGAATACCGCCGCAATTCCGCAGCAATTCCGACGGTATAGCGCCGCTAAAAATAGCGGCGCTATACTGCCACCGCACCTCCCGCTCCAGTGTGAAAGGGGCCTTACACTCATGCTGACAATTGTGTTGACATGGAGTTACATGTTGACAAGAAGTAATGAATAGATCAGGATTTGCATTGAATCAAGCTGGCACTAATCACCAATCTACCAACAGTAAACCAATTCACTCAAGTAAACTAGCAAAGGAGTCATTTGTATAAAAATTATACCATGTCTCTAGTTTTAGAACTACCATCTAAATTTAGAGATGTGTCTCAGGAATTATCACTTTTACTCATAAGCATCACTTTGAATATTGATTGAGATGTGGAAGAATTTGATGTTCAAAGAGCAGCACGGGAGGTCTGCTAAAAGCATACCTTAGAGTCTGAATAGATGTACATATACATCAAAAGTTCTTTGAAAGAAGTGTCAATACTAGGGATAAACCGAACACCCCCGGGTTCGGTTCGCACCAGAACCTTCGAACGGACCGAAAGTTCGCGCGAACTTTCGAACCCTATTCGTTATAATGGACGCGAACGTTCGAAATCAAAATTGCTAATTACAACGGCCAATATGCATGTTAATGTCATAAAACAGGTTTGGGGACCCGGGTCCTGCCCCAGGGGACATATATCAATGCAAAAAGAAATTTTAAAAACTAAAGTTTTTTCGGGAGCAGTCATTTTAATGATGCATAAAGTGAAAAAAAAAAAGTGAAATTTTCCTTTAAATATGGTACCTGGGGGGTGTCTAAAGTATGCCTGTGAAGTGGCATGTGTTTCCCGTGTTTAGAACTGTCCTTGCACAAAATGACATTTGTAAAGGAAAAAAAGAAGCCATTTAAAACCACTTGCGGCTTTAATGTCATGTCTTGTCCTGGCCGCCATATGGCTGAAAATCCTTGAGAAAAATGGCATGGCTACCCCATCACCCCCCCCCCCCACCCCAGCCCCTTTGGGTCTTGTATGGATACTAAGGGGGACCCCGCACCCAAAATAAAACCCTATACCTACAACCCTATATACTCTGAACAGCAGTATATAGGTGGTGCAAACAAGACATGGACTGTAGGTTTGTTCTTAAGTAGAATCTGAACAGGTACATTATGAAGTGTAGCTACATCCCAAAAAAATCAATTTTTAAGCTTTTTGGAGAACATAGGGAGGGGTTATCACCCCTGTAACATTTGCTGTCTTTGCACATCTGTTCAGAACATGTCACCTCACTTTCCGTCCCAATGACAAATGTTTTTGGAAAAGTGGGGTTTTAATTGAAACAAGGATTGGTGATAAAGCATCAGTAGAGAGGAGATACCTTTTTCCCAAATTAAATCTAACAGGATAGAATTTTCCTTCCTAGGGGTAGATTTCCTCTCACTTCCTGTTTTCTCTTGCCGTTTGCAAGTAGGAGTCGTTTGTAAGTTGGATGTTTGAAAGTAGGGGCCTGCCGTATATACTCTGCAGAAATTTGCCCTATTAGATGTTGGTGTAGCCACAAGACTGGTGGGCACAGGAATGGGCCCTGCTGTGAGTTAATAGATCAAGATTTGTACTTGCATGCACCTGTTGAACCGGGCAGAAAAATTGGGCCTTTGGTGGTGGTGGTGGTGGTGGTGGACGGTGTTGCCACAAGACTGTAAGCCCTCACAGTTACTCTTGGTGGGTGCAGGAATGGGCCCTGCTGTGAGTTATTAGATCAAGATTTGTAATTGCATGCACCTGTTGAACAGGGCAGAAAAATTGGGCCTTTGGTGGTGGTGGTGGTGGTGGACGGTGTTGCCACAAGACTGTAGGCCCTCATAGTTACTCTTGGTGGGCGCAGGAATGGGCCCTGCTGTGAACTATTAGATCAAGATTTGTAATTACACGCCCCTGTTAAACAGGGGCTGAAAAATTGTGCCTTAGGCATTGGTGCTGGTGCCACAACACTGCAACCCCTCACAGATACTGTACTTGGAGCACAGCAGTCACACCTGTTGCGAAGCATCTTTTTAAAAAATTGTAATTACACGCCCCTGTTATACAGGGGCTGAAAAATTGTGCCTTAGGCACTGGTGCTGGTGCCACAACACTGCAACCCCTCACAGATACTGTACTCTGAGCACAGCAATGAGACCTGTTGCAAAGCATTGCCTAAAAATTGTAATTACACGCCCCGACAGGGGCTGAAAAATTGTGCCTTAGGCACTGGTGCTGGTGCCATAACACTGCAACCCCTCACAGATACTGTACTCTGAGCACAGCAGTCACACCTGTTGCGAAGCATCTTTTTAAAAAATTGTAATTACACGCCCCTGTTATACAGGGGCTGAAAAATTGTGCCTTAGGCACTGGTGTGGTGGCATGGATCATTGAGGAGGAGGAAGAGGATAGTCAGTGAACATAACAGGACAGTCACTCAGCATCAGCATAGGCAGTCTTGAAGGGATGTGACATTATAAATTATTCCGTTATATCCGCTTCAGGTGTCTGGTAGCTGGTGGTGATCCAAGACTGATTCATTTTTATGAAGGTCAGTCGATCAACCGAGTCGGTGGACAGGCGCACCCTATGATCGGTGACAAATCCTCCAGCAGCACTGAATGTGCGTTCGGAAAGAACGCTGGATGCAGGACAGGCCAGTAGCTCAATTGCATACTGTGCAAGCTCTGGCCAGTGATCCATCCTCAGGACCCAGTAAGCCAGAGGATTTTCGGTGGGAAAGGTGTCCAAGTCTGACCTTGCCCCTAGGTATTCCTGCACCATGTATATCAGACGCTGGCGATGGTTGCTGGAACCGATCATACCTTGGGGCTGCGGACTAAAAAATTGTCTGAACGCATCGGTCAGACGTCCACCTTCCCCACCGCTCCTTCTGCTACTGACCGAAGCCTCAGCAACTCGTCGTCCAGGACCAGGAGTTTGTAACCTCCCAGTTTCTGGGAACGCGTTGCACAGACCTTTCTGCAAGGCCTCCCTGAGATGTCTCATCCTCTGCTCCCTCTGCGACGGCAAGATAAGGTCCGCAACCTTACCCTTGTACCGTGGATCAAGGAGAGTGGCCAGCCAGTAATGGTCACTCTCCTTGATCCGAAGAACACGAGGATCCTTCCGCAGGCTTTGCAGGATCAGGGAGGCCATGCAGCGTAGGTTAGCTGAGGCATTCGGTCCGGAGTCTTCTGGGTCACTGAGGATGACATGATCGCCAGCCACCTCCTCCCAGCCACGTACAAGTCCACTGGTTTGTTGGGACTGTACATCATCCCTAAAAGACTGCTGCTGCTGATGCTGAGTGCCAGGCTCCACCTCCATGCTCACACAATCCTCCTCCTCCTCCTCCTCCTCCTCTTCCTGTGTGATGGGTGGGACAGAAGGAACATTGTCTGGATAAAGGGGGCCTTGAGAGACAAGGAAGTCCTCCTCTTCCTGCCTCTGTTCTGCCTCAAGTGCCCTGTCCATTATCCCACGCAGCGTATGCTCCAACAGGTGGACAAGAGGTACAGTGTCACTGATGCATGCACTGTCACTGCTCACCATCCTCGTGGCCTCCTCAAATGGTGAGAGGACAGTGCATGCATCCCTGATCATGCTCCACTGGCGTGGGGAAAAAAAGCCAAGCTCCCCTGACCCTGTCCTGGTGCCGTAGTCGCAAAGGTACTCATTGATGGCCCTCTGCTGCGTGTGCAGTCGCTGCAGCATGGCCAACGTTGAGTTCCACCTGGTGGGCATGTCACATATTAGGCGGTTCTTGGGCAGGTTCAGCTCCTTTTGCAGCTCAGTCAGCCGAGCACTGGCATTATAAGATCGGCGGAAATGCACACAGACTTTCCTGGCCTGCCTCAGGACATCCTGTAAGCCTGGGAACCTGCCCAAGAACCGCTGCACCACCAGGTTGAGGACGTGAGCCATACAGGGCACATGGGTGAGCTGCCCCTGTCGCAGGGCGGAGAGGAGGTTGGTGCCATTATCAGAAACGACCATTCCTGGCTTAAGCTGGCGTGGCGTCAACCACCTCTCGGCCTGCCCCTGCAGAGCTGCCAGAACCTCTGGCCCAGTGTGGCTCCTGTCCCCCAAACACACCAGCGCAAGCACGGCATGGCATATTTTTGCCTGCGTACTCGCGTAGCCCCTTGTACGCCTACGGAGCACCGCTGGTTCCGAGGACAGAGCACTCGAAGAGGACATGGAGGAAGAAGAAGAGGAGGGGGTGGAGGAGAGAGGTGTGTCACAACCAGTAGTAGCATTTTGGAGGCGTGGTGGCGGAACAACCTCCAACACTACTGCACCTTGTCCTGCATCCCTCCCAGCTACCAATAGAGTGACCCAATGGGCCGTGAAAGAAAGATAACGTCCCTGTCCATGCCTGCTGGACCATGAGTCAGCGGTAATATGCACCTTACCGCTGACCGCCCTGTCCAGCGAGGCATGGACATTGCCTTCCACATGCCAGTAGAGAGACGGAATCGCCTTCCGTGAGAAAAAGTGGCGTTTGGGAACCTGCCACTGAGGAACCGCACATTGAACAAACTCACGGAAGGGGGCCGAGTCTATCAACTGAAAAGGCAGCAGTTGAAGTGCTAGCAATTTAGCCAAGCTAGCATTCAACCGCTGGGCATGTGGATGGCTGGGAGTATACTTCTTTCGACGGTCCAGCAGCTGGGGCAGGGAAATTTGCCTGCTACAATCGGACGTCGGTGTACTGCAAGTACTTGGTTGTGACACACCTAATTCTACACCTTCAGTCCTCTCAGAGCAGCTTTCAGAGAGGACTGAAGATATAGTGGGGATGGAGATCCCAGCTGATGAGGAGCAAGGAGAGGTCCGCTTTGTTCTTTGGTGTGGGTCTTTTATGTGTGCTTGCCAACGAGCTGCATGGCAGGTCGACATATGTCTGCTCATGCTTGTGGTGCCCAAGCGGCTGATGTTTTGGCCACGCGAGATACGCTTGAGACAAATATTGCAAATAGCAGTGGTGCGATCTGATGCACTCGTCTCAAAAAAGGCCCACACCAAAGAACTTTTGTGATAACGTGCAGAGGCAGCGCCCTGCACAGGCGGAGCTCTGCGGTGTGGTACAGTTGCTGTGCTGGCCTCTAGCTGGCCTCCAGGGGGCATCCTGCCTCGTTGGACATGTGACGCTGCATCCTCCTCCTCCTCCTCCTCTCTCCCTTCAGGCACCCACGTGGAGTCAGTGACCTCATCATCCCCTCCCTCTTCACCACTAGAGCAAACCTGGCAGTAAGCTGCAGCTGGTGGAACACTACTGCCAGATTGCTGTCCTTCAGCATCCCCTCTCTCTGCGCGCACACTACTGACTTCCTCAAGCTGGGTATCATCATCCGAGCCTTCGAATCGTTGGGCATCCTCCTGGAGCATGTACCCAACACTGTGCTCAAACAGTTCGGGGGACTCCTCAGGAGGACATGGTGGGTCTAGGGAAGGGGTGGCTGATGATGCCATTGAGTACGCGTTGGCAGCTGCTCTGCCAGTACCCTGAGCCTGGGTGAGAGAGGATGAGGAGGATGAGGAGGGCTTGGTCATCCATTCTACCAAGCCTTCGGCATGATGCGGCTCCACATGTCCAGCTGCCGAAAACAAAGACAAGCGTGTCCCATGGCCACGTGCTGATGACGATGCACGACCACGTCCACGGCCAGCACTGTTGTCTCTAGAAACAGAGCCTGCCTGCCCTGTGTTCTTGCCTCGGCACGCTCTGCCTCTCCTTGGCGGTCTTCCAGCCATTGTAGTCGGTAGTGTATATAGTATAAAAAATAGAACTCCTATGCAGGGATGAGCCGAACACCCCCCTGTTCGGTTCGCACCAGAACCTGCGAACAGACAAAATGTTCGTGTAAACTTTAGAACCCTATTAAATACAATGGACTCGAACGTTCGAAATCTAAAGTGTTAATTATAAAGGCTAATATGCAAGTTATTGTCCTAAAAAGTGTTTGGGGACCTGGGTCCTGCCCCAGGGGACATGTATCAATGCAAAAAGAAGTTTTAAAAACGGCCGTTTTTTCGGGAGCAGTGATTTTAATAATGCTTAAAATGAAAAAATAAAAGTGAAATATTCCTTTAAATTTCGTACCTGGGGGGTGTGTATGATATGCATGTGAAGTGGCGCATGTTTCCCGTGCTTAGAACTGTCCCTGCAAAAAATGTCATTTTTGAAAGAAAAAAAATGCATTTAAAACTGACTCGCGGCTATTAATGAATTGTCGGCTCCCGGCAATACATACAAAAGTCATTGAGAAAAAAAAAAAAAAAAGCGTGGGGGTTCCCCAGAATTCAATTACCAGGCCCTTCAGATCTGGCATGGATTTTAAGGGGAACTCCACCCCAAGTTTAAAAAAAAAATGGCGTGGAGTCCCCCTAAAAATCCATACCAGACCCCTTATCCGAGCACGCAACCTGGCCGGCCGCAGGGGAAAAGGGGGGGACGAGAGAGCGGCCCCCCCTCCCTCCTGAACCGTACCAAGCCACATGCCCTCAACATGGGGAGGATGTCCCCATGTTGATGGGGACAAGGGCCTCATCCCCACAACCCTTGCCCGGTGGTTGTGGGGGTCTGCGGGCGGGGGGCTTATCGGAATCTGGAAGACCCCTTTAACAAAGGGGACCCCCAGATCCCGCCCCCCCCCTATGTGAATTGGTAACGGGTACATTGTACCCCTACCATTTCACGAAGAAAGCGTAAAAAAAATGTTTAAAAAAACACACAAACACCTTGAAAAAGTCCTTTATTTAAAAAAATAAATAAATAAACATTCCAGTGGTGAAATCCAGTGTCCCGCGGCGATCCCGATGTCCAGCGCTGTCCTTCATTGGTTGTGCCTGAGCGGACCTGATGGGGAACTCCCTCTCAGTATTTTAAATGTATAGACCCGCCCCTTCTAAAGTTCCCCATCAGGTCCGCTCAGCGGACGAGATGCGGAACATGAGAAGGGGCGGGTCTATACATGTATTACCAAAGTGAGAGCAGTTCCCCATCAGGTCCGCCCCCTCGGTATGTCAGACCCGCCTACGTCATTGGCTTGAGCGGGGAACTTCCTTCACTATGTAAATTTAAATTTACATAGTGAAGGAAGTTCCCCGCTCAAGCCAATGACGTAGGCGGGTCTGACATACCGAGGAGGCGGACCTGATGGGGAACTGCTCTCACTTTGGTAATACACGTATAGACCCGCCCCTTCTCATGTTCCGCATCTGGTCCGCTGAGCGGACCTGATGGGGAACTTTAGAAGGGGCGGGTCTATACATTTAAAATACTGAGAGGGAGTTCCCCATCAGGTCCGCTCAGGCACAACCAATGACGGACAGCGCTGGACATCGGGATCGCCGCGGGACACTGGATTTCACCGCTGGAATGTTTTGGTTTTTTTTTTTTAAATAAAGGACTTTTTCAAGGTGTTTGTGTGTTTTTTTAAACATTTTTTTACGCTTTCTTCGTGAAATGGTAGGGGTACAATGTACCCCTTACCAATTCACATAGGGGGGGGCCGGGATCTGGGGGTCCTCTTTGTTAAAGGGGTCTTCCAGATTCCGATAAGCCCCCCGCCCGCAGACCCCCACAACCACCGGGCAAGGGTTGTGGGGATGAGGCCCTTGTCCCCATCAACATGGGGACATCCTCCCCATGTTGAGGGCATGTGGCTTGGTACGGTTCAGGAGGGAGGGGGGGCCGCTCTCTCGTCCCCCCCTTTTCCCCTGCGGCCGGCCAGGTTGCATGCTCGGATAAGGGGTCTGGTATGGATTTTTAGGGGGACTCCACGCCATTTTTTTTTAAATTTGGGGTGGAGTTCCCCTTAAAATCCATGCCAGATCTGAAGGGCCTGGAATGGATATTTGGGGGAACCCTACGTCAATTTTTTTTTTATTTGCGGCGGGGTTCCCCTTAATATCCATTCCAGACCTGAAGGGCCTGGTAATTGAATTCTGGGGAACCCCCACGCTTTTTTTTTTTTTTTTTTATCAATGACTTTTGTATGTATTGCCGGGAGCCGACAATTCATTAATAGCCGCGAGTCAGTTTTAAATGCATTTTTTTCTTTCAAAAATGACACTTTTTGCAGGGACAGTTCTAAGCACGGGAAACATGCGCCACTTTACATGCATATCATACACACCCCCCAGGTACGAAATTTAAAGGAATATTTCACTTTTATTTTTTCATTTTAAGCATTATTAAAATCACTGCTCCCGAAAAAACGGCCGTTTTTAAAACTTCTTTTTGCATTGATACATGTCCCCTGGGGCAGGACCCGGGTCCCCAAACACTTTTTAGGACAATAACTTGCATATAAGCCTTTATAATTAGCACTTTAGATTTCTCCCATAGATTTTTCGAATTTGCCGCGAACACCCCAATTTGTTCGCTGTTCGGCGAACGGGCGAACAGGCAATGTTCGAGTCGAACATGAGTTCGACTCGAACTCGAAGCTCATTCCTACTCCTATGTGTGCTCACAACACACTGTAGGTCCTATGGGTGCTGACACTAACACACTATAGGTACTATGTGTGCTGCTGACAAGAAAATATAGGAGCTCTGTTTGCTGCCACTAACACACTAGAAGTCCTATTGGTGCTTCTGAGATGAAAATATAGGAGCTCTGTGTGATGCCACTAACACACTAGAAGTCCTATGGGTGCTGCTGAGAAGAAAATATAGGAGCTCTGTGTGATGCCACTAACACACTAGAAGTCCTATGGGTGCTTCTGAGATGAAAATATAGGAGCTCTGTGTGATGCCACTAACACACTAGAAGTCCTATGGGTGCTGCTGAGAAGAAAATATAGGAGCTCTGTGTGATGCCACTAACACACTAGAAGTCCTATGGGTGCTTCTGAGATGAAAATATAGGAGCTCTGTGTGATGCCACTAACACACTAGAAGTCCTATGGGTGCTGCTGAGAAGAAAATATAGGAGCTCTGTGTGATGCCACTAACACACTAGAAGTCCTATGGGTGCTTCTGAGATGAAAATATAGGAGCTCTGTGTGATGCCACTAACACACTAGAAGTCCTATGGGTGCTGCTGAGAAGAAAATATAGGAGCTCTGTTTGCTGCCACTAACACACTAGAAGTCCTATGGGTGCTGCTGAGAAGAAAATATAGGAGCTCTGTGTGATGCCACTAACACACTAGAAGTCCTATGGGTGCTGCTGAGAAGAAAATATAGGAGCTCTGTTTGCTGCCACTAACACACTAGAAGTCCTATGGGTGCTGCTGAGAAGAAAATATAGGAGCTCTGTGTGATGCCACTAACACACTAGAAGTCCTATGGGTGCTTCTGAGATGAAAATATAGGAGCTCTGTGTGATGCCACTAACACACTAGAAGTCCTATGGGTGCTGCTGAGAAGAAAATATAGGAGCTCTGTGTGATGCCACTAACACACTAGAAGTCCTATGGGTGCTTCTGAGATGAAAATATAGGAACTCTGTGTGATGCCACTAACACACTAGAAGTCCTATGGGTGCTGCTGAGAAGAAAATATAGGAGCTCTGTTTGCTGCCACTAACACACTAGAAGTCCTATGGGTGCTTCTGAGAAGAAAATATAGGAGCTCTGTGTGATGCCACTAACACACTAGAAGTCCTATGGGTGCTTCTGAGATGAAAATATAGGAACTCTGTGTGATGCCACTAACACATTAGAAGTCCTATGGGTGCTGCTGAGAAGAAAATATAGGAGCTCTGTTTGCTGCCACTAACACACTAGAAGTCCTATGGGTGCTGCTGAGAAGAAAATATAGGAGCTCTGTGTGATGCCACTAACACACTAGAAGTCCTATGGGTGCTGCTGAGAAGAAAATATAGGAGCTCTGTTTGCTGCCACTAACACACTAGAAGTCCTATGGGTGCTGCTGAGAAGAAAATATAGGAGCTCTGTTTGCTGCCACTAACACACTAGAAGTCCTATGGGTGCTGCTGAGAAGAAAATATAGGAGCTCTGTGTGATGCCACTAACACACTAGAAGTCCTATGGGTGCTGCTGAGAAGAAAATATAGGAGCTCTGTTTGCTGCCACTAACACACTAGTAGTCCTATGGGTGCTGCTGAGAAGAAAATATAGGAGCTCTGTTTGCTGCCACTAACACACTAGAAGTCCTATGGGTGCTGCTGAGAAGAAAATATAGGAGCTCTGTGTGATGCCACTAACACACTAGAAGTCCTATGGGTGCTTCTGAGATGAAAATATAGGAGCTCTGTGTGATACCACTAACACACTAGAAGTCCTATGGGTGCTTCTGAGAAGAAAATATAGGAGCTCTGTTTGCTGCCACTAACACACTAGAAGTCCTATGGGTGCTGCTGAGAAGAAAATATAGGAGCTCTGTTTGCTGCCACTAACACACTAGAAGTCCTATGGGTGCTGCTGAGAAGAAAATATAGGAGCTCTGTGTGATGCCACTAACACACTAGAAGTCCTATGGGTGCTTCTGAGATGAAAATATAGGAACTCTGTGTGATACCACTAACACACTAGAAGTCCTATGGGTGCTTCTGAGAAGAAAATATAGGAGCTCTGTGTGATGCCACTAACACACTAGAAGTCCTATGGGTGCTTCTGAGATGAAAATATAGGAACTCTGTGTGATACCACTAACACACTAGAAGTCCTATGGGTGCTTCTGAGAAGAAAATATAGGAGCTCTGTTTGCTGCCACTAACACACTAGAAGTCCTATGGGTGCTGCTGAGAAGAAAATATAGGAGCTCTGTGTGATGCCACTAACACACTAGAAGTCCTATGGGTGCTGCTGAGAAGAAAATATAGGAGCTCTGTTTGCTGCCACTAACACACTAGAAGTCCTATGGGTGCTGCTGAGAAGAAAATATAGGAGCTCTGTGTGATGCCACTAACACACTAGAAGTCCTATGGGTGCTTCTGAGATGAAAATATAGGAGCTCTGTGTGATGCCACTAACACACTAGAAGTCCTATGGGTGCTGCTGAGAAGAAAATATAGGAGCTCTGTGTGATGCCACTAACACACTAGAAGTCCTATGGGTGCTTCTGAGATGAAAATATAGGAACTCTGTGTGATGCCACTAACACACTAGAAGTCCTATGGGTGCTGCTGAGAAGAAAATATAGGAGCTCTGTTTGCTGCCACTAACACACTAGAAGTCCTATGGGTGCTTCTGAGAAGAAAATATAGGAGCTCTGTGTGATGCCACTAACACACTAGAAGTCCTATGGGTGCTTCTGAGAGGAAAATATAGGAACTCTGTGTGATGCCACTAACACATTAGAAGTCCTATGGGTGCTGCTGAGAAGAAAATATAGGAGCTCTGTTTGCTGCCACTAACACACTAGAAGTCCTATGGGTGCTGCTGAGAAGAAAATATAGGAGCTCTGTGTGATGCCACTAACACACTAGAAGTCCTATGGGTGCTGCTGAGAAGAAAATATAGGAGCTCTGTTTGCTGCCACTAACACACTAGAAGTCCTATGGGTGCTGCTGAGAAGAAAATATAGGAGCTCTGTTTGCTGCCACTAACACACTAGAAGTCCTATGGGTGCTGCTGAGAAGAAAATATAGGAGCTCTGTGTGATGCCACTAACACACTAGAAGTCCTATGGGTGCTGCTGAGAAGAAAATATAGGAGCTCTGTTTGCTGCCACTAACACACTAGAAGTCCTATGGGTGCTGCTGAGAAGAAAATATAGGAGCTCTGTTTGCTGCCACTAACACACTAGAAGTCCTATGGGTGCTGCTGAGAAGAAAATATAGGAGCTCTGTGTGATGCCACTAACACACTAGAAGTCCTATGGGTGCTTCTGAGATGAAAATATAGGAGCTCTGTGTGATACCACTAACACACTAGAAGTCCTATGGGTGCTTCTGAGAAGAAAATATAGGAGCTCTGTTTGCTGCCACTAACACACTAGAAGTCCTATGGGTGCTGCTGAGAAGAAAATATAGGAGCTCTGTTTGCTGCCACTAACACACTAGAAGTCCTATGGGTGCTTCTGAGAAGAAAATATAGGAGCTCTGTGTGATGCCACTAACACACTAGAAGTCCTATGGGTGCTTCTGAGAAGAAAATATAGGAGCTCTGTGTGATGCCACTAACACACTAGAAGTCCTATGGGTGCTTCTGAGATGAAAATATAGGAACTCTGTGTGATACCACTAACACACTAGAAGTCCTATGGGTGCTTCTGAGAAGAAAATATAGGAGCTCTGTTTGCTGCCACTAACACACTAGAAGTCCTATGGGTGCTGCTGAGAAGAAAATATAGGAGCTCTGTGTGATGCCACTAACACACTAGAAGTCCTATGGGTGCTTCTGAGATGAAAATATAGGAGCTCTGTGTGATGCCACTAACACACTAGAAGTCCTATGGGTGCTGCTGAGAAGAAAATATAGGAGCTATGTGTGATGCCACTAACACACTAGAAGTCCTATGGATGCTTCTGAGATGAAAATATAGGAGCTCTGTTTGCTGCCACTAACACACTAGAAGTCCTATGGGTGCTGCTGAGAAGAAAATATAGGAGCTCTGTGTGATGCCACTAACACACTAGAAGTCCTATGGGTGCTTCTGAGATGAAAATATAGGAGCTCTGTGTGATGCCACTAACACACTAGAAGTCCTATGGGTGCTGCTGAGAAGAACATATAGGAGCTCTGTTTGCTGCCACTAACACACTAGAAGTCCTATGGGTGCTGCTGAGAAGAAAATATAGGAGCTCTGTTTGCTGCCACTAACACACTAGAAGTCCTATGGGTGCTGCTGAGAAGAAAATATAGGAGCTCTGTGTGATGCCACTAACACACTAGAAGTCCTATGGGTGCTTCTGAGATGAAAATATAGGAGCTCTGTGTGATGCCACTAACACACTAGAAGTCCTATGGGTGCTGCTGAGAAGAAAATATAGGAGCTCTGTTTGCTGCCACTAACACACTAGAAGTCCTATGGGTGCTGCTGAGAAGAAAATATAGGAGCTCTGTTTGCTGCCACTAACACACTAGAAGTCCTATGGGTGCTGCTGAGAAGAAAATATAGGAGCTCTGTGTGATGCCACTAACACACTAGAAGTCCTATGGGTGCTGCTGAGAAGAAAATATAGGAGCTCTGTTTGCTGCCACTAACACACTAGAAGTCCTATGGGTGCTGCTGAGAAGAAAATATAGGAGCTCTGTGTGATGCCACTAACACACTAGAAGTCCTATGGGTGCTGCTGAGAAGAAAATATAGGAGCTCTGTGTGATGCCACTAACACACTAGAAGTCCTATGGGTGCTGCTGAGAAGAAAATATAGGAGCTCTGTTTGCTGCCACTAACACACTAGAAGTCCTATGGGTGCTGTTGGGGTGCAATGCTGTGCTAACAGCACTGCGGTTGGTACTACTGCAATACTGTACTAACAGTAAGCACGCACCAGACTAATCCCCAGCAGCAGCTAATAACACGCTAACTGTGCAATCAGCAGCAATGAACGATCAATGACTTAGGTAGCAATGGTTTAGCAAAGAAATAGCCAATGGTTTAGCAAAGAAGAGCAAATCTTTCAGTATCAAGCAAAGACAGAATCAGCAGACTGATCTCTCCTAAAGCCGGAACTCATGTGACCGGGGCCGATGGCGTGGCGGCCTTTTAAATGGTGGGGCGTGTACTAAAGCCCCTGAGCTGTAATTGGCTACAGGCGTCCTGCCTGTAGCCAATTATTGCTCTCCGAGTTTCGGGCGCTGTGATTGGCCAAGCATGCGGGGTCACAGTGCATGCTTGGCCAATCATCAGCCAGCAATGCACTGCGCCGGCCGCGCCGGCCGCAATGCATTGCGGGGCCGCTCGCATCACACGAATGTGATGCGAACGGCCCAAATAGTTCTGGGCTCGACGAGCGAGCGAACGCCCGGTGCTCGATTCGAACATGGGTTCGAATCGAGCACCGGGCCCATCCCTAGTCAATACCATTAGAAATTTAATATAGATGCAGCCTAACCTTTTCTTCATAGTCAAAGATGCATTTCTTGACAGTGTGCACAGCTAAAATGCCAAAGCACAATTCCCTGCCACCACTTCATCTCCTGAATTAAATTCCATGAGTTTTCTTGAGTGCTATATTAAGTGACATTTGCTGGAACTGGATTTAAATGTTCCATTAGTTAAGTGTTGGTTGATCCATTCGGGAAGGCTACATTGATAAATAATGCTATAAATTGTCTCTCTGGAAACAAGATTTTATTTTGCAAAATTCGGCAAGGCTAATAATTATTCTGAGATTAAACAATAAGCACGGATAAATAAAAACATTTAAAAAAAAAATACTAAGCATGACAAAAACAAATAAAAACTGCATTTACATTGAATTTGCATTTAATACATTAAACCAGGGGTCTCAAACTCAAATTGCCTGAGGGCCACATGACAAGTTTTCATATCCCATGGGGGCCGCATGCAAACTTTTAAAACAATAAACTATACCAGCAATAATATACTATACCCAGCACTGATGTCAGCAACCGCATTATTAACCCCCAGCACTGGTGTCAGCAAACGCATTATTAACCCCCAGCACTGGTGTCAGCAAACTCATTATTAACCCCCAGCACTGGTGTCAGCAAACGCATTATTAACCCCCATCACTGGTGTCAGCAAACGCATTATTAACCCCCAGCACTGGTGTCAGCAAACGCATTATTAACCCCCAGCACTGGTGTCAGCAAACGCATTATTAACCCCCATCACTGGTGTCAGCAAACGCATTATTAACCCCCAGCACTGGTGTCAGCAAACGCATTATTAACCCCCAGCACTGATGTCAGCAACCGCATTATTAACCCCCAGCACTGGTGTCAGCAAACGCATTATTAACCCCCAGCACTGGTGTCAGCAAACTCATTATTAACCCCCAGCACTGGTGTCAGCAAACGCATTATTAACCCCCATCACTGGTGTCAGCAAACGCATTATTAACCCCCAGCACTGGTGTCCGCAAACGCATTATTAACCCCCAGCACTGGTGTCAGCAAACGCATTATTAACCCCCATCACTGGTGTCAGCAAACGCATTATTAACCCCCAGCACTGGTGTCAGCAAACTCATTATTAACCCCCAGCACTGGTGTCAGCAAACGCATTATTAACCCCCAGCACTGGTGTCAGCAAACTCATTATTAACCCCCAGCACTGGTGTCAGCAAACGCATTATTAACCCCCAGCACTGGTGTCAGCAAACTCATTATTAACCCCCAGCACTGGTGTCAGCAAACGCATTATTAACCCCCATCACTGGTGTCAGCAAACGCATTATTAACCCCCAGCATTACCCCCCCCACACTGCACAAATACCCTCCACACTCCATAAAATACCCCCCACACTACACAATTACCCCCCACACTACACAAATACCCCCCCAAACTCGATAAAATACCCCCCACACTGCACAAATCCCCCCACACTGCACAAATAGCCCCCACACTACACAAATAGCCCCCACACTACACAAATAGCCCCCACACTACACAAATCCCCCCACACTGCACAAATAGCCCCCACACTGCACAAATAGCCCCCACACTACACAAATCCCCCCACACTGCACAAATAGCCCCCACACTACACAAATCCCCCCACACTGCACAAATAGCCCCCACACTACACAAATCCCCCCACACTACACAAATAGCCCCCACACTACACAAATCCCCCCACACTCCATAAAATAGCCCCCACACTGCACAAATAGCCCCCACACTGCACAAATAGCCCCACACTACACAATTAACCCCCACACTGCATAAGATACCCCCCACACTCCATAAGATACCCCCCCACACTCCATAAGATACCCCCCCACACTCCATAAGATACCCCCCCCACACTCCATAAGATACCCCCCCCCCACACTCCATAAGATACCCCCCCACACTCCATAAGATACCCCCCCAACACTCCATAAGATACCCCCCCACACTCCATAAGATACCCCCCCCACACTCCATAAGATACCCCCCCACACTCCATAAGATACCCCCCCCACACTCCATAAGATACCCCCCCCCACACACTCCATAAGATACCCCCCCACACACTCCATAAGATACCCCCCCACACTCCATAAGATACCCCCCCACACTCCATAAGATACCCCCCCACACTCCATAAGATACCCCCCCCACACTCCATAAGATACCCCCCCCACACTCCATAAGATACCCCCCCACACTCCATAAGATACCGCCCACACTCCATAAAATAGCCCCCACACTGCACAATTAACCCCCAGACTACACAAGTACCCTCACACTACACAAATCCCTCCACACTCCATAAAATACCCCCCACACTACACAATTACCCCCCCCACACTCCATAAAATACTCCATTCACCCCACTAAGGACTTTGCCTTACCTCTCCTGGCAGTCGGGATCGTCTGGCTCCCGAGTCCTCTCCTCCTGGCTTCCACAGAGGCCTAGTGACAGGGCACCCAGAGAACACAATCTCCCGCTCTGAGCAGCAGGACCCTGGATCGGGGCTCTGATCGTCAGTGCCTAGGTGGGCGGGGCGATGGGCGGATCCTTCCTCCGCTCTGTTCTCTCTCTGGGCTGCGGCAGTGTGCAGCGGAGAGGACAGAGGTGATAGAGAGGTAAAGCTCTTCGGCGCCTCCCCCTCTGCGGTGCCTGTGAAAAAAGACATCCTGGATCGGGCCTGCGGGCCATTTTTAACCAGTCCGCGGGCCGCAAATGGCCCGCGGGCCGGTACTTTGAGACCCCTGCATTAAACATTTTCATGAATGCTATGTCAAAGATATCTATTAGTTGCTTTTATATTAATGGTTTGCATTGTCTAATAAATGTGCAAAGTTTAAATTAGGAATAAAAATTCAAGTGTCCTATCAGTTTCTGTCCTTTTGATTCAGAAATTATGTTCAGAGATACATTACAATTGCATTAATGACCTTGTTTTATTTATGATCATGAAAACCCTACATGATGAATGCAGTAATGTAAATCATATTTGTTTGTATTGCTGATTTTCAGGCAGTAGAAGCATCTCTCACTGTTATGTTCTGGTACCTGTATGTACTGTGAATTGATTCTCATGCATGTGGTAAATTTGTTTGTTTACAAGAAAACTATTCTGAGATGAAAAACAAAATACGCCAATGTGCGTACAGCGATGTATACTCTGGGTGACAAAAAAAAAAAGACATTAAGGCTTCATGCCCACTGACGTTTTTACAGCTGCGTTTTTTACAGCTTAAAAACGCCTGTCCATGTTATTGTAAATTTTATTTTTATTTTTTTTGAGAAAAAAAAAATGTCGGAGCTAAAAAACGCGACCGCGCGTTAGTGCGCATTTTTGAGCGTTTTTTGACGCTCGCGTTTTTTTCTGCCTAACTCCGACGCTGAGGAACGCACTGGTCCTGTTTTTTTTTTACAGCTTAAAAACGTCTATGCTATTTGCAGCTCAAAAACGTCTAGGTGGGCATGAAGCTATAGACTAACATGGACAGGCATTTTTAAGCTGTAAAAAACGCTCAAAAACGCGGCTGTAAAAACGTCCGTGGGCATGAGGCCTAAAACCCAGATTTTCTTTTTTTAACTAAAAATAATGGAATTGCAGACCAATGTCATTGTGGGGCTTTACAATGCAAAAATATCAATGACTACCACATAATAGGATTATATATGCAGTAGTAGTCTCTATGGGTAATTACCTAAATATCCTATACAGAATGTTACAGCTGAACGCTTTCCTAGGCTGTGAAAAAGTCTCACACATGTGGTATCCCCATACTTGGGAGGAGTGGCAGAATGTGTTTTGAGGTGCACTTCTAAGTATACCTAAGATGTGTGTTAGAAATATCTTATTAATTGACACCTTTGTGTAAAAAAAAAAGTAATTTACCTGCATTTTCCAAAAACTTGTTGCAAAAAATTACATTTTCAAAAGACTCACCATGCCTTTCAGAAAATACATTGGCGTGTTTGCTTTCCAAAATGGGTTCATTTTGTGAGTGTTTCCACTGTCCCAGTGCTCCGGGGGCCCCCAAAAATGTGATAGGTAGTCAAGAAATTAGATGCGTAATTTATGTTCCTTGAAATCCCAAAGGTGCTTCTTGGATTTATAGCAAACAATAAAAACCTAGTGGTAATTCAATACCACCAAAAGAAAACTTAATCTGTCTCAAACAAAATATAATAATTTTATTTGGGTACAGTGTTGCATGACTAAGTAATTGTCATTCAAATTTTGACAGCTCCACAGCCTGGTTCCCGAGGGACAGTCAGCTGGGGTACAGTGCGTAGCTTCTGAACAAGATGGCTGCTCCGTGAGAGAGAAGCATGCTGCTGCATTAGGAGCGTCTATGGAGGTTGCTGGACGGTGATGGTGATGCCATAGCCTACTACTGCCTAAAACACTCTGGGCTAAAAACCATAGTGCCGTGCTGAATTGCGCAATATAGACAATATACCTGACAGGCTTGAAGGAGGCTGGTTACCGGACCCACTGGCGGAGGTATTGACAATCCCTGGGTTCCCCAGCGCCTGGATCCCGGTTGGGTGGGAGTCCATAGCCGAGCCGAGCTGATTGAGGTGGCGAAAGCACCGGGAAGGCTGCCCAGCGGGCCAGAGGGAGGCTCGGGATGGGCCGGAGCAGAGCGGAGGCTGTCGGCGTGGTAGCCGGGAGAGTGGATCTGCGCGCTCACGGACCGCACACTCACAGGTCAGGAGACAGAGACGGGACTCCCTGGCGGAGGACATGTGCGGACGAGTGCCGAGCGCAGTGGAGATGGGGGGGGCCGAAGTGGACCTGCAGGGAGCAGTATAGACCGGATCTCCTTCACGGTCCTCAGCGGGGCCCGACATGGAGAGAACTGAATCAGGTGCGGGCAGGCTGTGTGAAAGTGGAGGATCGAGAGTACCGGCGGAATTGCTGGAAGACTCTGAAGGACCTTGGAACCCCTAAACATGTGTCCACAAGCCTGAAATCCCGAAGGGTCGGTGAGTTACAGGTCTTAGGACCTTAACAGCAATTAAAATAGTATACATATATATTATACCAGCCTAAAATCTTCAAGCATAAATCTTGAATTTGTCTGAATAATCAGGTATGACATATGTACGGCACACCTAAGGCACAATTATAAGCGAAACAATTGAAATTACTGAAATGAACATATAAGATACTGTTTCTAAAAATGTAAAGCCAAGCTAAGTAATAGGCGAAATATAGGAGAATTAAAATAATGGAAAAAAAATTAAAACGTTTGAAATTCCCCTCATCAATGTTACATGCTACATATATAAGAAATTAAAAAATAAAAAGGACTAACGAATATATGGACGGCATAAAATAAGAATTTTTAGATCTCATTTTAAAGATCAGAACTGATTGAGATAACAAAATACCAGCTGGTAAAAGTAATTGAAAACAAACAGAACCTGGGACCGTAATTTAAAAAGTGGTGCTAGATAGAAACACTTTATCTCTGTTTTTCTATTTTCTCTGCTTTAAATGACTCAACTGAATTAAAACATATAAAAAAATTAGCTGAATTATAAAAATCCAAAATTAAGGAGATATCAAGGATTTTCCTTCTGCCTTGTTACATTTCCCTCCTTTACCCTTTTTTTTTTTTTTTCCTCTCCTCGGTGATACTTGCAACATAATGCACCATGTGATGAGACATTAAAAGCGGGACATTAAAAGTGAAATAGAAGAGACATTAACTAAATTGATTTTTTTTTCTTTTTTTGGTGTTGGCAATTCAGAGACTTTTTTTTTTTTGGAGTCTCAGCTCCAAAGTACTGTTGTATACTCTTTCTTTTTCAGTAGAATAAGGGGAAAAAAAAGGAAAAAAAGAAAAGAATTCGGAGGCGCAGGGGTAAATTCAGGAGAAGATACCTCTTCCTTCCAATAAGATATGGCACCCAAGAAGTGTAACAGAACACCACAATCACAATCACAAAAAGATAAAAAGGAAAAAAAGAAGAAAAAAAAAAGAAAAAAACTACAGGGGCTCAAACCATTTAAACCCAAACAACTGATATTAAAGACTTTTTTTCAAAATTGCAATCATTACAAACATCTTAGACATCACAAATATCGCAAACATCACAAGAATTGCTGAACATGGCTGAATCAACTACAAATCTAGGTATATATGGGGACAAAGAGGTCAATCATCCCAGGAACAGTTCACCACTAGATACATCAGAAACAACTAGATTGACCACACAACAAGAGGAAAAAGAAAATTGGGACATGAAAACATACATTCAATCTCTCCCCACCAGGAGGGATATGGACCAATATGTACATCGGCTGGAAACAACATATAAAGTGGAGATACAAGAAATTTAAGCATCTATGCAAGACACCCAAGAGAAAATAAGTAGTGTTGAGCGAACCCGAACTGTAAAGTCCGGGTCCGTACCGAACTTTAGCTTTTTCCCGAACCCGAACCCGGACTTTGCCCAAAAGTCCGGGTTCAGGTTCGGGTTCGGCAATCTAATTACGCATTTAGAAATGCTTCAGGGGCCAGCCAATCACCTTTTGATTAGCTGGTGTGCCCTTAGAGGCCATCATAGCCATGCCTACTAATGGCATGGCTGTGATTGGTCAGTGCAACATGTGACCCAGCTTCTATATAAGCTAGAGGCACACAGCACACACGTCACTCTGCTTCTGAATAGATAGGGAGAGGATCTAGTCTGCTGCTGCTGCTTTTAGGGAGAGATAGAAAAATAGATGAGGTAGTCCTGATTCTACAATCTGAGGGAAAAGATAGAGAGATAGTGTAGTGTAGGGCCAGGTTCCTGTTGGTGCTTTCAGGGAGAGAGAATATTATATAGGAGTCCAGATTCAGAGATTAAAATCAGTGATCTGCATAGGTTTACCTATTTGTGTTGCAGTGCAGTCTTTTTACACTGCCATGAGCCCAGTGTCAGAGAAAATCTAACTTTTAGGGGGAAAAAAAGGCACTTTATTGTGCTCTTTTCCAAAAGACCCATAGGGCAATAAAAAAAAAAAAGCATTTTATTTTGCTCGTGCAAAAAAAGACCCGTTTAGGGCAAAAAAAAAAAAAGAAAAAAAATTTGCACTTTAATGTATGCTTGCAAAAAGAGCCATTCAGGGGCACAAAAATAGTTTGCAGTGTGTTATACATATGTGGAGGTGTGTGAAATAAACAATTTCTATATAGTTTTCTCCTACTGTGCTATACTAAAAAAAAAAACATTTTTTTAATAGCATTTTCTGCAGTTCTGTAGCTGTGCGATTCAGCGGTTACGTACTGTGGGTGTGTTCTGCTCTTCCAAAAAACGCAGTTTAGGGGCACAAAAAATAGTTTGCAGTGTGTTATACATATTTGGAGATGTGTGAAATAAACAATTTCTATATAGTTTTCTCCTACTGTGCTATACTAAAAAAACAACATTTTTTTTTAATAGCATTTTCTGCAGTTCTGTAGCTGTGCGATTCAGCGGTTACGTACTGTGGGTGTGTTCTGCTCTTCCAAAAAACGCCGTTTAGGGGCACAAAAAATAGTTTGCAGTGTGTTATACATATTTGGAGGTGTGTGAAATAAACAATTTCTAAATAGTTTTCTTCTACTGTGCTATACTAAAAAAAAAACATTTTTTTTGAATAGCATTTTCTGCAGTTCTGTAGCTGTGCGATTCAGCGGTTACGTACTGTGGGTGTGTTCTGCTCTTCCAAAAAACGCCGTTATGGGGCACAAAAAATAGTTTGCAGTGTGTTATACATATTTGGAGGTGTGTGAAATAAACAATTTCTAAATAGTTTTCTTCTACTGTGCTATACTAAAAAAAAAACATTTTTTTTGAATAGCATTTTCTGCAGTTCTGTAGCTGTGCGATTCAGCGGTTACGTACTGTGGGTGTGTTCTGCTCTTCCAAAAAACGCCGTTTAGGGACACAAAAAATAGTTTGCAGTGTGTTATACATATTTGGAGGTGTGTGAAATAAACAATTTCTAAATAGTTTTCTTCTACTGTGCTATACTAAAAAAAAAACATTTTTTTTTAATAGCATTTTCTGCAGTTCTGTAGCTGTGCGATTCAGCGGTTACGTACTGTGGGTGTGTTCTGCTCTTCCAAAAAACGCCGTTTAGGGACACAAAAAATAGTTTGCAGTGTGTTATACATATTTGGAGGTGTGTGAAATAAACAATTTCTATATAGTTTTCTCCTACTGTGCTATACTAAAAAAACAACATTTTTTTTGAATAGCATTTTCTGCAGTTCTGTAGCTGTGCGATTCAGCGGTTACGTACTGTGGGTGTGTTCTGCTCTTCCAAAAAACGCCGTTTAGGGGCACAAAAAACAGTTTGCAGTGTGTTATACATATTTGGAGGTGTGTGAAATAAACAATTTCTATATAGTTTTCTCCTACTGTGCTATACTAAAAAAACAACATTTTTTTTTAATAGCATTTTCTGCAGTTCTGTAGCTGTGCGATTCAGCGGTTACGTACTGTGGGTGTGTTCTGCTCTTCCAAAAAACGCTGTTTAGGGGCACAAAAAATAGTTTGCAGTGTGTTATACATATTTGGAGGTGTGTGAAATAAACAATTTCTAAATAGTTTTCTTCTACTGTGCTATACTAAAAAAAAACATTTTTTTTGAATAGCATTTTCTGCAGTTCTGTAGCTGTGCGATTCAGCGGTTACGTACTGTGGGTGTGTTCTGCTCTTCCAAAAAACGCCGTTTAGGGGTACAAAAAATAGTTTGCAGTGTGTTATACATATTTGGAGGTGTGTGAAATAAACAATTTCTATATAGTTTTCTCCTACTGTGCTATACTAAAAAAACAACATTTTTTTTTGAATAGCATTTTCTGCAGTTCTGTAGCTGTGCGATTCAGCGGTTACGTACTGTGGGTGTGTTCTGCTCTTCCAAAAACACCCATTTAGGGCAAGATCCTAAATTTGGAAAATATGAGGAGAAGGTCAAAGGGACGTGGTGCCCCCGGTCGTGGTGCTGCTGGTGGAGCTCCTGTTGCAGGGAGAGGACGTGGTGGATCTGTGCCAGATACACGCACAAGTGAAACACCTTCATCAGGTGCGAGTAGGCGACCGAGCCTGCGGCGGTATTTTGTCGCGCCTAATGAGGCTGTACGAATGTTTAGGCCAGGACAAGTACAGGCGATAGTAGATTGGGTTGCTGACAGTGCCTCGGGTTCCTTCACATTGTCTCCCACCCACTCTTCTGATGAAAGAACAGAGTTGGCACCTGAAACCCATGTCCATCAGTCTTTCACCTCACCCCCTTGCAAATCAGCCAAGCAGTCTGAGCCCCAAATCATGCAGCAGTCTCTTCTGCTTTTCGATGACTCTGTTAGCAGGGTTTCCCAGGGCCATCCACCTAGCCCTGCCCCAGAAGTGGAAGAGATTGAGTGCACCGATGCCCAACCACTTATGTTTCATGATGAGTACATGGGAGGACCATCGCAGTACGTCTCGGATGATGACGAAACACAGGTGCCAACTGCTGCTGCTTTCGCAATTGTGCAGACAGACAAGGAGGGTAGGGGTGAAGACTGGGTGGAAGATGATGTGGAGGACGATGAGGTCCTCGACCCCACATGGAATGAACGTTATGCAGGTGACCAGTGTAGTTTGGAGGAAGAGGCGGTGGTCGCACAGAGCCACCAGCACAGCAGAAGAGGGAGCAGGGTGCAAAAGCGGAGCGTCCGTACGCTAGACAGTATGTCTGCTACTGTCCAACGCAGCAAGGGACCGAGCACACCAAAGCCAGGTCCAAGGAGTTCCCTAGCGTGGCAGTTCTTCACACAATGTGCTGATGACAAGACATGAGTGGTTTGCAGGCTGTGCAATCAGAGGCTGAAGCGAGGCATAAACGTTCTCAACCTGAGCACAACCTGCATGACCAGGCATCTAAGTGCAAAGCACGAGCTGCAGTGGAGTAGACACCTCAAAAACCAAGAAAGGTCTCTGGTAGGCTTGTGCAATTCGTTTCGTAACGAATCAAAATTCGTCCGAATTTAGCAACTTTCGGACATTCGGAAGCATTCGAATTTCCGAACAGAGCAATTACGAATAAAACCGAATCCGAAATAAATTATACCGCAAAATAGCGAATGCCCGAAGGTCTTCGGCATAATTCGTTATGAAAAAAGTTACGAATGTACGAATCCATTCGAAGCACAATAACACTCACTCTGCTCTCTGCTTCTCCCTCACCGTGCTGAACTCCCTCTCAAAATGGTGTACAGGGGCGGAGGCTATAGCCGCATGAAAAAACGAAAGTAAAATACGAGATTTCAAATCCATTCGAAGCACAATAACACTCACTCTGCTCTGCTCTCTGCTTCTCCCTCACCGTGCTGAACCCTCTCAAAATGGTGTACAGGGGCGGAGCCTATAGCCGCATGTAAAAAACGAAAGTAAAATACGAGATTTCGAATCGTTACAAATAACCGCTATGTATTTAGAAAAGTACAAATCCATTCGAAGCACATTAGGCATAATAGGCAGCGTCGTTGTGAGAGAGACACGGAAAATTACGAATCAACGAACCCAAAAAAAGTTACGAAAGTAGGAGTTGTGTCCAGAATCAACGAAAAACAACGTACTCTACCGAAAGTACGAATTATAAAGCAACAAAAAATTCAACGAAAAATGTCGCTTGCAAAAATACGAATGAGTCCGAACACGAAAAATCCCGTCTAGCAAAATTACGAATGATTACGAATCAACAGGACCGGAAAGAAACGAACCGAAACGGAACGAATTTTTCCGTTGTGCACAAGTCTAGTCTCTGGCTCCTCCTGCTTCCTCTTCTGCTGCAGTCTCGGCCTTTTCATCCACCTCTGTAGTGACAGTGGCACCTGCCACCCCGCAAACAGAGGATCTGCCAGCAACACTACCACCTGGGTCACCAACCATCTCCACAATGTCCCATGGAAGCGTTCAGCTCTCTATCTCTCAAACATTGGAGCGGAAGAGGAAGTACCCCCCTAGCCACCCGCGATCCCTGGCCCTGAATGCCAGCATTTCAAAACTCCTGGCCTTTGAAATGCTGTCATTCCGTCTGGTGGAGACGCAGAGTTTTAAAAGCCTGATGGCATTGGCTGTCCCACAGTACGTCGTGCCCAGCCGTCACTATTTTTCCAGGCGAGCCATCCCTTTCCTGCACAACCAAGTGGGGGACAAAATCAGGTGTGCACTGCGCAACGCCATCTGTGGCAAGGTCCACCTAACTACGGATGCGTGGACCAGTAAGCACGGTCAGGGACGTTATATCTCCCTAACAGCACACCGGGTAAATGCAGTGGCGGCTGGGCCTGAGGCAGATAGCAGTTTGGCGCATGTCCTTCCACCACCGAGGATTGCAGGGCACTTCAGTTTGCCTCCTGTTGCTAACTCCTCCTACTCCGCTTCCTCATCCTCTACCACCTCCTCATCCGGTCAGCGTAACACCTTCACCACCAACTTCAGCACAGCTAGGGGTAAACGACAGCAGGCAGTTTTAAAACTTTCCTGTTTGGGGGAAAAACCCCACACCGCGCAGGAGTTGTGGAGGGACATGGAACAACAGACCAATGAGTGGTTGCTGTCAGTGAGCCTCAAGCCCGGCCTGGTGGTGTGCGATAATGGGCGAAATCTCGTAGCAACTCTGGGCCTAGCCGGTTTGACGCACATCCCTTGCCTGGCGCATGTGCTGAACTTGGTGGTCCAGAGCAGTGTTGCCAACCGTACGTAGATTTACGTACAGCCCGCGATTTAACCCCTTTTTCGGGCTGTACGTAAAAGTCCGTTTATGGGCACCGGCGCCCATAAAAAAGATGGCCGCGAGCCGGCCATACAACTGCGCATGCGCCGTTCTGAATGCGCCGGCCGAGCGCATTCGGAACTCGGCCGGGCGGCGGCAGCGCACACGCAGTAATGTGATGGCGCCGCTGGCGCCATTTTTGAAAACGCCACAGTGGCCGGCGGCAGTGGCGGGACACCGTCCTGCAGTGAGTGCATGCCATGCACTCACTCATCATAGGTGGTCGGTGGAGGACTCGGAGCGGAGCACTGACAGGGCCCAGCCAGGGGTGAGGAGGAAGGACTCAAGGTCAGTGAAACAGGGGGGATACAAGGGGACAGCGTCATCAGTGTGCTGTATCCTCCTCTGGTTCCTGTGTCCCTTTCACCTCTTCACAGGTCAGGGCAGCACAGTGCTGCCCTGACCTGTGGAGTGGTGAAAGGGGCACAGGAGGAGGACACAGCACACTGATGATGTGCAGAAGTAATATGGTGGTGGACAGAGGAGGAGGCTACTGTGAGGGGGTGAGGAGGGCACCATCATGTTCACAGCCTGTCTCCACCGGCACCTCCTGTAGTATGTCTGCAGCCTCTGTCCCCCTCCTGTAGTATGTCCGCAGCCTCTGTCCCCCTCCTGTAGTATGTCCGCAGCCTCTTTCCCCCTCCTGTAGTATGTCCGCAGCCTCTGTCCCCCTCCTGTAGTATGTCCGCAGCCTCTGTCCCCCTCCTGTAGTATGTCCGCAGCCTCTGTCCCCCTCCTTTAGTATGTCCGCAGCCTCTGTCCCCCTCCTGTAGTATGTCCGCAGCCTCTGTCCCCCTCCTGTAGTATGTCCGCAGCCTCTGTCCCCCTCCTGTAGTATGTCCGCAGCCTCTGTCCCCCTCCTGTAGTATGTTTGCAGCCTCTGTCCCCCTCCTGTAGTATGTCTGCAGCCTCTGTCCCCCTCCTGTAGTATGTCCGCAGCCTCTGTCCCCCTCCTGTAGTATGTCCGCAGCCTCTGTCCCCCTCCTGTAGTATGTCCGCAGCCTCTGTCCCCCTCCTGTAGTATGTCCGCAGCCTCTGTCCCCCTCCTCTATTATGTCCGCAGCCTCTGTCCCCCTCCTCTATTATGTCCGCAGCCTCTGTCCCCCTCCTGTAGTGTGTCCGCAGCCTCTGTCCCTCTCCTGTAGTGTGTCCGCAGCCTCTGTCCCTCTCCTGTAGTGTGTCCGCAGCCTCTGTCCCCCTCCTGTAGTGTGTCCGCAGCCTCTGTCCCCCTCCTGTAGTGTGTCCGCAGCCTCTGTCCCCCTCCTGTAGTGTGTCCGCAGCCTCTGTCCCCCTCCTGTAGTGTGTCCGCAGCCTCTGTTCCCCTCCTGTAGTGTGTCCGCAGCCTCTGTCCCCCTCCTGTAGTGTGTCCGCAGCCTCTGTCCCCCTCCTGTTGTGTGTCCGCAGCCTCTGTCCCCCTCCTGTAGTGTGTCTGCAGCCTCTGTCCCCCTCCTGTAGTGTGTCTGCAGCCTCTGTCCCCCTCCTGTAGTGTGTCCGCAGCCTCTGTCCCCCTCCTGTAGTGTGTCCGCAGCCTCTGTCCCCCTCCTGTAGTGTGTCCGCAGCCTCTGTCCCCCTCCTTTAGTGTGTCCGCAGCCTCTGTCCCCCTCCTGTAGTGTGTCCGCAGCCTCTGTTCCCCTCCTGTAGTGTGTCCGCAGCCTCTGTCCCCCTCCTGTAGTGTGTCCGCAGCCTCTGTCCCCCTCCTTTAGTGTGTCCGCAGCCTCTGTCCCCCTCCTGTAGTGTGTCCGCAGCCTCTGTCCCCCTCCTGTAGTGTGTCCGCAGCCTCTGTCCCCCTCCTGTAGTGTGTCCGCAGCCTCTGTCCCCCTCCTGTAGTGTGTCTGCAGCCTCTGTCCCCCTCCTGTAGTGTGTCCGCAGCCTCTGTCCCCCTCCTGTAGTGTGTCCGCAGCCTCTGTCCCCCTCCTGTAGTGTGTCTGCAGCCTCTGTCCCCCTCCTGTAGTGTGTCTGCAGCCTCTGTCCCCCTCCTGTAGTGTGTCTGCAGTCTCTGTCCCCCTCCTGTAGTGTGTCTGCAGTCTCTGTCCCCCTCCTGTATCGTGTGTCCGCAGCCTCTGACCATCTCTTGTCATGTCTACAGTCTCTGAGGGGATCCTAGAAAGGAGTCAAGAGTGGGAGTGCCGCCGGGATGGGGGTTACGGCCCAGGAAGAAACAGACGTGTGGACTGGGAAGAGGAGATCAGAGCCACCAAGCTGGAGCCGTCTGACTGAGCCCCACACTGTGCACCCGAGTGGAGGTAAGTGACAGTGCCGCCAGGCCATTCTGAGGGGGGGGGGGGGGGGTCACTGATGTAAGGAGGTGAATGAATACAATAATGTAAGGGGGCACTGATATAAAGGTTTCCCCCTTATATTAGTACCCCCCCTTACCTTAGTGTATTCACTCTGTGGAAGGTGGTCTCTATTCACCAGAGCCCCCCTCCACATCAGAGTTCCCCCTTACATCATGATCTACAGCGTTCCCCTTTACATAAGAGTTCCCTTGCACTGTAAGGGGGCATCCTGCAGACTCTGATGTAAGAGGGAACTCTGTGCTGGCTGGGTTATAGTATCCTAACCTTCATGTAAATTGAGAAATATGTTTTTTTACTTTTGTTTAACTTAAACACATTGATATTAGCATTAGCTGTGTGTTTATAGTTGAAATATTGATATTTGCACTGTTTAGTACTAAAAACCGTAATTTTAGGTACTTTTTTGCAGCATCAGTAAAAAATGCGGCTCTGCCAGTAATCTTCATTATTTTTGCCAGTAAGAAATTGGTGCCGTACAGAAATTTTGGCATCCTTGCCAGTAAATTTCACTTCAGGGGGTTGGCAACACTGGTCCAGAAGTTCCTTAAAAATTACCCCAATATGCCAGAGCTGCTGCAGAAAGTGCGGGCTGTGTGTGCGCACTTTCGGCGTTCTCACCCTGCTGCTGCTCGCCTGTCAGCGCTGCAGCGTAACTTCGGCCTTCCCGCTCACCGCCTCATATGTGACGTACCCACAAGGTGGAACTCCACCTTGCACATGCTGGCCAGACTGTGCAAGCAGCAGCAGGCGATAGTGGAGTTTCAGCTGCAGCACCACTTCACCACCAATAACTGGGCCTCCATGCGAGACCTGTGTGCCTTGTTGCGCTGTTTCGAGTACTCCACCAACATGTCCAGTGCCAATGACGCCGTTCTTAGCGTTACTATCCCAGTTCTATGCCTCCTTGAAAAAACGCTTCGGGCGATGATGGAAGAGGATGTGGCACAGGAGGATGAGGAGGAGGAGGAGGAAGCGGGATCATTTCAAAGGCTTTCAGGGCAGTCTTTCACAAGTGGCTACGAGGGTGGGTTCCTGCACCAACAAACGCCAGGTACACAATTGTCCGGCAGAAAGGGCACAGTTCTGGAGGATGACGAGGTGGAGGAGGAGATGGAGGAGGAGGAGGAGCCATTTTCACAGCAGGGTGGCACCCAGACCAGCTCGTGGCCATCACTGGTGCGTGGCTGGGGGGATACAGAGGACACAGACGATACACCTCCCACAGAGGACAGCTTTTCTTTGCCTCTGGGCAGCCTGGCACACATGAGCGATTACATGCTGCAGTGTTTCCGCAATGACCGCCGAGTTGCCCACATTTTAACTGGTGCTGATTACTGGGTGGCCACCCTGCTGGATCCCCGTTACAAGGACAATGTACCGTCCTTAATTCCCTCACTGGAGCGGGATCGTAAGATGCGCGAGTACAAGCGCACGCTGGTAGACGCGCTGCTGGTGGCATTCCCACCTGACAGCGGGCGTACGGTGGAAGCACAAGGCGAAGGCAGAGGAGGAGGAAGAGGTCGCCAACGCAGCCGGGGCACCGGCAGCACCTCAGAAGGCAGGGTTAGCATGGCTGAAATGTGGAAAAGCTTTGTCAGCACGCCACAACAACCAGCACCACCAGCTGAGATGGAACGTCTTAGCAGGAGGCAGCATTTCACCAACATGGTTGAGCAGTATGTGTCCACAGGCCTACACGTACTGGATGACGGGTCTGCCCCCTTTAACTTCTGGGTCTCCAAATTGGGCACATGGCCTGAGCTTGCCCTTTATGCCTTGGAGGTGCTGGCCTGCCCTGCAGCCAGTGTATTATCTGAACGTGTATTTAGCACGGCAGGGGGCGTTATCACAGACAAGCGCAGCCGCCTGTCCAGAGCCAATGTGGACAAGCTCACGTTCATTAAAATGAACCAGGCATGGATCCCACAGGACTTGTCCGTACCTTGTGCAGAATAGACATGTATACCGGTGTTGTGACAAAAACTGTCCGGCCATCGGATTGTGTCCGGCCCATACTGCGAAAGCGCAGCGCTTGCGCAGTACAGAGGACAAGGAGATTCACAAAATCTCAGAAGATGAACGGCGCCTGCGCTGTGAGTGCAGGTTCAAGCCCCACCATCCAAGTGGACATACGGTAGCACATAGTAACAGGGCCCGTCACGGGCTCGGTTCGATCGCCACGCTTCGGGCACGGCCTCACTTGGCTCGGCTTGAACCACGGATGGTGTGGCCTTCACCTGAACTCACCACGCAGGCGCCGTTCATCTTGGGAGATTTTCGAAATCCCCTTGTCCTACATACTGAGCAAGCGCAGTACAGGGTAGACACTATTTGACGGGGGACAGAATTCGACACATCACCGGCCTTACCCAGCCATTGTTGTATTTTTGAATCAGTGTTGGCTACCTCGTCCTCCTCCACCGCCGCTTCCACCTACACAGCCACATCCACCGCCACCTCAACCTCCTAGTCCATATGGACCTCGTCCTCCTAGGTCAAGATTATTATTTTTTATTTTTATTTTTTTTATGTTATTTTAAGTTATTTCCCTATCCACATTTGTTTGCAGAGCACTTGCCATGCTCTTAACAACATTTTGCTGCCATTTGCAGCCCTCTAGCCCTTTCCATTACTTTTTTAGAGCCTTTTTAGTCCTTAGAAGTCCGGGTCCCCATTGACTTCAATGGGGTTCGGGTTCGGGTTCAGGTTAAAGTTCGGTCCCGAACCCGAACTTTTTTCCGAAGTTCGGCCGAACCCGTCGAACCCGAACATCCAGGTGTCCGCTCAACTCTAAAAATAAGCTTAATGGACATTAGAATAACAAATGTGGAACAAAAACTGAAAAAAGCAGAGGAAAGATTAATAGAGCAAGAAAAACAACTAAAACTAAATGGTAATGGTAAATCTTCGGTCCGCAGAGATTAATCTATTCTTCACATGACGTCACAGTCACATGCTCCGGGGCACATGTGCCCTGGAGCATGTGACTGTGACGTCATGTGCACATGTGCCCTGGAGCATGTGACTGTGACGTCATGTGCACATGTGCCCCGGAGCATGTGACTGTCACGTCATGTGAAGAATAGATTAATCTCTGCGGACCGAAGATTTACCATTACTGCGAGAGGAAGCGACGAGTCAACATCGAGGAGGAGAAGAGGGAAGAAGACGCCGACAGCGACAACGGAGAAGACCGGGCCTCTGCTAGCAAAAGAGCTAAAAAGAAGTTAGCGGAGGCCCGGCGGAAGAAAGAACCGGAGAACGCTGCGACGACACCGGAGAGCGAGAGAAGAACCGGAGAGCGGGAGAAGAAGAAGAAGACGACAGGGAAGACCGGGCCTCCGTTAGCAAAAGAGCTAAAAAGAAGTTAGCGGAGGCCCGGCAGAAGAAAGAACCGGAGAACGCGGCGACGACACCGGAGACCCCCGAAGTCGGAAGAAGACCTCCGGAGCGGTGCAATAAAATACTTTTAAAAACTGTGTTGTGTTTTTATTTCCATTTATTTTCCACCAGGTGAATGGGTAGGGGTACGATGTACCCCATACTCATTCACATAGGGTGGGGGGGCCGGTATCTGGGGGCCCCCTTATTAAAGGGGGCTCCCGGATTCCGATAAGCCCCCCGCCCGCAGACCCCGACAACCAACGGCCAGGGTTGTCGGGAAGAGGCCCTGTCCTCATTAACATGGGGGCAGGGTGCTCTGGGGTGGGGGGGGCCGCAGGTCACCCCCTGCCCCAGAGCACCAAACCCCCCATGTTGAGGGCATTCGGCCTGGTACGGTTCAGGAGGGAGGGGGGCGCTATCATCCCCCCCTCTTCCCCTGCGGCCTGCCAGGTTGCGTGCTCGGATAAGGGTCTGGTTTGGATCTTGAGGGGGACCCCCACGCCGTTTTTTCGGCGTAGGGTTCCCCTTCAAATCCAGACCAGACCCAAGGGCCTGGTATGCCCCTGGAGGGGGAACCCACGCCGTTTTTTTCTTTAAAAATTGGCGTGGAGTTCCCGCTCAGGATTCATGCCAAACGCAGTGCCTGGTATTGGCGGGAATCCGCATCGGATCCCTGCTCAATACAGTGTCACGTCTCCTCGCCATTGCAGCGAGCGCGACACGTGTCGCCACCCTGCTGCCGACATCTCGGCACTCCTGTCGCCGAGAATCTCAGCGATGGGAGCGCGATAGAAACACAATATCGGCGGCACCTACTGTACAGTATACACACACACACTTGTAGATGACCACAACATACAGGATATATAAGGTAATATCGACATATAATCACACATAGGTTGGACTTGATGGACCTGTGTCCGTCCTCAACCTCACCCCCTATGCAACCATGCAAATATACAACTTGCTAGGTCTAAAGACCATCGACAGTCTTAGCCTAGGTTTCCACTATTGCGACCTAAAATCGTGCGATTTACTGCGATTTCTATGTGTCTTGAATCAATGCCTGTGTATTCTTGATGTCTATGGCCCCAAGTTAGATCACAGTGGGCTTAAAAGTAGTGTAGGGACTACTTTACCGTTGCAGCGACTTGGGGGGGGGTCGCACCGCTATGAACGATACTCCTTGGAAATCATGGGGTATGATTTGTGGAGGTCAAGCCTTACTGACGGCTGGAGAGATTAATTGCAACGATGGCCTGTGCAATTTTTTGGATCCTTAACCTTCCACCTGTTATTCAAGTCTTACTTTTGACTAACGACCATGTAATCACAACCCTTGTGCTCTGATGCATCATGAAGGGAATGCAATGAATTGGTAGAGAAATGAAAAAAAATTCCATTGGCTTCCTTAATGCACAGGACCCACAGATCCTAAGCTCAAATTTACATATAACTGTCAGCTGACCCTATTGGGCGGCTTGGGTTTAGGCAAATAAAGATAATTCTTGATTCTTTATTCTCCGCTATAGTTCTCCCAGGTGTAACCTGTCATTCACTCTGTTTCTTTGCCTTTTGGCCATCCTCTGGTCATTGGTGATTAACATAAGGAATTAATCCTCCTTCTAAATATCACCAGATCCGACGTGAACAGTCACCACTCTGACTTAAAGCGGCATGTGTTTACTTGTGGGATGGGACATAAGGGTTCACTGACCACAATGATTACTGGAGAAACCGCATATAGTTTTGTATTCGCAGTGTCTGAACTGCATCATTGGCTACTCCATTTTCAATCTAGGATCTGCCATCAGAGATTTTATCACAGACCAGAGCTCTGCTTTCATCCTGTCTGGGGTCCTGACAGTCTGGCTACTCTTGAGGGGGGGGGGGTCTCCCCCATATAGGCATTCATGTCTGCCTTTACAGTGGGGAGCTTCGTCACAGGAGAGGCTTGAACCTGTGCGGCTTGGCCAGAAGCGTCCGGCAAGGTGAGGGAAAAATAAAAATTCTGCTTTTTAGCAGTAGCATAACCGGCTGTAGCAGTGAGGAAAAAAAAAGAGAATACTGCAGGAAGGGAGGAGACCTACTTTTATAATATAACCGGTCCTGAATTGGGCAGGGAGGCGGAGCCTTCCCATACGTATATGCTGTCATGCTGTGTCAGGAAAAATAAATGGCTACACTACCACCAATTAAACACACATATTGCAACAAATATAGATCTATCTTTAATAAATATGCCAAAAACTAAATTTGAACAATTATTAGTAGATGAACAAAAACCAACTAAAAAATTATCTAAAATATATAGTCTATTACTCCCTTTAGGATCCCTCAGAGAGTTAACAGGAATGAAGAACTGGGAAAAAGATATAGGGAGATTAATGTCAGAGACAGAATGGGAGAAAATATTTGCAATAATTCATAAAACATCTATAGCAAATAAATATAAAGAGAGGAATTACAAAATAGCAATGAGATGGTATTTGAGCCCAGTAGCATTAAATAAAATTAATAGCGAGCAGACAGACACATGCTGGAGATGCAAGACAGAAAGGGGGACCATGGATCACATTTGGTATGGATGTCTTATGGTGGGGGATTTCTGGAATAATATTCACAAGATATATCAGAAAGTGTCGGGAATCGAAAGGAACTCAAACATAGATACCTCATTATTATCTATAATGCCAGAATCAATAATGAGCATTAAGAACGATATTTTTCATCCAATGGCCTCGGCAGCTAGAACAATAATAGCTCGCAATTGGAGAGAAAATAAAAGTCAAAGCATAGGAGATTGGGTATGTGAAATGAACGAAATACAATATATGGAAAGACAGATAAGAGAAGAAGGATATATAGAAACCCAAATGCCAGCAATATGGCTAAAATTGGATGAATTTCGGTCCTCAAACAGAATGAATGAGTAAATGGAAGAATATGGGAGAAGGAGTAAGGGGGGGAAATAGGAGTTTCCTCCCCTCCCTTACAACTTCTTTTTAGTTTAATCCCCCCCCCCCAGGTCGAACGGATGAATGGATGTTGGAATGAAAGAGCATGTAAGATAGTAGTATATACTGTATATGTAGGAGAGTGCTATATGGCATTATGTTTTTATGATAGAGTAGATAATTGATACTGACCTAGATTTGTATATTTTGTATACTGAACAATGAGAATGAATTATTGCATATTGAAAGCAATTTCAGCTCCGGAGGGGGATAAGTAAACTTGAAATGCTTACTGCATTTTATTATTACATTAAAGCGGAGTTCCACCCAAAAGTGGAACTTCCGCTTAAACCACTCCTCGCCCCCTTACATGCCACATTTGGCATGTAATTTTTTTGGGGGGGGAGTGGGGGCTTCAGTAGGAGTGGGACTTCCTGTCCCACTTCCTCCTTCCGCCCAGGGACCGCTTAGGCGATTTGTCATATCGCCTAAGGCGGCCCCTCCCTGTAGGCGATCACCTGGGACACGTGACAGGTCCCAGGCGGTCGCCTGTCCACTCAGATTGCTCAGCGCCGCTCACACATGCGCAGTGAGTGCCCGGCCGTAAAGACGAAAGCTGTCACAGCGGGTGCCCACAGTTAGAATGGAGGCGCCGGCGGAGAGGGGGGAGAGGAGCAAAGCTCCGTTCGGCCGCGTCGCTGGGCAGTGGAACAGGTAAGTGTCTGTTTATTAAAAGACTTTTAATAAACATAAAAAAGGCTGGAACTCTCCTTTAATACATATTCTCATTTTCATCCAGCAGGTGGAGCTGTAGGTTCCTTTTACAGAGACCAATAGTTCAACCTTAAATTTACACACATAGGTGAACGAATCAAAGCAGTAGCTCCCCCACATTCCTTCCTTCCCTCTGTATGGATGAAGCCTAAGAATCAAAGACACAGGGGTTGCTATACTAAAGGCAAATAAGCTGTTCAACTTGCATGGGAATTTTCACTTTGTGAGGGAATTTTTTCTCAACTTGAATGCAATGAAATTTCACTTTGCAAATAATTCCTAATCATGTGCAAAGAAAAAAAAAAGATTGTTTATGATTTAATAATGGAAGTCAGCAGAGCTTCACTTCATTCACTAGGCTCAGGGAAAATTGTCTTGCAAAGTTAAAACTCGCTTGTAAAGTGTGCAGTCTAATTGCCTTGTAACTACATCTGCTGTGCTGTCTTTTAAGTAGTTCTTAGCGCTCTAGTAATTATTTGTTATGTATCAAATTATTGATTGTATGTGTAAATTACAAAAATGATTTAAACAACATTTAAAAAAAATGTATAAACCTAAACAAAAAAAAAATGAAGCCAAAATTAATATAGCTTCAGATTAAAATATATAATGTTTCATCTAGATGAAATTGTAAGGAAGCTTCAAAACTGTGGACATATTTCTGTCTGGCCAGCTGTTTTATTTTATTTTTCTATTGTATTTTTGGTACTTCAGAGAAAAACTTTCAGAAAGTTAGCTGAAGGAAAAAAGTGAAAGTGGCATATATGGAGATTTTATGTGTCCTGAGTGGGAAAAAGGTTTTAGAAAGCAGCAGTAGAATATTTTGTTCAAATAAGTTATTGTGTTATATCTGTCTTCCAAATTTTAAAATGCACTGTGTCTATGTCTATCGCATATGTTTTTTTTTTTTTTTTAGTTTTAGTAAGAATTTTTTTATTTTAGCTTGCTAACATTTTTAGAGAGAAAAGCAAAAACAAGAAAAATACTGCGTTAGTGCATAACAAATGGAAATCAAATACATATTAATAGCTTCAGACACACCGTAAGATATTTATCACAGCTAATGCATCTTATAAACAAAGGGCTGTGCTAAATATTAAGTCAAATAAATGTATCTAAAAGAAAATAGTCCATGTGCAAAATAATTAACAAGTTAGAAATGAAAGTTTCAAATGCCTTAAAATTCTAAAGTTCTAAATTCCTCATAAGGCAGACCACCACCAACAGAGTCAGATGTATGCTTACCATGTAGCGGGGACCTTCTAGTTAAAGAAAGGTCAAACAAGCTGTTTGGAGTATGTCCCCACACATCATCCACATTCTTTTGGGCAGCTTTAGATGAACACCCAATGATTCTGCATGAACATGTAAAAAGAAACCAAGCCTCATTTGTAATATTGCATTATGTTAATTAATGTGTCAGGTGTTTTTTTTATATATTTACCTTCCCTGCTCCTACTGTATTGCATTTTATAACTTTTTAGTTTTTTATCCCCATTCTTTAAATGCTGGAACGCCTCTTTTTTTAGCCGTGATGTGTTTATGACATCCAGGTATCCCTTGGGCTTCGGTGGAAACGAGGCTTGGTTATTTTAAATGCGATTAAAATTGATGCTTGGTCTTGTGGGTGTTTTTTATGCAGTGTAGATGAGATTAGATTTTCATCTAATGGTATATAAGCGATGATACAACATGAAGCCCGTGCCCTGGAAGAAGTCCTTAGATGATATAAAGCACAGGGTGGAGTAACGTGCTAGCATCATCACGTCAACCAGAAATGGTGGTAAACACTATTGTTACCAGCCGGGATTGTTTTCGTGATATGTGCATTTCATTTTATCCTATGTGAGCAGTATTTTAACTACAGTAACTATCCAGTGCTTTCTTCTTTATATGTTATATGTCCATGTGGAATCATTAGGTGTTCATCTATAGCTGCCCGAAAGAATGTGGATGATGTGTGGGGACATACTCCAAACAGTTTGTTTGACCTTTCTTTAACTAGAAGGTGCCCGCCACAAGGTAAGCATACATTTGACTCCATTGGTGGTGGTTTGCCTTATGAGGTGAACGTTATCGGTTCATCACGATATTCACACTTTTTCATATTTCTTAAAGAAGAATTTGGAATTTAAATTTCTTACTTATTTTTTTAAACATGTTTTTATTTATTTTTGACATAATATTTAGCGCAGCACTTTGTTTATAAGATTTTTTAAATTCTGTAAATTAAATGATGCAAATCCTCAAACAATCCATGTTAATTTCAGGTTGTAAGGCAATAAAACACGAAAAATGCCAAGGGGGTGAATACTTTTGCAAGGCACTATATATATATATATATATATATATTGTGAGGGGGTTAGCTCGGCAGCGGGTGTGTGTGACCCCCGGGATGGGCTCCCCACACAAAAACAGGCCCAGCAAACGGAGGTTGTGGTTTTCAAAATCAAAAAAAGGTGCGGTTTATTTTCTATTTACAGTGACAAAACACAGCAAAGCCAAAAGAAACATAAACAAAATAAATCCTGGTCAACTTGACCTCTGACTAAACATACAGGTTTCCTAACTAACAACTGGGATCAGCCTAGTGCTGTCCTAGTCCCTAAGTCCCTGGTTTTAAATGTCCAAGCAAATAGCCACACAGGCTTTGTCTCACCGCACAGGGGTTCACTCTCCCTAGACAGTCCACACAGGTCTGGGTCCAGGCATGAGCAAACACCTAATGAATCTGGGAGTTTTTATAGAGGCCTAAATGAGCTGACAAGCTTCAGCTGGTCTCATCAACTCCCTGTCTGCACGACGCCCCACACTCTCCCTAGAGGTATGAGTCATCCATGAGCCCACTAGCCTCAGCTGGGCTTATACAACTCTCCACCTAGTTGTATAAGTCGGCGTAAAGCCTGAATCTGGGCGAAATATATCTACCCCCCTGGATGCAACCAGGTGACTTTACCTTCCTGATGTCACATACCCCCCCTCTTGTTTTAACCTCGGGGTTGGAACACCAGCAATCAGGCATTCATGTACTCGAGACAAAGCATCCACATTCCCCATTTGAACGCCAGGGCGATGCTTTACTGTGAAGTTGAATTCCTGGAGGGCCAGGAACCACCTATTCACTCTTCTATTTGTTTCCTTGTTTTGAGCCATCCACTTTAACGGAGCGTGATCCGTAACCATGTCAAAGTGCCTACCTAGCAGGTAGTACCGAAGGGAATCTAGAGCCCACTTCACCGCTAAACACTCCTTTTCAACGGTGGCGTAATTTACCTCATGGGACTTCAACTTCCTGCTGAGGTAAATGACTGGGTGCTCTTCCCCGTTCCAGACCTGGGACAATACTGCTCCTAACCCCACATCTGACGCATCACTTTGTACGACAAAGTCTTTAGAGAAGTCGGGTGAGTACAACACTGGCTGGCTACATAAGGCTTGTTTCAAGAATTGGAATGCTGCCTCAGCCTCGGGGGTCCATTTAATCATGACCGACCCTTTCCCCTTCGTTAGGTTGGTTAGGGGCACAGCCTTAGAAGCAAAGTGGGGAATGAATCGCCGATAATACCCAGCGATTCCCAGAAAGGCTCGTACCTGCTTCTTGCTGTTGGGACGTGGCCAACTCTGGATGGCCTCGACTTTGTTGAGTTGGGGTTTTATTACTCCCTCCCAATGGTGTACCCAAGATATTTGGCCTCCTCCTGCCCAATGGTACACTTCTTGGGGTTAGCCGTAAACCCCGCTTCCCGAACAGAGTCCAGGACTGCTTGCACTTTTGGCAGATGTGAGGCCCAATCTGTGCTATGGACAATTACGTCATACAGGTAAGCCGCAGCATACTTCCGATGGGGCCTCAGCATCTGGTCCATTTTCCGCTGGAATGTGGCCGGCGCATTCTGTAACCCGAACGGCATTCTTTTATATTGGAACGCCCCGTCTGGGGTTACAAATGCGGTTTTCTCTTTGGCCAATTTGGCCAGGGGGATTTGCCAATACCCTTTTGTGAGGTCAAGAGTCGTCATGTATCGGGCTGTTCCCAGCCGGTCGATCAACTCATCTATACGTGGCATGGGGTAGGTGTCAAATTTTGTAACTTTGTTCAACTGACGAAAATCGTTACAAAATCGCCAGCTCCCATCCGGTTTAGGCACCAACACAATGGGACTAGACCCATCACTTTGGGACTCCTCTATCACCCCTAAGTTCAGCATTTTCTGTACTTCCTCCCGTATTGCCTCCCGTCGGGCCTCTGGGATCCGATAGGGTTTTAACTTTACCCTTTCACCGGGCGGGGTAATGATGTCATGCTCTACCCCAGATGTTTGTCCCGGCAGCTCAGAGAATACCTCCTTGTTGCGAAGCACAAACTCCTTAACCTCCTGTTGTTGGGGTTGTGACAAGGTGGCTGCTATTCCAACCTCAGGAATCACGCAACCAGTTTGAGCTGGTGACCAAGTGTCTGCGACTAGGGACTCTCTATCCCTCCAGGCTTTCAACAGATTAACGTGATAGATCTGTTCGGGCTTTCGCCTTCCTGGTTGTCTGACCTTGTAATTCACTTCGCTCACTTTTTCCATTATCTCGTAGGGGCCTTGCCATTTGGCAAGGAATTTACTTTCAACCGTAGGGACAAGTACCAGTATCCTATCCCCCGGGGAAAAGGTACGGGTCTTGGCTCCACGGTTGTACACTCTCTGCTGTGCTAACTGCGCTTGGGCCAAATGTTCCTTCACGATGGGCATTACCTGTGCAATTCGGTCTTGCATCAGGGCGACATGCTCAATCACACTCCTGTGGGGAGAACTCTCACTTTCCCAAGTTTCCTTGGCAATATCCAACAGCCCTCTTGGGTGTCTCCCATACAGTAACTCAAAGGGGGAGAATCCCGTAGAGGATTGGGGCACCTCCCTAATAGCAAACATCAGATAAGGAAGTAGACAGTCCCAATCCTTTCCATCTCTATCCACCACTTTCTTCAACATTTGTTTTAGGGTTTTGTTGAATCTTTCAACCAGCCCATCGGTTTGGGGGTGATACACAGATGTACGTAATTGCGTCACTTTGAACAATTTACACAGCTCCTTCATAACCCGGGACATAAAGGGTGTACCTTGGTCCGTAAGCAGTTCTTTACAAATACCCACCCGGCTAAACACAAGAGATAGCTCTTTGGCTATGGTTTTGGCCGAGGTATTTCGGAGAGGGATCGCTTCTGGATAACGGGTGGCATAGTCCATTATAACTAATATATACTGGTGCCCCCTAGCGGACTTGATTATAGGACCTACCAAATCCATGGCGATCCTCTCAAACGGGACCTCAATGATGGGTAGAGGGACCAGCGGGCTACGGAAATGTGGCATCGGGGCCGACCTCTGACACACAGGGCAGGAGGAACAATAATTTTCTATGTCCTTCATCACCCCCGGCCAATAGAATCTCTGTAATACCCTCTCTCGGGGTTTTTCTGTCCCCAGATGACCTCCAAGAATGTGCCCATGGGCCAACTCCAACACCAACTTCCTGTAAGGTTTGGGCACCACAAGCTGCTCAACGGTTTCTTCTGCCCTTTTTGCCACCCGATACAGTAGGTCCTTCTCTACGCTGAAGTATGGGTAAGTGCAGGTATTATCTGGGTTCACTAACTCGCCATCTATTTTCACTACGTTTTCCCGTGCCTTTATTAGGGCGGGGTCTTTCAACTGTTCTGTGGCAAAGTTTTCCCTGTGAACCTCAAGATCAGAAAACTCCAGACGGTAGGTTTTTGTCTGAGGAGGTGGGCTCCTCTCCAGTTTCTTGAGTCTCCCCTGCCAATACTGATAAGGGAAATTCCGGAGAGTCCTCACCACTCTCAGGGGAGTTCTGGCTATCACATTCCTGGTACATAGGGGCACCAGTGGGGGGCTCAGGATCATCCCACAGTTCCCAGAACTTCGGAAAATCCCTTCCCACAATGGCGTCATGCGGTAACTGAGATACTAAGCCCACTGGATGAGAGAGGGTACCTTTGGGGGTCTCGAAACACACTGTAGTCACTGGATACTCTCGGGTGTCCCCATGCACACAAATAACAGCTACCTTGCTATTCCCAGAGACCTCTGTTTTAACTAACTCAGCCTTTATCAGGGTCACAAGGCTACCTGAATCCAGCAATACCACAACATTTCTACCATTAACACACATTTTGCATAAATGTTTCTCAGTTCCTCGAATGGCAGTGCATGCGACTGTCGCACACAGCGAATGACGTCTGCCCGTCAGAAAGTCACACTGCATGGGTTCCTCCACAACCGGGCAATTGGCTGCAATATGTCCCGCTTGCCGGCAGCGGTAGCAAACGATCCTTCTTGCCGCCTCTTGAGCCGCTGATTTCCCAGGCTGTTCTCGCCAAACTTGGGGTAGAGCTCCCACCCTCTCACTCTCTCCACCCTCACCCCTTGGAATCCTCTTATCCGCCCCTGGGGATGGTCTGGTCTTAGGGTGGAAAGTCCGAGTGTCTCTGGAAGAGGCCGTCAGGTTCTCTGTAGCCAAGTATTTCTCCACACGATCCACAAGACCATCGGCCGTCTCTGGGTCTCCATGGCTTACCCACTTTTGGATGGCAGTAGGAAGAGCTCTCAAAAACCGATCCATTACAACACGTTCCACAATCTTTGGTGCGGACAAAGTCTCTGGCTGTAGCCACTTTCTGCTCAGGTGAATGAGATCATATATTTGAGACCTGGGGGGTTTTCCAAGCTGGAAAGTCCAGTTATGCACACGCTGAGCCCGGACAGCCTGGGTGACACCCAGCCTTGCCAATATTTCCGCTTTTAGCATCACATAGTCTTTTGCTTGGTCAGGCTCTAGGTCATAGTAAGCCTTCTGCGATTCACCAGTTAACAGAGGAGCCACCAGTCCAGCCCACTGCTCCTCAGGCCACTTTTCTCTTTCAGCAGTCCTTTCAAATGTGGTCAAAAATACCTCTGGATCATCCTCTCCAGTCATTTTTGTCAATAAACAACTCACCCCAAAGGACGCGGTATTAGTAGGACGGCTTTCCTCACTGGTCTGCGGACGTTGCTGCATTACTGCTTCCATTTGTTGTAGTCTCTGCTCTTGCTTTTGTAACAGGTCTATGAAGCGGGCCTCAGATTGCTGCTGGGCTTGTTGCTGAGCTTCCAGACTCTGTTGGTGAGCTTGCTGCTGGGCTGCAAGGCTCTGTGGATGAGCTTGCTGCTGGGCTGCGAAGTTCTGTTGTTGAGCTGCAAGGCTCTGTTGATGAGCTGCAAGGCTCTTTTGCAAACCTGCATTTGTCTGCTGTTGATTGGCATTTGCTAGAGCCAGCTGCTTCAGTATCTCCTCCATGCTGGCTTAAAAAAAAACTGCCCGCATTCTCCACCAACTGTGAGGGGGTTAGCTCGGCAGCGGGTGTGTGTGACCCCCGGGATGGGCTCCCCACACAAAAACAGGCCCAGCAAACGGAGGTTGTGGTTTTCAAAATCAAAAAAAGGTGCGGTTTATTTTCTATTTACAGTGACAAAACACAGCAAAGCCAAAAGAAACATAAACAAAATAAATCCTGGTCAACTTGACCTCTGACTAAACATACAGGTTTCCTAACTAACAACTGGGATCAGCCTAGTGCTGTCCTAGTCCCTAAGTCCCTGGTTTTAAATGTCCAAGCAAATAGCCACACAGGCTTTGTCTCACCGCACAGGGGTTCACTCTCCCTAGACAGTCCACACAGGTCTGGGTCCAGGCATGAGCAAACACCTAATGAATCTGGGAGTTTTTATAGAGGCCTAAATGAGCTGACAAGCTTCAGCTGGTCTCATCAACTCCCTGTCTGCACGACGCCCCACACTCTCCCTAGAGGTATGAGTCATCCATGAGCCCACTAGCCTCAGCTGGGCTTATACAACTCTCCACCTAGTTGTATAAGTCGGCGTAAAGCCTGAATCTGGGCGAAATATATCTACCCCCCTGGATGCAACCAGGTGACTTTACCTTCCTGCTGTCACAATATATATATATATATATATATTGTGAGGGGGTTAGCTCGGCAGCTGGTGTGTGTGACCCCCGAGATGGGCTCCCCACACAAAAACAGGCCCAGCAAACGGAGGTTGTGGTTTTCAAAATCAAAAAGGTGCGGTTTATTTTCTATTTACAGTGACAAAACACAGCAAAGCAAAAGAAACATAAACAAAATAAATCCTGGTCAACTTGACCTCTGACTAAACATACAGGTTTCCTAACTAACCACTGGGATCAGCCTAGTGCTGTCCTAGTCCCTAAGTCCCTGGTTTTAAATGTCCAAGCAAATAGCCACACAGGCTTTGTCTCACCGCACAGGGGTTCACTCTCCCTAGACAGTCCACACAGGTCTGGTTCCAGGCATGAGCTAACACCTAATGAATCTGGGAGTTCTTATAGAGGCCTAAATGAGCTGACAAGCTTCAGCTGGTCTCATCAACTCCCTGTCTGCACGACGCCCCACACTCTCCCTAGAGGTATGAGTCATCCATGAGCCCACTAGCCTCAGCTGGGCTTATACAACTCTCCACCTAGTTGTATAAGTCGGCGTAAAGCCTGAATCTGGGCGAAATATATCTACCCCCCTGGATGCAACCAGGTGACTTTACCTTCCTGCTGTCACATACCCCCCCTCTTGTTTTAACCTCGGGGTTGGAACACCAGCAATCAGGCATTCATGTACTCGAGACAAAGCATCCACATTCCCCATTTGAACGCCAGGGCGATGCTTTACTGTGAAGTTGAATTCCTGGAGGGCCAGGAACCACCTATTCACTCTTCTATTTGTTTCCTTGTTTTGAGCCATCCACTTTAACGGAGCATGATCCGTAACCATGTCAAAGTGCCTACCTAGCAGGTAGTACCGAAGGGAATCTAGAGCCCACTTCACCGCTAAACACTCCTTTTCAACGGTGGCGTAATTTACCTCATGGGACTTCAACTTCCTGCTGAGGTAAATGACTGGGTGCTCTTCCCCGTTCCAGACCTGGGACAATACTGCTCCTAACCCCACATCTGACGCATCACTTTGTACGACAAAGTCTTTAGAGAAGTCGGGTGAGTACAACTCTGGCTGGCTACTTAAGACTTGTTTCAAGAATTGGAATGCTGCCTCAGCCTCGGGGGTCCATTTAATCATGACCGACCCTTTCCCCTTCGTCAGGTTGGTTAGGGGCACAGCCTTAGAAGCAAAGTGGGGAATGAATCGCCGATAATACCCAGCGATTCCCAGAAAGGCTCGTACCTGCTTCTTGCTGTTGGGACGTGGCCAACTCAGGATGGCCTCGATTTTGTTGAGTTGGGGTTTTATTACTCCCCTCCCAATGGTGTACCCAAGATATTTGGCCTCCTCCTGCCCAATGGTACACTTCTTGGGGTTAGCCGTAAACCCCGCTTCCCGAACAGAGTCCAGGACTGCTTGCACTTTTGGCAGATGTGAGGCCCAATCTGTGCTATGGACAATTACGTCATCCAGGTAAGCCGCAGCATACTTCCGATGGGGCCTCAGCATCTGGTCCATTTTCCGCTGGAATGTGGCCGGCGCATTCTGTAACCCGAACGGCATTCTTTTATATTGGAACGCCCCGTCTGGGGTTACAAATGCGGTTTTCTCTTTGGCCGACTTGGCCAGGGGGATTTGCCAATACCCTTTTGTGAGGTCAAGAGTCGTCATGTATCGGGCTGTTCCCAGCCGGTCGATCAACTCATCAATACGTGGCATGGGGTAAGTGTCAAATTTTGTAACTTTGTTCAACTGACGAAAATCGTTACAAAATCGCCAGCTCCCATCCGGTTTAGGCACCAACACAATGGGACTAGACCAATCACTTTGGGACTCCTCTATCACCCCTAAGTTCAGCATTTTCTGTACTTCCTCCCGTATTGCCTCCCGTCGGGCCTCTGGGATCCGATAGGGTTTTAACTTCACCCTTTCACCGGGTGGGGTAATGATGTCATGCTCTACCCCAGATGTTTGTCCCGGCAGCTCAGAGAATACCTCCTTGTTGCGAAGCACAAACTCCTTAACCTCCTGTTGTTGGGGTTGTGACAAGGTGGCTGCTATTCCAACCTCAGGAATCACGCAACCAGTTTGAGCTGGTGACCAAGTGTCTGCGACTAGGGACTCTCTATCCCTCCAGGCTTTCAACAGATTAACGTGATAGATCTGTTCGGGCTTTCGCCTTCCTGGTTGTCTGACCTTGTAATTCACTTCGCTCACTTTTTCCATTATCTCATAGGGGCCTTGCCATTTGGCAAGGAATTTACTTTCAACCGTAGGGACAAGTACCAGTATCCTATCCCCCGGGGAAAAGGTACGGGTCTTGGCTCCACGGTTGTACACTCTCTGCTGTGCTAACTGCGCTTGGGCCAAATGTTCCTTCACGATGGGCATTACCTGTGCAATTCGGTCTTGCATCAGGGCGACATGCTCAATCACACTCCTGTGGGGAGAACTCTCACTTTCCCAAGTTTCCTTGGCAATATCCAACAGCCCTCTTGGGTGTCTCCCATACAGTAACTCAAAGGGGGAGAATCCCGTAGAGGATTGGGGCACCTCCCTAATAGCAAACATCAAATAAGGAAGTAGACAGTCCCAATCCTTTCCATCTCTATCCACCACTTTCTTCAACATTTGTTTTAGGGTTTTGTTGAATCTTTCAACCAGCCCATCGGTTTGGGGGTGATACACAGATGTACGCAATTGCGTCACTTTGAACAATTTACACAGCTCTTTCATAACCCGGGACATAAAGGGTGTACCTTGGTCCGTAAGCAGTTCTTTACAAATACCCACCCGGCTAAAAACAAGAGATAGCTCTTTGGCTATGGTTTTGGCCGAGGTATTTCTGAGAGGGATCGCTTCTGGATAACGGGTGGCATAGTCCATTATAACCAATATGTACTGGTGCCCCCTAGCGGACTTGATTATAGGACCTACCAAATCCATTGCGATTCTCTCAAACGGGACCTCAATGATGGGTAGAGGGACCAGCGGGCTACGGAAATGTGGCATCGGGGCCGACCTCTGACACACAGGGCAGGAGGAACAATAATTTTCTATGTCCTTCATCACCCCAGGCCAATAGAATCTCTGTAATACCCTCTCTCGGGTTTTCTCTGTCCCCAGATGACCTCCAAGAATGTGCCCATGGGCCAACTCCAACACCAACTTCCTGTAAGGTTTGGGCACCACAAGCTGCTCAACGGTTTCTTCTGCCCTTTTTGCCACCCGATACAGTAGGTCCTTCTCTACGCTGAAGTATGGGTAAGTGCAGGTATTATCTGGGTTCACTAACTCGCCATCTATTTCCACTACGTTTTCCCGTGCCTTTATTAGGGCGGGGTCTTTTAACTGTTCTGTGGCAAAATTTTCCCTGTGAACCTCCAGATCAGAAAACTCCACAGACGGTAGGTTTTCGTCTGAGGAGGTGGGCTCCTCTCCAGTTTCTTGAGTCTCCCCTGCCAATACTGACAAGGGAAATTCTGGAGAGTCCTCACCACTCTCAGAGGAGTTCTGGCTATCACATTCCTGGTACATAGGGGCACCAGTGGGGGGCTCAGGATCATCCCACAGTTCCCAGAACTTCGGAAAATCCCTTCCCACAATGGCATCATGCGGTAATTGAGATACTAACCCCACTGGATGAGAGAGGGTACCTTTGGGGGTCTCGAAACACACTGTAGTCACTGGATACTCTCGGGTGTCCCCATGCACACAAATAACAGCTACCTTGCTATTCCCAGAGACCTCTGTTTTAACTAATTCAGCCTTTATCAGGGTCACAAGGCTACCTGAATCCAGCAATACCACAACATTTCTACCATTAACACACATTTTGCATAAATGTTTCTCAGTTCCTCGAATGGCAGTGCATGCGACTGTCGCACACAGCGACTGACGTCTGCCCGTCAGAAAGTCACACTGCATGGGTTCCTCCACAACCGGGCAATTGGCTGCAATATGTCCCGCTTGCCGGCAGCGGTAGCAAACGATCCTTCTTGCCGCCTCTTGAGCCGCTGATTTCCCAGGCTGTTCTCGCCAAACTTGGGGTAGAGCTCCCACCCTCTCACTCTCTCCACCCTCACCCCTTGGAATCCTCTTATCCGCCCCTGGGGATGGTCTGGTCTTAGGGTGGAAAGTCCGAGTGTCTCTGGAAGAGGCCGTCAGGTTCTCTGTAGCCAAGTATTTCTCCACACGATCCACAAGACCATCGGCCGTCTCTGGGTCTCCATGGCTTACCCACTTTTGGATGGCAGTAGGAAGAGCTCTCAAAAACCGATCCATTACAACACGTTCCACAATCTTTGGTGCGGACAAAGTCTCTGGCTGTAGCCACTTTCTGCTCAGGTGAATGAGATCATACATTTGAGACCTGGGGGGTTTTCCAAGCTGGAAAGTCCAGTTATGCACACGCTGAGCCCGGACAGCCTGGGTGACACCCAGCCTTGCCAAAATTTCAGCTTTTAGCATCACATAGTCTTTTGCTTGGTTAGGCTCTAGGTCATAGTAAGCTTTCTGCGATTCACCAGTTAACAGAGGAGCCACCAGTCCAGCCCACTGCTCCTCAGGCCACTTTTCTCTTTCAGCGGTCCTTTCAAATGTGGTCAAAAATACCTCTGGATCATCCTCTCCAGTCATTTTTGTCAATAAACGACTCACCCCAAAGGACGCGGTATTAGTGGGACGGCTTTCCTCACTGGTCTGCGGACGTTGCTGCATTACTGCTTCCATTTGTTGTAGTCTCTGCTCTTGCTTCTGTAACAGGTCTATGAAGCGGGCCTCAGATTGCTGCTGGGCTTGTTGCTGAGCTTCCAGACTCTGTTGATGAGCTTGCTGCTGGGCTGCAAGGCTCCTTTGCAAACCTGCATTTGTCTGCTGTTGATTGGCATTTGCTAGAGCCAGCTGTTTCAGTATCTCCTCCATGCTGGCTTAAAAAAAACTGCCACTGGTTCTCCACCAACTGTGAGGGAGTTAGCTCGGCAGCGGGTGTGTGTGACCCCCGGGATGGGCTCCCCACACAAAACAGGCCCAGCAAACGGAGGTTGTGGTTTTCAAAATCAAAAAGGTGCGGTTTATTTTCTATTTACAGTGACAAAACACAGCAAAGCAAAAGAAACATAAACAAAATAAATCCTGGTCAACTTGACCTCTGACTAAACATACAGGTTTCCTAACTAACCACTGGGATCAGCCTAGTGCTGTCCTAGTCCCTAAGTCCCTGGTTTTAAATGTCCAAGCAAATAGCCACACAGGCTTTGTCTCACCGCACAGGGGTTCACTCTCCCTAGACAGTCCACACAGGTCTGGTTCCAGGCATGAGCTAACACCTAATGAATCTGGGAGTTCTTATAGAGGCCTAAATGAGCTGACAAGCTTCAGCTGGTCTCATCAACTCCCTGTCTGCACGACGCCCCACACTCTCCCTAGAGGTATGAGTCATCCATGAGCCCACTAGCCTCAGCTGGGCTTATACAACTCTCCACCTAGTTGTATAAGTCGGCGTAAAGCCTGAATCTGGGCGTAATATATCTACCCCCCTGGATGCAACCAGGTGACTTTACCTTCCTGCTGTCACAATATGATATATTGTCAAAAGTAAAGGGCCATCCCCAAACTGTTCCCACAAGGGTGGGAGCATGAAATTGTCCAAAATGTCTTGGGATGCTTAAGAGTTTCCTTCACTGGAACTAAGGGGCCAAGCCCAACCCCTGAAAAACAACCCCACACAATCCCACCTCCACCAAATGATTTGGACCAGTGCACAAAGCAAGGTCCATTAAGACATGGGTGAATTTGGGGTGGAGGAACTTGACTGGCCTGTACAGAGTCCTGACCTCAACCCAATATAACACTTTTGGGATGAATTAGAGCAGAGACTGCGAGCCAGGCCTTCTCATCCACATCAGTGCCTGACCTCACAAATGCGTTTCTGGAAGAATGGTCAAACATTCCCATAGACACACTCCTAAACCTGGTGGACAGCCTTCCCTGAAGAGTTGAAGCTGTTATAGCTGCAAAGGGTGGGCCAACTCAATATTGAACCCTATGGACGAAAACTGGGATGCCATCAAACTTCATGTGCGTGTAAAGGCAGGTGTCCCAATACTTTTGGTAATATAGTGTATATATATATATATATATATATATATATATATATATATATATATATAAATATAATATAGATTTATATTTATTTATAAGACACACATAGACAGGGAGAATTGTATTTTATTATTTATATTATTTTATATTTCTATCAACTTTATATAACTTGTCTATTTATAGGTTTTTCACCCTTTTTTCCTTAATTGAATATGACACCCCTTTGCAAAGTAATTTCTCAAACCTTCCAGACTCCCACTGTCTGTACAATACTACTGTCATTATTCATGCATGCCAACAGTTGCTGGTAAAATTAGAAATTCTCATTTGTTATTGCAGAGTCTGGATTCTGTCACCTTGAGTCTAGCAAACATGGTTGACTGGCATCAGTTTGATTTGTCTCCTACTTTTTCCATATTCATAATTTCACTTTGTACCCTGATGTTATTTTGTGCAAGACAAATAAAGATTCTACAAGCAAGACAGACACTGCTGTCTACCTTTTATAATTACCAAATAGCCCTTAATGTGATCACTGTGGCTAAGAATGATTACTATGTCTGCTTACAGTTTACAGAGTACTGTAAAGAAATTAAAATAAATGTTATGTTTTAAAAGAAACTCCACTGAGTTATATTTTTAATATGTTTTACATTTTTTAATAAAATTTAGCTGTGAACCAGGACCTAAATTAGATGTAAACCCTCACCTGTACGTTAACCCTTTTCCTGGCAGAGCATTTTTTTTCATTTTTTGTTTACATGTTTAGGCCTGATAGTTATAGTAAACCCCTAAAACATTAAATATTTGCTCAAAGCAGACACCGGTGAGAATAAAACAGTAGTAGTTCCAATTTTCTTTAGGGCACACAAAAGCAATTTTCGGGCTCTTTAAAAAAATATATATATTATTTTTTTAAATTTTTTTTTACACTTCCCTTTTTATTTTTTTTGATCACTTCCTATTCCTATTACAAGAAATTTAAACATCCCTTGTAATAGGAATAGGGCATGACAGGTCCTCTTTATGGAGACAATTTCCGATCTGTCTACCCGAGTCCGTGACATATTCAGACGGCTGCCGCACAGTTTTAAAAACTTGCGCTCCTCCGTGTGCTGTTCCGTGATAGGCGGAACACTCGGTTTCCCAGAAAACACTGTGTTCAGTGTTCCACCTATCACGATCGCCCTCTCGTTCATGATAGACAAGAGGATGAGAGGGCGATCATGATAGGCGGAACACTGAACACATTGTTTTCTGGGAAACCGAGTGTTCCGCCTATCACGGAACAGCACAAGGAGGAGCGCAAGTTTTTAAAACTGCACGGCCGCCGTCTGAATATGTCACGGACTCGGGTACACAGATTGGATTCTGCAATGGGCATGGTGAGGTCAGGCTGCAAAGGTAATGGGGCCTGCAGTAGAAAGAATGTAGGTGAGAGGATGGTCGAGTCGAAGAGCTGCAATGGGCACAGTGAGGTCAGGCTGAGAATGGGCACAGTGAGGTCAGGCTGCAAATAGACACAGTGAGGTCAGGCTGCAAATGGGCACAGTGAGGTCAGGCTGCAAATGGGCACAGTGAGGTCAGGCTGCAAATGGGCACAGTGAGGTCAGGCTGCAAATAGGCACAGTGAGGTCAGGCTGCAAATAGGCACAGTGAGGCTGCAAATGGGCATTGTTGACCCTCTTTTCCGCTTACAGTAGCTGCTGCATTCTCACCCTAGGCTTATACTCGAGTCAATAAGTTTTTCCATTTTTTTGGGTAAAATTAGGTGCCTCGGCTTATACTTGGGTCGGCTTATACTCGAGTATATACGGTATATCCCAAAACCAACATTTTAGCTGGAAAATTAGGGGGTTGTCTTATACGCCCAGTCGTCTTATACGCCGGCAAATACGGTACAAGCCGACCTCAATGCACTGTTTAATTGGGCAACTAAATGGCAAATAAGGTTTAATGTTGATAAATGTAAATTTATGCACTTGGGGGCTAAGAATATGCATGCATCATCCACACTAGGGGGAGTAAAACTGGGGAAATCAATGGTGGAGAAAGATCTTGGAGTTTTGGTAGATCATAAACTTAATAATAGCATGCAATGCCAAGCTGTGGTTTCCAAAGCGAGCAAAGTCCTTTCTTGTATTAAGAGAGGTATGGACTCCAGAGGGAAAGATATAATTTTGCCCCTGTACAAATCATTAGTAAGACCTCATCTGGAATATGCAGTTCAGTTTTAGGCACCCGTTCTCAAAAAGGATATCCAGGAACTGGAAAAAGTGCAGAGAGGGGCAACAAAACTGATAAGAGGCATGGAGAAGCTCAGCTATGAGGATAGATTAGAGGAACTGAATTTATTCTCTCTTGAGGAGAGGAGATAAAGGGGGATATGATCAACATGTACAAACACATAAAGGGTCCATATAGTGAACTTGGTGTTGAGTTATTCACTTTAAGGTCATCACAGAGGACAAGGGGCATTCTTTACGTCTAGAGGAAAAGAGATTTAATCTCCAAATAAAGAAAGGTTTCTTCACAGTAAGAGCTGTGAAAATGTGGAATAGACTCCCTCGAGAGCTGGTTCTGTCCAGCTCAGTAGATTGCTTTAAAAGGCCTGGATTCTTTCCTAAATGTACATAATATAACTGGGTACTAACATTTATAGGTAAGATTGATCCAGATAATATCCGATTGCCTCTCGGGGATCAGGAAGGATTTTTTTTCCCCTGCTGTTGGATCATTGGATCATTGGATCGTGCTCTGCTGGGGTTTTTCGCCTTCCTATGGATCAACTGTGGGTATAGGATTGTGTAAAGGGCTTGCATGATTTTTTTTCTCTTTTATTGGTTGAACTAGATGGACTTGTGTCTTTTTTCAACCTAACTATGTAACTATGTTATCAATCTTTGTCTGTCACTCTGATCGTGCCAGCAGAGTGCAACACAATGTGGTTTTAAAGCTCGTAAAAAAAAAAAAAAAAAAATACAATTTCTCTTAGAACATCCATGTAATCCTTTTTTTATCCTGGTATTATCCTGGCATTTTCTGTCAAGTAGCACCACAAATTAAAACAATTTATTCAGCATGTGAACCTTTTAAAGATGGAAATGTTTTAGCCAATGCTTTACTTACTTTACAGCATGTAACATTTAGCATTCAGTAACTTTGTTCAGTGTAATACTGAAGTGATTTAGAGCTTAAGATTTGTAGAGCTGCTTGGCATGCGGCCAAATAGCCTATATTTCTCTATGCTTGCTGCCAGTATCTTTCATGTACTGCTTATATTCTGGGAAGTGTTGTCTGCTCATAAATCCAAGTTGTCCTCTACTACTATTAGCAAACGCACACTAGACCTCATATGTTGGCATAGAAATAAACGCTTTCCAAATATACTTGGTATAGTAGATATATGTAACGTTTTTTCCAAAGACAGTCAATGAAAATCAAAGCCTACTTTGAAGGCAAGTAGGTAATGTTTGAAAAATGTTTTCGTCAAGGAGTCAGTTTTGCAGTGCATATGAATAAAAACAATAATGTGACAGAAAGTATTTGTCCCAGGCTTAGCAGGACACTAAGCCACCAATTGCAAGTAATAGAGCCTGGGTTGTGATCCAGTAATACAACTCATAACTCAGCCCCTGATGCTCTAGTCTAGAAAGTACAAAAACAAAAAAATAACAACCTGTGCCCATGTCCTTTACAAGCAGCAGCATGTACTGTGAAGTAATTCTTTCTGAAATATATTCAAAGATCACAACAAAGACTACTGTATAAAGTTTTTTTTTTCTTTTTCCGTTTCTAACAGCTTAGAAACACCTGCTCTGTGTTCCCAATAAAAAGGCCTCTTGCACACTGGATGTTTTTTGGCTTCAATAGTTTTTTTCTTTTTGGCAGGGGTGTTTTCTGGCTGGAAAAAAACCCCCAGAATTAGTAGGTTTAAGGCTGGGTTCAAACATATGCGATGCAGGAACCAGTGAAATTCCTGTGCGGGTTCCCGCATTGCATGTCTCTCGCAGGCAGTTCACACTGCCCTATGCGAACTGCTGTGGGTCTCAAAATAAAGTTAGTGAAACCCCTAGATCGGTTTGCAGATCGCAGTGTGAACTGTAAAATTGTACAGAAGCAGGATCGCATGGGTGTGAACACCCATGTGATCCGATTCCAGTGCGGACCAACAAAAAGGGTCCTACACCACTTTGGTGCAAATACGATGCAATTTCAGCCACACAGTTTGTATGACTCAATGTGCATTGCACAGACATGTGATCTGCACAGCAATGTGGTGGGGCTCCTGCCACCTATAGTTCCGGGGACACTGGGCTTCCTGTGCAACCTGTCAGAAGCTACAAACAGAGCGTCCAGTTTAAATACAAGCTGGCACACTCTGTTTGCAGCAGATTGAGAGGATGAGCTCACAGTGCCTTTCACTTCTTGCCAGAAGCCCTGAGCTAAATGGACAGCTTGGAGTCTTAGATCAATGGTAAAGCACCATTGGAACAAGCGGTCCAATAAAAATGCTGCAGTGGAGGCTGTCCTCTCACTGCAGTGTAATAGAAGGAGGCATGTGTCTAAAAGACAAATGCTCCCTCTTAACTACAAGGAAAAGGCATGGGTTTATGGGTACCATGTTTTTCTCACACCGTTAAGAGAGAGAATGAGAATCTTCTGTTGCTGAAAAGTTTTTTTAAATCAAGCTAAATCATATATTATTATGCTATATGTTATTACATAAAAATGTATTATTTATCTATTTACTGTGAAATTACTGTTTTGAAGCTATAACTTCAAACTTCAGTAATTTGTCCGTTAAGCCACCTGCTTGAGTACAGTTTTTGAAAATATAGTAAATTACCTTAAAAACAATATATAATAATTATTTGTATATTACTTACTTATCGTAATTAACCCCTTGCCACCCAGGCCAATTCTGACACTTCTCTCCTACATGTAAAAATCTTTTGCTAGGAAATTCCTCAGAACCCCTAAACATTATATATTTATTTTAAGCAGAAACCCTAGGGAATAAAATGGTGGTTGTTGCAACTTTTTATGTTACACAGCATTTGCGCTGCAATTTTTCAAACATGTTTTTTTGGAAAACAACTGTTTCATGAATATAAAAAAAAAACACACTAAAGTTAGCCCAATTTTTTTGTATAATGTGAAAGATGATGTCACGCCAAGTAAACAGATACCTAACATGTCACGCTTTAAAATTGCACACACTCGTGGAAAGGCGCCAAACTTTGGCACCAAAAAAAATCACCATAGGCAACGCTTTAAAATTCTTTACAGGTTACATGTTTAGAGAGTTTCAGAGGAGGTCTAGTGCTAGAATTATTGATCTCGCCCTAACGTATGTGGCGTATGTAACCTGTGTGTATCTGGCTCTGATACTAGCCAGTGCCTCACCAGCCACTGACCTCACCGCACGTCCCTGGTCTAGGCTCTAAACACCCACCCACACATAAAAATGCAAAAGATACCTATAATGGAAAAAGTTTGATTTATGCTTACCTCTGTCTTCTTCCCAATGTGCTTAGGGTAGTGTGATGTCACATTTCTTCCAGCAAGAAGAATAGTGCTGTGTTGAATACAGAGCAGCCAAAATCTCATGAAAAGTTGCTCTTGCAATGGACTAGAGTATCTTCTTGAGGGATTTTGCCTGTTCTGTATTATCCAAGAATCTTCCTGGAAGTATTATAATGTCACACAAGCAATGTGGAAGAATGGGTAAGGTAAGTTTGAATATTTTTTTTTTCTTTAACCACCTCCCTACTGTGCACGAAAACCCCCTTCCTGCCCAAGCCATTTTTCAGCTTTCAGCGCTGTCACACTTTGAATGACAATTGCGCGGTCGTGCGACGTGGCTCCCAAACAAAATTTGTGTCCTTTTTTTCCCACAAATAGAGCTTTCTTTTGGTGGTATTTGATCACCTCTGCGGTTTTTATTTTTTGCGCTATAAACAAAAGAAGAGCGTCCAGTTTGGAAAAAAAACACTATTTTTTACTTTTTGCTATAATAAATACCCATTTTTTTTTTTTTAAATAAAACTTTCCTCAGTTTAGGCCGATACGTATTCTTCTACATATTTTTGGTAAAAAAAAAAAAATCGCAATAAGCGCGCATTGATTGGTTTGCGCAAAAGTTATAGCGTGTACAAAATAGGGGATAGATTTATAGCATTTTAATTTTTTTATTTTTTTATTAGTAATGGCGGCGATCTGCGATTTTTTATTGTGACTGCGATATTGCGGCGGACACATCGGACACTTTTGACACATTTTTGGGACCATTCACGTTTATACAGCGACCCCTGCTATAAAAATGCATTGATTACTGTATAAATGTGATTGACAGGGAAGGGGTTAACCACTAGGGGGCGGGAAGGGGTTAAATATGTTCCCTCAATGTGTTCTTACTGTGGGGGGAGGGGACTGACTGGGGGAGGTGACCGATGGTTGTCCCTATGTACAAGGGACACACCATCGGTCCCCTCTCCCTCACAGGACGTGGATCTCTGTGTTTACACACAGAGACCCACTTTCCTGCTCGTTTCCCGGGCAATCGCGGGTGCTCAGCGGCAATCGCGGCCGCCGGGCACGCGCACCGGGGCCTTGTGAACGCGGCGCGCGCGCGCGCCGCTGGCGGCGAGCGCGCGCCTTCTAGCTCGTTTTAAAGGGAGGACGTCATATGACGTCCTCCCAGAACGAGAGTATCCTCCGCCCGCCGTCAATTGACAGTGGGCGGGGGGCAAGTGGTTAAAGGCAACCCTGGCACATACTAAAAGCTAGTGATTTTTACTGGGCGGATGGGTAGGGTTGGGGGAGGTGGGCATTTATGGACTATTATACAGTTTATAAATTTTGCCCACAAATCTTATTAAAGTGGTTCTAAAGCCTTAAAGTTTTTCACCTCAATACATTCTATGTATTAAGGCTAAAAACCTTCTGTGCTGCAAAATTCCCCCAGCCCCCCCTAATACTTGCCTAAACCCGATCCGATGATATGCACGAGAGCAGCGGCTCTCACTGCTGTCTCCCTCCTCCCTGGGCCAATGGCTCCCGCTGCTGTCATTCAAATTATATGTCAGTCAATCAAACGCCCATTCTGTGTAAAATAAATGCAAGCAGAGTGGCTCGGGAATGAGCATGCATGGGTGCTCCCATGGAAAGCGGCTTTCCATGGGAGCACTTGCTGAAGATGAGGAGCTTGGAGAGCCGGCAGGGGACCCCAAAAGATGTCAGGGCCTAGACTTGAAAATGGGACCTCTGCTGTGTCTGGTGATGACTCTATGCTGAGCTACCTGAGATGCTGGACAGTGCCCTGTCTGATCTATTGGACAATGCCACCTAGTGCCTTGACTTCTGCTGATCCTTGAACTCTTTGCTGCTCCTATGAACTTCCTGATTTAAGCCATGTCTCTGCACTTCCTGTTTGTAGATTATTGTGCTCTCTTCAGCCAGTATCTGGCTCTCGTCCTGCCTACTGCAGTCCATATTGTGCTACCACTCGTTGGCTTGTTCCTCGACTATGCTTCTGCCTGATCCGAACCTGCAACTACTCATTATTGACCTTTGGCTTCTTTTACTGTCTACGCTTCTGTTTGAGCCTTACCTGCTTATCCGCTTTTGGACCCCACCTTGCCCACCTCCTAGTGGGGCGATCCCGAGGACCGTGACCTGGTGCTAACACGCAGCAAAATCCATCTCCACCATCAGGAGCTCTGTTGAACATCAGTTAGTACTTACTGTAGACTCCACACCTCAGGTGAGCCAGCGTCACCCCCTGGGGTGACTGCCTGTGTGCCTATCCTGCTGGTCACTGGTAGCCCTGCTACTGCTATCGCAACTGGTCTTCGGACTGACCCCTGATCGTGATAGAAGAATAGGATCAGGGCTGCTCTGTGCAACACCATTGCAGAGAGAAGGCAAGTAGAACATGTTGTTAAAAAAAAAAAAAAATGAAGCTTTAATGTCACTTTAAGCTGTCTTACCTCACATTACTATCAAGTTCTTCCATCACAGTCAGTAGGCATGGGAGGCTGGCAAGTTGGTGCCCTTGTGATCAAGCTTTCCCTAAAAAGGCAAAAATTTGAGATGAAACAATGACTAACAATAGAATTCAGATAAACATGAATAAAAGCATAATTTAGATGGAAATTGGTGTCTGTTTTCTATTGTGAGCTGCTTGAAAATCCAGTCAATTTCTGCAATACAAGGAATGTTCCCATTCACTGCCGAACTGAAGCCAGTACAAATATTGTACAGGTGTGAGGAGACTGACAGATAAGAGTGCGGCACACGCTCTGACAAAGGACTTATCTGTTTGGATATCCAAAGCGCAAAGAGATCTGCTATAAAAGGAAAGAAAGGGTAGGGGAGCCCCACAGTGGCCAATAGAACTGTTATGGCATTCATTTCACATCTGCTCTTGTCCAGTCCTCTTTCCACAATTCCACCTGTTAACATGATATTGATATTGTGGGTGATGTGGGATGCAGTGGTGGTTGTGAGGTTATTAACTGTAAAAAATTACAGGTGTTGCATTTTCAACACCGGTTTCTTAGGATTATTTAACACATATATTTCTATTATTATCCCTTATCATTTGTTGATAGAGTAAGGAAGGTTTGGAACCCCTGTCAAGTTTTTTTTTTTGTTTTTTTTTGCCTTCTGTGTCTCATTGAGGAAATTTCTCATCACTTCCTGTCCTAGAGACATGTCAGAAAGTAAGTAATTATCTCTCAAATATGAGGGGGGATTTAAATGAGTACTAAAGTCACATTCATTACATTAAGTACAAAAAAAAAAGCAATAACCACTGACACAAGACATTTTAATATATTTTTTTTCTTGTGTGCATATTCTTGGTCCATCCCCATGGATGCAGCCACTGTTTTTTGGCTCTTCATAACTGCCAGCAGGGGAAGTGATACATCAACTTCCTGCTAAATGCAAAAATGAAAAAAAAAACACGTCCCCCGACACCTGTGCATGTTCCAGGGAGGAAGTTGGCCAATGGATGATGTAGACCTTACCTATACAGTAAGCCCAGCACTTGCTTGATGACATTCTCATACCTGTATTTGAATCAGAAATCAAGCAACTGATCAGCACAGCACAACTACAGTCTGCACCATCCAGTGACCAGCAAGAAGGAGCATGCTGGTCTAAAGGGTTGCTGGAGATGTGCTCCCTCACTCAAGCCCATTACTTGTCATAACTTACACTCTCTGCTCCCAGTGCATCTGAATGAATGACTACACCAGGGGGAGGAGGGGGGGGGGGGTACTGAGTCACCAGAATTGTAGACAACAGGTATAAAGGAATTGGATGTTTCTCTGGAAATACTCTAAGATATTTACGAGGACAAAATGGTGCACAGAAATTTAAAGAAACAAGATGAAACTATTGAGATTTGAAGCTCCCTACTGTGTTCCCTACTGGAAGGTTTCCCCCTTACTTTCATTTTTGATTACAACTGTAACATTTTATCTTTTCACCACTTTCTATAGGACAATAATGGTCACTGTGAATCTCTCCAGAGATTCTAATCTTTACTTTACCTAAAACCAAAAAGAGAAGCAATGATTAGAAATGCACTTGAACCATGAGTGACAAAACACCAAAAGTGTTTTATTTAGGCCCATGCACACAAGACATTTAAAAAAAACTCTTTCTGGATGTCGGATTGCTGGAAGGAAAAGGCGGCTTTAAAGACACACTTTTACCAGCAGTTTTTAAATGCGTTTATGCGTTTTTGGGTGTTTTTGTAAAATGACACCAAAAACTAAGAATGTAAAAAAAAAAAATGCTGTTAAAAGCACGTTTATGAGCATTTATGCACCTTTACAGTGTTTTTTATGGTCAGAAGAACTGATCCTGAATGCGATTTTAGGGCATTCAGAAAACAGCCCATAAACTCCCCTGCTGATAAACTGCTAAAAACGTCCATGTGTGCATGGACACATAGGATAACATAGAGGGGAGTTTAAGGGCAGTTAAAAAAAAAAGCCTAAACTCACAAAAACTTGATTTTAACAGCAGCATTGGGCATGAGGCCTTAATGTGTCAACAAACATACACATTGCCCCTCTCAAAAATGCTGTCAAAAGATTAACATAAAATAGATTTAGATCTATTGTAAACCTTCATAAATCTGAATCAGTGGTTTATTTTAGAATTAAATTTTTTCCCAGCTTAAAAGTAAGGCAGTAGCAAAATAACTGGGTATACCTGTAATGTGCATCTTGAGCATCATTAAGAACACTTAATACTGCTGATTGGTTCATAGATATAAGATACATACTGTTCTGCGAGGAAGGAGCAAACTGCTGAGAGACCAAGATGCCCAGACTTGAGAGCTAGGCCCAAAGCCTGGTGGGATACCCTTCCCTCTAATACACTTAGGAGCTAGATATACCTTCATACATTCTAGGGGCGGTCATTGTTGGATCAAACTGCATCAGGGAGGACTTCACCCTAGTAAAGGAGTGGTAACAGGTCATTGACGTACTGTTTGCTGTTGTTACTATCTGTTTGATTTTAGAAGACAATTTGCTGGAAGAAACTATGGAATACTTCTCTTATTCTGTGGATTATAAATCTCTCAGTTGGGAAGTGAGCACTCCACGGCAAGTAAAGGAAACAGGAGATGTTCCAAGGGCAAGTGGTTAGATCGGGCCCTTGGTAGACAATGTGCACTTCTCATGCTGCAGATATTTGTACTGCCTTTCGAAAATTTACTTCTGCTTATTGTGTCAGTGTCGTTCCCTCACACTGGCTTGTGTGTGTTTAGGACCAGTTATTCCATGGGCAGCTGTGGGAACAGACCAGAGACCTTGTTAAGACTGGGTTCACACTATTGCGAATTGGATGCAGGTTTTCCTGCATCCAATTTGCATGTCAGGAGACTGTGACCAGCACTCAATGGAGCCAGTTCACACAGCTCCAGGATGGCTGCGAAGCGAATTGCACAGGATTCCTGTGTGTCCTCTGGTCTGTTTCAGGTCCGAATTCAGCCAAAAATTCAGATCAGAAATCAGACCTCAACCGGTGAACCAGGGATGCACTGGACCCCTGCTGTAAGCTGCCCGGCATGGCAGTGTGAACCCAGCCTCAGGGTGCCATATGTGTAATAATGTAGTTTGCAGTATTGTTGTTTTTTTTTTTTTTTCCTAAACCCATTATATTTACCTGTCAATAAAACCCATTTAAAAACAGTTCCAGGTGTTTCAGTGTTACTCCAGTCTAGGTATGGTGGGTCATTACCAGAGCAGAGAAGAAGAGCACAAATATTCTAGCGGTACCTCTGGGGGTAACACTACATATGACTAAATCATTTGAAATATTTTCCATGAATTAAGCATATGAATTGTGGCACACTAAGTAAAATTGAAATAAAACCACAACATTCAGAATAGCCGGCCATGCACGGGTTGCAGGAAAGACATTAGCTTGATTCCCCCATCAACACAGACAATGTTGATGCGGGAAACCCTCCTTCTGAGTCATTGTGTTTTCCTGGTTGTGGGGGGCGGGGGAAGCTGTCCCTGCTGGAAGAAAACAGTGATTATTGCAAATAAAAACTTTCCAACTTTCCAACTGAGCTTTCCAAAGGAAAAAAATATATATAATAGAAGAGGTTATGGTGCTACCGTGTTTAAAAGTGTTAAGGTTTTGAAGTACTTTTATTTCCCACTCCTCATACGTATAAAGTCTTAAATTCTGTCCCTAAACTGCTGGCTCATAATAGTGGCCTTCTCCCTTTCAGCCTAAGCTGTTGTGTGTTAATAAGGGTTATTTGGAACCCTTACCAGTCCACCTTCATAACCCATGCTTTGTTTAAAGTAGTGTCTCACACTTTGAATATAATCCCCCCCCCCATACCTTCAGTGACCAAATGTGTTTTACTATATATATTGACAATATGGTGCATCATTATGACATAGTTGCCCTTATTTGGACCCAAGTTAAAATAAGCAAAGCGGTTAGTGCAGTCCAACGATAAAGGTACATTTGCCCATTAATTTATCCAACATTCTACTGGGAGGATAGCCCACACACCAATACACAATTTGAGCTAAGGAAGTGCACCAGTAAAAGGTTCAAAAGACACCAAGGATTGGCGAGAGACCCAAGTTTGGAACAGGTAAAAGACAGAAAGAGAAATTACCAACAAACGGCCCAAAGGATCTCTACCAGTTCCTGAGAATGATACCTGGTGAACCTCAGATCTCTGAGTGGCCTGATTTTCTGAGGTTTTGGATTGAAGTGGATCATACCAGACAATAACAGATCTTTGTATCGTAATTTAATTTTTATGTGGTTCCATGTTTCTACTCACTATGACATTTTAGAAACCCAGTTTCTTAGGATCTCTCTTCAAGAAGGTTTCATGCAGTATGAACTGCTGCAAAAATTAACAGGTATGAATACCAATTCCTTTTGTTAGGAAATGCTGAAGATTTAGAACCTGAACCCTGTTCTGCCAATGACAGCTTCATTTAGATTTGAAGCTATGATAATTGTGTAATCTCGGTGATCCCAGCAGCAAAGCTATAAATTGACATATATCCATTACAGAGAAGTCACAACAAAGGTCTCCCAGCACATTTCCATTAATCTAGGAATCATATTCTAAAAGCATTAAATACTGCCATTGGTTGTCATCACACTTAAAAGACTGATGTTTTTTATTATAGGTATATGACAAAAGCAGCTTATTAAAAGCTGAAGTACTGTTCGCAGATTGAAAAGAAGCTGACATGTAGTACATGCTGCTATTTTTAATCCTTTTGAAGACTTGTTAATAGTTTTCACAGAGACATGTAATTGGTTAATTAACTCTAATTACATTTGTTTAACGCAGATCATGGTTTCATGATTTTATGCAGATATAGCCTAAATTACCCACAACTGAAAGATATCCTTATTTGTCTATCAGCTGTAATAATGATTCTGATGTCAGGGAGACCATTCAAGTCGTCCACATTTGCACTCAGAATGTGTTAAAGGGGTTGTAAAGGTTGTTTTTTTATTTTCTAAATAGGTTCCTTTAAACTAGTGTATTGTTGGTTCACTTACCTTTTCCTTTGATTTACCTTCTAAATGTTTTTTTTCTTTGTCTGAATTTCTCACTTCCTGTTTCTCCTCAGTAAACTTCACACCATCATCCGAGTGGTGTTTAGTCAGCCAGAACAGCTTACTGAACAGCTTACTGAGGAGGAACAGGAAGTGAGAAATTCAGACAAAGAAAACAAAGAAAAAAAATATTTAGAACGTAAATCTAAGGAAAAGGTAAGTGAACCAACAATGCACTAGCTTAAAGGAACCTATTTAGAAAATAAAAAACAAACCTTTACAACCCCTTTAAGGGCTTATCTCACATGTCATTTTAATAATTCACCGTCATTGACAAATGCCTCATCTGAAAAAGAGGTATTTATCAAAAAAGTGTTTTAAATGCTGTACATGTAAACCCAATCACTAAAATATATTTGGGCTGACGTCAGGTTTACTTTCAGTAGTATCTGAAACTGCAATTTCAAATCATCTAAAATGTAATTTTTGTCTATTTGATGTCAGGTTTAATCACTGGCTTTTAATTTCTCTTAAGGGTCCAGGCAGTGAGATCTTGCCTTGGAGAATATAAATGGGCCCCAATTCTGTGACTGTAACTTATCTCTCCTGGCTTTAAGCTGAAGTCTTAGAAAAATAAAAACTTACCCTTGAAGTGGGGCTTTCCTGCACTTCAAGATGTAAGTGCTACTTTTTGTCTAAAGGGAAACAGGAAAACAGTTTTACTTCCCTTATCCCACACTCTCATAGCTTTTTGAGCTCCTTTTTTCTCTGAAGCTCGGGGTTGTGGTTCGGCTCTCAAGGTCCTCATTTATATTGTAGGACTGCTGGTCCTGCTTGCACATAATAGCAATGAATGAGCAGGGCAAGGCATGGTTTCGCTGGACGCTCGACGAATCCAGAGGGGAGTTCACTAACATTGAAAATAGCCAAACTCAAATGAAGTCTAAGGAAGCTGAATCTTGTTATTTTTTTCTAGCCTTTATCAAGATTAATTTGCAAGCTTTTGTTATAAAAGGTTTAGCTGGACACTGCCATTAAGGACATGTACCAATGGAAAAAAATGTTTTAAAAAATAAGAAAGTCTTTTAACATGGTCTTCAAATAAGAAGTTTGGGCTTGTGAAAAGAAAACCACTTATACTCACCTAGAGGGATGCAGCATTGATCCGATGCTGCATCTGTACCCTGCCGGCTCTAAGACTGAGAACCAAGCGATCAATGACCACTGATCACTCAGTTCTCAGCCTTTAGTGAGCAAAGAGCGCCGGTGACTGTCAGTCATTGGCCTTTTGCTCTGCCCCTCCAGTGTTCACTGGAACGCTGGGCTGTGGAGGGGGCATGAGGCTGAGCCAACTGCCGGTCCAGGCATATGGGGGGACTATGACTGTAAAGTCAGGATCTTTCCCGAGCCTGGCTCGGCTGAGTGACGTCAGCCAACACTGGACTATTGCCCGGTTGTCGGCAGAAAATTGACTGCTGTGATCCCCAGGAGAAGTATAGCCAAAACAGCATTGGCAACATTTCTCCTTTACGGGTCACAATAACCCTTTTAACCACTTGCTTACTGGGCACATAAACCCCCTCCCTGTCCAGGCGAAATTTCAGCTTTCGGCACTGTCACGCTTTGAATGACAATTGCGCGGTCGTGCGACGTGGCTCCCAAACAAAATTGATGTCCTTTTTTCCCCACAAATAGAGATTTCTTTTGGTGGTATTTGATCATCTCTGCGGTTTTTATTTTTTGATTTTTGCTATAATATATATCCCAATTTTTTTTTTAAAAAAAACTATTTTTTTCTCAGTTTAGGCCGATACGTATTCTTCTACATATTTTTGGTTAAAAAAATCCCAATAAGCGTATAGTGATTGGTTTGCGCAAAAGTTATAGCGTCTACAAAATAGGGGATAGAATTCTGACATTTTTTTTATTATTTTTTTTTTTACTAGTAATGGCGGTTATCTGCGATTTTTGTCAGGACTGCGATATTGCGGCGGACACATCGGACACTTTTGACACATTTTTGGGACCATTCACATTTATACAGCGATTAGTGCTATAAAACTGCACTGATTACTGTATAAATGTGACTGGCAGGGAAGGGGTTAACACTAGGGGGCGAGGAAGGGGTTAAATGTGTGCCCTATGAGTGATTGCTACTGTGGGGGGAGGGGACTGACTGGGGGAGGTGACCGATCTGTGTCCCTATGTACAAGGGACACAGCATCGGTCTCCTCTCTCCCTGACAGGACATGGATCTGTGTGTTTACACACACAGATCCATGTCCTTGTCTGTATACCGGCCGACATCGCGGCCGCCAGGCACGCGCATCGGCATCTCAGTGATGCGCCGGGCACGCACGCGCGCACGCGCCCCCCAGTGGCCGGAGGAGCGGAGGCCGTATAATGACGGCCTCCCGGCATTTTAGAACCACTTTGCGGCCGTCATTTGTCGTATGGCGGGCGCGAAGTGGTTAAAGACAACTTTGACATGTGTTAGTAAAACTGTGAATATCTTTGCAACTAATTACTCTGTCCCGGGGAATTCTACCTTGTCTTGTTTAGGACAGTGAATTGGACATTCATTTGCTTGCAAATGTTAATAGATATCTCCTGCTTTATTATTAGCAAAGGAAAACTGGCCCAAAATAGTAAAGAAAGAGAAAAAAAAAAGGTTAAACTTTAGCTGTATATTTCTTGCTATGATCATTACCAAAAAAGAATTCTCCTACTCCTTATGTTCATGACGATACCACATGTATCTATATTATTATTTTTTGTACCTGTAGAAGGCCCCAGAATAAATACTGATCATTGTCAAAAACTGACACTAAATAGTTTTCCTTTAATCCTACCTAAAACACACTCACCTTGACCTCTGGCCCTGGCCCTTGACCCCGACCCTGACACTGACCTAGATCAAGGTCCAATTGAGCTATTTTATCTTTATTTTTTATTACTGACTGTTTTGTTTTTTGTTTTTTCATTTTTCTCTGGCTAGGAGAAAAAGATATTGGATCTTTTTTTCCATTCGGAGGAGAAAGGGAATACAAGGGTGGGTTTTACGGTGACAGTGGTCAGTGATTAGGAACTGATCCTCCTGGCCCCTTAGTATGAGAGAGACCACTAAGGACGCCTTTCACACTGAGGCGGTTTTCAGGCATTTTTTCAGGCATTTTCAGTTCTAGCCTGTAAAGTGCTTGAAAACCAACTCCCATTCATTTCAGTGTGACTGTTCACACTTGGGCGGTGCGCTTGCGGGACGTTAGGAAAAGTCCTGCAAGCAGTATCTTTGGGGCAGTTTAGTAGCACTGTATATATCACTCCCAAAACGCAATGCATATTAAAATGAATGGGCAGCGCTTCCAAAGAGCCTGAAAAGCGCTTCCGAAGCACTGCAATACAGGCTTAAAAGCACCCCACTAGTGGCCGAAAAGCGCAACTTAAACAGCGCTAAAGCGCTACTAAAACGAGCAGCGGTTTAGCACGAAAGCAGCCGTGGCCCCAGTGTGAAAGGGGTCTAAGTCTTCGGGCTGGTAGTGTGCAATGGAAGACACTTTTTTGAATAGAGAAGCTGCACAGAGTGTGATTTGCTGTGATCGCAGTGCTCTAACCTGTCAGTTTCACTACTAGAACTTCAGTGCTTACCACACTGCCAAAGGTTGTGTGTCAGTAGCATTTTTCAAGAAAGAAACAGTTGCCACCTGTGGGGCACACATTATTGGGGTACCTCATTGGTACCTTGCTAATGCTCCAATAAAGTTTTTGCCCGCACTTTAGATTTAATTATGCATCTGTTTACAGTGAAAACCTGTATTCAGTAATAAATCTGTTGCAGACTTTGCAAATCTGTTACAGTTGTTGCAGTTTTTGCATGACTAGAGTTCATATCCACTTCAGCTTAACAATAAATCAATTGACTTTTGACTTCCTTATTGAACAAATCTGGTACAGAAATAAAAAAAAGTTTCTTTTTTTTTTTTTTTTTTATTAAAGCCTTGTTTCGTTTAAAGGTTTGACATATGATTAGAGCTGTAACCTCATAAAATGTAAGGTCTCGGTCTCTTGTAAATCCATACAGTGTTTCCTGCAAACACTGGCTGGGCAGGAGTCCGTCTAGCTCCTCACATATTGTGGATATGCATAAAGAAAGGTCCCAAACACTGCACCCTTAGCAAAGCCATTAGTAAAAAGGTGAAAGCAGAGGCCTGGGAATCACCTCCATGATTAGGCCCCGTAGGCGGGATGGAATGCATAGGGGGCTTGGCTTTGGATGAAGCTGGCTGAGGATACTTTTTACCCATTTACTAATGGCTTTGCTAGGTGTGCAGTGTTTGGGACCTTTTTCTATGCTTATGATTAGAGCTCCTTTGCATCCTTCATAGAACTTTCATGTTAGTACTTTCAACATTTTGTTGACTGAACCCCACTTACATTTCCAATATATAACCTTTATAGCAATACTGCCTTTTTTTATTTCTTCCCTAGAAATAAGCAAACTTTCCTAGAATACTCTCTGTCATTAATTTACACTGGCCCTGTTGTAAATAGCTTTTCTAAGGTCGTTTTTTTTTTATTATTATTATTTCATCCTGCATATGCTAGAAGAGACATTTTGAGGTCCCACATTTATTTATCCCTGTTTACACATAATGTACATGTGTCCAGATAGGCACAGAGAAGCCACCCTATTTGCATTGTTACTACTGGCATGGCCTGCCCAATTGGTCAACTGCTTTGACCAATTGGGCTATCCTTCTGGTTTATTGCACAAGCATGAAGTCCATAGCTTGGCCTCCTAAGTTGGTTTGTGAGTAATTTGGTTCTGCAGAGGATCAATAATGCAGCAGAAGAGTAAAAACAGGGACTACTTTTATGGGTTTCTTCTTGCGTGTGGCAGCACCAGAGGCACTGTCAACACCATTGGTATCTTAGACTGGGTAGGGAACTTGCTCTTTACAGAGACATGACAGCAACTGAGAGGAAGTCTCTACAAAGTAATCACCACGGGAAGATTTTCCAAAACCTCCTGTTTTGCGACACATGTAACCTTTTTTTTTTTATATTCCCATCACTTTCTGTCTCAGTGTTGGGAAAGCATGGGTTATAACTCTTCCCGTGTCTACCCCTCCCCCCCAAAAAAAAAAAAAAATAGCAGCTGCTGACTTTTAATATATGGACACTTACCTGTCCTGGAGTCCAGCGACGTCCGCAGCAGAGGACGAGCAATCACTCATCTCTCTGCTGCCCCCACTGCCATCCTCGTGAGGGAATCAGGAAGTGAAGCCTTGCGGCTTCATGCCCGGTTCCCTATGGCGCATGCGCGAGTCGCGCTGCACCATTCTGAATGGTCCCCTGTGTTCTGGGAGCCGAGTGTCTCCCAGAACACAATGGGGAATCTGCGGGAAGTGACGCGCTTCCCGCAGATTTCCCGCAGAGAGGACTCCCGGAAGTGGGTGCAAATACCTGTCTTAGACAGGTATCTGCACCCCCCTCCCCCCTGAAAGGTGTCAATTGTGACACCGGCGGGGGGAAGGGTTCCGATCAGCGGAAGTTCCACTTTAGGGTGGAGCTCCGCTTTAAGAGGAATGATGAAACTTAATTTTTTTTTTCACTTACTTTATTATATCTTTATTTCAGGAAATAAAAGGAAACACCTTCCGTAGGAACATATATAACCAAAATACTATATTCCACATTACAGGCCAATAGTAAAACAACGTAACAATTAGAGTTTAACTATCCCACAACATAGTCAATAATATCATTATCTTAATCTATTAGTCAAGATAGCTTCCCTGCCTTGGTCAGGGTCCCCCGGAAACCTACTCCCAAGCTTGCCTTCCTAGAGTATCCATCACTTAAGGTGTCCAACCCTCTCCTCCCTCCCCCCCCTTTTTTTCTTACCTTCCCTTTTCCCCTCCCTGCCCAAAAAAACCACTCCAAATTCTCCCCCCCTCTTCCACCTCCCCCAGGCCGGCAGCTTCATTGGGGAGTTCATGCCAAGGTAAAATTCTAAGTGCACTCCTTCAATCATTAGGATTCACATCAATAAGAGTGCTTCCCTATTCTGAGTTAATGAAAAGATTCCATGCGGACCATGTTTTTACAAAAATCTCTCATTTGTGCCTGGTAGACCATACCAGGTCTTCCATTTTCTTCACTTAATGTCTATTTCAAAGTTATATTTTCTTGTGGAGCAATTTTTTTAAAATTTGGTTTGGTGAGATTCCTCTAATAATCTCTTGACAATGCATGCTGAAAAGTAATTCTTCCATGTTTGTAAGTATATTAGTACAGGATCTCACAAAAATGAGTACACCCCTCACATTTTTGTAAATATTTTATTATATCTTTTCATGTGACAACACTGAAGAAATTACACTTTGCTACAATGAGTGAGTACACCCCTAAGTGAAAATGTCCAAATTGGGCCCAATGTGTCAATATTTTGTCTGGCCACCATTATTTTCCAGCACTGCCTTAACCCTTTCGGGCAAGGAGTTCACCAGAGCTTCACAGGTTGCCACTGGGGTCTTCTTCCACTCCTCCATGATGACATCACGTAGCTGGTGGATGTTAGAGAAATTGCGCTCCTCCACCTTCCGTTTGAGGATCCCCCACAGATGCTCAAGAGCGCTTGGGTCTGAGAGACATGCTTGGCCAATTCATCACCTTTACCCTCAGCTTCTTTAGCAAGGCAGTGTTCGTCTTGGAGGTGTGTTTGGAGTCATTATCATGTTGAAATACTGCCCTGCGGCCCAGTCTCTGAAGGGAGGGGATTATGCTCTGCTTTAGTAGGTCACAGTACAAGTTGTCATTCATGGTTCCCTCAATGAACTGTAGCTCCCCAGTGCTGGCAGCACTCATGCAGCCCCAGACCATGACACTCCCACCACCATGCTTGACTGTAGGCAAGACACACTTGACTTTGTACTTCTCACCTGGTTGCCACCACACACGCTTGACACCATCTGACATCATCAGACCACAGGACATGGTTCCAGTAATCCATGTTTTTAGTCTGCTTGTCTTCAGCAAACTGTTTGTGGGCTTTCTTGCGCAACATCTTTAGAAGAGGCTTCCTTCTGGGACGACAGCCATGCAGGCCAATTTGATGCAGTGTGCAGCGTATGGTCTGAGCAGTGACAGGCTGACCCCCCACCCCTTCAACTTCTGCAGCAATGCTGGCAGCACTCATACGTATATTTTCCAAAGACAACCTCTGGATATGATGCTGAACACATGCATTAAACTTCTTTGATCGACCATGGCGAGGCCTGTTCCGAGTGGAACCTGTCCTGTTAAGCCGCTGCTCAGTTTCAGGGTTTGGGTCATCTTTATGTAGAGCAACAAAAAAAAAAATTCAGACCCTCAGAGAGTTATTTGCCATGAGGTGCCATGTTGAACTTCCAGTGACCCATATGAGAGAGTGAGAGCGATAACGCCAAATTTAACACACCTGCTCACCATTCACACCTGAGACCTTGTAACACTTACGAGTCACATGACACCGGGGAGAGAAAATGGCTAATTGGGAAAAATTTGGACATTTTCACTTAGGGGTGTACATACTTTTGTTGCCAGTGGTTTAGACATAAAGGGCTGTGTGTTGAGTTATTTTGAGGGGATAGCAAATGTGCACTGTTATACAAGCTGTACATTCACTACTTTACATTGTAGCAAAGTGTCATTTCTTCAGGGTTGTCACATGAAAAGATATAATAAAATATTTACAAAAATGTCAGTGTACTCACTTTTGTGAGATACAGCACAGCCCGGAGCAAAAATAAAATAAAAAAATAAGTGCAGGGCTGCATTAACAGGGGCACAGGGGAGCCAGGCGAGTGAGGGTTAACCTTTTCAGTTAGGCAACTAGAGGCTGCAGTTGATTGGGCAGAGAGTGTGGGGGGAGGAGGTGCTACAGAAGCTGGAGTAGGAGGTCAGGGGTAACCGGACATCCGGCTAGCACACACGAGGAGGAAATCGTTCCCGCCCCCCCGCCCTACATGGTTTGAGTCTGTTTATGTTTGTTTGGATTTTTCTTTTTTCAGTATTTTCTTGTTTGTTTTACCTTACAAGGTGTGTGCGGTTGGGTCTTTGGAGGCATTTTTAAAATAAACTGCTGTAATTAGATGATTGGGACACATCTAAGGTATGGGTCCCTGGTGGAATGCCAGTTATAGTGGATTAAACCCGAGTCGGTGCAGTGCGGCAGGGACCGTTGGAAATTGGTTAAGCAGAAACAAGGAAATATTTTGTGATAAGTAGCGCCTCCAAGGATCGGCAACCAAAAAGGTTATGTTTTGGTTTGTAATATTATTTACATACCGTATATACTCGAGTATAAGCCGACCCGAATATAAGCAGAGGCACCTAATTTTACCACAAAAAACTGGGGAAACTTATTAACTCGAGTATAAGCCTAGGGTAGGAAATGCAGCAGCTACTGTAAGTGGAAAAGAGGGTCAACAATGCCCATTTGCAGCCTCACTGTGCCCATTTGCAGCCCCACTGTGCCCATTTGCAGCCTCACTGTGCCCATTGCATGCCTAGTAATACAAGTAATTGGCGCAAAAAATATATATATAAGCTGGTAATATCCAATGTCTAATATGTGTAAGACAACAAAGTGCTGAGAATGCAGTTTAGGCACATAAAAAGACATAACAGTCCATTCTCTGTATTAAAAAGGAAGTCCATACAAAGTGCAATTGGCGATATAAGCACTGATTGGCTTCAAAGTATATGTAGGCAACAAGGAAAGGGATGAAAGAGAGGGGAAGAAGGCAGGTCCACACTCACGGCAGCCATCCAGGGGGAACAGAGACCAAGTTCCCAAGTACTGCAGAAAAACAAGAAAGAGAGGGGCCTCTGGGTGCAGACTGTATGGATATTTTTAATAAACAAAAGGTTAAAAGTATTGGCAACTCACATTTGCGATGATAAAAGCAGGCATATATGAGTCACAGTGGGCAGGGGTCATCAGTGTAGTCAAGCTGTCCAAACGCCTGTGTAGTCAAGCTCTGAGCTTGAGAAAGGAGCGCGGCCGTCATACCATTCGCGGCCAGCACGCTCGGAAACGCGTTGCATACCCGGTGACGTCATCGCCCTTCGCCTGGATCCCAGCTTGCTCTCCAAGCCTCGCTTTGACGCTCATTCGATTACAGCAGAGCGCGCACCATCTAGTGGCTCTAGAGAAACACCGCTGAGGAGAATACATCCACAGGCGTTTGGACAGCTTGACTACACTGATGACCCCTGCCCACTGTGACTCATATATGCCTGCTTTTATCATCACAAATGTGAGTTGCCAATACTTTTAACCTTTTGTTTATTAAAAATATCCATACAGTCTGCACCCAGAGGCGCCTCTCTTTCTTGTTTTTCCCATTGCATGCCTCACTGTGCCCATTGCATGCCTCACTGTGCCTATTGCAGCCTCACTGTGCCCATTGCATGCCTCACTGTGTTCATTGCAGCCTCACTGTGCTGATCTGCATACCTGATCAGCCCATGTCATGCAGTCTGACAGCGGCCATCCAGTGTGCAAAAGCCGCACCTCCTCCTCGTCCTCGTCCGTGATAGGCGGAACACTCAGTTTCCCAGCAGTGAGTCAGTGTTCAGTGTTCCGCCTATCACGGACATCCTCTCGTCCTTGTCCGTGGGACGAGGATGAGAGGACATCCTTGATAGGCGGAACACTGAACACTGACTCACTGCTGGGAAACTGAGTGTTCCCCTATCACGGACAAAGATGAGGAGGAGGTGCGGCTTTTTTACACTGGTCGGCCACCGTCTGAGCATGACACGGGCTGATCAGGTATGTAGATGGACACAGACTCGAGTATAAGCCAAGGGGGGCATTTTCAGCACAAAAAAAATGTGCTGAAAAACTCGGCTTATACTCGAGTATATATGGTAATTGTTAATTTTAATAAAGGGGCCGAAAACAGCCAGTTTACTCCCACCCTTTCGTGTCAGTATATTCTTGGTAATTATAGTGGGACAATTAATATGGGGGCACTGTAAGTTGGAGACAAAAGAGTCGGATAAATTTGGGTTACCTTTTCATGTATATGTCATAGAATATCAGAAGTGAGTATTATGCACTGATAACAATGAGGTTGATACAGGATTCTGACTGGCAAAGACACTTCATGCCATCAAAAAACTAGCCAGAATTGCCATAAGAAGAAAATATATATATAAACTCACTCTCCACTTTATTGGGTACACCTGTTCAATTGCTTGGTAACACTAAATGCTAATCAGCCAATCACATGGCAGCAACTCAATGCATTTAGGTATCTAGGTGGTGAAGACGATTTGCTGAAGTTCAAACCGAGCATCAGAATGAGGAAGAAAGGGTATTTAAGTGACTTTCAACGTGGCATTGTTGTTGGTGCCAGATGGGCTGGTCTGAGTATTTCAAAAACTGCTGATCTACTGGGATTTTCACGCACAACTATCTCTAGGGTTTACAGAGAATGGCCCCAAAAAAAAAAAGAACGGCAGTTGTGTGTATGAAAATGTCTTGATGATGTCAGAGGAGAATAGGCAGACTGGTTTGAGATGATAGAAAGGCAACTGTAACTCAAATGACCACTCATTACAACCAAGGTATGCAGAATACCATCTCTGAACGCACAACACACCAAACCTTTAAAGTGTTACTAAACCCAGTAATATGAAAATAGTTCTCTGCCCCCCCCCCCCCCCCCCCACAGTGCCCACAGCTTATAAATCTTCTTTTTACATTAAAATATTGCCACTATATACCTTTCTAGCTGAACTGTATACCACGGTCAGTGATAAACTACACCGTTTCTCCAGTGCGGAGAGTTCAGAAAGAAGGATATTTCCACTGCAGCCTGTATAAATCATCTCAAACTGCTTTCTTGAACATGACAATGAGGTCACTGTACTCAAATGGCCTCCACAGTCACCAGATCTCAATCCAATAGATCACCCTAGGGATGTGGTGGAACAGGATATTTGCATCATGGATGTGCAGTCAACAAATCTGCAGCAACTGCATCATGCCATCATGTCAATATGGACCAAAATCTCTGAGGAATGTTTCAAACACCATGTTGAATCTATGCCACGAACAATTAAGGCAGTTCTGAAGGCAAAAGGGGGTCCATCCCATTACTAGCAAGGTGTACCTAAAAGTGTCCGATGAGTGTATATATACTGTATATGTATATATATATATATATATATATATATATATATATGTGTGTGTGTATATAAAATTAAAATCATTTAAAATAAATAATATGTAAAACCATAATTTATATTTTTTAAATCCTGCCACACAAATCCAAAAATGTACAAACTATACTATATGCTAACTATGCTATTATAATTATCCGCCAACTACTCACAGAAGAATTATTCGGTATTCATTAGTTTGATTAATAACTCCTAGCCATAACAAATTTCGAATCAAGTATATCATTTATTTGAACACATGGTAATTTTAGCAGTTTCATGTGTTTAAATATTGAAGGTTCACCTTGTATGCAATGTAATGCTGGCTATAGTCAATCTGTTTTACTTCTGAAAGGAACAGGAGGTTACAGCAAAATTTAATTATTATGGGTATTTCCACTGAAGACAACAATGATCAGCTTAGTAGTTCACAAACATCTATTCGTTTGGTACTTAACAGTGGCTTGGTAAATGGAAAGATTAATGTCGATTTAATTACCCATACTACACAGTATTCTTGCTTCCGTTTTCCCATGTTATTTGTTCTAATTTAAAAGTTAAGGACTGCAAAACCGTAACTAGAATGCTGTTTTGTTTAAATAAATAAAGTATATTCTTGGCAAAAATTGTGCTAAAAGAAGTGTAGGCAAATTTAATACTTTTTCTATTCTATGCTCAGTAAATGAAAAAACCTGGATTGTCACTGAGTCAAAGATGATGGACTCCCCCAACTTTAAGCCACAAGAATGTATGGTTATCTATGCATGTACAGTATGTATATTTCCAGTTACAAAACATACATATGAACACCCTTCTAGGCTGATGTTGTGCTCACTTGTGACTGTTGGGTGCTACTGGAGGCAGCAAAATGGCTCACTTAAACTCCAACCTCCCAAACAATGCTCAAAAGCAGCCACACTCCATCTTTTAGCCTTTGTAATCAGAATATTTATACCAGGGGTGTTCAGCCCTTTCTGGGCCACATAAGAAGAAGAGGAATTGTCTTGGGCTACACATAAAATGCACTAACAATAAAGCTGCGTGCACACGATCGGTTTTATCGATGAAAACAGTCGGATGGATTTTTTTTCATCGGACAAACCGATCGTGTATGGGCCCCATAGGTATTTTTTTCATCGGTGTCAAAAAATAGAACATGTTTTACATTTTTCCGATGGATAAAAAAACGATAGCAAATTCCGATCGTCTATGGGCAAGTCCATCGGTTAAAAAACCCACGCATGCTCAGAATCAAGTCGACGCATGCTCAGAAGCATTGAACTTCATTTTTCTCGGCTCATCGGAGTGTTTTACGTCACCGCGTTTGGAACGGTTGGTTTTTTGACTGATGGTGTGTAGGCAAGACTGATAGAAGTCAGCTTCATCGGTTTTCCGATGGAATAATCCATCGGTTTAAAAACCATAGGAAATCCGATCGTGTGTACAGGGCTTAAGGATGGCTGATGATCAGATAAAGTCGGGCAGATCACAAGTTAACGATCACTGATCTAGATAATGGACCTATCTGAGTTATAAAACTTAATTTTTCCGTAATATTTTTTATTATAAACGTAAAAGAGGGCAACATAGAACTAGTGCAATATTTGACACTTTTTAAAAAAAACTTAAATATCAATATCTGGTTTGATGGATGTAGTAACAATTCTCAATGAATTCTTAACCACTTGCCGACCAGCCACCGTCGTTATACGGCGGCAGGTCGTCACGATCCCGCGAACCGTCGTAGCTGTATGTCGGTCCCCTTAAGCGGAATAGCAGACGCGTGCGCCCGCTGCATGGGGGGGGTCCCGATGCTCGTGACTGGCGGTTGCGATGAGAGGCAGTTCTGTTCAATGAGGAAAGACAGATTGTGAGTTCCTAATAGCTAGGAACCACGATCTGTCATTTCCTCTAGGTCAGTTCCCTCCCCCTACAGTTATAAACACATTAGGGAACACAGTTAACCCCTTGATCGTCCCCTAGTGTTAACCCCTTCCCTGCCAGTGACATTTATACAATAATCAGTGCATTTTTATAGCACCGATTGCTGTATAAATGCCAATGGTGTCAAAAGTGTCTGATATGTCTGCCATAATAGCGCAGATCGCCGCCATTACTAGTAAAAAAATAATAATAATAAAAATGCTATCAATCTATCTATCCCCTATATTGTAGATGCTATAACTTTTGCGCAAACCATTACAACTGTAGCGGGTACTTACTTTCCCGGGTGCATTTTTTGAATCTGGCTGTGACATCAGTGCTATGTTCCCTGCGGTCCACCAGGTGGCGCTGTCACCGTGGCCGGAGGGACGAATATCACTGTGTGCCGAGACCTTTTTTTTCCTCTCTCGGCAGCGGTATGGTGGGGCGGGGAACCCGCCGTGCTTGCTGGGGGAGGGTATAAAAGGGGCCGGCCATCTTGGTCACGGGGTCTTCGTCCCAAGCACATAGGCATAGGGGACCACCAGAGATCGTGTTCCATCTCAGGCACCTTTAGTCCTGGGGTGAGGTACTTACAAGAAGGTCCGGAGCTCAGTGCCCAACACTGAGTTCCGCGAGGGAAGGGTCCTAAGGCACTTCGGGGATGGAGGCCTGAATCTGAGTAAGACGCAATGGACCGGGGAGAGCTCCTCACACGAAGACCCGGTGCAGCAGACTGCCGGTGACGAGTGAGTCTCTTGTCGGAGACCGTCCAGAAGGATCCCCTTTACCTTGTGCGGAGACCATAGCCCACTCTCCAGGAGGAGAGTGGAGGACCGAATTTGTGTCTGGGCCTATTCACACTCACACCTCCTTTTCTGTTCTATCTATCAAAGAAGTTCCTGTATGGTGTGTTCTAATAAAGGAGTGTTGGACTTTAATGGTGTGAGGCTCAATTCCTGGCGGACGAAGTTCACGGTGACTCTTGGAGGGAGGATCCGGGTGCACAGCACAGACCCGAAGGTAAATAAGACATTGCTGATACCACAGGTATTCCCACATGGTGGAAGCTAGGCGTAGCCCACCCGCTCTCTCTCTCTCCACCATCAGATACCCCTAGACGAGAGACAGCGCGAGCCGCACGGAAAAAGACAGAGGGGAAGGCGCTACACGTGGGGGCTCGGGTCCAGGATTGTGTTGTGCATCACAGTATGGAACAAGTCTGCTGGATGAGTTAACTGAATAGGCCAAAGTGCAGCTATGCTCGAAGTCGTGGAACTGACCCCAGACAAGGGAAAGGCCCACGCAGGAAGAGCGGTGAACGGGGGGAGGCCCAGCCGTGTGAGGTACTACACGTGGGGGTTTCTAATTGCACTGCGCCAACGGACACAACCCCGCCGTATAGTTAGTGGGCGTGGCTCAACCAAAGAAAGTGAAAAAGCCTGCGAACTGGAGCAAAGGGGATGAGTCCAATACGTGAGAGGGCTACACGTGGGACATTGGCGTGAAAACTCTGCAGTGTGCACATACCTCATGGATTCCAGTTCACCCTGCTACTACCATGATGACTGCTGCTGCTCCGATAACGGATACCGGGATCCGGCTGAAGCCAAGGGGTCGATTCGCCCTGTATTCGTGCATGGACGTAGAGGCCCTGGGTGTAATTTGTCCCGGGTGCTCGGGACTGGTGTGCCACCTGAAGCCCTTCGGACAATGTGAGGCCTGTGGGGAGTTCCTGTTCGAGGTGGATCCAGCAGTTGACAGGCCGAGAACCATCTACCCAGGCCGGGCTTCAGGCAACACTACTCGCAGAGGAGGAATTACTGCTGTAAAAGCCATCCCAGCGCACACTGCAGCGACCGCGGAGGAGGTCGTTAAAACTCAACGGGAGAAATCCGAGGATGCTGACTCGGTCACCACTGTCTCACAGCGTCCGCCACCGAAGAAGAGAACCAGCGTGGTGGCCCCGACCAGCGGTGGTGGCGGACCATCTCGCCAGCTAACGCCAGGCCCGGATGAATCCGTTGACGAGGGTTCCGGACGTCCCGCTTCAAGTAAAGGCCGAGGTGAGCCGGGCAAAGGGACTTGGTGCATGGGCGGAGGTGCCGGGAAGGCATGGCCCAATAAGCCCGCGGGAGGGGGTAGCTCCGTCTCTACAACGGGCTACATACATACCCACGGAGGAGTGTGATACCTCGGATCTGGAGTCGCTCTCTGATATGGGAGATGACACCGCTATTGATGAACTGTTTGCAGAGAAGGGCTGGGACAAAGTACCGCTAGCTTCATTCCGAAGGTCCCGGGGTTCACCCATGTCCACGGGGGAGAGTACACCCCGGGTGGAGGCACCAGCGCCTGGACAAGGGTCCCGTCCCCAGCCCACATCTACATCTCCGGTGCCACCTGCATCAGGTACTGGGGAACAGAAGTTGATGCTACGGGCACCTATGCCTCAACCAGAAGTGGTCAAGGCCCCTCGTCACCCGGACTCTATAGTTTTGCCCGGCAAAGGGGACAGAGCCACAATGCCTCCGCTGTCAAGGCTTCAGAGACTCTTCTGCCAGAAAGTTGCTGCTGACTACGGGTGGGAATATCCGTACCTCTCCAAGGAGTTACTTTACGAAGTGGAGGTGTGCCGAGAGCGCTGTTATAATGACTTTGTGTGGACCCACCTTAAGGTCCCACACGCCCGCAGGTATTTGACATGCTCGCCAAAGGCATCTCAGCGGTTCAAAGATTGCAAGGCGGAGTGGATGTTGGGAAGACACATCCATGCAGATAAAGTGTTGATCCGACGCAAAGAAGGTGAAGATGTGGAGTACCATTTGGAGACCATGGACCGGCATTTAAAGCCTATTGTTCTGCCGCATCCCCGCTTCTACCTCTGAGGAGAAAGAGACTCCAGTTGTTGTTCTTTCCTTTCTGGTGAGAAGTTGCAGACTTTGGGGTAGATAGGGCCCGGAGTCAAGCAACAAGAAAAAAGAAGATGGTTCAACGGGTGCAGTTACCGCGAGGCTGTCACCAGGTGGCAGTCTTGTGCAACGTTACACATTGAACACACTCACACTGGAGGAAAAGATATTTCTCTTCGGAGGAGTTTCTTTTTCTCTCACACATACATATGTGTCAGGGTTTTATTGTTTCTTTTCTCTTCCCTCTGCAGGAGAGCGTCCCGTCAAGATTATGGAACCTGGGGTGGTTCTTAGTTAGGATAGGAGGGAAAAGTACAATGTTGGAATGTGATTTTATGTTTTAAATGTTGTCTTTCACTCCTCTTTGTTGCAGGGGCTCAGACACAACTTCTCCGTTAGGATAGTTTCCTAAAAATTTTTGTTTTTCAAATTGTTAGTTGGTTTCTGGATTGGATTATGTCAGCCGTTGAGGGCGTGACTCACTCCAGACACTGGGGTCCAGTGTCAAAAGACAGGGAGGAGAGTGTAGCGGGTACTTACTTTCCCGGGTGCATTTTTTGAATCTGGCTGTGACATCAGTGCTATGTTCCCTGCAGTCCACCAGGTGGCGCTGTCACCGTGGCCGGAGGGACGAATATCACTGTGTGCCGAGCCCTTTTTTTTCCTCTCTCGGCAGCGGTATGGTGGGGCGGGGAACCCGCCGTGCTTGCTGGGGGAGGGTATAAAAGGGCCGGCCATCTTGGTCACGGGGGTCTTCGTCCCAAGCACCTTCAGCTTGCGGACGTGGGTTCGTGCTCGTCCTCTAGGCGGCCTCGGCCTAGGGGACCACCGGAGATCGTGTTCCACCTCAGGCACCTTTAGTCCTGGGGTGAGGTACTTACAAGAAGGTCCGGAGCTCAGTGCCCAACACTGAGTTCCGCGAGGGAAGGGTCCTAAGGCACTTCGGGGATGGAGGCCCGAATCTGAGTAAGACGCAATGGACCAGGGAGAGCTCCTGACTCGAAGACCCGGTGCAGCAGACTGCCGGTGACGGGTGAGTCTCTTGTCGGAGACCGTCCAGAAGGATCCCCTTTACCTTGTGCGGAGACCATAGCCCACTCTCCAGGAGGAGAGTGGAGGACCGAATTTGTGTCTGGGCCTATTCACACTCACACCTCCTTTTCTGTTCTATCTATCAAGGAAGTCCCTGTATGGTGTGTTCTAATAAAGGAGTGTTGGACTTTAATGGTGTGAGGCTCAATTCCTGGCGGACGAAGTTCACGGTGACTCTTGGAGGGAGGATCCGGGTGCACAGCACAGACCCGAAGGTAAATAAGACATTGCTGATACCACAGGTATTCCCACGTGGTGAAGGCTAGGCGTAGCCCACCCGCTCTCTCTCTCTCCACCATCAGATACCCCTGGACGAGAGACAGCGCGAGCCACACGGAAAAAGACAGAGGGGAAGGCGCTACACAACCATTACCATTAAAAAATGTTTTTAACTTGCAAACACCAAATCTCAGAAATACTGTGCAGGCTCGGGACTGTAGTGGGTAATAATCCTATCTCAGTTTTGAGCAAGTTTTATTGCTTTGACCACAGTGCAGAAAAGTAAATGGTCAGATCAAATGTCTGCCAGGGGTCTCTGGCTCATTTTGGCTGGTAAGATGGTTCACAATAATGTATTTCAACTTTGTATTTAATGTAGCTGTTTACCCTACGCCTACACTTCAAGTATCATTTTCTTTCCTTCCAATATTGCCTTATTGGCAGTTAATGACATCTCATTGCAGAGAACCTAACATTTAAAGGACCTTTTTATAAAGGTCAAAATTGCTATTCTGATCTTTTTTTTCATGAGAAATATCATTCCCAACAGTTCTCCTTACTTATTAGGCTGCACTAGACAATTAGTCCACCCTTTTTGTCATATTTTTAAAAGGTGAACTATTACCTATTAGTTTTTTTCACCAAAACATTTCAAACATTTTATATCAACCAAACAAGCTATAACCATGATTTTCGTTAAAGTTTTGTGACAGGGCGAGGCCCTGCCGCTGTGCAAAATCTAGGAGAAAATGACACAGGATTCCTTTAAGGCTTAATGCAAGGTTCCAGAATTTTGCTTCTGAACAGAGATAGCTGTGTTTTTGTCTTTCTTTGGATTTTGTAAACCTGGATTGGGGTCTGGAACTTGAAGGTTCCACAGTGTCTTGGGTGGGACAGAACCTTCAATCCCATGTCTCGATTTTACTGGATGCCTGCAGCCTGTGTGAGTACACAGGTGTGCAGGGCCAATATATACTTAAGCCTGAGGATAGCTCAGGGCTCCCAGTTTGGAGACAGCTCGCATGTTGGAGACAGGACGTCTCAACCAGGGGTCGGAGGTGCCCCAGCCAGGATTCAAGAGACAGGAGATCTCAACCAGGGGTCAGAGGTGCCCAAGCCATTAGCCAGGAGGTCTCATTCCAGGAGTCAGGTCTGCTCCTATTGAGGGTCAGGAGAACCCTTACCCAGAGTCCAGGAGTAGGCTGTGCAACAGGGCACTGCGACTAAAGGCTGAGTAAGCTGAGAGAGTCAGGAGAGCTGGGCGACAGAGTCAGAGGGACTGGTAAGAAGAACAGCTGTTCTACTGACAAGGGAGCCAGGTTTCTCTGGTTTGATGTGGAAAAAAAAAACCTGAGTTCTTATAACTGAAGGTAATGTCAGGAACCTCTTGTCAGCCTTCACAAGTGCATAAATGTGCATATATTTTCATTCATGGAAGCCTAACTAAGTGTGCAAGTATGTACATGCGCACACAGGAATATGTACCCGTGGATTCACAGGCATGTCCACTACAGATTACAATGCCTAGTGGACTATTTCAATTTGAGGCCTGCATGAGATCATTGCTGGATGGTTTTTGCACTGGTATCTCTGTTATCCTTGATCCTGAATCCTGTTTGAGTCTGCTGTTGACCCAGTTTTCATCTGACCTGCCTCTGGACTACCCCTGCCTGTTTATGTCTATGTCTGCTGCTTACCTGGGTTACCAACCTCAGCATGGACACTTGACCAAGATTCTGCCTATTAATTCTGTACCTTATTGCCTTCATGTACCTCTGCTTCTCTCTGATCTTGATCCTGCTCATGATTTGGTGCCTTCCTGTCTGGCTGTTACCGTTGTGACCTGGTTCTGCTCTCTACTGGTCTGGGTAAATCTAGGGTGTCCTTATCGCTCAGCTTTAGCTTACCTGACACCAGCATCCAAAGCTTAAGTCTGCAGTTCCAGCTTTTGGGTACCTGCGCCCCTCCATTACCCTAGCAGTCCCTTTCTCATATCTCAAACTCCAGGGGAACTGTGCAAGAGGCCATCCTCATTCTCTAATGCTCTTCCCCTTACTGTGTACAGTATGTAGCCTGAAATCTATTTATTTCAGTATGTTTTGCATCATATCTCATTGTTTTCTTAAACATATTTTTTTTGTGAATCTGTTGCAAAGCTTCTTAACAAGAGATTTTGCCAGTAACAAAACAATTGACTAGACATGTGCACACTGAAATATTTCGTTTCGGAATTTCGTTTTCGTCCAAAAAATAAATTTATTTAGTTACTCCCGAAATTCGTTTTTATTTATTTCGTTTTTCGTTAAAAATAGCATTCGTCCAAAAATCTGAATTAATTAAGGTCGAATCTGTCATTGAAGGCTTATGGTGTCTGTCGAATGTTCAAAGAAGATTCGACGGAGCAGAGAAACTGTACGACTCTGCAATCATACATTTCCGGTCAAATGTTCTGCCTACAAGCAGTGATCTTTTCTTTCTATGTCGAATCTTTTCTCTCTATAATGTCGAATCTTTTCTCTCCTATGTCGAATCTTTTCTCTCTATAATGTCAAATCTTTTCTCTCCTATGTCGAATCTTTTCTCTCTATAATGTCAAATCTTTTCTCTCCTATGTCGAATCTTTCCTCTCCTATGTCGAATCTTTCCTCTCCTATGTCGAATCTTTTCTCTCCTATGTCGAATCTTTTCTCTCCTATGTCGAATCTTTTCTCTCCTATGTCGAATCTTTCCTCTCCTATGTCGAATCTTTCCTCTCCTGTGTCGAATCTTTTCTCTCCTATGTCGAATCTTTTCTCTCCTATGTCGAATCTTTTCTCTCCTATGTCGAATCTTTCCTCTCCTATGTCGAATCTTTCCTCTCCTATGTCGAATCTTTTCTCTCCTATGTCGAATCTTTCCTCTCCTATGTCGAATCTTTCCTCTCCTATGTCGAATCTTTTCTCTCCTATGTCGAATCTTTCCTCTCCTATGTCGAATCTTTTCTCTCCTATGTCGAATCTTTTCTCTCCTATGTCGAATCTTTCCTCTCCTATGTCGAATCTTTCCTCTCCTATGTCGAATCTTTCTCTCCTATGTCGAATCTTTTCTCTCTATAATGTCGAATCTTTTCTCTCCTATGTAGAATAATCTTGGACTAATAGAGTTAAGGTTAGGCACATTCGACCACAGGTTCGATAGACACAGATTGTTATTGTCAGCGTCACGTCGAATCTCCTATCTATATCGAACTGTTGTAGCAACGAAAACGAAAATAAAGCATTTGTTTATGTCGAATCTTTCGGTTTTCGGATTCTGTGCTTTCGTTTTCGTTTGTTAAAACGATAACGAAAATAGCTGAAATTCGGACGAAAATGCATTCGGACGAAAACGAATGCACATGTCTACAATTGACAACACTAAGCCACTGCCTCACAATTAGCAGCAGCAATTCAACTGGTTGGGCTGTCTGTGAAGTCCACTATATAGGCATCCCAACAGTTAACTGAAGGAGAGCACAATGCAGGTTGACAAAGCTGCTTCTAACTGAGAGGGAATGGCTTAGTGCTGTCAGCTTGCCGGAGACCGTTCTGTTATTGATAAGATCTCCAGCTAAGAAACGTTACACCAGATTTACAACAAAAACACTGTACTTAAGAAAACCACATATTGTGAGGCAATATGTGACACATAATGAAAAGTAGGTTTAGAGGTTACATATACTTTAACCCAGGGGTGCCCAACCTTTTGAATAGTGAGGGCCACTTAATCGACTTGGTAACTGGTCACGGGCCACAATAAGTGGAGCGGACAGAAGACAGATCCGTGTCCGCTCTGTATATGCAGAGCGGACACGGACACAGCCCACTCTACTCTGTGGGCCCTCCCATCTGATCCAACCAGATGGAAGGGGACTAGGGATGAGCTTCGAGTTCGAGTCGAACTCATGTTCGACTCGAACATTGCCTGTTCGCCCGTTTGCCGAACAGCGAACAAATTGGGGTGTTCGCGGCAAATTCGAAAAATCTATGGGAGAAATCTAAAGTGCTAATTATAAAGGCTTATATGCAAGTTATTGTCCTAAAAAGTGTTTGGGGACCGGGGTCCTGCCCCAGGGGACATGTATCAATGCAAAAAGAAGTTTTAAAAACCGCCGTTTTTTCGGGAGCAGTGATTTTAATAATGCTTAAAATGAAAAAATAAAAGTGAAATATTCCTTTAAATTTCGTACCTGGGGGGTGTGTATGATATGCATGTGAAGTGGCGCATGTTTCCCGTGCTTAGAACTGTCCCTGCAAAAAATGTCATTTTTGAAAGAAAAAAAGTCTTTTAAAACTGACTCGCGGCTATTAATGAATTGTCGGCTCCCGGCAATACATAGAAAAGTCATTGATAAAAAAAAAAAAAAAGCGTGGGGGTTCCCCAGAATTCAATTACCAGGCCCTTCAGGTCTGGAATGGATATTAAGGGGAACCCCGCCGCAAATTAAAAAAAAAATTTGACGTGGGGTTCCCCCAAATATCCATTCCAGGCCCTTCAGATCTGGCATGGATTTTAAGGGGAACTCCACCCCAAATTTTAAAAAAATGGCGTTGATTCCCTCTAAAAATCCATACCAGACCCCTTATCCGAGCACGCAACCTGGCCGGCCGCAGGGGAAAAGGGGGGGACGAGAGAGCGGCCCCCCTCCCTCCTGAACCGTACCAAGCCACATGCCCTCAACATGGGGAGGATGTCCCCATGTTGATGGGGACAAGGGCCTCATCCCCACAACCCTTGCCCGGTGGTTGTGGGGGTCTGCGGGCGGGGGGCTTATCGGAATCTGGAAGACCCCTTTAACAAAGGGGACCCCCAGATCCCGGCCTCCCCCCCTATGTGAATTGGTAAGGGGTACATTGTACCCCTACCATTTCACGAAGAAAGCGTAAAAAAATGTTTAAAAAAACCACACAAACACCTTGAAAAAGTCCTTTATTTAAAATAATAATAAAAAAAAAAAAACATTCCAGCGCTGAAATCCAGTGTCCCGCGGCGATCCCGATGTCCAGCGCTGTCCTTCATTGGTTGTGCCTGAGCGGACCTGATGGGGAACTCCCTCTCAGTATTTTAAATGTATAGACCCGCCCCTTCTAAAGTTCCCCATCGGTATGTCGGACCCGCCTACGTCATTGGCTTGAGCGGGGAACTTCCTTCACTGTGTAATTTAAATTTACATAGTGAAGGAAGTTCCCCGCTCAAGCCAATGACGTAGGCGGGTCCGACATACCGAGGGGGCGGACCTGATGGGGAACTGCTCTCACTTTGGCAATACATGTATAGACCCGCCCCTTCTCATTTTCCGCATCTGGTCCGCTGAGCGGACCTGATGGGGAACTTTAGAAGGGGCGGGTCTATACATTTAAAATACTGAGAGGGAGTTCCCCATCAGGTCCACTCAGGCACAACCAATGAAGGACAGCGCTGGACATCGGGATCGCCGCGGGACACTGGATTTCACCGCTGGAATGTTTTTGTTTTTTTTTTTTTAAATAAAGGACTTTTTTAAGGTGTTTGTGTGTTTTTTTTAAACATTTTTTTACGCTTTCTTCGTGAAATGGTAGGGGTACAATGTACCCCTTACCAATTCACATAGTGGGGGCCGGGATCTGGGGGTCCCCTTTGTTAAAGGGGTCTTCCAGATTCCGATAAGCCCCCTGCCCGCAGACCCCCACAACCACCGGGCAAGGGTTGTGGGGATGAGGCCCTTGTCCCCATCAACATGGGGACATCCTCCCCATGTTGAGGGCATGTGGCCTGGTACGGTTCAGGAGGGAGGGGGGCCGCTCTCTCGTCCCCCCCTTTTCCCCTGCGGCCGGCCAGGTTGCGTGCTCGGATAAGGGGTCTGGTATGGATTTTTAGGGGGACTCCACGCCATTTTTTTTTTAAATTTGGGGTGGAGTTCCCCTTAAAATCCATGCCAGATCTGAAGGGCCTGGAATGGATATTTAGGGGAACCCCACGTCAAATTTTTTTTTCATTTGCGGCGGGGTTCCCCTTAATATCCATTCCAGACCTGAAGGGCCTGGTAATTGAATTCTGGGGAACCCCCACGCTTTTTTTTTTTTTTTTATCAATGACTTTTGTATGTATTGCCGGGAGCCGACAATTCATTAATAGCCGCGAGTCAGTTTTAAAAGACTTTTTTTCTTTCAAAAATGACATTTTTTGCAGGGACAGTTCTAAGCACGGGAAACATGCGCCACATCACATGCATATCATACACACCCCCCAGGTACGAAATTTAAAGGAATATTTCACTTTTATTTTTTCATTTTAAGCATTATTAAAATCACTGCTCCCGAAAAAACGGCCGTTTTTTAAAACTTTTTTTTGCATTGATACATGTCCCCTGGGGCAGGACCCGGGTCCCCAAACACTTTTTAGGACAATAACTTGCATATCAGCCTTTATAATTAACACTTTAGATTTCGAACGTTCGAGTTCATTGTATTTAATAGGGTTCTAAAGTTCACACGAACATTTTGTCTGTTCGCAGGTTCTGGTGCGAACCGAACAGGGGGGTGTTCGGCTCATCCCTGAAGGGGACGGATCCCCTTCTGTTTTTTTTTTTGTGGATCAGAGTGGAGGTAGGTGGATGCAAATGGACACAAGTTTGTTTACATCTGCTGCTCCATAGAGGTGAATGGAGGGTCCACGTGGGTTGAACCGATCATGTGAAAGGGGCCTAAGGCTGCTTTCACACTTATGTGCGGCAGTTTACCTGCACTGCGGGTGCAGCATAGTGCACCTGTGGCTTTCCTGCAGGTTAGCTGCACTTTGCCATTGATGTCTATTATATCCTGCAGGTGTGGCGAACTTTCTGAAAGCGCACCAAAAACGCAGATAATAACAGAAGCCTATGACTCAGTGCAGGTAACCCAAAGGTGCACTGTGCTGCACCTGCGGATCAGTTTGAAAGCATCCCGGTAACCACTGCAGAACAGATATGCCCATATATACACTGCTTTCAGTAATAAACTTTCCTTTAATAACAGTCTTCCATTCAGGTATCGCCGACTGTTGCTGTCCCATGCAGAATGCATTTGGTATCACTCCGCTTGTGACAGGAGCCGGCGCTATACAGGAAGCATTGGCATATGCGGCTCTGCTCCCTCCACAGCCGCTTGCTTCCTCTACCGCTGGCTTCATTCAAAACACTGATGCTCTGGGATGGCTTGAGAACTTGCTATCCCAAAGCAGGAGGTCGCGGGCCACAACAGAAGGCTCCGTGGACCACATGTGGCCCCAAGACCACTGGTTGGGCACCCCTGCTTTAACCCCTTCTGGCACCGGCCTATTGTAATATGACAGCCAGAAAGGAGCACCATTATCCTGGAAGGACATGATATGACATTCTCCCAGGATCGGGCCTCGCGTACGCCCCAGGGCCGCACCCCAGCATGATCTATCACCTGCTGTGTCCACCGGACACGGCCAAAGACAGATCACTGTACCAGCCCACTGCCGATCACATGACAATTGAACACAATGAATGGCTTTGTTACATGCCATTAATGTGCTCTATTGTAAAGAGCTCTGTGATTGGCCACAGTGATCACATGGTACAGACAGGGCCAATCACAACCCATTTGTATCATGTGATTAGCTGTGGCCAATCACAGCTAATCACAATAGTAAATGCTGAATGAATAGTTTTCATTCAGAAACATTGGTTGCTTATAACTGTAAAATTCACAGTTATAAGCAATCAAAGTGTGTAAAAAAAAAATCCTGATTACATCCCCAGGGTAGTACAGTGTAACTACGGTAACACTGTATTGCTCCGGTTACTGTATATAAAAAAATAGTAAGAAAAAAATTAATTAAAAAAATGATTATTATTTATTTATTTTACATACTGTCACCAGGTCATTGCCACACCAGTTATATGATGATGCTGTACTGCAGTATGTAAAAAAAAAAAATCAAATTTCTCCATTTCCCCAAAAATTGTGACAAAATATTACAACTTCAAAAAACACACCATGCCTTCTACTGTACCTTGAACCAGGCCCGGACTGGCCATAGGGCACACCGGGCATTTGTTCAGTGGGCCGGGGCTGCCAGGCTGCATGTCTTCCGAAGAGCTGGCTGTGACATGCAGGGCTGGCCGTGTGTTCCGACATGCAGGGCCGGCTGCGGATGTGCCACATATGCTGGGTGGTGGTGGGAGGAGTGGAAAGAGTGGCAACCTGGGCCACCGCTGAACTCCCTATTCACGCATACGCCCTGCAGCCACCGAGCACCTGGTAACCAGGACACCAGGGGAGGAGGAGGGACAGAGAGGCTGAGGCCTTCTGCATGCACCACCACCTTCAGTATATGTGTCAGCAGCACCTTGGTGGCTTGCATATACAGGAGGAAGGTCTCAGACCCACCTCCTGCACATGAAAGGCGGTGAGGTGCTGTGGCCGCTTATAGGGAAAGCAGTGCAGTTGGTGTATGCCCACCTCCTTTCCCACCAGTGAAGGGGTCGGATCTGATGCTCCTGATCAGATGCTCCAGGCCAGAGTGCGCTCCTTTTGCTAATAGTAATTATGATCTTTTTTTTCCTCAGTAACTGTAGTCTGATTAATCGTTGTGCACTTGCTGTCTCTGAGCACTCCTCTCCCTCAGCAGCCCTGTGCCTGGCTCGAAACCATTCTATCCACAAAAGTTGACTGTGGATGAAGTATTTAACAGGCTTTGGAAGGACTACTAAAAGTAATACTCAAAAAGCCAGTTATAAAGCAGTACTCCTTTATAACTGGCTCTGTAATGCTTTATAACTGGTTTTGCAGTTCTAACAAACCCAGTTGTAAAGTCTTACTCGCAGAGCCAGTTTTAAAACATTACAGAGCCAGTTATAAAGGAGTTTTTCTTAATAACTGGCTCTGTGAGTAAAACCTAGTACACAGGAGCCAAATGTCGGCCAACATTTGGCCCGTGTGTATGGCAGCCGGTCCAACAGAAGCCAGCCATTCGGCCCAGCTTCTGTCGAAGGCTCGTAACCAAAAAAGGTCTGCCGACTGGCTCAGACCGCTGACTGGAGTGTTCTGGCAGGAGGGCCATCCCTCTGTCAGAACACAATAGCTCAGCAGGGGAGATCTCTGTACTAACATTGGAATATTAGTACAGCAGGTCCGGCCTGGGCTGTCAGTTTAGTGGTGTGTATGAGGAGTAATGCTTTATAACTGGCTTTTCAGTAGTCACAAAATAAATTATTAAGCAGTATTCACAAAGCCAGTTACTAAGCATTACTCACAGAGCCAGTTATAAAGGTGTTTTGCTTAATAACTGGCTTTATGAGTACTCCATCATATCTGTCCTTGTGAGTCATGCTTTAAAAACTGTCTTTGTAATCACTACTTTAGAAGTTTTAAAATGAAACTGCACTTTATAACAGGGTTAGGAACTGGGCTGATCTGAGGTGTGATGGAGTAGGAATTGGGCTGATCTGAGGTGTGATGGCATAGGAATTGGGCTGATCTGAGGTGTGATGGCGTAGGAATTGAGCTGATCTGAGGTGTGATGGCGTAGGAATTGGGTTGATCTGAGGTGTGATGGAGTAGGAAATGGACTGATCTGAGGTGTGATGGAGTAGGAATTGGGCTGATCTGAGGTGTGAAGGTGCAGAACTTGGGCTGATCTGAGGTGTGATGGAGTAGGAATTGGGCTGATCTGAGGTGTGATGGAGTAGGAATTGGGCTGATCTGAGGTGTGATGGTGTAGGAATTGGGCTGATCTGAGGTGTGAAGGTGCAGAAATTGGGCTGATCTGAGGTGTGATGGCGTAGGAATTGGGCTGATCTGAGGTGTGATGGCGTAGGAATTGGGCTGATCTGAGGTGTGATGGCGTAGGAATTGGGCTGATCTGAGGTGTGATGGAGTAGGAATTGGGCTCATCTTAGGTGTGATGGAGTAGGAATTGGGCTGATCTGAGGTGTGATGGAGTAGGAATTGGGCTGATCTGAGGTGTGATGGTGTAGGAATTGGGCTGATCTGAGGTGTGAAGGTGCAGAAATTGGGCTGATCTGAGGTGTGATGGCGTAGGAATTGGGCTGATCTGAGGTGTGATGGCGTAGGAATTGGGCTGATCTGAGGTGTGATGGCGTAGGAATTGGGCTGATCTGAGGTGTGATGGAGTAGGAATTGGGCTCATCTTAGGTGTGATGGAGTAGGAATTGGGC